>CM033476.1:67784042-68384042 GCA_019447015.1 Hymenochirus boettgeri | reverse complement strand
ACTTACAGGAGAGCAGGAGAAACTTACCGCGTATCGCTCCAGCGTCAGCTTCACTGACAGTCTCCTCTGCGTCCAGGCTCCTTTGCACTGTGTGTGCACGCGCACACAATGTCAAGGAATGTCAGTGTAGTCGGAGGCTGTCAGCCTACCTTCCACAACATTGGAAGGTAGGATTAATCAATCCTGCCCCCCCTACAGTGTAGTTGTCCTTTAATTGTTTGCAATTTTAAAAGCAGTGTAAAAAAACGCGTGAAGTTTGGGGGGGTGTAAGAGTGGCCCACAGCACCTGTGAGCAGGTGTAAGGGAATGGGCCAAGGGGGGCCTGCAACTGGAGGGATGATGGGGTCCATGAGTGGGAGGGACCAGGGGGAGGAGACACAGGACAGATTGACTGACAGTTTCAGAGCAGGAAGTGCAGGGGACCTGGTGATGCTGCTGCCATATTACACACACTAATGTAAATATCTTCAAAACTATGCAAAATAAACAATGGAAATAAATTGCAAAAACGCTTAGGAGAGCATTTCCTATCAATTTTACCTAAAGTCATTTTTTGGACCACAGTTCCTCTTTAATATATGGATGCATTCTGATCAGAGAAGCCAAGTAGACTACTTTACAACTTTACTTCCAGAGACTGCAAATGGAAACATTTTTATAAAATAATATTTCTCCCTTGCGTGTTTTTTATAGTAGAAATATCAAGAAGAAATTTTGTGTCTTGTGGAAGCAGCACAATTAGCGACTTTGTCTCTACATGAAATATTTTTTTTTGCCCAGCAGATGTGTATGTGTACTGCATAGTCATACTTCCTGATTTCCATATGGTAGCTATTGACACATCTCCTGCTGTAAAACTCTCAAGTATTCTGCCTTTCCATTGAAAAAAAAAAAATAGTGGACAGACACAGCATTGTTCTCTGTACTTACGTGTGTGTGTGTGTGTATATAGTATATTTGTGTGTGTAAATGTTCATTATCTAGACAAACATGATTTGTAGCGATAATTGACCTTGCTTTTTGCATTAAAGATAATGCACAAACAACACAATTGGTTGTAGTCTGTATTCTTTCTGTGCTTATTTTCAGTCTGTTGGATATTTTTTATTCTATGTATGGTAAATTAGAGATATTAAAAAGGGGAAGTAGACACGCTTTTATTGGAATGCTATCTGAGTAAGGGGAGACAAATTGGCAAACATGTAAAGTAATTCTTAGGAGATAATTTATATAAACATTTACTTCATCTTTGGTTCACATCTCTATGAAACTGTTTTTTATGCATTGTCTTCTTTTAAGTGGAGAGCTTGCATTCTGCACCCTGCTGGTGGGTGGTGTATATTCTCCGTACAATAAACAGTGGTAATCCACACAACTGGCGAGAGGCAATTTGGTAACCCCTATCTATGCTTCCATCACCAGCACGTTTATTCACATGTGCCACACAACATGTTTTGAGCCTCACTGGGCCCTTTCTAAAGTGTGAAACACTTAAGAAAGGATAAATACAATTACAGCACCCCACGTCTCCTCTAGATCATTGGTTGCCCAGAAGTCTGTTCCTGGACATAAATTCACAATAAAGTATACTAGTTAGAGAGCAACCAATAAATCAGGCAACCCCACAGGTATTGCTATTAACAACCGTGCATTTATTGTGCACACAACATGTTTCGGACAGTCTTGGTTCTTTCTCATATTACTACTGAACCACCTTTTATGCCATCAGGGTGTAGCCCAAATAAGGTCACTCCCCCAACCAATTACATAAACATTTAACGTAAGAATAATAAAAGTGATAAGAACACCCCAATTTCATAGACATTGCATGAATATAGTGATAACCTTATAACAAACCATTATCACTCATGGTGTATATCATAAATAACCAAACGCCAAACATTCTCAGTACCAAACACTTTTGCAAAGTGCTTATAGTATCAAAATAAAGTGCGGTGCTCCCATGTCATTAAAATGTCCAATCCTTAAGATAAAGTGATAGTAGTGCAAAAAAAATTCAATATAAAAGGCTCCATGTTCATTATTGGTGTAAAAAATACTGTGATTCTTATTATCTTTTGGAACTGGCTTTTTACTAAAATCGGTTTAACAAACAAAACTTTGTTAAACCTAAAATCGGTACTGCTCTGGCCTGATGAAGAGGGTTTAGCCCTCGAAAGCTTGTCTACTAAATATACTGTTAGTCCATAGAAAAAGTATCACAGTACGCTTATTTTTTACATCTATATATTGGACTAATACGGCACTATAATATTTTTCTGTTCATTATTGGATACAAAAGGTATTGCATAGCCATACAAATCTGGTAAAAGTCTATATTGTCTAGTAATAGTACTCCTGTATCCAAACAGTGTAAATATATATAAATAACAATGTGAACAAATTGACCCATATATACAGTATAAAAACACCATTATACATTATTTGATCCTTAGATCACTACTATGCAGGGAACTACTCCGCATCGAGTCTACCCTTGCAAAAAGTACTGCCATATCTAGGCCTACTATAACCCACTTTTGAAAGGATAGAACTATACCTCAACTGGAAGCTTTCTTTCTAATAGGCTCAAAAAGCAGCTATCTGAAAAAGACATATAAATAATAAATTGTTAAAAGTCTAATACAGAGGTATCAACATGCAGTTACAAACATTGCCTTTTTGAAGGTTAAAAAAACATTACTTTACACAATCATAGACTTTTAAAAAACATTTGAGTGACCATGCTTCATTGATCCCATTTGGTATTAATGTGTCTCAATATCGTATCCAAAAACATTCTGTTTGTAGCAACATCCTGGTTATGTTGCCCCCACGTATTGGTGTATACACCCTTTCCAGCACTACCTATCTTAATTGACAATGTGTGTGCCTTTTTTTTAATTATACTGGAGTATCCCATCTCATTTGCGATTTGTAATTTTTAATATCCAATTTATGCTCCTTTTTTGATACTTTGGGAATATGGACAATTGGTGAATCATATTATTTATGATATACACCATGAGTTATAATGGTTTGTTTTAGGGTTATCACTATATGTATGCAATGTCTATGAAATTGGGGTGTTCTTATCACTTTTATTATTCTTATGTTAAATGTTTATGTATTTGTTTGGGGGAGTGACCTTATTTGGGCCACACCCTGATGGTATAAAAGGTGGTTCAATAGTAGTGTTTTCACACTTGAGAAAGGACCTAGACTGTCCGAAACATGTCGTTGTGTGCACAATAAATACACGTTGTTAACCGCAATACCTGTGGAGTTGTCTGATTTATTGGTTGCTATCTAACTAGTATACTTTATTGTAAGAAAGGACCCTGTGAGGCTCGAAACGGTTGCAGTTAAACTGCCTGTCGTCTGAGTGTTACCTCTATCAATTTGATATATTATGGACTATATTCTCAGTACCTAGCTGAAGACAAGCCCTGTGTACCTTGTACCCATACCTAGCTCTATTCATTAATATGAATACAATTTTGTCATCTTGCATGGGCCCTGCTAATATGCTTTATGTTTATGGTGACCCCCTCCTGTTAAATCTGCCATGTATGCGGAAATCCTCAGTCCTGGCATCCCATGCACAACATTATTTTCACAAACTTAACTCCTTGCCTTCCTCCTCTTTGTATCTTGATGCTGTGGAATTTTACACTTCCCTTCTATCCCCCACCCCAACTGATCCAGAAATGTTGTTTCTAATGGCTATGCAGAAAACAGTGTGGTTGCATTACAAAATTAATATGTAGGATAACTGGATTTCTTTGGGGTGTAGATGCACAAATATTGTTGTTTATTTTTAGCTAATCATTGAAAGTTAATGGTTACATCAACTTGGAAAGACCCCACCCTGCTAGAGTTTGACCCTTGGAGTTCATTTTCCCATGGCTTAAAAAAAAAAGAAATGATGCAAACCCTTTCTCCTCCTCCTCCTTTGCTAAATAGTCTCTTTTTGTACTTTGCTTCCGTTCATCTGCACAGAGACAAGAGTGAGGGTGTATATGAAAGTCTGTACGCCTGTCTGTGTGTACATCTTCTGTGTACCGAGTGTACCAGTAGATGTTTAGTTGGGCAGGAGGTTTTTACTGCTGAGCAATTTCCCAATTCGCACATTTGCTTATTTGTTATTTTCAGTTTATTTACACCTTTCTTGTAATATTAGCTCTATTAATGTTGTCCCTTTTTTTTTTTTTTTTTGAATCACCAGTAGGGCTAGGCCACACTGCTGCGTTTTTTTTGGGTGCGTTGCGATTTGCGTTTTGCATTTTTAATCACAATCACATGCGTTTTCCTATACCTATTGAAGAAATTGCATGCGCAAATGAAGCGAAAATCGCATGCGATTGCATGTTTGCGTTGCAGTGTGGCCTTGCCCTAAGGAAGGGAGTGGAAGTTGCTATATAGGCAGTGAGTTGGCCAGGTTGTCACAGCCCCAGTTTCCTTTATCCGGAGTAACAATTTTTTCCCCCCATTTGCAATTGTAGAAGTTATTTGCTTAACCTTATAAAGTCCTGTATATTTTATATATGCAATCAAGGATTTTTTTGTTTAAACCTGGATTTGGCAGGTCAGAAATTCTGTCCCTTGCTCAAGTATCTGATTAGTTTTTGAGCGATTTCTATCAATCAAACTCAAATCCATTCCTGTGTATTTTTTTTATCAGAAACAATTCATGTACACCAGGGATATGCATCTGAAGCCATCCAGATGTTTGGAAACTACAGTTTCCAGCTTTTCCCGGATGTGCTCTGCTTTTCAGTGGCGTAACTAGGAATCACTGGGTCTTCCAGCAAAACTATGATTGGGCCCTATCCCTGCTTTATCTACAGTGGTTTTCTGGAACGCCTAACTCCTCCTTTTTGTGCCCGCCACCTTCTGCCCCCCTTGCTCGGACAGAAGAGAAACCTGCCAAGCCTGGTTATGCCTGTCGGCCACTTTTACATATATCATTCACAGGTGTAGTGAGAAAACCCTACCTCAGGATGACATTTTGTCTTGCTGTTCACATTGCTAGTATATTTCTATTTTAAAATACATTTGGGAATAGTTATGGGTTACAGTTTTATATGTTCTAATCCTTGTGCATACATTGGAGAAAAGTCCATTACTTCCTCTGTCTCCTATTGATAGTTTATTTATAGTTTGTTGTAATTCATCTGTATTTGGTATCATTGGAAAGCTCTGCATTTTTTTGTTGCTGCTATATAAATAAATTATAACATTTCATTAATATTTAAAAATTATCACAGAGGGTGTCTTAAATTATTTCGTGTAACATTATAGCACTGCTTGTTCTGGCGAGAGGGAAGTATGTCTTTGTATTAGACATATTGGTTGCCACAGCTAGATCTAAGTAGGAGTCTAATACAACATTTAGGGCCTTAAGAGCTCCACACTGATCCCCCAGCAGGCTGTCTAGTTTTGCTGTTCACATGTATTGTGATGGGTAAATGTCAGCGCAACAAAGTTTGTAAGCCAATTAAAGATCTTGCTAAGAACACTTGAGGGTTTATTGAGGCTTAGGCCATGCTGCCCACAAAAAAAAAAAGCATTGTGTCTTATTTAATAAAAGGTGCAACATGGCAACGCGATATGAATGACGAACAGACATTTGTGTGAAAGTAGCCTTAAAAGGTATAATCTGATCCATTGTATATACATGCTTTTTATTTTTTGCAATTTTGGTGTACAGTCCTATGAACTGTGCTAAATTTTTTTGTCATTAAGTTTGGTATGTTTTGCTGTGTAGTTCTGTTATTTGCATTTCCCCAAATGTACTGGAACAACCCCCTAATAATGGTTAATGAGTTCGTTTTTTTTCAACACAGGCAGTAGTACTGACTATTCCCAATATAAATGGCTGTCATTGAAGGCTGGAAATAGATTAAAAAATGAGGCCTAAGTCTAAAACTACTTTGTAAGACAACATCCCAGCTGTATGTGAAATACCGGGCAAAGGAAAGTGTTGTTCACACTCCATAGACATACCAAGATTAGCATGAAATAAACGCGTTTCTCAAATTTCATTTATATGCCACATAGAAAAAAACGACTAGCATGTTACTGAAACTGAATTAAACACTAACCAGTTTCTATTTAAATCCAAGAGTCTACCTTCATACATGCCAAGCGTTATAGCTGTTATCTGTGACAATTCATTCTGTTGGTTGTGGATCCCTCCCCCCCCTACACTTTAGTGCTGCACTTTCTACATTGTCCTGTCCCATATAATCTAGTTTTCATATCCATACTGGAATGCTTAGCCATTGCAGTATGTGTGTGTTGTTCTAGCTTACAGCCTAAAGGTCTGTTAATGTGGTTTTATACATGTGATCCTCCCCCCCACCTATTATGAATTGGAAAATAATAGATCAGGTATGATCCAGCACTCTGGTATATTGTTTTAGGCTGTGGCCACATTTTATGGGAATGTGGTACCATGCATGAAAAGTGTGCACGTCTCACACGCGTTACCATACTTTTTTACAGCACTTCCATTAATAGCCGGGAATCAAAGCTTATGTATATATATACATAGAAAAGGTAATCAATGCACATCCCTAGGCCCCATACAATACAATATTGTGCATTGATTATCTTTTCAATGTTTGTATAAATGTTTGACCAGTTCAATAGCACTTCCGCAAAATGTAGTTGTAAATTAGCCTAACTGGAGTGCTTTCACAATCCATGTATATATTTGTACAATGTGTACAGATTCAAGGTGGCATTTCTTTATATTACAACCTGAAGAGGTTGGCAAGTGTACCACATTAAAATCTATTTACCATTCAAATATCTTATAGGGAAACTGAACCCACAATGTTAACTTTGGTGTACGAGAGTAACTCGGAAACCATGATGACTTAAAATTCTTGCCCCCCAAACAAAAAAACATGCTTATCTTTGTTTTTGCAGGGAAAGACATCCCAATTACTCCTTCATCTGGCGGGGGCAGGGCTAATGTGCTAAACATCCAGTGATGCCACTTTAAACGCCATGCATTTTTGCCACAGCACACAAAGAAATTAGGCTGCTTCAGAAACTTTTGATTTTTCACCTTCAGTTGCCCAATGTATGAGAAGGCTCTCTCTGCCAGATAATTCAACCTGGCCGACTGTTTGCCACTACCAAATGATCAGCCTGGGCAATTTAGTGTTATCAGTCCATAGGGGATGAATGAACAGCATGTCAGATTAGGACGGCAGACATCTGTCGCCCACCACCAAAAGAATTACAGTAGATCTGCTTTTGTACATCTACCTTTATTGGGCATGGCTGGGACAGCACTTTCCAGTTTTCACACTATCTAAGAATTAAGCTAAAGCATTTTATGTTCCCACTGTGGGTACAGCTGTGTACACATGGCAGATTATTTTGGTCAAATTAAACCAATATTGGCTTTAGTCTCATTGCTGTATAGATTGCAATATTCATAACTTCTTAAAATATGTTTGCAGTAGATGCATATCCCTGTAGTGCTGGTGTGATGTTTTGTATTTCTCCTTAAGCCAATAAACAGTTACAGAACTTTTAAGAACTGGCAAAAAAAATGTTTTACTTGATTTCTGTACCCACGCTCTTCACTAAACACTGAAATCTAATCTATATGTAATGTTTCAGTCTGTATTTGGATTCCAAAGTGAAAAAAAACACCATTTCATGCAGCATTGTTCTTCGAGACAGCCAGTTTGACATCTCCAGCAGTCACTGAGTCTTGTACAGCACCTGAAAAGGCTTCAGTCTTTGTATCAAGTCTCTTTTTAATTGCTGCTTCTGCTTCTTTTTTTTTTAAAGTAAATTGTGTCTTCTAAAAAGACAATGGTTGCTATTCATGGAGCATTTATGTGGGATTCGCCTTTTTATAAATGGGTGAATTAATTCCGTCCTTGTTGGAGAACATTGTATCAAAATCGATTTGGACAGTGATTTAAAAACAACAAATATATGAAAATGTAGTCTCGTGCCAAAATAAATGGTTTGTGTGAATTGATGAAATGGATCCTAAGCATTAAATTTAATCCTATATAGCTCTTTAGTTATTTCCTCCTAAATTTTACTGACTGAGCCCCATTCTTTCTTCCAATAAATAGACTGCTTGTTAATCGCAAGCCAATTTATTGAGCAATAGGATTACGTACGTACCCCCTTAACAGTACAAGAAGTGAGACTTATTACTTTTCTTATAGTAGAGCTTTGAAGAATGATCTCGCCTTTTTTTTTTTTTTTTTTCAAGTGATTATTATTAATTATTAGAATAAAAGCATCCCTTTTTCAAACTGGCAGATAAACATAGAGCAGACACTTTATGTAAAATGTTTTTCTCTGATGTAGCAACATCTGACGCTGGGTAAAACAATGTCGTAATTAATGAGGTCTCCGTGATGGCACAAAAGGGCTAATTTTCTAATTGAGGAAACAATGCATTTGTTTTTTTTCTACTGAAACTGCATAAACAACATAGACTGCAAAATACACAACCTAATAGCAGACAAGCTAAAGCAATGCTAAAGACGCTTACCTTGTTGCAATGTCTGTCCCCCTAAACCCTCCAATATCCTCATTCTTTAATTTAAATTCTGCCTAATTGTAAGTTTGAAAAATACAACATTTAGAAAGATTTTTTCCTTTTTAAATGTTGTTTGCCTTTGAATTACGTCTTTTTGTATTTTATAGTTTATATATTAAAAGACGTGTATCTTGTAACCATTTCACTAAAATCACTTAAACTTGAAAATGTTTCCATAGATGGACTAAAAGTTGCTCATAAAAAAAGTGCTGATATTTTTGTGCAACCAGTCCTGTGGACAATTCAAAACCACGCAATCGTGCAAAAGGTTTCAGCCATGTCGCAAAACATTGTTTTTTCCCCAATATTTTGGCCTGATTAACTGGAATTTCATCACAACAGTCTATCTGGTAGAAAAAACGACCCATTTGTACTAGATGAGCGTACTTCGTAAAATCCGGTCTGTTTTTTGAATTTTGGGCTTCCAAAAGAAACGGAAACCTGACCCATTAAAGTCAATGGGGAAATAAGCCAAACGGGGGGGGAAGGAAACCCTTCATATGAGAGCTTCCACATTCGACAATTATCCTTTATTCGGACTCAAGTGTTCACAAATTCGGCAAACCTCTCATATACAAAATTGAGGGTTCACGAATCCTGTATTTCTCCCATATGTACAGAATCGAGGGATAACGAATTATGTAAACTGCCCATATACAGAATTGAGGGTTCACAATCTTTTCCACACATTTGATAAACTGAGAAAATAGAGTCCGGAATTCAAAAGTCCTCGAACTATCGGAAAAAGTTCTGGAAGTCCAAGAAATCTGAAAAATCCAAGTTCAGATTCGTAAAATCCAATTCGGAACGGAGGTAGAGTCCATCCATAATGTGTATGTAGCCTTAAATGGTATGTTCACCTAAGAAAAGTACTTTTGGGGTTTCAGTTTTATTAAAGAATGGGAGGTAAAGGTGCTGTTTCTTACCTCTTAAAACCTGCAGGAGCCAGGAATGGAGGTAAGAAACTTAACCAGTCTCACGGTCCTCCGCCACTTCCTCTGACAGGTCCCGATGGACTTTGTACTCTATACACATAGAGTACAAAGTCCATCGGGACCTGTCAGTGGAAGTGTCGGAGGACCGCGAGACCAGGTAAGTTTCCTACCTTTGCTCCTGGCTCCTGTAGGTTTTGACAGTTCAGTGGCTTTCATACTTCACTGGCAATTGTACTTTTAATTTTTCTAAACTTTTTGCCAAAGTTCCTTTTTAAATGATATAGTCACCCTAAATCATGATGTTGAAAGCTGTAAAGCGTAACTATTTTGTAAAAGTCTGCTTGGTTTTGTTGATGGAGCAAGGCAAAGTCGGTTTTTAGTGCAGTTTAATGGTTATTTTTTTTTTTTTACATTTGTATGATGTTTGGAATTAAGTGCATCATTGCTTAAATGTTTTGAAGTGTCTGGAAAAACTGAGAAAATAATACTCCTTTTGTTTAGTCATGTGTTGTATATTCAACATTTTAAAGGGCATGTCCACCCTTTTTTTCATCTTTTGCTGTAGTGTAGGGCTCCCAACCCCAATCGCTATAGTAATTTGTCACAAAACTTCCCCGATCATCACTTACTTTGCCTCTCTCCTCTGACATTCAGTCCCGGCCCTCTGCTTGCAGGAAACTGCAAGCAGGGGGCCGGAATGGCAGCCGCGACCGTGATTGGCTGAGAAGCAGCCAATCTAGGACGCGGCTTCCGGCTGTTCTGAACATCGGGGGGGAAAGAGGCAATGTAAGTACAGATTGGGGGAGTTTTGCTGGAAATAACTATGGGGTTGGTGGAGGGAGCCCTACACTACAGAAAAGGTGATTTACGCTGAGTATGTGCAAATTCTCCTGTAGGAGAGACAGGAGGCAGTCCTATATGGACTCTGCCAGGCTCCTGGTGGTCCACTTTTTGCACTTTGGAGGGACATTACAGGAGAACCATTTGGAGAAGGGATGTAAGGTAAGGATTTTTCTACACTACACAGTGGGGCCAGTAGTGGGTTAATTTATAGTATAGTATAGTATTTGAGGTTGAATCAAGACATACGTCCATCCAGTCCAACCCCCACCAAATTTATGAAGGGGGGAAAAATTCCTTCCTGACCCCAAGTTATAGTTTTGGGGGTGGACATGCCCTTTAAATGACCTGTTTTTTTTGTGCCTTGGGACATGCATGTCCGTGTGCTATATAAGCCTAGTCCTGGTAAAGCATGTGAAAGCTCACACGCATTGGCACATATTTCACACACAACTATTTTGAGAACTTGGTGTGGGGGGCCATCCACGTTGACATGCACTGCCATAGGTTTTTTTACATGCCAACTGATCACAAAATGCAACCATAAGTGCAAGAAAAAAGACCTAGTGTGGCCTAGCCCTTACTGTTTGTAGGAAAGACAAAGTTACTGGTTCATTCCTACCTGATAATTGGTGTTTCTAGAAATGGAGATTCCGAGTGAGCATATGTGAACACTGAGAGTGATGCAAGCATCCAAACTAGGGCTTATGTATTTATATGAGCCCTGCACCCATCAATAGTGTGCTAAAGGGTGCACTGCTAATCTGATGCTCCTTCCTGTGAGTTTAACTGTGGTCCTATTGACATACTTACACATGCAAACTAAATGCAGACTTATTAGAAGTAAGTATTGTTTTAATATAGGACAAAAAGGACTGGCTATGAAGGCACTTGTAGTGAAGATAAGTACCTTGGGTATAAGTTTGTTTTTCAAGGGTTCTTGTGGTCCATAGAAGACTGCTTGACTGGCTGAAACTTACCAACATATCCGACAAAGGTGTGCTTGACCTCGGTCAAGCGGCTGTCTAAAATGTACTGCCGATTATTTGACCTGATCTGACCAACCATTCACCAACTTCAACCAGTCTGCCGAGCCACAAGAATATTGTTTGGTTAGGAATGGACCATGTATTTATTTTTGCCTTTACAGATTGTTGTCCATCAATGTCTGCACAATTTTGCAAATTTTACCGCCATGTTTGATATTGGCTGTTCGCTGACTAAAATTACCCCCAAAATCGCTGTCGTGATGATCGATCAGTCCAACATATCAGAATGGGTACCATGAAAAAAATTAGAAGATAGGGCTAAAACAGTTTTTTAGGCATGCACCGTGAGATTTACACAGAGAAATTCTCTAATTTGATACTTTGCAGTGTGCATAGCTTACAGTAGTAAAAAAATCTTATGGATTTCACACATGTAAACATGTGACTAAACTTTACCTATAATGGGCAGGAATACACCATTTTAATCAGCAGTTACACATGTTCAAGTAAGGAGAATGGTTTAACCCAGACTCGTATTTTAAATTGATTATATACACTGTACCTTTCTTTGAACTGTATTGGCTAGGTAACCAAAGGTACTTATTTAATTCTCCCATATGACAGCATCTTTACTATTAACTTTGGGAAGTCCCTGTGAGTCTCACTAATGACGTAGTGTGGTGATTATTTATTATTCGTTTTTTTTTCCTTTGGAGAATTGAAAATCCAGATTTGTTTTGAGTCAACATCAATTGTAACCATTTTGTAAACATTTACTGAAATTAATTCAGGTACAACTTGTCAATTCAGAGCATTTTTCTTTTTTATACCTTAATATAATTAAGCAAGCTGGACACATGGACACAGTTGCATCCCATTAGAATCTGCTTATTTGCAACAATTACTAATCCATTCACACACATACACACTCCTCCTTATTGGGGATAAGTCATTCAGGTGCTAATCGCTATTGGCTCTGTATACTTCTTAGTGGGGGTCCAATAACAATCATGGCAATTGGAACAACCAGTCCTCTGACTGAATTTGGTTTGTCTGTATTGAGATTGGTCATTTTCAAAGCATGCAAGTGGCCATTAATCATCAAATCCCATGATATTTGTCTGTTATTGAGCATGTTGAATTCATTATTCAGATCATTCCTAATGCCTTGCACTTCTCCCACTAATTCTAACGTGCACTGAACCTTATCCATGGGGATGATGTATGGGGCAAGAGCAACAACAGTAAACTACTTGGTTACATTACACAAAATCCAAAAGAAAGAGGAAGGAACCAGGCAAAGGCAGAATATGCTGCAAAATGTATTTGTTTTATTTCACCCACACAACATGTTTCGGGTACAAGACCCTTTATCAAGTGTGTCTCAAAACACATTCCAAAAGGAAATTACATAAACAAACCACACACCCTCATAGTACAATACAACCCGACCTCTTTAAAGGTAAAGTATAAGTATATAAAAATACGTCTGCAGAACTGCACACTTCCATGTGCCTTCCGTCAAGGTATCTTGAAGGACCCTGAAATTAAAAACAACAAATAGATACAACTTGTAACAAAACAGAGAAAAACTCTCAAAACAGATACACAAGATATAGTCAAGTAAACACCAAGCAAAAATACTCGCATGGTTTTTAAACAAAAAAACAGGCATGGCACATGAAGCTGATATATGTATACATAAATAGTGTAGATATATAGGTACAAGCTCACTCGTACTATTAAAACAAAGGGAAAGTAAAAAGTGCATTCTTACCCACGTAACTCAGAAATAAATACTGTATATAGTCGAATATAAGTCGAGGTACCTATTTTTACCTGAAAAATTTGTAAAACATGATTGACTCTACTATAAGCCGAGGGTAGAAATTATGACCACTACTGCCTTCCGATTTTGTATTGTTTTGTGGCTTAAGTTGCCCTTTAAATGGACAGCAGAATTCCCATACATTGATCTCATACAGTAATAGCCAAATCTAGTACCAGTAACCCCCAATTCCTTGGCACTCCAGATGTTTGGAAACTGCAACTCCCAGCATGCTTTGGTTGCTGGAGTTGTAGTTTCCAAACATGTGGAGTGGCAAGGTTCAATAAACGTTTAATTAAGCTTACCATCATTTACAATTCTCCTTTCCCCCATATAGTAAAGGGCACTTTGACCACCATATAGCTTGTAGTTTCAAGCTATCATTTGCACTGAACTAGCAGCTGTTTTTTTCCCCAAACTGAGAAGACCCATCAGATTTACAGCCTCCAGATGAGCAAGTGACAGTGCTGAGTGAGTCCAGCAGCCAGACTACAGGAAGCAGGAAAGAGTGTAAAGGAAGATCAGCTCCTGTAAATTTCTATGCAGGTGAAGGATTTTTAACACCGTGTCACCTACTGGTTACTATCCACAATTGTAGCATTTAGATCTAAATTAAAACTTGACCCGAGTATAAGCCGAGGTTAGGTTTTCAGACTAATTTTAATGCCTAAAAATCTCGGCTTGTACTTGAGTATATACGGTACTTAGAATATGAGAAAAATAGAGAAACAAAGTACAAGACATTGTCGGGCACATTACAAAAAACATTTTATACTCCAATTATCATTCAGACCTACAGGAGTAAAGCCTCGTACACATGTTGGATAATACGATAGTATGATGCAGCCGACGAACATTCAAAGACATTATCGTTAATCCTCATAATTGAAATGACATCTGTACACACAGCAACATTCGTATCTTCATGCAATTATGAAAAGCAGTGCATGCACCTTTTATTTTGCCATTTTTTTTGTGGAACGTTAACGATAATCTGCTGACCATGTACAAATATACGATAATCGGCAGAACAAATCCGCCAGGCTGATTGTCGTAAAAAGCCGTCAATAGTCGACGGTTGTTGGTCTTTGATGATGGTTGATGCTATATTTTCGTACGAATATTGTGCGATTGCTCGTTCGACGGCTGCATCGTACAACAGGGTACGAGGGTATTTAATCTCTTTATCCATTTAGCTTGTGCCTGAAGTTTTTTAGTTAAGTCACCCCCTCTTGGATTTGGGAAAACCTCTTTAATCGCTGCCCATCTTAGTTGATTCACAGAATGCTTTTGGGCTGAAAAGTGACGAGACACTGAAGTCCAGTTAAATTTACACTTTTGTTTCATTATGCTTTTATTTTTTAAGAAAACAGAATATCCAGACTCTCTCACAAGAGTATGTTTCACTGATCATTAAATTAACCTTACCTGTGTTAATGGGCTCTTTTGTAGAGTGGAGGTAAAGTCCATTTCCAATAGAATAGCTGTGAGAACCTTATATGTTGACCCTGGCATTCTTTTTGTGAACATTGTTTAATCTCAATAACTACAGTGCTTTCTTGTGCATAACCATGTATGTAGTGCTTCTGCCTAGCCTTATTGGGCTGTTTTTGACATTACCTAATAACTGTTAAGAGTGAAGTCTACAGTACCTTATCCAGAGTGGTTGGTTACTATATATATTAAACCAATGAACATTTCTTCTGACAGCTGTGTTTGTCTGAAATAAGTTTTTCTAAGTCACATGACAACACCACCATAGTCACTATAAAGAAAAACCTTCAAATGAAATAGTCCTCACTGTAATCACAGGTGAATGTGCTACAGCTATCAGACAGCATTGTGGAATTGAATTGCCATCTTTGGTCACAAAAAACAGTGGGTAGACACCACTGGTTTAATTAGCAGCGCCCCCTCCATTTGCCAAAGTAAAGCCTGGTACACAATCTCACTATATCATCAAAGGTGTGCATCCGTGTTATTTCTTATAATCTGTCTATAATGCCTTGTACACCTTTTATATAAATCTTGTTTGGACCATAAATTGGATTTATTTACCTAGCCCCAGTAGGGGTTGAGTGGCCTATTCTTAAGTAGAGGGAATGGGGATTCTCTTCTGCTGCATATGGTTGTCCTGCATGGCCAAAATACAGTACAAGAAACTGAAGAGTAGGAGCCTTTCCCTGGTGTAATCCGTTTCCTCCTCTAACTGTTCCTCTTGGATGATTCTAACATGCACATTGGTTGTTGTCGCCCCCCCCCCCCCCCCACTCCTCTCCTTCCTACTCCTGTTCTGTGCATGGAACTTTAAAGCGCATGTCCACCCCAAAACTAATATTTGCCCTAGTGCTGCTCCCACTGTGTAGTGTTAAAAAAAATCCTTACCTTTCTCCTCGTTTTCATTCAGTGCCTGCTGAAAGTCCAAAAAAGAGTAGGAGCTGTCTTTGAGTCATCCGGTTCCTGCTTCTTCCTTTCCTTTTTGAGGACTCTGGTATGCGCAGACCAAAATGCTTGGGTTTTAACTTTTAAAAAAAAAAAGACAATTTAAGAATTTACTTACCCGACCAAGTTCCCTCAGCTCTCTCAATAGCCAGCAGCCGTGACTCTGATTAGCTGACTCTCAGATGGTTTGCGCCCTACTGCTAACTTTCAGGTAAGGAAAAGCAGTATAGACCCAGGTAACAAAGATGGGTAAGTAAATTTTTGGGCTTTTTATTTATTTTTTTTTTTTTGAGTAAAACCCAAGCGTTTAGGGTGGTGCTTAATTTTATTTTGGGGGTGGCTCATTAATTGTTTGCTTTCTGTAACCAAGGAATGCTGAGAGTTGTAATTTTTAAATATTTGGTGGTCTGCAGTTTGACATCCCTTGTTTAAGCAGTGAGGGTGCTCTGAATCGATTGAAAAGGCTGTACCTTCAGTTCTTTAGGTACCTTTTTGTTATGAATGAAATGTCTTCATCTGTACTTAGAATCTTCTGGATTCACTTAAAGGGAATGTCACCCCATCTGCACACAAAGCTGTATCTACTACAAACCCCCCCAAAAGCAGGGCATCGTTTTGTTTAAAATCACTATTTCAGCTCCTAGCCAGAGATATTATACTTACATGCTCCTCCTCGCTCCACCACCGCGGCTCTGCACTTCCGGGTAAGGCAGGCATTCCTGCCCGTGACTGTGACGTCACAGCCAATCACTGACTGCCATTCACGGAGCAGTCTCCACTGCGGCTGCTCAAGAACACAGCAGCGGCAGTGGATACAGAGTGAGGAAATCTGAAGCGGTGGTGGATCGACAAGCTTGTAAGTATAAAATCTCACTCTGTGAGCTGAAATAGTGATTTTAAACAAAACAATGTCTAGGTTTTGGGGTTTTTTTTCTAGCAGATATAGCTTTGTGTGCAGAGGGGTGGACATTCCCTTTAAGAGATCAGTCTGTAGCAGAAAGAAGTAAGCATTGGCATAGTTTACTATGCTGTAAACCCTAGTAGCTCCGGTTCATAATTATTTTATATTTTCAAAGTTTTAAGCAGTACTATGTGATTGTAGGGAACATTATCACCGGCCCCTAGCCAATTGATGTCCAGCAGTTTAGTCTGAAAGGGGGATTGGGAATTTTGTGAGTGGTGCTTGTACAGCTGCTACCTGTTTTCTTCTATAAGGAAAATTGCTGAGGAAATGCAATCCTGGGCTGTTGCATTTATAATAAAATTACCACAGTGATTCAAATGTAATTAAAACAAGGATTTTTTTTTTTGACACCTTAAAATAGTATAGTATTTGTATAGTATTTGAGGTTGAATAAAGACATACGTCCATCCAGTCCAACCCATCTAGCAATATCCTCATTTCCTGCCTAACTGTTGATCCAGAGGAAGGCAAAAAAACCCCACCAAATTTATGAAGGGGGAAAAAATTCCTTCCTGACTCCAAGTGGCAATCGGAAATTTCCCTGGATCAACTCTACTTTATGTATCAATACCAGTAACTTGCAACATTCCTTGTTTGCAGAAACTCATCCAGCTTTTTTTTTAAACTGACCAATGAACCTGCCATTACAACGTCCACTGGAAGACAGTTCCACAGCCTTACCGTTCTCACAGTGAAAAACCCTTTCCGAGCTTGAAGCCTAAACCTTTTTTCTTCAAGTCTTAAGGGATGTCCTCGTGTCCTTTGACATGTTCTCTTGGTGAACAATGCCCCAGATAGTTTATTGTATGGCCCGTTATACACAGTTTTATACACAGTAATCATATCCCCACGCAAGCGCCTTTTCTCCAGCGTACATAATTGTAACTTCATATTCAAGCTCCCCCAATCCCCTTATTAATTTAGTTGCCCTTCTCTGAACCCTTTCCATTTCAAAGATGTCCTTTTTGTACACAGGATTCCAAAATTGCACTGCATATTCCAAATGAGGCCTTACCAATGCTTTGTAAAGAGGGAGAATTACATTTTCCTCCCTTGAATCCATACCTCTCTTTATACAAGACAATACCATGCTGGCTCTGACTGTTGCCGCCTGGCACTGCTTGCTACCTTTAAGTTTGTTATCCACCAAAACTCCAAGATCCCTTTCCAACAGGGATTCACTTAACACAGAGCCATTTATAGTATAAGTAGCACAAGTATTTTTAAGTCCAAAATGCATCACCTTACATTTATCAACATTGAATTTCATCTGCCACTTAGCAGCCCAATGTGATAATCTATCTAGATCCCCTTGCAACGATTGCACATCCCCTGAAGTTTTTAATGGTCGACAGTTTTGTGTCGTCAGCAAACACAGAAACCTTGCTGACAATACCCACTTCCAAATCATTAATAAATAGATTAAATAGAAGCGGCCCCAACACAGAACCCTGTGGCACCCCACTTAGCACTTTAGTCCATAATGATGAAGCCCCATTAGCAACTACTCTCTGCATCCTATTCATTAACCAATTTTCTATCCATGTACAAATGTGACTCCCCAGACCAACAGACCTTAGCTTATTCATTAGTCGCCTATGGGGGACTGTATCAAAAGCCTTTGCAAAATCCAAGTAAACTACATCTACTGCTATACCAGAGTCTAAATTTCTATTTACTTCCTCATAAAAGCAAAGCAAGTTAGTTTGCCAAGATCTATTCCTTCTAAATCCATGCTGGTTACTACTTACAATGTCAGTCCTTGAAACATACTCTAGAACATGTTCCCTTATTAAACTTTCCAGGATCTTCCCCACCACTGAAGTTAAACTTACAGGCCTGTAATTACCCGGCTGTGAACGACTACCCTTTTTGAATATTGGAATAACATCAGCCTTTTTCCAATCCAGAGGCACACCACCGGACATGAGGGAATCAGCAAAAATAAGAAATAATGGCCTAGATAAAACTGAACTTAGCTCCCTAAGTACCCGAGGATGTATTTTATCCGGTCCAGGAGATTTATTAATATTAACCTTATTTAGTTCTTTCTGTACCATATCCTCGGTTAACCAAAGTGAACTTGAATCTTGTATACCATTATTGCTACTATACTCTGATATCTGTACTTGGATCTTCTATAGTGTATACAGAGGGGAAAAAATTATTCAAGACATTTGCTTTATCGCCATCCTCCGTAACTAACTTATCCCCATTAATTAATGGTGCCACATTCTCAGTCCTCATCTTCTTACTATTAATATACTTAAAAAAATGTTTAGGCTTAGTGATGCTTTCTTCAGCTATCCTAACTTCATTATTAATTTTAGCTAGTTTGATTGCTTTATTACACTCCTTGTTACAGTTTTTATACTCCTTAAAGGCCCTTTCCGTTCCCTCGGCCTTAAAGGTTTTAAATGCCTTTTTCTTCCTTACCATTTGCCTCTTTACATCAGAATTCAGCCACATTTTATTTATTTTTTACATTTATTTCCCAAGGGTATAAATTTAGATGTGAACTGGCTTAAAATCCCCTTGAACACAGTCCACTTCTGTTCAGTACCTTTACCTGATAATACATTATCCCAGTTGACATTCTGAAGAGCTGCTTTTAACCTGGGAAAATTTGCTTTCCTGAAATTAAATGTCTTTGTTAACCCAGCACACTTTTCCTTTCGATAACAAAGTCCAAATGCCACTATTTCATGGTCACTATTCCCTAAGCCTCCAGTTACCTTTATATCTATAATCCGCTCCACAATGTTAGATATTACCAGATCCAACAGAGCTCCTTTTCTAGTAGGAACCTCAACCACCTGTGAGAGAAAATTATCCTGCAGCAAATTCAGGAACTCATCGCCTTTTTCTGTGATGGCAGTTCCATTGAAGCCCCCCATAATGAGCACACTCCCCAAACTTGCAGCCCTTGCCAACTGCATATGAAGTTGACTCACCTCCTTTCTGCTAGCATTTGGCAGCTTATAGCAGACACCAACAATGACATTACCCCCTTTCCTGTTGCCTAATTCCACCCATATTGCCTCCACTTTATCATCCATATCACCAGTTATCTCTTCTTTTAAATTTGGCTTCAATTCTTTTTTAACATAAACACATACTCCTCCCCCTTTCCTTTTTTTTCTGTCCTGCCTAAACAAGGCATATCCTTCTATATTTACAGCCCAGTCGTGAGAACTGTTCAACCACGTTTCTGCTATACCTATTACATCATACTTTTCATTCAATGCCATCATTTCCAATTCACCCATTTTGTCAGCCAGGCTTCTCGCATTTGCAAACATACATTTTAGATTATGATCCTGTAATTTATTTGTACACTTTAATACACATTCCTCCCTATCCCCTATGCTAGCCCCACCCCCTTTCCGCCCACCACTGGCCTATCTACACCCTGCTTTCCTCCTGGACTATCTATCCCAGTGAGACTGCTAATACCCTCCCCCCCAAATAAATGTAATCTTTCTTCATTCCTTATGACTGACAGATTACAGTCCTAAATCTGTGTTTTTATTCTTTGCTAGAGCGCACACAAACCCTAACTATGGCTGGGAACGCAATGCATAGCCTCAATTTTGCAATTAACACACTCTGGGAGATTTACACAGAGCAGCTATTGCTCTGGGTAAATCTTCCTTGCACAATTCTAAATCGCCTGTGCACCTTTTGGTGAATACGAAAATGTTGATGCCACTTATGTTAACTTTACACCAGCTATTGGCAAAAAAGCGGACACTCGATATTTAATCTCGCCATCAGTGCCGGGATATATTGTAATGCCAGCGCAATGAAGGAGTTAGTTAGCAGAAAAAGAAAACACCATTTATAGTTCTGTAACTTTGGATAGATTACAGCTAGAACCATGTTGCTAAAATCATTTTAAAGGAAGGAGTGTGCCCTTAAAAAAAAAAAAAAAAAAAAGCCACTTGTTTGGAGACACCAGTTCTTCTTTTAAAGCCTTTTGTTATACCGCTAAATGACACATTTATAGACTATGAGGCGTTTAATTAAATAGTCATTTCTGTGAGTTAGGCAGAAAATCCTACGCCCACGGTCTGTTGGTGGTCGCATATGTCCACCCGCATTGACATGCACTGCTCTGTGATTCTAACATGCTAATGGATCTAGCACGACCGTTTGCACATGAGACCTCGGCAATGTGGCCTAGTCCTTATGGTATTTTTTTAAAATTACATGTTGAAGCGAATGTACTGGGCCATCTTTTTCTAGCAGTGAAACACTTTCTAAACCTTCTAAAGCCCAGTAAATATAACCGCGTGATAGGAGACCTGGTACAAATTAAGGTTTTGCAGAGTCATAAACTGGTAGAAGTAGTATTTAAACCAAATTTTTTTTCTTGTTTTGCTTTTTTTATTAAAGGGCATGTCCACCCCCAAAATTAAAATTTTGCTCTAGTGCTGGACCCGCTGTGTAGTTTAAAAAAATCCTAACCATACATCCCTGCTCCTTATGGTTCTCCTGCAGTGCTTGTCCAAAGTCCAGGAAACTGAAGAGTAGGAGCTGTCTTCCAGTTCAAAAGTCTTTGCCTCCTCCTTGTCCTCTGAGAGGGGAGCCCTTTCCCCCACCCTCCGGATCCCTCTATTGCTGGCCTTCACGTAGCGTAAAATCCTTTTGATATATTATACCTCTCTTGCCCACCCCAACCGCAATTTAGATCTAATAAAAGCTTCCGAATCATACTTGCAGCCCTTCGCTCCCACGGCTGTCTTCAAAACCGTTATTGGCTGTCCAGCAAAGGAACCAGCATATGATTCGAAAGTGTTTTATTCGAGATCTAACTTGGTAGTTGGGAGTGGGCAAGGGAGAGCTACAATACCGTATATCAAATGTTTTAATTTAGGGTGGAGATGTCCTTTAATGAATATGCTAAAATGGGATTGGCCTAGCAATATGATTTTAGTTGTTTTTTTGGAGGCACATTGATTCTATTGATTTTACCTTTCAAACACTTATATACAGTACACATACAAACTGCTCTGCAAACATGCTGCTACTCCTCATTCAGTTTCACATTAAACAATCAAGGCTGCTGTGCGAATGATTCCTGTCCATGAGATGCTCATATATCCAGCTTTTTGAAATGCCAGTGGATATAGTTGTCTAAAGGTCAAAGCCAAATGTGTTTTCTGACATTTTAATTATTGTGTTAGTCATCCACTGTGATCAGTAGCACTATAAATTGTGAACAGAGAACGCTCATCCAATCCCAGTAGTACATTGCAAGTAGTTTTGCTATTGTATATGATGATTGTACCTGTTTCAATCAGTGACATTTTTCTCCCCCAGAAAAACTCTCTCCACAGAGACGCACAAAGGGTATTGAAAAATGTTATTGGGCATGTCAACTTAAAACAAAAAAATTGGTCAATTGCCAAGTTACCTGCCCCCAACCCAACTGGTATTTTGCACTTTGTTACCTGCATTACTAACCAGATATTTAAAGGAACACTAAACTACATAATCTTATTTTTTTTAAGTATATTCCATCCGTTTCTATTATTCAGAGAGGTGAGAACGGGGGACACTAGAACTTACCTTGCCACCGCTCCACTTATAGCTGCTTCTGCACTGACAGCCGCGCTGTCCAGACCAAGCGCCTATCTTAGGCGCATGCATGCTCTACAATAAAAAAGATAGGCGTGCGATCGGGACAGTGCGGCGGTAAGGTAAGTTCCAGTGTCCCCTGAGGGTCCTATTATTCACAGGGAGGTGGGAATAAGTGTTCTCACCTCCTTGTGAATAATAGAAACAAATGGAATATACTTAAAGGGCATGTCCACCCCTTTTTAGGATTTTTGTATGACCTGCAAGCAGGAGGCTGGACCAGCAGCCGTGTCCATGATTGGCGGCCGGCAGTGGAGAACTCCGGGGGAGAGAAGTAGAGTTTGGGGGAGTTTCTGTAAAAACTATTGTTGGGGCTGGAGGAGGGAGACCTACTATATAACAAAGGGGATTTACACTAGGGGGTGGGAGAGGGAGGGGGCAGGGAGGACTGCAGTTCGTATGACAAAATTCTCCCGGGGGAGAGACAGGAGGCAGAGTCCTATATGGACTCTGGTGGCTAGTTTTCTGGACTTTGGAAGGGCATAGCAGGGCAGCCGTTTGGAGCTGGGAT
This sequence comes from Hymenochirus boettgeri, assembly GCA_019447015.1. Taxonomy (NCBI): domain Eukaryota; kingdom Metazoa; phylum Chordata; class Amphibia; order Anura; family Pipidae; genus Hymenochirus; species Hymenochirus boettgeri. The sequence goes on along the minus strand of CM033476.1, from coordinate 68,361,300 downwards.
GTAAGGTAAGAATTATATTACACTACATTGTGGGGCCAGTAGTGGGTTACATTATAATTTTGGGGGTGGACATGCTCTTTAAAAAAAAAACAACAAAAAAACAAGTTTAGTGTTCCTTTAAGGATAATTATTGTCCCCATTTTGGCAGAGTAAGACTGCTGACATGCTTAAGCTTATAAAAAGAGATTAAATATGTAGTTACAAATACATTTAATAAACTGGTAGAAATAGCAGTTGGGGTTGTGGACAGATAATGACAAGTCACCAGTGTTTTGCCTTTAAAGGACAACTCCACCCTCATAAGAACATCTTTTAGAAAGAATGGCCTCTTTAAAATATGTTGATAGATCATAGTTTGTCCTATGAATTCATTACTGTATGTCTGTTATGCTTCTGGATGCCTCATAGAAACTGAGCAATTTAGAAACCTGTACTGAGCCTGGGTAAACTCAGAAGAGGCAAGCGGGATTAACAGTCATTGGCTGTAATATCAACTGTAAAATCCATAACTGACAGTTGCTAACCGGAAGAACCAGGAAGTAGATACAGGGACAACATTGTGCAGGATTTCGGGTTAGACTTATATATTTCAGATTTCGAACTATTACCGTTTATGGATTGGGGGGGTAATTTACCTGTATGTAAGTTTTCATTTTGGAGCTGGACTTGCCCTTTAAGGGTTAGACACCCTAACTTTCTTGGGTAGACACCCCGATTGCCTTAATTTACTAAATTAAGTAAACTTTGATTTAGGCTGGCGTTGTCCTCTTATGTGTACTGCCTACTTGGCAGCCTTCACTCTGCTAAATGACTGTTGCCTATGTTAAGTGCATTATCTACAATGTTACTCTATGTATGTATTGGACAGTGACTGCCTCCATCTCTAATGTAAAAGCATGGCACTGAACATGCTGCAAGAAGTGCAATGACCAGAACTGCCTTAGCCTTTTCTGTTTATTTTTAATTAAATGACCCCTAATCCTCATTTTAAGAAGTTAATTGTGTAGCTAATATGACCTATGCCTTTACAAATTCCCATTTGGGAGAAGGTCACTTGTCCATTAGAAAGTGAAGAATTGTTTTTATTGTACAGTGATCTGCAGTATGTTAGTTACATTACCCTGATGCATTTACTTCTTTATACCTTATTTCATAAACACAGCTGGACTATTAAACAACCAAATGATATATTCTCAAGCTATACATTTCACACTTTAGTAGTTCTTCTCAGCCATCTTTTTGTTCTAGTGAAAAGAAAATGATTTAAAGCTGTCTATATTGTACAAACATACCTCTCAACATTCCTACAATGTTCCATCAACCGACTGGCCTGATCATTTTGTGTTCGATATTTGGATCATAAACCTGATTCATAAACCTCAGTGTTCTCCCTAGAATTTTTTTCCAGCCAGGTGGCATAACAAAGTAGCCGCATGGGATGGGACGGGGAAATTAAATGTGGTCTATTTTTACTAGTTAATATATTAATTATTTTCCAATACTTTTAAGGTTTGACATGCCCTTTAAACTCGTGCAGTATAACTACATTGAAACAAATCCAGCCTTCTTCATATTCTAATGGGAATACTGATTAGCCTGCTTGTGAAGGTTCTCATTAATCCAGGTAATTGTGTATCAGTTGTATTCAGTTAGATCAACTGGACTTGAAGTTTAGTTCTTGAAGATGTTTCGCTTGTCATCCAACTGGATCTCTCAATTCAGAATGACTTGTACAAGAATCTGTTGGCAATTATGTACCCTGGAAAATACCAATTAGCATATCACAGCCAGGTGTTAGGGACCTTCTGGATGCAAGGTGTGACTGCAAGTTCTACAAGCAAAAACATGAATGTGCTATGGGATCTCCAGTTTCACCCATTGTGGCCAACCTTTACATGGAGGAAGTCGAAAAACAGGTGCTTAAAACCTTTAAGGGCATAGCACCCAGCCACTGGTTTAGATATGGATGACACCTGGTTTAAAATCCACCAGAAGGAAGTACAAGCCTTCACAGAATGCATCAATGCTGTAGACCAGAACATGAAATTTACAAGGGAAGAGGTACAAAACAACAAACTGGCTTTCTTAGACTGCTTGGTAGAAATAAGGGAGAATGGTAAACTGGAAGAGGTTTACAGAAAACCAACCCACACAGATCATTATTTGTTGTTTGACTCCCACCACCCTTTAGATCACAAGCTGTGTGTCTTTAGAACCCTGCAACACAGAGCAGAGCACATCCCCACTAGCACAGAGGCGAGGGCTAAAGAAATGAAACCTCTCAGAGGAACCCTTAAAGGGGAACTGTGGTCCAAAAATGACTTTAGGTAAATGGATAGAAATTTTTGCACTTTATTTCCATTGTTTATTTTGCATAGTTTTGAAGATATTTACATTTTTGTGTGCGATATGGCAGCAGCATCACCAGGCCCCCTGCACTTCCTGCTTCCTTCTCTGAAACCATGTCAGTCAATCTGCCCTGTGTCTCCTCCTCCCCTTTGCAGCCCCCCATGGTCCCTCCAGTTGCAGGCCCCCCTTGGGCCATTCTCTTACAGCCCCCCCCCTACAGAAAACTCTGTGGGAAAACCACCTTTTCAGGCAGAGAGTGAACTCTGCCTGAAAAGGCTGTTTTCACATAGTGGGAGAGAAGGGCTGTAGATTCCCTTACCTACTCTGTCAGGACTTCACACAGCAGAGAGGAGGAGGGAGTTCCTGTCTCCGTCACACACTGAGGTAGTCTGAGTTTGTGCTCGCGCGCAGCACTGTGCAGGAGAAGCCTTAGGAATATCACATGTCAGCCTTCCACCCATTAACTTTCTGGTCAGTCATTTCTTTATATCTTGGGCTGAGGAGCACGTAGAGAGGTAGTTGATGGCTCGTTTTAAAGGTAGGAAACTGGCCTTTCATTTAAACTCAACTTGTTTGGAGACCACAGTTCCCCTTTAACTTGTGGATATCCGGACTGGGCCTTTGTCAAAAGAAGTAGAAGGAAAGAAAAGAGCGCGTATACCAACAGTGAAGGGGAAAAGCAAGACTGGAGATAAAACATGGTCATCCCATATGTTGCAGGGGTCTCCGAGAAATTAAGAACAATTTTCAAAAAACACTATATCCCTGTCTGCTTTAAACCAAACGCGCTGAGGCAGCAATTGGTTCATCCGAAAGACCCAGTACCGAAACATAAGAGAAGTGACATCATATATGCAGTGCAGTGAAGATTGCTCTGATTTGTATGTGGGGGAGACCAAACAGCAACTGCATCAACGTATGGCCCAGCACTGAAGAGCCAATTCCTCGGGTCAGGATTCAGCCGTGTACCTGCATCTTAAAGAAAAAAGACATACCGTTGAAGATTGTAATGTCAACATATTGGAATTACATGACTGGTTCTAGAGAGGTGTCAAGGAGGCCATTTATGTGAAAATAAAGAAACCAAACCTGAATAGAGGTTGGGGGATTCGACACCAACTTTCTGCCATGTACAATGCTGTTTTGACACCTTACCCATGGCAGTTCCTATAATACCTCTTAGCCACAATGCAGTCACGCCTTGCATTCAGAAGGCCGTGATATACTAATTTGGACTTTCCAGGGTACATAATTGCCAACAGATTCTTGTAGTCATTCTGAATTGAGAGCCAGTGAGATGACTTAGGAAATGTCTTAAAGAACTAAACTTAATGTCCAGTTGATCTAACTGAATACAACAGATCTACTGATCAGCCTTGAATCATGCTCATTATATAGGTCAGAGATGTCTAACGTTCGTCCCACTAGATGTTTGAAAACTAAAACTCCCAGCATTCCTTGATTACAGAATGCAGGAAGTTGTAGTTTTAGAAACATCTTAAGGTAACCCTGATGTAACATGGCAGCACAAGCACATATGACCCACATACAGAGTGCGTTGCAGGTTTGCTGTGCCACCTTTTCGCGGCCTTGAAGATCTTGCAAAAACTAGTTAATGTGTGATAAAATAATCTTGCTGTGAAAAAGGGGTCTTCACCTGGCCGTTTTGGCGGGAGTTTTTACTAACCTATTGGCACGCCTAGTAAACCTCCATCTAAATTCTTTATAATCACAACCGTTCTTTCAAGAAACTTTTCAGCCAGGTGGCATGAAAAAGTAGCCGGGTGGGCGGCCTGGATAAAATACCCTAGGGAGAACACTGAACCTGTTCGGTGGGAACATTGGCAAGTAAAACTACTACTTCAGTTTACATTACAATCGATTCAAGATTAATCTTATTTCGGATGGCCAGCTTTAAGTTGGTTGTCCAGTAACCCCCATTGTACCATGAACCTACCTCCTACAGTTTTATAGCTGATGTTAAATAAAACATAGTTCTATGTTAAGCAGTTACCGGTAAGTGTTTTAATTTTGCCCATAAGGCAGTAGCTCGATTTACTTTGAAAATTGTTTTTCTTGTTGGTGTGTACATTCATTGACTTTCAAGAACCTGAATCATTTCTTATTATTAGTTAATACAATGGTCATAGTAAAAGTGGAATAAACTATATAAATCTTTTCTTTCTAGTTCTGGCACAAAGCATGTTTCCACTGCGAGATTTGCAAGATGACTCTGAATATGAAGAACTATAAGGGATATGACAAGAAGCCGTACTGCAACGCGTGAGTTAAATTAAACTACCCATATACAAACACTCCTTTAATGTATCTAGTATGGCTACCTCACTGTAGGATAGAAGATCTCTGTATGGTTCTTTAAATAGCTCTGTTTGCATAAAAGCATTGTACATTCTTTCAATGCTTTTGAATAGAAATGTATAAAAGATGGTTACCTGTGTAAATAATTAATTGTTATACAGGTATGCCAATGTTGAATGCTTTCAGTGCAAGCAGGGGGCAGGATTTGCAGTGCTTAACTTAAGAATTTACACAAATGGCTTTGGGGGAAGGAGGGGACCAGGAAGTAGTTTTATTCCCCAAATCCACCATTTAGAAGTATTATATGGGATCTTAAATGGTTAAGAATATTGTAAAGTGTGTTTGGCAGATAAATTTCATTCTGTCCAGATATTGTATTTGTAACTAAAAACAAAGGTGCATTAACTTTAAACTAAACATAGAACCCTTTATACAATTAGTGAAAAATAAAACACAGATATGGGCCAAACTACCGCTGGGAGTCATGGGGAGAGCAAGTATCATTAAGATGATCCTTCTCCCAAAACTGTTATATATTGTATGGCACTCCCCAGTGTTCGTACCACTCAAATATTTCAAAACCATAGAGACCATAGTTAAACCATTCCTCTGGGGCTCTTCCAGACACAAACTGGCCTGGCATATACTACAATACCCGAAAGATTTGGAGGGCATCGCTTTACCAGACTTCGCAAAATACTACTTAGCGGTCCAAATCTCACACGTACTACTGGAACCACTCCGAATCTGAAAGGTTCATAGCCTTGACATCACCACCAAAAGCAGCAGCATACCCCAATCCAATCTACCTCATTTCGAGAGGCCTGAAATCCAACAAAACAGATAAGAACATACACCCTCTCTTAGAACAAGTCTGCAAAATATGGGACATTACGCTCAAAAAAATAGGAATCCCCGCAATGAATCTACAAACCCCTCTTTGGAGCAATGCAACAGCGACAGAATTCCTCCCCATACCCCAGGCAACAATCTGGAATTCTGTCTGCAATTTTTCTAAGAATTTTACTGTATCCGCTTCTGCAATGTGCGAGAAGGTGCATATATTTATGTTGTACCACTTACAAAACAAAATGTTGTTCAGATACCTGCAAATCCGCCATGCGTACAATACACAATGCCCCCCAGGCACTGCAACACTACAAAACAACCCCATTGCGTTGACTATACTATCCCACCACTCCGGAAAACTGATATCTTGATTATACTCACAAATAACAACCCCAGCGGCACACCAACAATCTATGAACAAAAAACGCATATGGACCACTCGAGACAGAAGAATGGGAGGAGGCCTTAATCGCTCACAAAACTATCTCCCCAAAAGCCTCGGACCAACTGACCCAATTATTTATATTATATAGAACATACCTGACTCCTGTCTGCCTCTCAAAATTTAAACCAAACAAAAGCCCTCTATGCCCGAAATGCCAAACACAACCTGGCTCATTCTACCACATGATCTGGGCATGCCCATGCATACTAGGATACTGGTCACAAATCCTGATCTTCCTACACGACCACATGGGATCCCCCGTGGGACTAGATCCCAAACTATGCATACTAGGCATAACAGACCATATACAAACAGACAAGTTCCACAAAACTTTTCTAATGGAAACACTATTCATAGCAAAGAAAATAGCCAAGTTGTGGATCCAAACCTCAATCCCTGACGTAACAGAATGGAGGGCAAGAGTAAACACCGTATTACCATATAAAAGATTAATCCACCAACAAAGAGGCTGCCCAACAAAATACGAAAAAATATGGGGCCGATGGGAATCCTGCCCCCATACATGCAATAACTAACAAAGAAGGGGAAAGAGAGAACTTCTCCACTAGTAGAAATGGCCAGATAAAGCATAGACTAGAGAGGGAGAATAGGATAGACCAATCCTCCTAGAGCAATAAAACATGAAGGACAAATATAAAACAGCATCACAGAACCACACACCGTAAGGTAAACCACACAAAAATACAAGACCGACGAAAATAGCTACATTATTGAAGACCGTAACTAACCCCGAGACCACGAACTGACTAATGGTATTAATGAAACAAGAAATTACACTGTTAAGCTGAATGCTACTTATTTTTATTAATGTACCAACCTGCACCAATGTTTTATGTATTATATTGTTTTATTTTGAAAATAAATAAACAATTCCTCCCTCGGGAGGGGATTTAAAAAAAAAACAAAGGTGCATTACATGCCGGTATCTTGTTTTCTGCAGGAAGAGGATCAGTTAAGCAAGTGATATTTGAGGGGAGCAACTAAATTTGGAAAAAAGGGTCTACACTAGTTACAAGTTTCTGAACATTCACAAAGCTGCACTGATGATCAGAATTCTGAATAACCATTTTATAAGTGAAACAGATTTAAACGAGAATAACATATCACTACTTCCTTCTGCTTTGGGACGGGTTTTATACACATTGGGTCCATACTTGTGTCTGTATCCCCAACATTGTATCACATGTGATCTACAATAAAAATTACATTTATGCAATCCAAAATCATATAAGAACGCAAAGAAGTGAAGAGCATGGGGAATGCAATGAAAGATTATATCACAAAATGTGTAGTTGGGGCCTAGGTCTAAAGCCTAGTACACACTCGTCGCAGGTCTTGGCCAAAAACATACGTGTTTATGAGCCTTAAAGGGAAAGTTCAGTGAAAAATACCAATATTTTAAAAATTCTTGGTTTATATTATGCATACCTAGTTATTCTACATATCCAAAGCATTCATGAATAAATAATTCATTACCCTACTAAGGCTACATTATTATTGTGTTTAAAATTGTGGGAATTGTGAAAAAGTGCTTAACTTTCCCACTAGAGTGCAAATATATGGCAATGTTTCAGGTACAAACTTGCCCTTCTTTGCTTAAGAGAGCAAGTGTATGCCTGAAGCATTGCCATATTTTTGTGCTCTAGTCAGGAATGTAAAGCACTTTTTCGCGATTACCAACAAACTTCAGTTTTCTTTCTTTTGCATTTTTTTGGGGAATTTGAAGGCGCCTGAGGCAGAGAGGTTTGCAACAAACAAAATTGAAGTGGCTCAGCACGATTATTCTTGGAATTATGGTTATTAAAGGGGAAGTTCAGTGCAAATACACATGCTTTTCAGAAAAAAAAGAGCAGTATTTTTCCATCCCAATGACCTTAACCTGCCCATTCAGCATTTTGTCTGTGTATAAATAAATGCAACCGAAGTACTGACTTCCTGTTTGCAGGACCCCTAATAGAAACCGTTATGGTCTTGCCCTTGACCCAGCGCCTGGGTTGATTCAGTTGCTCAGTAGAGATCTGAGCATCTTTGACCCATCCAACAGCCAATTAGTAGAAATTACTGTAAGGAACATTCCAAGGATGTGGTGCATCCTGGGAAGAAGGACCATTAGAACCTGAAATGTCGGTCACGAATGTCAACAACAGGGAACAGCAAATGGTATGAAATCAACTGATTTTTCAATATGGGAGATATGAAACTCCACTGAACTGTCCCTTTTAAGGTGGATGTAGATACTGTATGCAGAGTCACTCGTGTAATACAATTGCTTTCAGGGGTTTTAGATAAATTGCTAAATGTTCAGTTGTGTAATTCCTACTGGGCTGCACTCATTGGTTGAAGAGTCGGACTGTCCGGTTTAAACATTTTAACCTGTTGCACTTGTAGGACCTGCTAAGAGACTGGAAAAACGACTCCACTAAACAGTGGACATTTCATAGTTCTGTTTTACATGCAGACACAATGATTGTGGTCTATCTGTTGTATTCAATTAGATCAACTGGACTTGAAGTATAGTTCTTGAAGACGTTTTGCTAGTCATCAGACTGGCTTTCTCAATTTAGAATGACTTGTACAAGAATCTGTGGCAGTTATGTACTCTGGAAAAATCCCAATTGGATATCACAGCCAGGTGTTAAGTGCGTGATTGCATAGTGGCTAAGAGGTGTTGTAGGAACGCCCAGGGTAAGGTGTCAAAACAGCATTGTACATGGCAGACAGTTGGTGTCGAACCCACCCACCTCTATTTAGGCTTGGTTTCTTTATTTTCATATAAATGGCCTCCTTGACACCTCTCTAGAACCAGTCACGTTCCTTTGCCAATATGTTAACATTACAATCTTCAAAGTTATATCCTTTATCCTTAAGATGGCTCTTCTGTGCTGGGCCATACGTTAATGCAGTTGCTGTTTGGTCTCCCCCACATACAAATCAGAGCACTACTACCAAGCAGTCCAAGAAAACTAGTTTGTTGTTTTGTACCTCTTCCATTGTAAATTTGAAGGAAGTACAAGCTTTCACAGAACACATTAATGCGGTAGACCAGAACATCAAATTTTACAAGGGAAGAGGTACAAAACAACAAACTAGCTTTCTTGGACTGCTTGGTAGAAGCCAGGGAGAATGGTAAACTGGAATTAGAGGTTTACAGAAAACCAACACACACAGATCAGTATTTGATGTTTGACTCCCACCACCCTTTAGATCACAAGCTGGGTGTCTTTCGAACCCTGCAACACAGAGCAGAGAACATCCCCACTAGCACAGAGGCGAAGGCTAAAGAAATGAAACATCTCAGAGGAGCCCTTAAAACTTGTGGATATCCAGACTGCGCCTTTGTCAAAAGAAGCAGAAGGAAAGAAAAAACAGGTATACCAACAGTGATGGGGGAAAGCAAGACAGGAGAAAGAACATGGTCATCCCATATGTAGCAGGGGTCTCTGAGAAATTAAGAAGAATTAAAAAAACAAAAAAAAAGTGTCTGCTTTAAACCAAACAACACACTGAGGCAGCAATTGGTACATCCGAAAGGCCCAATACCGAAACACAAGAAAAGCGACATCATATACGCAGTGCAGTGAAGAATGCTCTGATTTGTATGTGGGGGAGACCAATCCGCAACTGCATCAACGTATGGCCCAGTATGGGTTCGGAATCAGCAGTGTACCTGCATCTTAAGGATAAAGGACATACCTTTGAAGATTGTAATGTTAACATATTGGCAAAGGAACGTGACTGGTTCAAGAGAGGTGTCAAGGAGGCCATTTATGTGAAAATAAAGAAACCAAGCCTAAATAGAGGTGGGGGGGCTTGACTCCAACTGTCTGCCATGTACAATGCTGTTTTGACACCTTACCCTGGGCGTTCCTATAACACCTCTTAGCCACTATGCAATCACGCCCTTAACATCTGGCTGTGATATGCTAATTGATATTTTCCAAGGTACATAATTGCCACAGATTCTTGTACAAGTCATTCTGAATTGAGAAAGCCAGTCGGATGACTAGCAAAACGTCTTCAAGAACTAAACTTCAAGTCCAGTTGATCTAATTGAATACAACAGATATACCATGAGCTGGATGAATGAGAACCTTCACAAGCAATGATTGTGGTTGTTATTGGGCGACAACATTTTTTTTCGACTGCAATTGTGTCTATGGGCACTTTTAACCTTCTTTCATGACATGGGCCGATCAATGTTTATCATTCTTCTGAGTGGTAACATAGTAATTGAGGTTGAATAAAGACATACATCCATCAAATTGCTACATGTAATCGCAAAACATCTGGTACCACTCTGAAAACAGACATTCTGTGTTAAGAAGCTTAGAGCTAGGCCACACTGGCTTGTTTTTTCACACACTTCTGATCACATTTTGCAATCCATTAGCTTGAAAATAGCATGCCGTGCTTTTCAATATGGTTGGCCACAATCACAATTTTTGTGAGAATCACATCTTCATTAACAGATTTTTGGCAAAATCTCTCCATTGCGATCACTCTTCTCACACATTACTGTGCATTGTAATGTGGCCGCAGCCTTTATTGGAAAAACTAGCTGCATATTTTTTTGTGTGACTGTATATAACCAAATGGTGGAAAGATTAATAGTTTACCAATACATTTGTCAACTAGTAATGTATGTCTAGATTTATGTGTATTCTTTTGGGACAGGGTTAGGGAAAGGAACTAAGCATGGGGAAGTTTAATAACAAATTCCAGACATTCCACGGACATGACTTGACATCCCTCTCCCAGCTTTGTCAGGTCACAGTCTGCTTGGGGGTCACTGAATTGTCCTCACTTAGACTTGTAGAAAGTTTATGAGCCCTATAAGGAGAGGCTGTGCTAAGAATTTGTGACTTGCAGGCATGTGGAGCTTGATAGCCCCCTTTTTTAAATGGGTACTAACTGACATCTCTATTACTTTGAAAGGAAATCTTTACCCCCAAATTAACATTTCCCTCAAGGATAAATCATTAAGAGGCTATTAAAAAGCACTCTCCCACCTACCTCCATATACCTGCACTGTATGTAGTGGACAATGTCTAAATATATGACATTAGCCATAGCGCAATATAAGCACACCAGGAAATAATATCAAGGGGTTCATATTATAACATTAAAAGTTGTTCGTTCAGAAACTAAATGCCCCATTTTTAAACAATCCTATTTATCAGTTTTTAGTCTCATAGGGGGAAATTTCATGTGGAATTGTATTCTGTTTAGCCCGACCATAGCCAACACTTTCTTATTAAGGTATATGGCAGCTTAGTTTACAAAAGACCAATCTATGGACAGCCATCGCTGTGTAACTAATTTAAACCTTTTCTAATTAGTGGCATGTTTTTGATCTTTGTTAATAGCCCAGAATTGTTACTATGGTGGCCCAATTCTTTTTTTCACTCACCTTTTTCTCTCTACCTGCAGTTGGTTTACAGGATGTACATTATGTGGGTTGTGACTTTGCTGCACTGACTAAGCATCCACTGTGCAGGGTTCTCTATAAATAGGCATAAAATTCTGGAGAGGATGTGACTGTGGTCATAACTGCACGGCTCTCGATGAGGCCCAGAAAGAGCGGTCACCTGCGATAACATCCCACTGCTTCCTGTCACATTGATCTATGAATGTGTAGGCACAATCTTTGTGGTCACTTACTGCAACTCTCCTGGTACTTTAAAAAAGAAAAAAAAAACCTCCATCCACATTAAGTGGTGACCCCCCCCCCTGCACAGTGCTGTTAACTTGTAACTTATCACCCATGTTGAAGCACCTCATTGGGTTTACTAATAATTTTACCCTGTACAGACCCAGTGCCCTAAATAAAGGTCTCCATAGACCCCTTCACCAAAGCCTTACTGCACAGCCCCTAAACCCAATAAAAGACAAAACGCTATTAGTTCAATAAAATACTTGTTGGGAATTTTTTCACGTTTGCACCTCTGTTGGATGCTGTTTATGGTCCATATTAGACACTCCCTCGCTGCCCTTTGCTCTTAGAGTGCTTGCAGGGGAGTGCTGGAAGTTGGCATTTTTGCCTGTCTCTGTTGGGGAATTAATGCTTTTGTGTACCTGGTATATTTTTTTTTTTATTAATGTTGGAAATAGGCATACTGCAGTCAAGGCTGTAAGTGCATACTTAATATGTGCTTAAAGGGTATCTCCACCGGGATTTTAACTTTATAGTTTAACTTAAGAACAGGAGGTAAATGCGCTATGTCTTATCTCCTGTCCTTTAGTAAAACTTACAGGAGAGCAGAAGAAACTTACCGCATATCGCTCCAGTGCTGCTGACTGCTTCCGACTACACTGACATTCCTTGACGGATCCACAGTCCTTTGCATTGTGTGCGCGTGCACACACAGTGCAAAGGAGCGTGGACGCAGCGGAGACTGTCAGTGAAGCCGGAGCGATATGCGGTAAGTTTCTCCTGCTCTCCTGTAAGTTTTACTGAAGGACAGAAGGTAAGGCCTAGCACATTTATCTCCTGTTCTTCAGTTTAACTAGAAAAAAGTTACCCTTTAATTCCTGGATTTTTTGATTGCAGTCACCAGAATAAGCTACAATTGTACAGTCATTGTATTGATTGTCTCGGTCCCATCTATAGAGCAGGTGAATGACTCGCCTAGAACCCACTTAACAAAGCATCAAGTAGCAGTGAAATAACTGACAGCAGAGAATTTGGGTTAACTGAGTGCAGAGGAGCGGTGTACACAGGTGAGTAACACATTAGAAGATTTACTTGAGAATTTGAATTCATCATAGAGGGTTTTTCAACTATTCAAATTCAGGTGCAGGAAGGTTAGTCTGTCTTGACGCCATAGATAACTTTACAATTTGTACCCAGCATTCAAAACAAAGTTGCTTTATTTGGAATAAATACATTTTGAAAGATTAATTTAAGTTTCAGTTGTGTCATGATTTCTATGTAGTTTCTTTTTTGGTCTTTGTAGAATGGTAATTAAAATGAAAGGGAATATTCATTCTTATTGTCCTCTCCAATTCCAGGCATTACCCCAAGCAGTCCTTTACCACAGTGGCTGATACTCCTGAAAACCTTCGCCTAAAACAGCAAAGTGAACTACAGAGCCAGGTACGTAATAAAAGTAACGGTACACCTTCAAGGAGATGTACAGAGCCACAAAATGTTAACTACCTGTTTGTGGAAATGTTTCAGACATTGATGTGGGTTTAGACAGGTTTTGCAAGTCTTAAAAGTGTAATCCAATTAGAGACTAGAATAACAAGAGTTTTGTTTGTTATTTCTTATGAATACCACTAAATACCAAGCCTTAAACATACACAAATAAAATGGAATCAGAATATGTCATATTAGAAGGGCTATATACTCACAGCATCTGGTTTGGGGCAGGCCATTGCGATAGAGGCTCTCCAGATATTTCCATGTTTGTGTGTTAGAGCTTATTTGTTGTTTTCATTCATTTTCATCTTCTCTCTCTCTCTCTACTCAAAACACACAGTATGGCTACAGATGGTATTTATAAATAGGACCTGCACATTTATAAACACTGTACTGCTACAAACGATTCATAGTTATATACTGTAACCTACCAAGAGGAGACGCACTAAATTCTCCCGTATTTAGATTTAAAGGACAACTACACCCTCATAAGAACATCTTTTAGAAAGAATGGCCTCTTTAAAATATGTTGATAGGATATATTTGTCCTATGAATTCATTACTGTATGCCTTCTATGCTTCTGGAGCAATTCAGAAACCTGCACTGAGCCTGGGCATGCTTAGAAGAGGCAGATGGGATTAAAGGGCAAGTCCAGCCCTAAAATGAAAACTTACATACAGGTAAATCACCCCCCAAAACCCTAAACGGTAATAGTTTGAAATCTGAAATATATAAGTCTAACCTGAAATCATGCACAATGTCCCGTTGACCCTGTTTCTGCTTCCTAGTTCTTCCAGTTAGCAACTGTCAGTTATGGATTTGACAGTTGACTTCACAGCCAATGACTAAATGTTAACCCACCTGTCTGCCTCTTCTGAGCATGCCCAGGCTCAGTACAGGTTTCTAAATTGCTCAGTTTCCATGAGGCATCCAGAAGCATAGCAGGCATACAGTAATGAATTCATAGGACAAACTATTAACATAACATATTATAAAGAGGCCATTCTTTCTGAAAGATGTTCTTATGAGGGTGGAGTTGTCCTTTAACATTCAGTCATTGGCTGTGATTTCAACTGTCAAATCCATAACTGACAGTTGCTAACTGGAAGAACCAGGAAGCAGAAACAGGACATTGTGCAGGATGTCAGGTTAGACTTATATATTTCAGATTTCAAACCATTACTGTTAAGGGTTTTGGGGGGTGATTTACCTGTATGTAAGTTTTCATTTTAGGACTGGACTTGCCCTTTAAGTAAATCCTTGTTTTGTAAATGTACTGATCTACATACTGAAAATCTAAAATAATCTCATAGAAGTTGCATGGACCCAGTATTGCCTTCCCATGCCGCTCATCCCTGTAAATAGAAAATGTATGTATGAAAGTTGGTTTACGATTTAAAGCTGCCAATGCTTTGTAAAGAGGGAGAATAACATTTTCCTCCCTTGAATCCATACCTCTCTTTATACAAGACAATACCATGCTGGCTCTGGCTGTTGCCGCCTGGCACTGCTTGCTTCCTTTAATTCCACCAAAATTCCAAGATCCCTTTCCAACAGGGATTCGCTTAACACAGAGCCATTTATAGTATAAGTAGCACAAGGATTTTTAAGTCCAAAATGCATCACCTTACATTTATCAACATTGAATCTCATCTGCCACTTAGCAGCCCAATGTGATAATCTATCTAGATCCCCCTGCAACGATTGCACATCCTCTGATGTTTTTAAAAGTTTTGTGTCATCAGCAAGCACAGAAACCTTGCTGACAATACCCACTTCCAAATCATTAATAAATAGATTAAATTGAAGCGGCCCCAACACAGAACCCTATGGCACCCCGCTTAGCACTTTTTAGTCCATGTTATGGAAGCCCAATTAACAACTACTCTCTGCATCCTGTTCATTAACCAATTTTCTATCCTTGTTCAAATGTGCCTCCCCAGACCAACAGACCTTAGCTTATTCATTAGTCGCCTATGGGGGACTGTATCAAAAGCCTTTGCAAAATCCAAGTAAACTACATCTACTGCTATACCAGAGTCTAAATTTCTACTTACTTCCTCATAAAAGCCAAGCAAGTTAGTTTGACAAGATCTATTCCTCCTAAATCCATGCTGGTTTTAGTCCTTGAAACATACACTAGAATATGTTCCCTTATTAAACTTTCCAGTATCTTCCCCACCACTGAAGTTAAACTTACAGGCCTGTAATTACCCGGCTGTGAACGACTACCCTTTTCAAATATTGGAATAACTTAAGCCTTTTTCCAATCCAGAGGCACACATCCGGACACGAGGGAATCTGCAAACATAAGAAACAATGGCCTAGATAAAACTGAACTTAGCTTCCTAAGGACCCGAGAATGTATTTTATCCGGTCTAGGAGATTTATTAATATTAACCTTTAGTTCCTTCTGTACCATATCCTCAGTTAACCAAGGTGCACTTGAATCTTTTATACCATTATTGCTACTATACTCAATGATATCTGTACTTGGATCTTCTATAGTGTATACAAAGGGGAAAAAAGTATTCAAGACATTTGCTTTATTGCCATCCTCCGTAACTAATTTATCCCCATTAATTAATGGTGCCACATTTTCAGTCCTCATCTTCTTACTATTAATATACTTAAAAAAAAAATTAGGCTTAGTGATGCTTTGTTCAGATATCCTAACTTCATTATTATTTTTGGCTAGTTTGATTGCTTTCTTACACTCCTTGATACAGTTTTTATAATCCCTAAAGGCCCTTTCCCTTCCCTGTGACTTAAAGGTTTTAAATGCCTTTTTCTTCCTTTCCATTTGCCTTTTTACATCAGAATTCAGCCACATGGGCGCGGATTTATTTTTTTTTACATTTATTTCCCAAGGGTATAAATTTAGATGTGAAATGGCTTAAAATCCCCTTAAACACAGCCCACTTCTGTTCAGTACCTTTACCTGATAATACATTATCCCAGTTGACATTCTGAAGAGCTACTTTTAACCTGGGAAAATTTGCCTTCCCGAAATTAAGTCAACCCAGCGCACTTTTCCTTTGGATAACAAAGTCCAAACAACACTATTTCATGGTCACTATTCCCTAAGCCCCCAGTTACCTTTATATCTATAATGCGCTTCACGATGTTAGATATTACCAGATCCAGCAGAGCTCCTTTTCTAGTAGGAACCACCTGTGAGAGAAAATTATCCTGCAGCAAATTCAGGAACTCATTGCCTTTTTCTGTGATGGCAGTTCCACCACACCAATCAATGTCAGGGTAATTAAAGTCCCCCATAATGAGCCACTCTCCAAACTTGCAGCCCTTGCCAACTGCATATGAAGCCGACTCATTTCCTCTCTGCTAGCATTTGGCGGCTTATAGCAGACACCAACAATGACATTACCCCCTTTCCTGTTGCCTAATTCCACCCATATTGCCTCCACTTTAACATCCATATCGCCAGTTATCTCCTTTTAAATTTGGCTTCAATTCTTTTTTAACATAAACACATACTCCTCCCCCTTTCCTTTTTGCTCTGTCCTGCCTAAACAAGCGTATCCCTCTAAATTAACCACGTTTCTGCTATACCTATTACATCATACTTTTCATTCAACGCCATAATTACAATTCACCCATTTTGTCAGCCTGGTTTCTCACATTTGCAAACATACATTTTAGATTATGATTCTATAATTTACTCATATACTTTAATCCACATGCCTCCCTATGCTAGCACCCCCCCCTTTCCACCCACCACTGGCCTATCTACACCCTGCTTTCCTCCTTGGCTATCTATCCCAGTGAGACTGTTAATACCCCCTCCCCAACCTAGTTTAAAATCTCCTCTAGCCATCTTCTCCCCTAAAACAGCTGCACCACCATCAGTGAGGTGCAACCCATCCCTGCTAAAGAGCCTGTAGCTGACAGCAAAGCTTGTGGACATTATTATAACATATAGTGTAAGTGCTACTGATCTGACCAAAACATTAGAACAAACAAGAAAAGAGATGATCAATGCACATTCCTGGGCCCCATATAGTATCATAATATCTGTGCTAGTGCAAACAGTAAAAACATGGGTGTTTTTAGTTACAATTTTATGCATAAAAGTGAAAAGCCTTCCAACCACGTCAAGGTAACCCCAGTATGGAAGGTCCTAACAAATTACCTTGGGTCATTTATCTGGGCTGACACTCACTGCTTGGTTGCATTTTCGTGGGAAGAAAACCGGTCTTTATGCCTAAAAGCTTTCTCCTTTTGGATGATTTTGAATGGTTACACTTTAAATGTTGCAAATGGTTTCTTTATCTGCAGATGTCTGATCCTTGAATAGACATTGCTGTTTATAAATATTTTGTATATGTAAAAATAATGGATCGTGTACCCAGAGTGTTAGATGGATATTGTTATGGAACACATTCTTGGATCAAGTTTTTCTAGCTCTGATTAAAGATGCCATTGGCTGACTGTCCTATATGTACCATGTGTATGGGCCATTAGTGTAATAAAGTACACTAATAAAGTGAAAATGAATGGTGAAATGAAGTACCCAGCATGTGTGGTTGATCATCTGTTCCTTTTTATTCTCCCTCCAGATTCGTTACAAGGAAGATTTTGAGAAAAACAAGGGCAAAGGATTCAGTGTAGTGGCTGACACTCCTGAATTGCAGAGGATCAAGAAAACACAGGATCAGATCAGCAATGTGTGTATCTCCCAATGAAGTAGTCTTCTTGCTGTAACACAAAATAATTACATGTGGCTCCCTCGAAATGCTGAGTTTCAATTAAAAATCTCCTTACCTCAGTTTTTTCAGCTGTGCAAGGTCTGAAGGATTCCCATTACATATCCACCCACTGAATCTCAATGAGATTTACATCCTTGAGTTTTGCCTCTAATGGTTTTTACATTTTTGTGAGATATAATGTAATTATAATAATAATAAGAGCAGAATTCCGCCTCAGTTTACCTTGTGAGCTATATCTGTATTACCTGTGTATATATTACTTCTGTAGATTAAATATCATGAAGAGTTTGAGAAGAACCGGATGGGGAATCCCTCAATGGAAGGTGGTGAATATGAACGTCGGGGATCTGATGATGGTGCTAATTACCGAAGGCCTTCACAGAGTGCTCCACCGCACCAACCTCCTGCCAGTAGCTCAGGTAACTTGATCTTACTATGAAACACTTGGGTGCTTCCTACTGATTCATAAATAGACACATAAAGAGATATAGGAGCACTCCAAGGAATTTTAGTGAACTTTATTCACACAACACAAACATGGCAACGTTTCGGCCCTGTGCTTGGGGCCTTTATCAAGCCATGTGATACAACACACTGAGTGCAACTTAAAAAGGGAGTCTCCCCTCCCAGTATTCCCATTAATATGTGGGTGTATGTTTAGCTATATGTGGATACAGATGATATAAAATCTTTATGCACACTACTATAAAATTTAGGGATTTGTACAAAAAAAATAAAGGCAAGAAATGCTATGAAATCTTGGTTCTATTAGTCTCACATCCTCTAAATGAATATTTTTCGGTTACTCCATAAGCAGCTATTCACCAACTGGGAGGTCCCAACTGGAATTGATCGGAAGCACACCACATAAAACCCCCCCCATACTCCGCCCCCTTCGTCTTTGTGCGTTTCCTACTGGATTTGGAAGCACTTTGTTTCATGCAGTTGGCTTACCTGCCATTGTGGCATTTCCAATGGGAGTTCTCTTCCCTCTCTCTCCTGTTGCAGCTCCCCTTTCAGTTGCACCTCTGGTTGCCTAGGGGAGAGCCTTGTGACCAGGCTTTGGGAGTTACACCTTAGGTTCATGCTCCTTCTATGTTTAAAATCGCGGACCCGTATTTCCGGTTTTCGGACCGGATGTGACGCCACTGCAAATTTTGACGCCTTTCCCGGTCTATTAGGCGGCCCAGTGCATTGTTTTTTGCGTGGTTTTTTTGCTCTCTAGGTCAGTGCACCTTTCCCTTCATCTGGTATAAAGGATCGCACGCTACATGGACTTCCGGTTTTCGCGAAATACCCTCCAGGGTATTTCAAGTCTGTTTTTTTTTTTTTTTCTGCAAACTTCATTGCTGGGATCTTGCCTTTTGCTGCCAAGCTTGTGCAGTTGCTACTTCTGTAAGTATCCCTTTGTTTGCAATTATACAGATTTTTTTTGCTAGATCAGAGTATTTACTATACTTTGTTCTATGTCTAGACTCCATCCATAATGGAAGATGAGTCAGTGAGCAAAGGTCACAGACATAAAAAAAATTAGGTAAGCCTCAGGTAAGTTGTGCTAAAAGAGAAGGGATATTGAGGTATGTATACTCTGAAAAAAAATAGTGCCTCAAACTCTGAAAAGTCACCTAAAAGGTTTGAAGAGGATAAAGTTATTCAAGAGCAATCAGGCAAATCAGATGTGCAACTAGCATTATCTGAGAATTTCTATGAACTCGCTCCTTAATCTCATTAAAGAAACGGTGTCCCAGACTGTTAGTCTAAAAGTAAAAAAAGAAAGTCAAAGTCTAAACATCTGGACATTTCTGAGACCGAAGATTTGGATGATGAAAAATCATCTCTTTCGAATGTATCTTCTGGAGAAGTATCAGATGATGAGCAGTCTAAGGATCCAGGAAATTTCTTTGATGTCTCTATCATAGATCCTCTTATTAAGGCTATTAGGGATAAGCCTACGGTATCTGCTTCGGCTGATAAATTTTTTCCTGCAATTTAAAAAGAAACTAATTGCATTTCCTGTCAGTGAGACAAATAATAAATAATGAATGGAAGAAAGTAGAAAAGAGACCTGAGGTTGTTACTAAATTTGTGAAGAAGTAACCATTTGGTGAAGCAGACGCGGTGAGATGGGAGTCATCTCCAAGAGTAGACTCTCCGGTAGTTCGACTGTCTAGAAGAACTACTTTACCGATTGATGACGCAACAAATTTTAAAGATCCAATGGATAGACGCATTGAGTTTAATTTAAAGAAATCATATATTATGGCAGGTGCAACTTGTAAACCATCTATGGCATTAACATCAGTCTCTAGGGCCATGAGAATCTGTCTGTCAAATTTGCAAGAAGCTGTTGATAATAAAGTTAAGAAGTCAAAGCTTAAACGAATGATTGAGAAGTGTAGATTGCCGGCTGAATTTATTTCAGAGGCTTCCACGGATCTGGTGAGGCTGTCTGCAAGGTCTATGGCCTTATCTGTGGCTTCAAGACGGGCCTTATGGTTAAGAAATTGGGTCGCAGATACCCCCTCCAAAGCTTCGCTTTGTCAGTTACCTTTTGAAGGGGTTATGTTATTTGGAGATAGATTGGATGACATAATTAAAAAGATTTCTGGTGGGAAAAGTGAACTTTCTGTCTTGAGGAAGAAAAGCAAACGTCCAAGGTTGTGATTAGCATATTGTGCCCCTCCCTTTATTAGCTCTGGTAAATCCCAGTTGGTGAATAGCTGCCCATGGAGTGACAGAGAAAACTAGAAATTGTATCAACTTACCAGTAATTTCTGTTTCTTGTCACTTTCCATAGCAGCATTCACGAGGATTCTCCCTCCCTTTTACAGATAATATATTAGTCCTTACAGCTATAAAACAAAGACGAAGGGGGCGGAGTATGGGAGGGTTTTTATGTGATGCGCTTCCTATCAATTCCAGTTTGAACCTCCCAGTTGATGAATGCTGCCATGGAAAGTGACAAACAGAAATTACTGGTAAGTTAATACAATTTCTAGTTTTTAATCCATTCATTGTAACATTGTATAGTGTTATAGTTCAGTAGAAACACCACAGTGAAATACAACTGTTGTGCAGAGCTTGAATCAATCTTCCCCCTTAAATTTCCAACCAATAATAGATCAATAGCAGATCCATTGGATCATTCTATAATTAGTTATCAAACTGTCTTTCAATACTTACCCTCCCTATTAACTAACAGCTGTCACCAGGGATTCTGTTAGAGAGGGATCGCTATTGGTCAATGCGTTAGAGAGGGATCACTATTGGTCAATGCGTTAGAGAGGGATCGCTATTGGTCAATGCGTTAGAGAGGGATCGCTGTTGGTCAATGCGTTAGAGAGGGTTCACTATTGGTCAATGCGTTAGAGCGGGATCACTATTGGTAAATCTGGTCCTATAAAGAACCCAGACTATCCTGTCATGTTTCAATCTTATTTGATTTTATCAGTTCAGGACACAGGTTCATGGCTTCTATTGCTTACATAATGTAATAAACCATTAACAAACTCACTTCATTGTCTAAGAGACAATGAAGAGGGCATGGAGATGTTTTCCTTTCAGTCCCCCTATCATATATAGCAGGGATAAGTTTGAAAACTACAACTTCCAGCATTCCTCTACAAGCACTCTGTAGTTAGGGAATTCTGGGAGTTGTAGTTTCCAAACATAGTAATTAAGGTTGAATATAGACATACGTCCATGAAGTCCAACTTATTCACCTTTATTGTATGGCCCATTAATATATTTGTGTAAGGTTAGCATATCCCCACGCAAACATCGCTTCTCCAATGTAAACAGCCCTAACTTGTCTAATCTGCCTGCATATTCAAGGCCCTCCATTCCCCTTATTAATTTAGTTGCCCTTCTCTGAACTGCTTCCATTTCCAAGATGTGCCTTTTGTATATGGGATTCCAAATCTGCACTGCATATTCCAAATGAGGCCTTACCAGTGCCTTGTAAAGAGGGAGAATAATATTTTTCTCTCTTGAATCTATTCCCCCTTTTTATACAAGACAATATCTTGCTAGCTCTAGCCGTTGCTACCTGGCATTGTTTGCTAAAGCTAAGTCTGTTATGAACCAGAACCCCCAAATCTTTTTCCATTACAGATGCACTTAACACAGAGTTATTTATGGTGTAGGTGGCACAGGGATTATTAAATCCCAAATGCATCACCCATTTATCAACATTGAATCTCATCTGCCATTCTGCTGCCCATTTTGATTATCTAGGTCTGCTTGCAGCACTTGCACACAATTTGAAGTTTCCAAAGCTCTGCATAGTTTAGTGCCATCGGCAAACACGGAGACCTTGCTCTCAATGCCCCCTTCTAAGTCATTTATAAACAGATTAAACAGAAACCGCCCCAGTACAGAACCCTGAGGCACTTTTGGAGAACTTCTGGAGATCTATTTGTTGCCTATCCTGATCTATAGATATCCCTCCCGTCCAGCAAACAGCAGCTCCCCTTTTGTCTACCATTACAAAACAGTCAGGACTATGAAGTACTTTTATTTATATATTTTGCTTTAATGTCATTACTACATATTTGTTAATATTGATTTAACGATTTGTTTAGTGCATAAACACATAAACACTGTCCCTATGTATATTACTTTTACCCACCCCCACCTCCGAAAAACCCAATGTATTCCCCATTAAATTATAAATTTATTTATATAATATAAGGGATATATTGACTTTAGTAATCCTAAATTTTTCACAGCCCAATATAGTTATTTATTTATTTTTTTTCTTAAAAGTCCCCTAAGCACTTCACACCATTCAGATACATATTGGTATTTTAAGTTCAGTACAGTTCTGCTAGGACTGGTTATCCCTACCTGCCAATATGATTTTGTTGAGGAGCGCCAGCATATATATTGTGCTGAAGCACTGAGGAAGCCTGGCAAAAACAGTGTGCTGGTGCTCCTCACAGAAATTACATTGGGAGTTATCAGTTCTAACTCCCTTCACAGGTACTATTGATTTTAACTATTTTTTGTTTTGTTTCTAAACTTTATGTGCCCTAGGGGCTGATGCTTTAAATAGTAACTGTGGTCTCCATTGAGGTGTCCTCTGTTTTTTCAAACAATTCTAGAAAGATGTCTCTAGTTATTGGTTTGTAAAATTATACTCCCTACTCTGCCCTGTCACTCTTGAGTCTGCGGCGGGCACATGCTGAGCTGTGTAGAAAGCTCCACCCCCAAAATCAATCTTTTCTGAAGCTAGTTACTGATCTGCAACCTTTCTCTATCTTTATCTGCCTGCATGGGACACCTTAGGGAGATGCAACATTTTTCTTTTCAGTGTTGTGGCTAGTTTAAAATTGATTAAGCAGATTGAGTGCAGGTTATATAATATTACAACTTGTTCACTCTTATGCTGCCTTCTGGAGAATTCTGGTGCTCTGTCCAAGCACTTGATAATATGCAATATAAAAGAAAAAATGGAACCCAGCAGGACTGAAAGAATCCAAATATGAAACTGTATTAAATAGCAAAAAACACTACATGTTTTGGACCCAATGGGTCCTTTGTCAAAGGACACATTGGGTCCAAAAAATGTAGTGTGTTTTTTGCTATTTAATACAGTTTCATATTTGGATTTAGTCCTTCTGGGTTCCATTTTTTCTTTTATATTGCACATTGGATGCAGGGCTTATAATGAAGCTGTCCCAGCATGCTTAAACCTAGACTTGGGCTGCAGAGCAGTGAGGATGGTGAGGTATTGTATTTGAGGTTGAATAAAGACGTATTGCCAACCTACTTGCAATACTCACATATCCTGCCAAACGGTTGATCCAGAGGAGAGCAAAATAACTTACCAGAATTATAAAGGGGAAAAAATAATCCCTAAGTCAACTCTACTTTATGTGACTATTCATAGTGCTAGCAGGAAGAATCAACTGTAAGTTAGAATCAACTGCAGATAAAAGCATGATCCTGGATTCATTTTAAAGACCACTAGTAAGGAAACCACATACCCTTTAGGCCAGGACCCCACTAGCAACACACGGAAGCTCCCACAATCACAATGTCATTATTGTGTGCACTGTGCTTCTGGAAATGCGTGGGTGGGGCCTAGTCCTTTAGCAATAGCTCCTGCTTACTTTTCTTACATGTAAGGTTTTTATGTTACACTGCTTTCTACAAATTGAGGGGAGCATGGACAAATAGGTCATTAGAGTAAAGGGGAGTTGGCTGTGACCTGGAACCTAATGTTTTCAGATGGGGTGGAAAGAGGGAGATGTGAGATGGCAGGCTGAATAAATAGAAATGGAGAGACAGAGGAATATTTTTAAGGATAACCGACCTACAGAGGTTTGAACATATAATGGCAGCCTTTGCTGCTGGTTAGGTTGTTGAAGATGGTTACTGACATATTTGCTGTCCAAATCAAAGTACTATACATAGGGCTTTTCTTGTGTACTCAATAATTTAAAAAGGAAGGGGGGGTGGAAAATTACTACACAGAGGAATCAATGGAGAACACTGTCCTCTAGTGGAAAACAAGCAAACATTCTTAAATATACTTCATATAATAATGGTGCAAAATCACTTCAAAAACATAAGTGCTGCAAAATGCATTTAGTTTCGATAACATACAATAGAATATTATTTTACTGTTTTGGTGGGATATTTTATTTTTTATTTAAATCTAATTACCACTGACCTAGACAAATGATGGTCACTAAGTTACCATAGCAACTATGCTATACATGTGTCTTAAAGGGAAAGTGTGTCAGCAGCTGTCACAGCTTATAAGGGCTGTGACTTGCTTGATGGTTTTTTATTTTTATTTTAGACGGTTGGTTGCTATGTCCTTTTTCAATCTGAACCACACTATTGCTTATATTGAAGCCATGTCAGTGGAATATAGTTTTAAGACTTTTTATTAGATATTGGCACGGTGCAATAGTAAGAGTGGATGCTAAGGATGTTGCAAAAGTAGGAGAAAGCGGGAATTCGATTAAGATATCGTCATAAGCATCTCTGCTTCCTAATTTTTCTGTGCTGTTCATCCTTCTTTATCTACTTTACCACCAGCCCGGCTCTTCCTTTTCTATGCAGTTTAAACCCGAATTTATATCTGTACTTAAATGCATAACCTGCATACAGTATACATATTTATAATGTTGTAAGATCCCAATGCAGAAACAGACTGGAAAAAATGCTATATGGATTCACTTAAACTCACTGTTCACTAAAATATTCCCCAATATGGACAGATATGCTATAGTGCTATGGACAATGTCTCAAGCATATGGGCTGTATTCACAACATTGTTTAAAATACAAAGTGTAGATTGATTTACAGTATAAACATTTATGAATATCTGTTTGCTCATCGTGTTTTAAGTAACTTGTCTAGAATTAAGTACTTCATTCTGTTATTTGCCCTTCTTATAGCCTTTCAACAGCAACCACCGCAGGCCAAGTATAGCTACCCAGAGCCAGTAGCTCCTGTATCCTCTCAGCGCTCTGCTCCAGCTGGAGGGGTAAGTGTTTTTTTTCCAAAAACACACAAAATGTGTTTAACTTTTTCCCAGCTTGCATCTCACATGTTGTTTCTGTTCTTCCTTAGAAGCGTTTCAAAGCTATGTACGACTACAATGCAGCTGATGAAGATGAGGTGTCTTTCCAAGATGGAGACACCATTATAAACGTGCAGCAGATTGACGAGGGCTGGATGTACGGGACCGTGGAACGCACAGGGGACACGGGCATGCTTCCTGCTAATTACGTGGAAGCCATCTGACCTCCTCTCCTTCTCTCTCTTGAAATCATGAAGCATTCCAATGTGGCCCTCTCCTGTGTGTTTGGGGGAAGGATGGGCTCCATCTCTGTATTTCAGCAGGCTCTTTAAAACTCTCTGCTGCCCCTTACTGCAAAATGGCTAATTACCTCTTGCTTCACTCTTATGTTCTGAAGGGATTCAGTTGGGAAAAGACTCCCTACCTCCATTTGTTCACCCATCCTATAATGTTTGATTGACATTCCTTCCTATATGCTTTGCACTGGTATATATATGTATGTATATATACCATATATATTTTATTTTTTGTCTTAAAAAAAACCTATACCACAGAGAGGGGGCACAGGGACACAGTAATATGTTTTTTCACATTATAGAAATCAACCTCTTTCCAGTACTCCAAATGAAAAAGAGATCTCCCAAAGAAACATTCAGGCAATATCACAGTTAAAGATGGATCTGCCCATTATGGAATTTCGGAGATCCTGCTCCTAATTTAGTTTTTATTCATATTTAGCTTTGCTTCCCTTTTGTTTACTTCTTTTGAAATTAACCATTCCACAATGAAAAGTTTAGGATCTGTGATGCTGAGAAACCTTTGCAATTTTAACCTGGTGTAGTGTCTGTCTAATTTGTATAGATGGAGCCCAGTTTGTTCATAGTGTCACACCTACTGCCCAGTTCTGCAACATTATGCTCAGATGCATTATAGGGATTCACAGTTTGCACATACAGGTGTTAAATAAAAGTATCCCAGTTCTATCTGAGACAGAAATTATTAGTGGTGGCTTTTAAATTCTTCCCAAACTGATTACAGTTCTTGATTATGCTGTGTATACGATTGCCACCTGTTTTAACACTGCAGAGTCTTTACTTTCCCTTTAATTAGTAAGCACACTCTTCAACACGCCTTCTTTCCTGTGCAATCAAACTTTTCTGCATTCAAATGTAAGCGTTTCCAGGCACATGCCATTCTGAAACAAAAATAAAATTAAATATATATATGTGTATAGATAGTGTAGTTAATAAACAGCATAAACAGAATTCTAATATTTTTACATTAGACTTTTTTTCCCCTCTGTATATTTTATATATATATATATATTTCCCATTTTGTTATGTTCCAACAAACAATGACCAGCATTTAGAAAAATAAAAGGTTTAATGGTTATAAAGGGGCCATCAATGGTTTAGGGGGCTATGGGGTTTACTTTTTATTTAGCTATTGGTAGTTTCTTGGGAGTGCTGTAGAGGAGAGGCTGATCCAACTGTGTTAGTGATGTCAAATAGAAGGCCGGTTAGCTGTGCTGAGTTTGACATCCCTTCTGTGTTCCCTTTGCCTAAACACAGTGCCAATGCATTGCCTAATGTTTAGGCAATACAGTACAGGCGTGACCGTTATTTACAAGAGTTGATTGGCTAACGCCTTGGTGCAGACAGCTCTTGTATATTCTTGGCATAGCCTTTGCATCTAAGATTTTATTTTTCAGCATTTGATTTGTGCCAATTTGCAAGATTCTCATATCGGCTTTAGCATCATTGTTTGCTTTAACCAATGTCCATGCAAAAAAGATCAGATTCTTTGTGCTAACTTGGCCTAGCATTGTGTTTAATGGAATTGAACTTTGCTGTATCTTTTCAAAACATTGTTTTATGGTTTAGGCTTTTTAACAGAAGAAGGATTTCTTTGGGCTTAGTAAAGGGAATATCTACAGTTATCCATGAATATCGTTTAATTGGTTACATTTAAGTCAAATGTAATCCATTTCTTAAAGGGTATGCTCACCGCTCGAATTAAAAATATATATAGTTAAATCACAGCCCAAACACAAAATTAACATAATTTGAAAGCTTGACAGTGTAGGAATAACCTGCTAGGCTGTGAAATTGTGTTTCCCACTGCCTCTCAAAAGTTCCTGCCTCCTCTCCAAGCTTGTTACAAGCTTGCACATGCTCTAGGCATCTAAGGGAATAGTAGTGGAGGATACCAGGAAGCAGAAAGAGGGGTAACTGTACATCGGGCAGCATTTCAGATATTTTATGTCTCTGCTTTCAAACAATTTTTTTAAGCCGTTGTCTTGCTCTTTTAAAGGATATCTATGCTAAAATGGAAAGTACCTGGGGCAGGGAGGTCATATTGATTATTCCTATCTCACAATATAATTTCGTTGAGGAGCTGCAGCACCAACAGTTAAAGATAGTGCTGAAGCCAGGAGGAAGACTGGCAGGATCAGTTTTCTTTGGGCTGCTGCTCCTCACAGAAACAATATTGGGAGTTAGGAATTACCAGTCCTTTATCCCTGTCCCATGTAGTTTTCAGTTTAACTGTTTCTTAAAATGAACTTTATACACAATAGGTTTCCTTTAAAAGCCAAATCGACTTCCCTGAATGAGTATAAAACGATTATGTACTGCAGTGGTTTCAAACCATGGTGATTGTGAAAGATGAAGACTTGTCTAAACTTTTTAGAAATGGAGGGGGAGATCTTAAAAGGAAACTGTACTAGTGCGGTAACTGGCTTTCCATTCTGCTCATTCCTTCATTATGTGCTTGTCTTTGTCAAAGATAGGCTTGCCAGTGGTACTGACTGTGGGAGGGGCCAGAGAGCAGTCTGTTACTACACTAGAATAGTTTTACTTAAAAATATATAAATATACTTTTTTTTTATTTAATTGTGCTTTAGTAAGAAGGTGCAGTGATTAATGCCTTGGGAAATTTAAAAGGGTCACTAAACCTCCCCAGAATTATTAAAAAAAACAAAACAAAACCTCTATAATTTACTAGGAGATTCCCGTATTGTTTCATCATTGGCCAAGATAGCGGCAGAAGATCTGCGATACTGCAGCTTGGCACTGTGCTCTTCCCGGTAACGCCTTTGGTATGCCCCCCCATGTAATGACGCAGATCCTATGTTTCACATGTGCGTGCGCATAGCGGTCTGATGGAGGGGGGAGCCAGAGTGGGGACTGTGCAAAGCTGCAGGATTGAGGATCTTCAGATGCTATATTGGCTTGTGCGACAATTCAAGAGATCGGACCAAGTGCTCCTATCTCCTTGGGAATTGTAGTAATGTTTAAATAATACAAAGCGAGAAAAGGAAGTTTGCTGTTCTTTTAAGTTCAGTTACGTCAGCTGTGCAGGGTTACATGTTTGCTTTTCTGCATATTAAGGGAACTAAGTCCTTTGCACAGGCTTTCTTACAAGAACTTTTTTTAAAAATGATAAAATACAATTTCCCCTTTGCACGTGGAACTAAATGATTTCCCTTTCCATGTAATTGAAATACCTTCCTTTCTATTTAATGATCTAAACTCATCTGTGATCAACATCCACCCAGTATATTGGATTAAATATTGTTTGTTTTACCGTTGGCTTTCAGACTCTGCACGCAGTTTGCACATACATGTGTGTGTGAGCAAAGTGAAAGCTGGACTTTAGCACTGTCCCCTAAAAAGATATGAACAGCTGAATATCTTTACTTTCAATTTCTGACTGAGTAGGATCAGTATGGAAGGGGAGGGAATTACTTAGGCTAGGGGTTGGATAATGAGCCCCACCCCATGTGAGCAGTTGTGCTGTCTTGCACTATGAATTGTATGGGAATAATGGGGAGTGAGTCTAATCCTGGTAATTCTCTCCCCTACAGGGATTCACTTGAACGCCGAGGATTAAAAAGAGGTGATTGTGTCCAATAACTTGACAAATATTGAACTTTTTTTAATTGGGAAAATATATTCAATGCCAATTCATTGTTGGTTATTTTGTTGGTCTTGATGTGCGACACATTTATCCCCTTTAAGATATACAATGTTCCATAGATCTGCGCATTATCACCTTCCCACTCTAGTGAGGGGGCGTAGGCCAGTGATGATCTGTCATTGACACACCAGTTGATGTTAAACTATTCAGTATAGAGCTGTGAGGGTCAAGCATCTAAGGCAGGGAGGAACAACCTGCAGTGTTCCTGATGTTTTGAAACCGTTTGCAACCAAGGACTGCTGGGAGTTTTAGTTTTCAAACGTCAAGAGAACTGCAGGTTGCAGATCCCTAATTTAAGGCTTCCTTGTAAGGACAGTGGGATTTGAGCATTATCTGATAATGTAAGGGAACTACAAGTGCAAATTAGGGAAGGGAAGAGGGTAACTGTTTCTGTACAAAACTGAGGACCAAGCACAAGTATTTGCAGCATTGCTGTGTCAGTCAAAGCACAATTACTGAAAGCAACTGGAATAGCGAACACTTAATACATTCCTTACCAGGGCAGCAGAGCCCTTTCCCATGGGTATTGTATCACTTTATCTGCTAAAAATACTTTAACCACAGGGATCAGGTGACGGGGTGGAGTTTTTCCGTTCTGTTATCTTTTAATTCCATATCATTTCATGGGACCATTATTAAAGGTGCAGAAAATAGATTTTATTTGTTGTGTGAGAATAGGTTGTATAGTGACTGGACCAAACATTTCATCCCCTGCTCTTTCCCTCAATTGATGCACTTTGTCTTGCCTTGGAGCAGGAAAGGGGAAAGAAGAAACTTATCATTGAGCCACACACATTTCTGTGACTTGCGTACAAATCAATCATCTTTTCCCTTCCCTTTTGCATTTGTTTTCCTTTTTCTTGTTGTTTTATTGTTTTGAAATCCTTCCTCCCCAGCTGGAGAGCCTTTGTATCAAATTGCTTAGGCCTATAACCAATGAATTTGAAAAAAATAAAAATGACAGAAAAAAAATTGCAATCATTCGCTACCAAGAAATGCTTTCTCGGTTTATTCAAATTTACAATAAACGGATCATTTTTATCTGTGCAGTCACCTTGTGGTTATTTTGCAGTTAGTGTTCAACTGTGTGTGATACACAAATAAACTGGCCCAATTGGATAGCTCAGTGTATGAGCTAACTGTACTTGTACAGACCTACCCACCTAGGGGCTCATCAACCAAGCGAGAATTTAGATCATTCTGGTGGTTCTATCTGATGTAAATTGTCCCTCATATCCTATAACAAAACCTTAGTTACTAGGCATGCCAAGTATTGTGCAAATGTATTGTTTAGTGGAAGGCCTGCTTAAGTCTGTTTGGGACAGAAATATGTAGATATTTGCACGTTGTATACCCTGCAGCTTCAGATATTTTATCTTTGATTGGTCACATATTTTAAAATGTTTACCAACTGGACCACATTCATTCCTAGTTTCAATATCTCTAACATGTTCCCTAATAAGTGATTTAGGGGAACGTGTGGTGAAACCTATGTATTGCATAGAACAGCAAGTGCAAATTAACAGGTAGACGGCATGATCTACAATGCAATTCATATACTGCTGGATCATGTACACCTTACCCATTAGTGAACTATGAAATTTATCAGATTTAAATATGTAATTGCTCTTTGGGGGATGAACTTACACCCTCGTTTAAAGATCTTCCTTAATTGGGGGTCTTGTTCCAAAATGGGTAGAATTTTTTGATGACCCCTATAAATGAGCACTATATCTTATTGTGAAGAAAATCTCCTTGATTGACCCATTATTTCATTCCTGTTTGTGTCTGAGTACCCCATATCAAATTCCTCCTCTTTACTTTTGTGGTCTTATTGAATGCTCTATTCACGACCCTTTTTGCTGTAACCCCTTTCCTGAAATCATCTACTCATCCGCTTCTGTGCCTTATTAAATGAATCCATTTGCTGTAACATTGGCCGTATGGTATTGCTCACAGGCAGTGGGGCTGATGACTAGAATCTGCTTGAAGTAAAGCGTGTGTGATTAAGCTATCCTCTGTACTTTCTATACATAAATCCAGATAGTTAATGGATTTCCCTCCAAGCAGGTAAGTAAACCTCAAATTATATAAATTGTTGTCAAGCTTCTCCAAGAACTGTACAAATTCAATCTGGGTACCCCTCCACACAAACAACAAATCGTTCCTAAATACTGAATTTGTACAGTTCATACAGCCAATTTCTAAGACTAAAAATTGCACAACAGTGGATTCATTTAATAAGACACAGGAGCGAATGTGTACAAGAAAGGGGTTACAGCAAAAAGGGTCTTGAATAAAGTCATCAATAAGACTAGAAAAGTAAGGATGGATTTGATATGGGGTACTCACAGGAACAAAATAATGGGTCAATCAAGGAGATTTTCTTCACAACGAGATATAGAGCTCATCTTAAACAGGTTATAGGGGTCATCAAAAAAATTCTACCAATTTTGGAACAAACCCCCCAATTAAGAGAGATCTTGAAACAAGGATACACAATGGAGGATTCAGTATCACACCAGCTTCCCCTTTGACGCATATCACATCAACTATCCCTTTAACATGTATCACACCAACTTTCCTTTAACACGTATCACACCAACTTCCCCTTTAACGCATATCGCACCAACTTCCTCTTTAAGGCATATCGCATCAACTTCCTCTTTAGCGCGTATTGCATTAACTTCCCATTTAGCACATGTCGCATCAACTTCCCCTTTAGTGCCTATCGCATTAATGTCAACTTTAGTGCGTATGGCATCAACTTCCCCTTTAATGCCTATCGTATTAAAAGGACAGTTATGAATGAATTTTGAAGTTATGAATTATGAATATTTGTTAAATTGTTAGTTTGTGTAATGCCTTCTTAGTTATTCTACATATTCTCTCCCATTTTGAAATATCAGTTGATTTCATACCCTTTCCCATGTTCCCTGCTGTTGACATTAGTGAGCTGACATTTCAGGTTGTAACGGTCCTTCTTCCCAGGATGCACCACATCCATGGACTGTTCCTAACAGTAATTTCTACTGATTGGCTGTTGGATGGGTCAAAGATGCTCAGATCTCTACTGAGCAACTGAATCAACCCAGACGCTGGGTCAAGGGCTAAAGAAGTCAGTATTTCGGTTGCATTTATTTATAGACAGACAAAATGCTGAATGGGCAGATTAAGGTCATTGGGATGAAAAAATACTGCTCTTTTTTCTGAAAAGTATATGTATTTGCACTGAACTTACCCTTTAATGTCAACTTTAGTGCGTATGGCATCAACTTCCCCTTTAGCGTTTAGCGCATCGATTTCACCTATAGCGTGTATTGCATCAACTTCCCTTTTAACAGGTATTGCATCAACTTCTCCTTTAATGCGTATCGCATCAACTTCCCCTTTAGCACCTATCGCATCAATTTCTCCTTTAGCGCATATTGCATCAACTTCCCCTTAAGCATGTATCGCATCAACTTCCCCATCAATTTCCCCTTAGGGGGTATGGCATCAACATCCCCTATAGCACGTACCATATCCACTTCCCCTTTAAAGCATATTGCATCAACTTCCCCTTTAAAGCGTATCGCATCAACTTCCCCTTTAGCGCGTATTGCATCAATTCTCCTTTAAAGCGTATTGCATCAACTTCCCCTTTAGCGCCTATCGCATCAACTTCCACTTTATCTCGTATCGCATTAACTCCCCCTTTAGCGTATATTGCATCAACTACCCCTTTAGCGCGTGTTGCATCAACTTCCCCTTTAGTGCCTATCACATCAATTTTCCCTTTAGTGTGTATGGCATCAACTTCTTCTTTAGCATGCAGCGCATCAACTTCCCCTTTAATGCGTATCGCATCGATTTACCCTTATAATCTTATAAACCTTATAATAATACCCTTTATAATCTGACATTTGGAAGGTGTGCAATTAACTTGATTCACCACCAGATGGCAGCACACAGGTTAATTAACTTAAAAAAATGTCCAAAAAAGGGGGTACGGAGGCATTTTTAAAATGTTTTGCTTTTCCCCAGGTCCTTATACATAAGTGTACCAAGTCTGATGTAAATGTTTGTTTGGTTTATGGATCAATACGCCATAAGCATAACCATATCAAATTTGGTATGTACAAAATCCGTCTAACCACCCTGAACACGGATTTGTAAGTTGGCACGTTACCCCGTGGGCATACGGGAGTTTGCAGGGAAAGCCACCTTGTGGGTGTGTCAGGGAGACCACCTGGAGTGTGTTACACTCCAGCCCACCCCATTCTATGAGTGGGTGTGGGTAATTGGTTCCACTCTTTTCAGGGGTTTAAAAATGGCTCTGAAACCCAAAGAGCTAGCCCTCCATTTACCATCTAATATTGGACTAATTTTGAGGGCCAATAACTCTGGAAACTACTTTGGACTCCATCTTACACTGATCTACTTCCTCCACTTCATCCTGGAACATTAAAGGGCATGTCCACCCCCAAAACTATAATCCCCCCCACTACTGGCCCCACTCTGTAGTGCATAAAAATCTTACATCCCAGATCCTAATGGTTCTCCTGTAATCCCCCCCCAAAGTCCTAAAAACTGCCCACCAGGAGGATAGCAGAGTCCATATAGGACTCTGTCTCCTGTCTCCCCTCCGGGAGAATTTTGTCATTGCAGAAGAGCCCCCCCCCCCCCCCTCCCTCCCTCTCCCTCCCGTTTTGGTCTCCCTCCCCCTAGTGTAAAATCCCTTTCCCATATGAAAGTTCTTGCTCCCCCAACCCCAATCGCATTAGTATAATTTCAAGAAAGTGCCCCAATAGTTACTTACCTTCCCTGTATCCTACGGCGTTCTGTGCAGCTGGCAGCCGCGTCTGTGATATGCCAGCACAGGGCCGGGATTGTGCGACGAAGGAGAGAGGGAAGGTAAGTAACTATCGGGGGACTTTCTTGAAATTATACTAATGCGGTTGGGGCTAGAACTTTCATATACAAATAGTTTTTATAAAGGGTGGACATACCCTTTAAGGACTGACATTAAGTATTATTTCACCTTTCATCCCATTTAGTGTTACTGTTGCTTGTGTTTTGTTGTGTTATGTCTGTTATATTTTTCTGTAGTTTATTGTTTGCACTGTTTTTGTTTATATTAAACGATATTCAAATCGTTAGCTATATCTCTAATTGCTCTAATTAGAACTAAGGAACTCTGCCTCTGTGACGCTACGTTTTACCAGTATATTATATTCTATTGTATTCTGTTATATTCCTACCTGTACGTGGTAGCGAATTAACGGTCAGTATTATTAGTTTTATTGTACAGCTGTGCATGCTGGGTAGGTTGGTGTACCTTTTACCACACCTGGTGGCAGTAACCGATGGTTTATGGTAAATATATATAAGTGACGAGCAATTCTCAGTCGGGTTTTTGGGGTTTTCGCAGTGAGCTAAACGTACTTAGAGCGCCCCTGGGATGAGGGTTGTAGTGTCCCCGTCACACCGCGGCTTTATAAATATGGCCCAAAATTCCAAATGCCCAAGGAGTGAAGTATCTGCATTAGGAGGGAATGATC
Organism: Hymenochirus boettgeri; assembly: GCA_019447015.1. Taxonomy (NCBI): domain Eukaryota; kingdom Metazoa; phylum Chordata; class Amphibia; order Anura; family Pipidae; genus Hymenochirus; species Hymenochirus boettgeri. Next base: position 68,326,378 of record CM033476.1, on the reverse strand, counting down.
AACTGTGTCAAAAGCAGTGGAGAGGTCAAGGAGGATAAGAATAGAAAAGTGACCATTGGCCTTTGCAACCTGCAGATCATGTATAACCTTACACAGGGCCGTCTCGGTGCAATGCCCAGGACAGAATCCAGATTGCAAAGGATGCCATAGATTACAAGCATGAAGGTAGCTAGTGATACGGGGCAATGCGCTGTAAAACTTGCACTTACATGTTTAAATCTGATAAATTTAACAGTTCAGTAACGGGTAAGATATGAATTGCATAGAACAACAAGTGCAAGTTAACAGGTAAACTACATGATCTACATTGCACCACACGTTCCCTTAAATCACATTAGAGATATTGAAACTAGGAATGAATGTAGTCCAGTTGGTAAACATTTTAAAACATGTGACCAATCAAAGATAAAATATGTGAAAGTGCAGGGTATACAACGTAGAAAGAGAGATAGGATGGGCCTTCTGTGTAAAGCAGAGGTGAGGTCATTTCATGCCATGTAGATTGATATATATTGCCTTGAGCTTTTTCTTTTGGACACATCAGGAATTTAGGGTTTTGAAATTCAAGTGCATAAAGTTGATGCACCTGTTAAAAACCTCCCTTTGTTTTCTCTCCATTGAGAGCCATTGTCTTTAATAGGGATCTTTACTTATCTGTAATGTGTTTCCTGTTCCTCTTTTCCTTTTCAAATCTATTATATAATGTCAATATTATAAGGGATAATGCGCCCCTTACAGTGTAATATCCATATGTTATAATTGTAAAGGGGTGCATTATTTCTTATAATACATAAGTATCTGATACCTTCACCCCAGTCACATTTTCAATTTCAGCCTTGTCCTTATTCCCACCTTAATTGAATCCCCCAAGCTACCTCCTGTAACTTAAACCCAGTAGATAGGAACATCCCAGCCCAGCATCTATGCAGAGACATTGATTGTGAAGTGACAGGACGCAGCACCAGCAGGTTCCATTAGTGAAGTTAAACATGGCAAAAAACAAAGTCATTGTCCAGGCATGAACACTGGAATGGGAGGAGTAGTGGGATATAAGAAATATAAGAAATTACTCACTTAGTGACATAGCTGAGTGATTTTTATAAGGATATATACCACTGCAGCTCCTATTATAAATATCACACTTATGTATTATATTCTTCTTACTCACAGTTTCCGATGGTCTTAATGAGTACATAATGTGGAAATCAGTCTTGTTTTTATTAGAAGTAGAGTAAATAAAAACTAAGTAAAGTTTATAGTAAAGTTTTAATATATACCGGTATGTCAAAATATGTTATGTGAGCGCTCTGTGTCCGATAAAGGTCTAATCCTTTAAGAAAGGGTGATAAGGCGGGGCTGGAACGCTATTGTCTGAGCCTATGAGATAGAGCTGGGACCAACTCGAAACGCTAAGGCGTGTTTGTTTGATTTTCTGCATATGTTCAAGTAAAATTTGGTGATTTTACTTGATCCGCATGATGACTTCTTTATACAGTGAGCACTGGAGTGTCTTAGTTCTTTGGATTGATGTCTTTTAAAAAGGTACACTCATTAGAGATACAAGTTCAGGTTTACTGTCATAACGTCACCCCCTGCAGCTCTGTGCTGTTGGTATAAGTATTGTTTAATGCATTGCACAGAGACGTGTACTTTGCACACTGCATCAATAAGTTTACAGTAGGGCTACTATGCAAATCGGTGAATCTCTGTGACATCTCCTAGCCATTCTGCAATTTGAATATTTAGATATATTTATGCATCTCAGGGGTTAGGAGGTGGGGGCTGGGATCATGCAAGTGCAGAAAATGTTATGAAGTCAAATGATTTATGGACAGAGAGAAAATGACAGCTTAGCATTTGGGAAAAAGCTGAACTTGCACATGGAGATAAAGGAAGGATCCGGAGTGTCCTTACTGGAGCAAGTAGTTTCTTACTCGGTTAGTCATTTTTGGGATTTCATTCCCCCCCTGCTATACACATGGCCAATGTTAAACAAGGGGGGAGGGATGAAATTTAATAAAAATTTCTGTTGATGGATTCAATACGACTGGTGCATGGTTGAATGATCCCCATATATGGAATTCCTAGCCAATAGCTATAAAGCTAGGTACACACACTGCTGATAAAGCCCCAATTCTGTCAGATCCAAGAGTATTGGGCTTTTATCGGCAGTCTGTAGAGTCTCTTCCAAACACGCGTGCAGTCTCGTTCCCGTCGGCCTTGGGGTGATTCAGAAAATGCCTAAAATTCCCCTCGGACGTGGTAGATCTTGCAGATCCTGTGTGTCATCTTTCAAAGCTTTACTGTGTGCACCCAGCTTAACTCTCATCTCTGAAATCTATGACCAATCGAAATGCACCATCTTGGGCCAATCAGAAATCTGCTGGGAGATGATCTGAATCAATCGCCACATAGCGGTGTATCAATTTATTCTCAGGCTATATTGCCCAAGGATCCACATGGCACACACTGATTTATCTTCCAGGCAGAGGTTCATGCTGAGTCCCAACCCGCTGTCCCCTGTTGCCTCTGTAAAATGCTAATATAATGTCTGTCGGAGCCTGGACATTGTTATCACATTAAATGGTAATTGGTAATTAGAGGCCAGATCCCTTGCAAGTAGCCTCCTGTGCCTGCATTCTGTTTGCATCTCTACACATCCCTGTATGTTATTCAGTTCTGTGTGTACAGTGTTCGTACTCTAAACAGGAGTACGTGGTGCCTTTAATAACTGCCCTGGACACGGATAAATGGCATTTATTGCAGTTCTCACAGTCTGTCAGGATAGTGATTCCCAGTTTTCCTTGACGTCCATCACTGACTGTCACATTGTCCCAGGCAGACTGTAATGAGTCTAGATAGATAAGGAGGAGTCTAGTAGACAGAACAAGCAGCTGCTCATTTTCTCCCCTCCTCCCAGTTTCCATTCTCCTTCCCAGCCCCCTTCTGCAACCTAAAACCCATCGCTCTGCATCCCAAGGAGTAAAGATGCTGGACATTTTGGTCCTGATGTTTTTTGCAATCATAGGCTTGGTTTTGCTCTCATATATAATCTACGTACTGTGAAGCCTTTGCTGGCGTGTCGACCCTTATACAGGTTAGATTTTCTCATTTTCCTGGCTGGGCTGAAGATCCTGACATGTGTCTCCTGGTCATATTCTATAGGTGGGGGTGGGGGGGTCTGTGTTTGTGATCAAATGTTTCCTGTGCAACAGGAGGGGTTATAATATGTATGTCAATGTCCAGGAAAGGGATGTAAATAATTCAGGCATTTGGTTTGTTTGTGTTAATGTGGGAACCATCCAAACGTGAGAGCAGAATTCTCTGTTTACATCACAGTGATAACAGTGGCAATGGCAGGTTTATGTAACACTAACACATCTGCAGTGACGTAGCAAGGATAGTGGCTAGTGTGACTTTAAAGGGCATGATCGCCCCCTTAATATAATCAGCATTTCCCCGAAATACACTTATCTTCTCTCGGTAGTGCCAGGGAGGAAGGAGTCTTTACTTGGAAGTGCGCCGGTCCCTCACCGAACTCTGTCGCCTCCATAACAGCTTTGTGAGTTTGAGCAGTAAATCAGCCTTCGTCAGTCATTGGCCGTGACAGCACGGTGATAGCCTTGACTGATGGCTAGCACTTGGATATCTTCTCACAGGAATGCTAGGGAGAAAGGTAAGTGTTTGAAATGTTTTTTTGGGGGGCGTGCTGATTGTATGATTAAAAGTGTTAAGGGGGCAAACATGCCCTTTACTTTTGCCAACTTTCTTAACAACATCAGCTATTAGCTGCCCTTACAATGTGTCCTTGGTCTATGTGTATGTTTCTACGCACACAGTATATTGCAGAAACTGCAGTACAGTTATCAACCAGATTCATCTACTATTACTACTAGCAGAGGGCTATTTATCTACTATTACTACTACCAGAGGGCTATTTATCTACTATTACTACTACCAGAGGGCTATTTATCTACTATTACTACTACCAGAGGGCTATTTACCTACTATTACTATTACCAGAGGGCTATTTATCTACTATTACTACTACCAGAGGGCTATTCCCACATGCAAAACACAATTAGATTCGGATTAGTGCAGAGATGGATCATAAGCTGAATAAACATTAACACACAATTGTATTTCTATCTGTTTCTATGTTTTGTTTAGCTAATAAAAGGCCCAACTTGCCTTCTCATGAACCATGACATACAGGATACAGAGGAGCAGAGAAGCGAATTTCAAAGCCACAGGATGATCTTTAAGGCCTAGAATGGAATATAAAATAATCTCAGTATGATGCCGGTCATCGAAAAATTCCTAAAGCAATGTATAATCCATAAAATGGAAACCAAACCTGCAATGCATTTCTTTCCCACTGTTCGGATGTTGACATTTGTCTGAGTGCAATACAGATTCACTGAAATCCTATTTCTCATATATTAAAAATGAATATCAGTCCAAATAAAATGATTTGTCCATCTCCACTCTTCATAGTCCAGACTATTCTTTCTCAAAGATTCCATGAAAAGGTTTTAAAGGCTAAAATTCATTTTTACTTATCCTTTTCTACTGGGAGCCGTCATATTTCTTCTTCATCTACCCTTATCCCTATGATTACTAATGGTTACAGGCATACACACAGGAAGTGGGAGATAAGTGCTGTCCAATGAGAAGCTCCAATAAGAAAAACTTGTCTGTCTTCATTAGTAAAAGATTTTACTCACTTTCGGTTCAGAATCCATAAGGGTTCCATACATTATTTTTAGCCGCAATAAGCAAAATGTTTCTAGGAGGAGATGCAGAAAGAGGCCCATGTACGCTCCCCTGCTTCACTCCGGCAATAAAGTTTGGGGACTTCACCTAATATTACATTCTGATCTACATCTTTTCTTTGCATGCGTTTTGTTTGTCACACGTACCACAAAACCAATATGGCTGCAAGTTTTACTGCATAGTACTGCAGAGGCAGAGCTCTCAGCGGAGAGCCGTGCCGGAAACCACCCGCACCAGCATCCCCTCCCAGCACCAGAGGAAATCCCCTCCCTGTGCAGAACGGTGGATGGAAGAGTCGGGGTGTTAGGAGCAGCAGGGAGTGACAATTCAACTTCTATGTTGTTTTGTGCAGGATGGGGGTGTGTGGGTGATGGAAGAGGGGGGGGGTTGTTAAGAGCAAAAGAACAGCAGGGGGAAATTATAACAGATAATGTACCCCTACTGTAAATTTCATAGATATCAGATGTCACCTTAATGTTCCGTGCCCTTTATAAAAGCCCTCGGCCTTGGGACTCCTCTGTGACTTCTAATATTCTTAGAATTTACAGTAGGGGGTACACTATCTACTATATAATACATAAGGCTATGGACTTTAAATGAGGAGCAACAGTAGAATATATTCTCAGCTACGTAATACACCACTTTTGCGCAATGTGCATACGGTTTTGGGAGGGGAGGCTTTAGGGTTAGGGCCCTAGGGCCGAAAATAAACTGTATATAAATATTTAAAACATTACAACTACCCATACACACCAAACAGAATCTCTCGAATACCAGAGAGTGTATGGACAAAAAACCCTAACCAAATGTGCTATAAAAACCATACAACTATGAGTAAACACAAAGTGTGTAGAACATCGTTCTATAATATACAAGTGTGATGCTTTATATTTTTATATATATTAAAAAAGTAGATTCAATCTTTAAAATAGTTTTTCCATATAGTTTAGTCAGTGAATAATGTAACCCTTCTGTAAATTATAAGGATATTAAAAGTGACTTCTGATATCTGTATAATTTTCAGTAGAGGGGTTCATTATCCATTGTAATCTGCCCCTTTCTCTCTTATTTAACAGCATCAGCAATTGCACTTTTACAGAGACTTCCCAACATCCTCCCATCCTTGGTCTGGTCAAACGACTTTACAAACCATGAGAGGATAATAAATAAAGGCTTCAGGGGTCTAAAAACAAAAATATGGCATGCAGCAGTTTCGTAATGGTAAAACATCTGCAACCGCAGGTAGAATTATGGCAAAATGAATGAAAGACATTCATGTTAACCTAGATACAGACATGCCCCTAAGTAAAGCTCGCCACATTGATTAAGCATAAGGGAAGGAGGATTAAATGTGGTGCTGGTAATTAGTTAACATGGTGACTGCTTTAAGGTCACTGGTGTCCTTATTAAATAATACATTGGTTATCATCCCTGGAATCCTAATCTAGGTTTGCTAACAATCTGAGTTATTTCTCATCAGAAAAAAAAATCAACAACATCTTTAATAAGAACTAATTTATAAATGGACAGGCATGGTGGTGGGCTTTCTGAATAGTAACACTTTATTCATTAGTACATATAGCAAGCACTAGAAACATCAGGGTTGACAGAATAATCTCCCTAATCCCTCATGGGTTAAATGAAAGATTTGAGTCTTCTATTTTAATAACAGACTAACAGGGTTATTCCATAAGTTCTTATCGTTTAAATGGTGCTAATTTTGCCCCAACCCAATCAGATTTAGCTTTCCAAATGTTAATACATCTTATTGGTTGGGCAAAGATTAGCACTATTTTTAAAACGGTAAGAACTTTTATTGAATAACCCTGTTAGTCTATTAAACTCAAAATACTCCAATCTTTCATTTAACCCATAAGGGATTAGGGAGATGACTATTCAGTAGCAATTATCATTCAGGAATTTTCAACATACTTACCAAATGCTACATACTAACCACACAAGCCTTATATTATACTAAGTGAATTTATTATTAATTATTATGGTTTATATTGCTCCACATCTTCCGTGGCGCTTTAAACAATTACATAGTCCTACATTAACATACAGGTAAGACATGTGTGTTACAAGTTATCACTATATAATACCAGGTAAAGAATAATATAAGTAAACAGCAGTGAGAGTTCTTTACAGCAATACTGTGATACAATAGGAGAGGACCCTGGCCCAAGAGCTAACAGACTAGAGGATATGGGTGAGACCATAAGGTTACGGGACATCGGAGCCTGTACATATTGGCAGTGGAAGCGTGAAAGGCGGTTGGATCATTGGGTATGTTTAGGCCAGGTTATATGCTTTCCTGAAGAAGAGGGTTTTAAGGTTTATGTGAATGAGTGTTAAGGGATGGTGAGTGACGGACAGACGGGGGAAGTGGAAAATTTTTCCAGAGCAGGAGGGCAGGCACGATAAAGTCCTGAATGCGGGCATGGGAAGAGTGGACTAGGGTGGAGAGAGGAGGGTATCATTTGCAGAGCGGAGGTTGCGCCTGGGACAGTATCGCTGGATCAGCTCTGAGATATATGGAGGGGGGCTGGTTGGATAGGCTTTATAGGATAAAGGTAAGCAGTTGGAACTGGATCCTTTGTGTGATGGGCAACCAGTGGAGTGACTGACAGAGAGGGAGAGGCATTAGAGGAAGCGAGAAGAGAAATGAATGAGCGGGCAGCAGAGTTGAGAATGGATTTGAAGCGATGCCAGGCGGTGTTTGGTAAACCACACAGGAGTGTGTTGGGCAGTCTCTGCCGGGATATTATAGGGCATACTAGGTATTTTTGTATGCTTCATTCAAGAGGAAGGGTCGAATGCGGGAGAAGTTTTGAGTTGGAGTCGACAGGAGTTCGCAAGCGAATGACATGAGGTTTGAAGGAAAGATTGGAATCTAGCATCATTCCCAGGCAGCGGACATGAGGAGATGGGGATATTGGTGTGTGTTAAGATTAATAGCAAGACTAGGGAGGGGAACAGAAACGTGAGGGTGGGAAAAGGGACAAGTTCAGTCTTGTCCATGTGAGTTGAGAAAGCGGGAGGACATGAAGCAGAGATGCACTAAGGCAGTCCCGGGGCCTGGGATGTCAGTGTAGGGAGATCTGGGGCAGAGATGTAAATCTGGTATCGTCCGCATACAGGTGATACTGGAACCCAAATGAACTAATGAGTTGTCCAAGGCCATAGGTATAGATGGAGAAAAAGAAGAGGACTGAGTACCGAGCCTTGAGGACCCCCACGGGAGGGGGGTGAGGAGTGGAGTTACTTTCAGAGTGAAAACACTAAAGTGTCCTACCAGAGAGATAGGAGGATAGCCAAGAAAGTGCAGTGCCTGGATACCAATGAGGCCAGGATCTGAAGAGAATAAGGGTGGTCGACAGTATCAAAGCAGAGGACAGATCACGAAGAATGAGCAAAGAGAAGTGACCTTTAGATTTAGCACTAAGTAGATCATTGGTCACTTTAGGAGTAGTTTCCGTGGACGTGGTTAGGGTGGAAGCCTGACTGGAGGTGGTCAAAGAGAGAGTTAGCAGACAGGTGATTAACCAGATCAGCATAGACATGTCTTTCCAGTAGTTTGGAAGCAATAGGGAGAAGGGAGACAGGCCGGTAAGTGGAAAGACAGACGGTCAAGGGAGGGTTTTTTAGGTATAGGGGATACAACGGCATGTTTAAATATAGAGGGAAAAATACCAGTGGATAGGGACAAGTTAAAGAGAGAGGGTTGGGCTGGAATGAAGGAGGAGGAGAGCGGGGGAATAGATGATAGGGAATGGGGTCGAGAGGGCAGGTGGTGAGACATGTCCTGGATAGGAGAGCTGAAAGACCCTGTTTTTGTTATAGTGGTGAAGCTCGTTAGGGGGCAAGTAAAGGGATTAATCAATGAAGGGAGGCTAGACAGTGGCAGTGGTAGGGTGTAGAGATGGAGGGGGGTGAGCAATGAATGGAGGTTGGGCAGTTGCAATGGTAGTGGTTGGAACGTATGGAGGAGTTAGGGCGCATAGGAAAACCACTTTGGATTTTTCACTTTCTCTGTGAAATATGAGGCTATTTCATCAGCCGATAGACAGGGGGGTAGGCGGAGGAGAGTGGCGAAAGAGCAGGGAGTTGAATCCTGAGAGCTGTTTGGGGTATGGGATTGGGTGGATATGAGTGAAGAGAGTAGTTTGTTGGCTAAGGACCAAAGCCCTCTGATCCGACAAAGGGTCACATTTAAATTCGAGAAATCGATATTTGTTCTACCACTTGGACTATTACGGGATTGCCTTTGCAATTTTTTAATCTGGTCCGTAACCCACGGTGTGGGTTTTGCGACCAAGGCAACGGGTGTATAAGAGAGCAACAGAGTCGAGGGCATTGGAAAACGTGTTAGGTAGTGGACATGCAGCTGCAAGGTAGGTCAGAGAAGGAGGGCATAGAGTTAAGTTGTTGAGCGAATAGAGAGCGAATGGGGGGTCGAGATTACGCAGCTCTCTGCAATCTGTACGTTTGGTGTAGGGGTTACAGCTGGGACGATGACACAAGAATAAATTGAGAAGATGATTATCGGACAGAGGAAAGGGAGTTGGAGAAGTTGATATGAACAGAGGCAGGTGAAGACCAGATCCAGTGTGTGTCCATTACAATGGGTCTGAGCAGAGGACCATTGAGTAGGCCAAGGGAGGAGGTAAGGGAGAGAAGTTTAGTGGCAGCAGAGGTGTTGGTATCGATGGGATATTGAAATCCCTAAGATAATTGAGGGATGTCAGTGGACAGAAAGTGGGACAACCAAGCAGAGAAGGGGTCAAAGAAAGTGGTGGTCGGGCGGGTGGTGATAAATAACCGCAATTTGTAGGGGTGTGGAGAGTAAACACGGATGAGTGGAACTCAAAAGATAGACAGGAGAGGGCTGGTAGGAGGTTGTGATGGTATTAAAGTACAGAGAGAAGAATACCACTCCCCCACCACATTTATTATCGGGGCCTAGTGGTGTGGCTGAAGTGAAGACCACCAAGAGGCGAGCGGGTAAGACAGAGTCAGAGGGTGACAGCCATGTTCGGTAAGACCAAGAAAAGTAAAGCAGTTAGAGATAAATAGGTCGTGTACGTGTGCAAGTTTATACAAACAGACCAGTGTTCCACAGGGCCCCAGATATAGGAGCAGGGTGAAGGGAAAGGAGAGTACATTAGTGATATTGTGTGTTGTTTAGGGTACGAGTGGATGAAGGAGCGTTACGGTCAGTAGACATTGGGGTGGGGATGGGTTGATCATACAGGTGCGGTAGGAGGTGGGGCCGGGATTAGGGGAGATTCACCAGCTGCAAGTAGAAGCAGGAGAGAGAACGAGAGGAGGTGAGAGTGGGATTTAAATGGTTTGTCTGTCTTGTAGTGGAGGAAGCTGGGGGGTGTTTGACAATGGAAAGGAGTTCATGGCGGGTAAGGAGTGGAGAGGATAGAATGGAGGGTGCGATATATAAGATTACCACAGTGGGTGTTGCAGTGAGTTGATGGAGCTGAGTAGGTAGGTTACCAGGCAGATAAGGAGCAAGGTTTATATGGAACATGATGATGGGGTAATAATACAATGGAAGGATTCAATGGTCTGATCCAAATGAGCAGGGTTCAGTGTCAGGCACTTCAGGTTAATTCTGGGTTAGTTCAGCCAAAACTTCAGACTGTGACTAGGGCCCTTACAGATATAACTGGCCTTACAATTAGTTATACAGAAGGGATGTGGGAGGGCTAGAGGAGACAGACAATTAATGAACCCGAGGGAGGATCAAACAAATGGAGAATGCCCAATAAAACAACCAGACAACTATGAGATAAGTCAGCAGATTCATACCAGTGTAAAATACAGTCAAGCAAATGAAGTGATGCACAGTGGAGAGTTATGGTACAGCAGATTCATACCAAAATACAGTCAAGCAAATGAAGTGATGCAAGTGGGATTGGATACAGGCAGATTCATACGCAGTAAATACAGTCAGCAAATGAGTGATGCACAGTGGAGTAGTGTGATACAGCAGATTCATACCAATAAAAATACAGTCAGAAACTCAAAGTGACATTATGTATGTGAACCCGAGGTTAAGGCATGTCACCCATAAATTACTTACTGGCACATCAAGTAGTTAAACAATCACCAGTAAAATATCACGCAGTCAATGCAAATGACCAGTATTAAAAGTAGGCAGCTCAGTGAGCTGTATCAGCAAGGATTCTCCAATTCATGATCAGAGGCTGAAACATGCAGCAGGGAGATGAGGCATACAGTAAGAATCGATTCAACAATATATAAATGCGGTTGGCTGGACAGCCCTACTCACATATCAAAAGTTAACATTGATGAGGGTGGAAGCCCTTAGGAGCTGTGTTCTACCTTCCGTTCTACAATACTTTTTGTATTTTTTGCAAATGTAGAGGAATTCGAGGTGAATGTTTGCATTGGCGATCAAGCTGTTATACACTTTAGTGCCCCAAAGAGCTTACAATCTAATCACTTTTTGTACACCTACACCTATCAGTATGTCTTTATGATTGTGGGGGAAAACCGAGAGGCCCGGAGGAAACCCATCAGGCAGGGGAGAACATACAAAACTCCTTGCAGATGTGTCCAAGGGTGAAATTAACTCAGGACTTCATCCTGCAAGGCACAGTGCTAACCGGAGCCACAGTGTGAAACCTCACTGCCCACAGCAGACATCATGGCAGAAAAGCATGTGGTCTTCTGGTGTAGAATGAGCAAAACCAAATGGCAGTTCAAGGGCCATCATATTTCTTAATAATTCAGGGTATAGAATTTTTAATTTCGTAAATATTCTCAGTTTATACTAGAATCAAATCTGCATTCATAGATACCTTGTAGGCGATGATATTCCTTGGCAAACTCAAATATTATCCTTCTTAGACCTACCAACTCCAAAAATGTTATGTTTGGTATCATTCTATTGTGTAAATGAGGTAATGACAACCAGGTTAATATTGTGAATGTGACATGTATAATACTCGGAGTATATCTAGAAGGAAATTAGAGCTTAAAAGTTCCCTCCCAAAACCTAGGAAAACACCTTTCAGGGGCAGATCCCACCCCCCCTTAGAGACCAGACACTCCCATTTCAGGAGAAAGGATAAATTGGAGTATGGACTAAGCCAGGAGTTCGTCATAACATCTTAAGGAACATCTAGCCAATCGGAGGGACCACGTATTGTTCCATCAGGGAATATAAATTTGGCCTCTGTCACTCTTTTCCTATGTTTCTATTACACGTTCCTGGACTGTCAGGACTTTTCAGATGTCATTTATTCTAAGTATTCTTTCTTTATCCCATTCTTCTCTCTTTTACCATTTATGTTCAGTAAAGTTAACTTAGTTTTTTTTGCACTCTTTAGTTATCTTGTAGTGTTCAATTCATTTTTTATTGATTTTCTATTTTCACATGAAGCTATATGTATATTTGTTTGCATACACACATACTTTCAAATGTAATATCATTAATAAAGATTTTATGATTGGATTTGTAAAATACTGTGTTTTAAATAAAACATATGATGAAGTAACATCAAATAATAATAATAAAAAAATTTAAATTAAAAAACATGTCGACGTATCGCTTTTCTTCTATATTCCCATTCTCTAAATAATGTTTTTCCTTATACTTAGCACTTTGTCATATGTATGGTTTATCCTTTTGGTTGAATTATTTTGTTTAACTATAAAGTAGGTTTTTATGGAGAATTTACTACTGGTCCAGGGTGTCCATGTTTGGTAATAGATGTAATGTATCTTGGAGCACATGGAAAATTTCTTTCATTTATCATGTATATGTTGATTCGCTTATTATTTTGTTAAGTCTAATGCTTGTTTTCTCATTGTGCTCCCGATATGTATTTTAGTGTCTAATGCAAATTACCAACTTTCAACTAGCAGCCAATCATCAGACTTGTTGAGCAGCAGACCAATCAGCAATTACAACAACTCAGTCTACAGGCCAGACGTGTTGGCACCGGAATAATTAATACAACAGGCAATCCAGGAGTTCTACCCAATGAGCCATCTTTTGACAAGGGTCTAACTGCATATCCCAACAGTGTGCTTGGTACATTTTACACAGGGGGCACTTCTAGAGTTTTTGCTGCCTGAGACAAACTTTTGATCTTTGCGCCCCGCTGCATTAAAGTGGGTGTAGCTTTATAGGGCTGGTTTTGCCAATGGCTGGCTTCACTGGGGCATGGGTAAAATTTAGATTTTAACTTCCCATCACGATATCTTGTGAAGGTTCTCATTCATCCAGGTCATGGTATATCTGTTTCAAGAACTAAACTTCAAGTCCAGTTGATCTAATTGAATACAACAGATTTCCCATCACATAGCTATTTAAAACAGTCAATTACCATAATGTTAATTACTAGAAAACAGATATACACTCCTTTCTAAAACAGCTTGTGTTGTCACTTTCATATTGTTCCTTAGCTTTTAGTTGACCAAATACTTCTTTTATAGCCTGTGCTATATTTTGGGCTTACCGTTACAATACATTAGAAATACGATACTTTCTGTAGTATAAAAGATTTAAGCCAAAAGATTTGTAAGCCTGCAACCATGTCAAGCCCAACTAGCTAACTAGCATACTAGACTTATCTAGCCTAACAAACTAAAGCTAACCGAACCATATAAAATGGATGGGTGAAAGTCAGGTCCAGGTAGTTGGGTCGCGTCGCACTTTGCCGGTTAAGGAATTTTTTTTTAGCACCACTGCCTTTCTTCTTCAGTGCAGAGGTGCCGTCTGAGACAAAAGTCTCACCTTGCTAATGGTAGATGTGGGCCCTGATTTTAAATACATATAAACATGATATAATACTGGGGAGGTGGTGTCTGGATGAAAAACACGTTATTTATTAAAGACTGGCAACCACACTCTCCCTTACATAGATTTACTATTCGGGTTATTGCAGACCCTGTGTGCTTCCTCACAGAGGTATAGCAAATTTGCTCTTAGTTGGATAGGTCTATGATCTTGTTGTGAAAGTGAATATCAATTTATAGATACCTGTTTCAGACCACCACTGTGTAAACTTTATCTCGATATGCTACTATGAAGGCTGGGTCTTGCGTGATGTTGGGCATTAGTGAGGGTTTTGAGTCCAGTTGTATTGTTTTAGTTCTATGTCCAAAGAGAGAGTATTTAGTGCATGGACTGATGGTAGGTGTTTTTGGTTTTAGTGGGATGGAATGCCCAGGCGATTGAGTCAATGTGTTGAGTGTGTTGGCTAGGTCGGAGGACTTTAATTCGACCATCTTGGGATGTTAGTTTTTTATGCCATGTGACTAAATGCGTCAGTTGGGCTGCTAAGTAATTTTGTATAGATTTGGGACCCCATGCCTCCCTGTGATTGGGTTTTATATTTGATTTAGTATGGGTATAGTCAGGATTTTGATCTGTGTTGGTAAACATCTAATCGGTTTTATGAGCAAACGTAGTAGTATATTCATTTTGAAGGTATTCTACCTATCCGGATATTTGTAGATTATTCCATTTATTTTGGTGAGTATGGGTGGTATGTTATGTTGATATATAGTTTCATAGTTGGTGGTTATCTGAACTCTCGTAGTATTTCAGTCCTTCGTCTTTCCATTTCAAGTTAAAGTTTAGGGTTATTCATTTTGTTTGGTATTGTGGTTAGTTAGTCCCATTATTTCAGTTTTAATCATTTTATTGGTTCACATATTGCAATGGTAGATTCAGTATGGCTATTGGATATTGTAGTAAGTTTCCATTACAGTTAGAAATGCTTGGTGAGAAGCCAGCAATGTTTTTTCCATATACTGCCAGTCTAGGCTATCGAAGGCTTTTTCTATGTCCAACGTTATGACACAACTTTGTGTATTTTCTTGTTTAAAAAATCTATTATGTTATATACTTTCTGATATTGTCTGAGGCTGTCTGCCTAGGACAAAACACCTGATCATTATGTATTAAAATGGCATAAATGGGTTTAATCTGGTTGCTAGATTTTTGTTAGTATTTGATGTCTTTATTAATGAGTGATTGGGTCTGTAAGTGTGTGGTTCAGTGGTTGCTTTACCTGGTGTTGGTATGAATATGTAAATATATGCAGTGTTCATTTCTGAGGGCATATCGTCTCCTTTCAGATAACAGCTGGAACATATTCACTGTGGTGTGGTGTTAATGGGTTCCAAATTTTTTATAGTAGATTCCAGAAAACCCTCTGGTGCTATGTGTGCCTTTAGTGTTTTATTGCTTGTGTGGTTCATGGAATTGTAATATTTTAAGCTAATTTGTGTATCATCATTGTAAAGTTAGTGTTGGGCTGGTTGTGTTTGAAGGAAGGATGAATGATTTCTTTATTGTCTTATGTGGATTTGTGTATAGTTTCGTGCAATAAGAAGGGAAGGTTTTGTATATGGAGTCTGGGTCGTGAATGTGGCTTGGGACGTACGTACTTTGTGATTTTTGGTATTCCTGATCTGGCTTAGAAGATGTGCTAACGTCGTCTGGTTTTTTTTTATCTTTCGGATAATAGAATTGGATTTGCTGGTAAGCTGTTGTCTGGCAGTTTTAGTTGGTCAAGTACTTGTTTGTCCCTGTTTCTATATGTTTGGCTTCTAAGGTGGGAATTTTTTTTTCTAGCTGTGTTTATTTATGTGTTTTTTGCGGTTTGCTGCTATTTGTATGATTGATCCTTCGTATGACTGCCTTATGTGCGGCCCATAGTATCGGATATGATACTTCGCCATTGTTTGTGTTGAAATAGTTTGTGATATGTTTTTGAATTGTTCGTTATGTAAGGGTCCGTTAGTAGGATTCATTAGTCTCCATTGTGTTCTTTTCAGGGGTTGTTGTTTGTGTTTATTTTGATTTGTGCTATATTGGGTCGACCAAACACTGTTTCCAATGGGCCTTGCTATTAATGGAAGGATTGTTGTGAGCATAGGACGTGATTGAGTCTGCATAACAGTCATGTTTTGGGTGAGTAGTATGAATAGTCTTTACATTTATGTTTTTCTCTCCAGCTATCTGGCAAGTTTAGTTCTCCAACGTGGAGTGTACTTTGCGTAGTGTTTGTTGTTGTAGTTTAGTTTGAGTGTTTTTAGACCTGTCCATTCAGATCCAGAGGAAATTAATATCTCCTGCTACTGTTTTTGTGTCTGTGGAGATATTTATTCAGTAGTTGTAATATTGGTATAATGTATTTGTGTTGATGTGTGTTTGGTGCGTATATATTCATTAATGTGTAGAGTTTGTTATTGAGTGAACAGTGGACATCAGGTATCTGCCTTCTTTTCTAATCTGTTTTAATAATATTGATCTTTAAAGAGTTGGAATAGGATGGATACTCACATTTTTTTTGCTGAGTGTGGTGTTTGTATAATGTTTATGGATGTATTGTGGTGCAGATTTTTTGTGAAAGTGTTTTTTTGTAGAAAGTGATGTGTGGTTTGTATATGTTGTATTGTTTAAAAGCTGTGTTGTCTTTTTTGGTGCGTGTTGAGCCCTCTGACATTATGTGTATCACATCACGTTGTTTGTTTGTTCATTAGGATATTATTTGTGTATCTTACACTTGATTGAATGTTCGGGTTATTCTTTTCCATAAGGCTGGTAGCTGCGTGGGAGCTTGTCCCCGGATTCAGAGCAGTTGCATGTCTGTGGCATAAGTAAAACATTAAAAAATGATTTTGGAACATTTGGATTGGAATGTCAACATAATAGATGAAATTAAAAATTTGAACTAAAATATGGGATACCTTCTCTCTCTCACATTGTCCTGTGAGACAGAGGGAGGCTTTTGGTTGGGGTTCATAACGTGTGCCCCAAAGCTGGGTTGTATGTTATATTCTCATGGCAAGTTTTTCTTCTGGGAACTATGTAGTAATCATTTTAAATTAACCTTTATTATACACCTATCTTATAGGGAATAGCATCAATAGTGATAGAGCAAGATAGAGAAAAACAATTGTGCTTTTAACCTTTAGGGATTGCTTTACTGAGATGAAAGTATAAAAAGTTTGGAAGCTCAGAGAGAATGTAATATCTCAATTTTAGATGTTAACCATAAGTTATAATTTCAACACGTTTGTAGAAGTTGTACTCATTTATCACACTTTGTTAATATACCATTTCACCTTATGTCCCTTGATTAGGTGTCCACCGGTGGTCTAGCCAACGCCCTGTGAGCCCTATCAGCTCCAGGCCACTCCTCCGGTTCATCAGGTAGGAGCTCCTTGAAGATTCTTAGTGTTACCTTGTGTGCGTCGGTCTGGTGTTCCGGTATCCCCTTACCGTACGATACACCTTCGGGATCTATTTTCGAGATCCTTGATCGGCAGTACCATATATCTACTCGAGTTATAAACCGTCTCGAGTAAAAAAAGCGCAGGTACCTTGTTTTAGCTAAAAAGGAGAAAAACATATTGACTCGAGTATAAACCGAGGGGTTAGTATTTGCCACTTAAGATGTTTTGGAAACTACAACTCCCAGCATGCTTTATTGCTGGGAGTTGTAGTTTTCAAACATCTTAAGTGGCAAATACTTGCAAATAGGGTGTAATCTTCCTCCTTATTGTGCATACATATGCACAAATAAAGAAGGTTTTACTCTTTTTGTAAGTATTTAACACTTATGATGTTGCCCTGTATAAGGTAATAGTTCTCCTAACCTTGTCGCGCGGCCCTCTGCTCCTCGCTCTGCATCCTCGGTGGCGCATCCGGATGATGTCACTATTTGCGCCGTAAAGTGAGAGGCGCCGTTATGACATCATCCGGATGCCGCACGCGATCATGCTGATCGCGCGCCGGGACAAGGTAGGAGGAAGATGACTTGAGTATAAACCGAGGTAAAGATTTTCAGGGCTTTTTTAAAGCCTGAAAACCTCGGTTTATACTCGAGTATATACGGTAATAGTTTTTCAGTTGTCGCTTTTACTGTATCATGTTTGCCTTGGGTGATTGTATGCCATCCATATCCATCGTACTTATTTTCTCTATGTCTGAAAGTCTTTGCCCCAATTTCTTGGATATCTACCTTATGGTCTTCTGTCATGGTCTTTCTGTAGCTCTTCCTTTAGTATTGCCTTATCTGTGATTAAGTATTCAGACACTTCTGGCCTGTTTTGCTGTGGAGAGGATTTCCTCGTATCAGAAGCTGCCCTGGCCTGCTTCCACCCCGTCGTGGTTTTGGTTTTCGCAGTTTGTGCTGGAAAGCTTGGAGCGTCTTAACTGCGCTTCCCCTTATTGGGTTTGGTTCAGCATATTCGGGTATCCCTAGCTAGTGTACCCAAGGGTTTTTTCGGGTTTTGTTTATCGTACTATTTGCTTAAGTTCCATTTCTGAAGTGAGGAGCTCCTTCACCCTGGCGGCCATCTTTGAGCTGCTCATGAGCGCCCCCTTTTTTATCTTTTAAAATGATATAATCATTTAAAAGGCTTATTGTCCTATTCTGGATATCCCAAAACGAAGTAGAACTACTATAGAAGAAGTATTTTTGAATATATATATAACTGTGTATAGAGTCATTCCGCTTAACTCGAATGTGGTGCGCACGATCATATCATATTGAGAATATTAGTGTGTGTTATATACGGTTTGTTTCACTCCCGCTCCTTGTCCGTTACTGTTTATTAACTTGTTGGTTACTTTTAGAGATGTCCGAACTTCGCCAAAATCCGTCTGCTCGAGATCCGCGAATTTTTGAAAAATTCGAAAAATTCGAAAATCCAGGACCCATTAAATGAAAAAAAATCCTCAAAATACGAGAAATCCTCGTAATTTAGAAAATTTTTGAAAATACTTATTTTCGAAAATACGAGGAAACCATCTTAATTTTGAAAATTTTCAAAATACGTATTTCACACACTTTTCGAAAATACAAGAAATCCAGTAATTTGAAAATCGGCGAAGACATCCTCGCCTGCGCCGGTCGAGCATTCGCGAGTCGGACTACGGTCAGCTAAGAAATCCGAAAATCAGGAAAAATCCGCCGTTCGCTAACAGGATATCCGCGGGCGGATCCAGTTTGGATCCGTCGAACCGGCCATCCTAGTTGCTTGGATAGTGGCGTTCCGATACGATAGGTGGTAAGCGACCAGACAGGGGGTTCAGTGACAAAGAGCAAATTTATCAGCTGATAAAGAAATAATGTTCTGAAAGCTCTTTTGCTATGATTATCTGTGTTAGCCAATACCAGGGATCAACCTTTATACCACTTTATTTTTTATTTTAAAAGGGTTTTACCCTTGTAAACATTATAGATATAAAAATATATGAAATCAAATGGCTATAACCAAGGAGGCAGTAACACATAAACAGGTTAGGCTAAGTTCAGACGAAGGCCTGTTCCCGTTCATTCAGCGTTGTCACAACGGTTTTGAGCATTGCCGGTTAGGAGAATAGCGCAGTGCAACGTTTTTTTCCTAGCGGCAAAATATTTGTGAACCGCGGTTCTGACTAGTGAAAAGGCTGCACACCGTTTGTCTGGACCAGCCTGTTCCTGACCTTATCAATATTGAATAGGATTATATAAGATAAAAAACAGAGAATACGAGATAAACGATATACATGAATAATATCTTAATATTATAGTGGATAATACACCCCAACTGTAAATTATAAGGATATTAGAGTCACAGAGGAGTTCCGTGAACAGCACAAGGCGAAGCAGGTGAGTACCTTTTTATACAGGGCACTGAACTCCAAGGTGACGTTAATATCTTGCATAATGTAGAAGATATTATAGCATAATATTTTAACACTATATAAAACATTTCCACAGATAAATATATCGGTCATATAAGCTATACAGCTTACAACAATACTTGAAATGTATAAATAAACAAAAAGATAGGAGGTTATCCAGAGTATAATTATGGTTAATAAATAGATATTGTTTGTAATATTAGATATATATACATACTATGGATTATAGGTCGGGTGGATTGTATATATGCAAAAAACTAAGCCACTTGTCACAAAAATCAATACGTAACCATACTTTACTTAAAAACACATTCAAGGAATTACAAAAACAAGGACACTTCACAATCCTTATTATAAGTGTATACAAATCCACTGATAAAAACCCATTTTGTCCGTATAGTTTTATTTATGAAGGTAAAGGAGCTTGTACTTAAATCCCTTTCTCTTCATAAAACCTGCAGAAAGCAGGATGGATAGGGTACTTGTCAGACTGTGTCGGCGGAGCAAGTGATCAGGCTCCTCAGGTTTTTATTGAAGAACAGGAGGTAAGACCAGCTCATTTACCTCCGTTTCTCCCATAAAACTATATGACAAAAACAGTTTTTATCATCGGAGATTACCCTTTAAGCCTCTAGACCACTTGTTTTAATTTTAAAATCTTTCTTTTATATCACCTCCTCGCATTCAGTGACCATCTTGTTCAATGCCTATATAGAGCAGTTATTGGTCATATCCATAGGCCATTTCACACTGTGGTACCCAATGCTGTACACAATATCTCTGTTACAATGGAGTTTACATGTTCATATAAATGATCCTTTAAACAGCTGGGTACTTTCCACCATCGTACTGGCGCTACAACCACAAGTTACAATATATTTAAAAAAATGCGACAGGACAGTTTCTATATACCTCTGAGTGTTCATTGAACTGAAAAAAACACTTTGGCCTCATTTACAGGTTGCCTACCCGGTTAGCGCAATTTTAACTCCATATAGCTTGATGCGCAGGGTACTTAAAATCCCCCGTGCATACGACGCCTCGCGTTTCTAATTGAACTAGCTGGGATTTACGGGATTTACCCACTTCTCAAACGACGATATGAAATCACCAACAGGACTTTCTTAGCTAAGGCGATAGCAGATCTGGGGTTAATGAGCCTGGCTTCTTTAAAATTTACTACATTCTGTAGATTAAATATCAGAAGAGTTTGAGAAGAACGGATGGGGATCCTCAATGGAAGGGTGGTGAATATGACGTCGGGGATCCTGATGAGGTGCTAATTCACCAAAGGCCTTCATCAGAGTGGCTCCACCGCACCAACCTCCTGCCAGTAGCCTCAGGTAACTTGAACTTTCCCTTAATAGTTTGACATCTTTACATGTATAGCTTTAAAAGTGATAACGCAGCTGTTCCAGTCATGCTCAAACCTGTAAAACTTAGGTGGCAGAGCAGTGTGGATGGGGATGCCACTCTCACATACCACCACCCTTTTTTACTGCTGGCAGTTTGGAAATACTGCAACACAGAGCCATATCCTGGACTCATTTTAAAGTGTAGGAGTGTGCTATTTTTAGTAAAGGCCACATGTATGGAACATTTATTTTCCCATTAAGGTCTCAACCACGGTGGTCATAAAATGGATCATTGGACCTCTTGTTACTCGGAATTATAACACCAACAACAGGTTATTCAATAAAACTTTCTTATCGTTAAAAATGGTGTATAATGTTTGCCCCCACACCATCAGATTTTATTGTAACATTGAAAGCTAACATCTTATTGGGTTTGGGCAAATTAGCACCATTTTATACGATAGAACTTTTATTGAAAACCTGTATGTTTGTTAATAAGTCGCCATAACTTGTCTGTGGGTCAACTACCATAAAAATACCAGATCCAAAAGGATCTGTCGGAGATCCCTTGGACCACAACCTAGCCACCAGAACCCACACCAATGTACATTGATGGTGTGCCTTGCGTAGTTATCTGGTCCGTATGGGAAAATAACGTAGGCTGAGTGACCAATAATGTGACCCTGAGCTACCTTTAGTGATTGGCTGAGAAGCCTGTACTTGTCGGAGGCATGCACACATAGAAGGACATCACCTGCCAACCTCTAAGCAGGAAAGCCCCCATGGACCACACGTCATACAAAATGGGACATAGGCTGACACGTTATTGTGGTACTCGTAGATGACATTAGAGGGGCTATTGGAGGTAAAAAACCTTGGCCTGTTGTGACGTTAAGATTTAGTATGGGGTGGCCAGGGTGTGAGCGGTATAATAGTATATGATCGGATACCTGAGCAATACCTTTCTGTGATTGCTGTTAGGAGCTTTCAGGGAAAGGACATTTTGCCACACCTTAATGGGGGTTTTTCCATGCCTCCTCTGGACAACTGTTAGGCAGGGTGGAAAAGCGTGCAAAAAAAAGTGAGACACTCGCATAGGGTGAAATCATATTGTATCTTGAATTAGGGCGGCAGTAGCGAACTGTCCTTTGTACCTTAATTATTCTGGTGTCTTCGCGTGTTACTGGACCACCCCCAATGCCAGGGAGAGACTCCTGCGACTCCCGGGAGGGGGGGATACCTGGATGGAGCTCCTGAATTATCATCTTATGTAAACATCAAGATTACAGTGAGTACCTTTTTGGAGCCAAAGGAACTCTTTTATCATCAATGGAATTAATCTTTTAAAGGACTTCGAGATTGACCACTATAAGTATTTTCATTGTTGTTATCCTTTATTTTACCATGCTGTTTTCATGCTGTGGTGTTAATTATTTTTGTAATCACTATTGCACGGTTTTGTTTTTTCTTTTATTAAATGATATTCTATAAAATCGTTAAGCTGATTCTCCTCATGCTCTAACGAACTTAGAATCCTGTCTCTGAGACGCTACATAGATATTTCAGTATTATTTCACATTTATAGCATAAGGCTGTATCGGTTTCCACTGCCATTAGTATGTGGTTTTGGCAGTATCTAATATTACCTAGTCAGTGGTATTGTCCTGTCAACATCCCTCAACCTGGTGTTGGACTCAGTGAGCTGGGTAAGCTCGTTTGGTCTTGAAGGTTAGAGCTTTAGTTTTGCACTGGTATCGGTTCCCACAGCCGTTAGTCAGTGGGTGGGGCAGTGTTGTTAATACCTGGTAATTGGTATATGGTAAGTGATGGCAGCCCTAACCTTGTTTGGACCCGGTGAGCTGGGAACAGCTACTGTTTGGTCTGAGGTTGAGAGCTGTAGGTCCGTCACACCCTGTTATGTCACTCCCACACTGCCCTAGAATCTGGCAACCCTGTCCTGCCCTAAGCATTAGCTCCTCTGTACTTTCTTACCTGTAGGTTTTATAATGCTCTGCTTTTACAAATTGAGGGAAGCAGGACAAATACATCTGAAACAAAACAAAGTAGAGGGTCGCACTCCATTATATTCTTAATATCAAATATATCACTATGATGTGTGTGGTCACAAATAAAACTTATTAACTATTGGAGTGCGACCCTCTACTTTGTTTGCTTCGGATGATTTGATCCTCTAAGGGTTGGTAGGTATACGGGCGTAAGCACCACACTTGACAGAGTGCAGAGGAACTGGAATCCTCTGTACATGACAAATAGGTCCATTAAGTAGGCGTTGAGATGGTGTGACTGGAACTTAATGTGTGCAGGCTGGGTTGGGGAGTGGGGTGAAAGAGGGAGATGAAATGGCAGGCACATTTAATAGAGACTGGAGAGGGACAGAGGGATATTTTTAAGGATAACCGACCTACCAGTATGTTAACGCCAATGGAAGCCTAGGCTCTGGTAAGTAGAGGGAGATAAATTGCTGGGTTTACGACCATGTTTTGTTGCCAGGGTTAGTTCCTTGTGTACGTCCTCAATATTAAACATTTTTAAGAGAAAGGGGGAACTAACCATAAGCATTTAATGCTTTTTACACTTTGTTTTCCCCTCTTTAAATTACAATGCGGGGAAATCAATGGAGAAACACTGCTCCTCTAGTGGAAAAACCAGAAAATTCTGAGAACAAAAACATGTTTGCTTACTTAAAAACCCTAGTGTTTTTTAGGGCTGTGAGGGTCCCTACACTACAGCAACATGTAGTAGTTTTTATAGGTATACTAATCAATATATGTATGAAGGCAACAAGCGGCGCCACACACTCATGTGAAATAGTAAAATTGTATCCATTAGTATACACACAGCAAGCCTAGAAACATTAGGTGTCTACATTAAAAGGTTGAAAACAAGTTTATTTGTGTATATTCGTTAGCTATTAAAATGATAACATTATTCAACATCATAATGCGCCTAAACACAAATCCAGCCTTATATTATATTAACTAAAATAAATTTAAGAAAATCCAAGATTTTTTTGTGTAACAAACAATTGCATCTAAAATCACAATTGAATACAATGTACACGTTTCTCTTAGAAATCACATTAGCACAGTCCCTGACACCCTGTTTTATCTTCCTTAAGCAATAACACAGTACAGATATATGTTTACTGTTTCATTGAATGTATGGGGCGTTCTGAAAAAGAAAGGGACATTGAAGAAACGCTAAGTTGTTGCTAAGCTAGAATTAGAACGGATTGTGTGTGCTTTGTTCTCAATCGTCAATAGTCTATGAAATGCAAATCTGCTTGGCTCAAACTATCTTTACCGCGTAATCTTTGTTATGAAAAATGTTTCTTATCTTAAAGGGCAAATATAATTATATTGGCTAAATCTTGGAAACAGTCTCAAGGAGCAGAGGAGAGAAACCAACGCCAGCAGCGTAGTATAGTTGTCCTTTACAATAGCATGACAATACAGATCAATGCAACTGAATAAGCTTCAACCCCTCCTGCCCAGGGGGGAATATACAGAGAGGCAAATGGAAGCTCGGACTAACCGATTTAAAGGAAAAAGCCCCTAATAGTACCAGGGACAGTATAGTTACTCATTAATAGTTTGGATACAAAATATCTATAAATGTGATATTAAACTTAGGGAAGCAATTGTTGGCATTACTTTACCACTATTCCCCTATAATTCCTTTTATACAATTCAACGTGTTGTAAATGGATTATGGTGATTGCTGTGTGTACATCTTTCTATTGGGCCCTGGCAGGACCAGACACCGCAAATGTCAAAGTTGGAGGTAAATATGTTCCAATGACTGTTGAAAACCCAGAATGTGGGAACGATGTGGTACTGAGAGTATTTAATTGGGGTAGATGGGTAAATGTGAGAGAAAGCATTTTGGCCTCTTCTAACACTCAGAAGATCACATGTATCCAAGATATAAGATCTCTTTGTGAAAATTTGCTTGTGCATTAATAAGATTAAAAGGTCCATGCGGACTGTCCTCTGTGTCCATATGACCCTGCAAAAAAAAAAAAAACCACCAAATGAAAACTCTTGGCCTGCTTAGTCAGTTCATTATTTGTATATTAAACTTTGGTTAGACTTCATATCTAATATGTCAGGCTCAGAAACCCAAAAACACTTATGTACATCAAGAATTATATTATGTAAGTTAGTAACTTACAATATCAATACATAGTTACTTGGTGGTTAAGTAACAAATAATATTCACTTTCTTAAGACTTCCTGGGAAAGAGAAGTGCAGTATTCAAATGTTGCGTACTTGTTGTAATTCATTTACCAACCACCTCCTAGTTTCATTCATGACGGTATCTTTTGCCGTCACCAAAAAAATGATACAGCTAAAAAAAACCACCATGGTTATACAAGCCCTGTCTCTGTCAAACAACCCCCAAATGTGATACCCCAAAAAGGAATCCCAAAATAGGAATAAAAAGATTACCCCTACAACTGTACCTAATGTGGGTGAACTCCTCCGGTCCCCCGTCACATTATAGCTTGTCGCCGACCGTGATATACACAGTGGGATCCACCTGAGTACGAAAGCAATCGTATGAAGGCCCTGTTGCCGAGAGTCTGGTGCTCTTTCTCCAATCCGACCGATACGGGTCACCCAATCAGGATCACAGCCGTCCAAAAGTCGGATTCAACAGTGTTGTAACGTAGCTACCTAATACGTACTGCACGCCACTTGACTACGCGTTTCACTCGAAGTAGTTCCTTCAGTAATGAGCAGCATGCTCTGAATCCCCCTCCTTTTAAGGGTTGTCCTCAGTGCTCATGGCTTCAACTGCGGAAACGTTACAATTTTACTCAGAATGTCTCTGATTAAGGTGACTCTTCGTACCAGTATTCTATTTCCATTGTTTATTTTGTATGATTTTGAAGATATTACATTTTTTGTTGATCTGGCAGCGCATCACCAGCCTCTGCACTTCTCGCTCTCTGAAACTGTCAGTCAATCTGTCCTTTGTCTCCTACTCCCCTTGCAGCCCCCCTGGTCCTCTCACGGTCATGAACCCATGGTCCCTCCGTTGCATGCCCCCCTTGAACCATTATCTTACAGCCTCATGTGGCAACGGCCCACTAGCAGGTGCCTAATCGCCCGACCCCACTCGCAATGCGTAATCCCCGCTCCTCCACGATTGTGGATTCCTAAGCCCCGCTCACGCATGGATGCTAAGCCCCAACCCACTTACAGCGTGCCAAAGCAACGCCCACTCGCGAGCGCCGTGGTTACTCAGACACGGAGACACCCCCGTAAATACGTCTCTCTGTCCAGACGTCACACATCAGAGAGAAAGAGGGACTTCCTGTCGGCTCCCTCATACACTGAGCGAGTTGAGCTGTGTCGCCGTGGGCACGGTGCAGACAAGGACTCACCTCAGAATGTCACAGTCAGCCTCCCACACCCATAACTTTATGGCAGTCATTTCTGTATAGCTGGGGCTGTGGAGCACGTAGAGTAGGTGGATGATGGACTCGTTTTTAAAGGTCGTGAAAGGTGGCGCTTCCCCTTTAAAACAAATGCAAAAAATAGGGTCATACACAAAATTTCTGGTGCACGTTTTATTAATAGATCACAACTAAGAATGATACTGGCAGGTTTCATTAAGAGCAGCTGGACAATCAACCGTTGTAGAAGAAAAGAAAACTAAATGTCTATTAATACATAAAGATACTGGATACCAGTGATTCTTCTTACTGCATTGGATCAGTAGAAAAAAATTTCTTTAGGGACTGTTTTTTTCTGTCTCTGGTACCAAACTGTGTTTAGGCAGGCATTATAAACCAGGGTAAAAGGTTGTAATCGACGGGCATATGTCTTTTGTTAGCCTTTACTAATATGTATTTAGTCATAGGACATCTACTAGTAGAACTGTAACTATAGTAGAGGACTACCAAAATCGATCCGGTCGCCTCGAGGATCCGCGAATTTTCGAAAACGAATTTGAAAATTCGAAAGTCGCACGACCCATTCAAAAAAAATTCCCTTGGAAAAATATAGATTTTCGTATTTCGCAATTTTCAAATTACGGGTTTCGCGTATTTTCGAAATTTTTGAAAATACGAAGAAAACGAGTATTTTTGAATATGTATTTTTCGAAATGCGAGTAGAGTATCCTGGAATTTCGAAAATTTCGAAAATACTTATTTGATGAAAATAAGAGGAAATCTGCATTTCGAAAATTTTCGAAATATACGGTTTTTTTTCCGTATGGTTTCGAAAATTCGAAGATACGAGAAAACCCGTAATCTTCGAAAATTGAAAAATCCGCGAATCGGAAGTTCGAAAGCGGAAAATCCGGAAAAATCCGACGCGTTCGTGAATGGGATAACTCCACAGCGGACCGCCCCCAAACACTTAAAAAGTTTTTAAGAAGTGCCCATAATCTTTACTACTTCCCTCTCACCTCCGACGCACTGCCCGGCTTCTGCTTTCACACCTGACTGGTGGCGGCCAATCACGGACGTGCTGTCTCAAATGCCGGGGGAGAGAGAGAGAAGGTAAGTAGAGTTCGGGGGGACTTTCTTAAAATGTTTTAGCGGTCGGGAGCTGGGGAAAGATAAACCTAATATAGTCAAGGTTCTATGTAGGGGGAGGGATCGCAAAACTGGAGAGAGAGGGAGGAGAATGGAGGGGGAGGGAGGGGGAGAAGGGCTGCAGTTACGCATGCCCAAACTCTCCCGGAGGTGAGCGACAGTAACAAGCCCGGTATATGGACTCTGCTATCCTCCTGGTGGTTGCCGTTTTGGGACGTTTAGGGGGGGACTACAGGAGAACATTGGAGCTGGGATGAGTTAAGGATTTAAACTACACTTTACATGGTTGGGGCAGAATGGGGGGGGATTATAGGTTTGGGGGGTGGGAATGCCCTTTAAGTTAAGTTTTCTATAACGGAATGCTAGAATGGTTTAAAAACAGTGCTTTGGGAACACTTTACAAACTAACTCTAAGGTACACTGTCCTGGTCAGCACACAGCACAAGGCAAACTTCACACATTAGTCCTCTGCTTTCAAAATATTAAGTGGAGTTAGCGTACTTATATCTTCCTGTGAATTCACATTACCTTCCAAAATGGGAGAAGGGCACCCTTCTTTAAAGGGAAGAACTTTGGGCAATAATGTCTTTTTCAAAACACTTGGAAAATGAACAAAATCCTGGGGAAGGGAGTAGTAGAATTGACTTCTACCTCCCAATATCATTTTCTATAAGGAGCGGCCGCCCAAAAAACGGTTTTCTGCCAGGGCTTCCTGAGTGCGTTAGCACTAAATGCTTAATACTGGAAGATCGGGCCATAACCTGGGCAGAGTAAAATTGGTATGTGCTGGAGTTCCCTAATTGAAGCAATTTGTGAGGTAGGAATAATCATGGCTGGAAGCCGTCCTGCAGCTCCCGGTAATGTTTCATTTACAAAAAAGTTCATTTACCCATTCAGACTAAGTTAGCGTCCTGTGAAATGAGTTATTTGCCTAACCGTGCAAACTGGCTGGTCAAGCGAAGGTAAAAAAACCGCCTAAGATAAATAGTGCAACATCTTCCATGTTAATGCGAGCAAAGCAATTTCCACATTTAAAGAAGTGAATGAAATGTTTCTCCTTCTGTGGGTGTGGCAAAAACTGTAGAGACCCTCATCATTTTCATCTGCCCAGTCCATGCAAGTAAGTTCTTTCCTCACACAGCGCCTTCAATTAAGAGAGAAAAGATGCTTTATTGCAGCATATATAGAGATACATAGACACCAAACACACATAACATACTTTTTCTTGTAATTAATGAACTATTCTAAATGTGGCCTTTTACGTATATACACGCTACTGTTACTTTATAATATGTGCAGTTATGTTGCTGTTAAATAAAAGTTTTCGATTTGCCTTTTATCCAACAACATTGTAATAGTCCTTAAGGAACTCAAAAGATTTTTTTTTTCCACCAGAAATAACTACCGACCCCCCCAAAAGTGGACTTTTTTATGTTTCTCTTATCATCACAAATGCCATCACTCTGAGATAATACCTAATTTAAAAGGGGTAACCGTGTGGTCCAAAAATGACTTTAGGTAACTTGATAGGAATTTTTGCCCTCCCTGAGAATTTTTGCATTATTTTCATGTTTTATTGCATTAGTTTTGAAATATTACATTTTTGTGTGGTGAATATCTGCCATGGTGTCTCATCACTCCCCCTTGCAACACCCCCTGGTCCGCTCCGACGTCATGGACCCATGGTCCCCAGTTGCGAGGCCCCCCTGGCCATTCTCTAAAGCCCCATGTTGCCAACGCCACACTCGTGGTGCATGAAGACCTGCCCACACATGAGCACACAATCCTGCCACTCCCAGGTGCAACAGCCCCCGCCCATTCCATGGGGCTGATAGAGCCCCTGCCCACTCACGGGTGCACTTGTGGGCCACTCAGACTCCTTACCTCTCTCTGTACAGGACTTCAACAGCAGGAGAGAAGGGACTCCGTCTCCTCACACCCTGGTAGTCTGAGGCTGTGCTTGGCCGGCGGCACGTGCCATGAGAGCCTTAAGAATGTCACCAATGTCAGCCTCCCAATCCATTAACTTTCTGGTCAGTAATCTTCTTTATATCTGGGTCTGTGGGACGTAGACAGTTACTGTGGGTTGATGGCTCGTTTGTAAAGGAGGAAACTGCTCCTTCATTTAAAATTTCCCCTTAAAACACAGATGCTCCCGTGCCAGAAGCCGCGGTCAAAGCCCGTATGAGGCACACAGGAGCAGATTGGTGTCCTGTAACCGCTTTTCCGGGGTATCGCCTGTTTTTTATGTGTGATGGATGATTTAACCAATATACAATCAGCCCTTTTTTCAACAGGAAATCTCCATAGCAACCCAAAGAATATACCTGCCTAATGTGCCGTTTTATACATGATTCTACATAAAAACACCCAATTATAGTCATATATTCAAGAGATACAAGCCGCAAACCCAATAAAAAAATCACATTACATTGAGGATGTAAAGGCTGAAATAAATTTTTAATCCAGACTTGGTTTACAAGATGACCCAAGAATAGCAAAATAGGTTCGTCAGGTCAGACCATCTGGTGTGGTCACATGTCCGGTGTTGATCTTCGTCTCACCAGTGGTTAAACCTGTTTGAACAGCTGGCGGGCAGCCCTCCTGGTCTTCACCTAGATACAGTGACAAAGAAAACTATGGGTGAGGTCAGTATATTGATATTTTTACATTGGTGCAGATTGAAAAACATCTATCTGATAAGGCCTCTTCCCTACCACGAAACAGGCTGGAGGTCAGATTGAAGAAACAAAGGCCAGAGTTGCCTCACAACCATTAATAACTGGTGCATGGGTTTCGCAGTTTTTGCTAGCATACTTTGTTGAGCGGCTACCCTGAAAAGTGGGGCCATCCTTGTTTTGTTACAATGAATTGATATGGGGGGCATAGGGCATATAAAACGTACGGGGGTCAATGTGGGCTCAGGTAGTCAGAGCAATTTAGGAAGAAGGATGGCAGCCACTCTTCTATGAAAGTGAATGCCCAGGACATTATTTATGGCGGCTACCATACACCATCTCGGCCCTCGTTTTCTGATACTTTCCTTCACAGCAGGTGCCGGACCTCATCAGCAGGGGTGTCGGCTGGACCACGCAGTAGGAGGTACATGGGTTATCTAAGAATCCACTGCAGTTGGTTCTCCTCAGTAAATTTCGTACGATGTTGTTCGCGGATGTACCCACCCAGCCTTTAGATGTTTAATGGGTTAAGCAAGGCCCCTACTGCCTTTTGTCCATTCTTCCCAGGCAAGGACACCAGTGAGCCTATGCAGCCATGGCTAGACCTTTACACTAACAGCGAGCAAACTTATACAGTCTGTGTTTACCTGACGGGGAGGGTGATTGAAATGGTGTAAGCCCTATCCATTTCAATAACCCCTCTTTCCCGCTTTCAGCTCCCAGTTTAAAATCTGCATGCTTACATGTTGATTTTGTAGGTGAAAAAGATCATGAAAAATGTAACAGCAGAATGGCTGGCTCGACTTGACTTGAGCCCCCTTTTCTCCAATTTCAGGAGTGTCCCATTTTTTTTTCTTCCCTAACTTTAAGGAATTACTGTTCAGGCAAAAAAGGAGGAAGTGGAAATTCTTGACTCCTCCCCACCTTTACTGCATAAGGTGTATCGGTATGAACGACATCAGTAAGGACAAATCCAGGGTGCATTATGCGTCCTCGATTACAATGCTCTGAGTTTGTAAGGCAAGCAGGGTCTGAAGCCTTAATGGCAAAACCTCAGACATCCAGTTCTGCTTTGCTGCCTTTTCATCACTACGTCGTTGGCTCTTAATGCTATTTGACATGACTCCTTGGGACTGTTATATCCTTCATTCATTTCCTTGGTGTCACGCCCGCAGGGGCTATGCTGCCTCTATGTTTCCTTCGAAATGTCAGAACCTGCATCATTCCTCGTAGTTATGTCATGGTCCATATCACATGAAACGGTGACAGACTTATAAAGAACCAAAAGTCAGCTGAACCTCAAGTAACAAATTGTCAAGTATCTGTCTTATAATCCTGCTCAATGTTAGGTGAACCCAGTCAACTGTTGACCGCAAGAAAGAACTTCTCGATACCTTGTTTAGCCACAAAAACGGTTAATTCCCGTTTCTGTGGTAGGTGTGCGCCGACTCAGCGAATACCCGACAAAAGCAAGGATTACAGCCTGGCACACTTGGAATGTACCTATTGTAGGTAGTAACTGCTGCGGATTTAACTTCTTAAACTATATTTGTGTCCTATTGTCAAGAAGACGGATCTTAACATACTTAACCTTCTTGGAATTAAAATCGATTCACTAGATTAACATGGCTCTTCCAACTCCCAGTTGACAAGGTTAAAAATGTATCCCAGCTCATCAGCATAACTTAATGGCAACAATAAGATGCACTGAAACCAACTTCAATCATGATAGGACATAACAGGGTGTATTGCAATAAAAGTTCTTATCGTTTAAATGGTGCTAATTTTGCCCCAACCATAGATGGTAGTTCAAAGTTAAATAAGTTTCGATTGGTGGGGCAAAAATTACACATTTTAAAACGATAAGACTTTTATGAATCTCCATGTCTATGTTTTTGCCTGCAGAGTACTCCTCAGGGAAGGATTGTAGATTCAGCATAAGGGAGTGTCATACCCATCAACAATTTCAAATTTCAAAACCTAGAAAGAGGACCTAAAAATTGGCCAATCCTTAGTGAATTCAGGGTTCAACTGTTGGCAGGAGTCTGAGATCCAACATGACATTCAACTTATACACAGTCTGCTTCTAGTGTAGGACTTGGTGCCTTTTGTCGGCGGACGTGGCTGCGTGAGAAATGTGCCCGAGCAATGACAAAGGTTCCCCTATTCTTTACGGAGTATATGTTCTAGAATTGCTTCCAAACTTGTGGCACACATCCCCTTTGGGGGTCTGAATTCAGAATAAAAGAATTATGCTTCTGGGTGTGAGAACATCAGTGTTGTTAATGTCATCAAGAGACAACTTCTCAATCCCGCGATAGTTGGTTTTGGCAAGTGCCCTCAACTTAAAATGTATGGTTTAGGCAAGACACGCTGGCGGGGTCATAATCAATCGCCGATTTCTTATCTCATTTCCATTTTCAGGAGTTTCAGAGCTATGCCGCGGAGCAGAGAGGAGGGTCATGCGGTTGCCCACCATACTTGTGGATGCCTGGCTTCCGCGCTGGTCCCCCTAATGTGGTATAGCTATTGTCACATGGTACACGAGCGGCCTGAGGCAGTACCGATTACACACACACAGGTGGTAAGTTATTGATTACGGTGGCATACCTTATTTCAACTCAGAGAGCAGAGTTTTTGGCAATACAGCTGAGAGAACTGGCCGCCTTGTCCTTTCTATTCCGGTTGTTTTTCACAATGGGACGGACATTGTACCAAGGAGTTGTTGCCTGGTAACACAAATACAGTTGACAGAGGCACTTTACTTATCTCTGTTTTGTTAGGGCCACCTGCACTTGGACATTGTGGGATGCCTGACACCCACAAAGAAAATAAAGTTTTTTGCACACAAAAACTAAGTGTGGAAGTTTGTTAATATTTTTTAATACGTTTTAGTGATATTGTTAGGATTAGAAACTTTTTAAAACATCTTGTTTCGTTTTATACTTTTCTTTTCAAAGTTTATAGAAAGTCCATCTGTCATTCCATACATACTGACCAGGTGCCCAGTTGAGTATCAAATGATCCTGGATTTTATTAAGCAACAAACAATTATGGTTGTTTATTGTTTCATTGACTTCACAGCTTCAAGTTCTTTACAGTGAGAACGGAAAGTCGATGAAACTGTGGAACTGTCTTCCAGATTAGTGTGTAATGGCAAGTTCATTGACATGGCTTAAAGTGGGCTAGATAAGTTTCTAAGAATAATGGTGTACTGTAGTTTTTACAGGATATAATACAGGAGTTTTAATACAATAACGGTAGATTCTGGTTGTACAGGGATACCTCTTTAAATATTGAGAAATTATGTATTAATACATATACTGTGTTCTGGTTGGTCAGGATATCTATATAATAGTGAGAAGTACTGGTATTTGATACATATACTGTAAGTTCTGGTTGGTACCAGGATACAATAGATATTGAGAATACTGGTATTAATTACATATAACTGTAGTTCTGTTGGTACAGGGATACTATATAATATGAGAATTACTGGTATTAATACCATATACTGTAGTTCTGGTTGTAACGGAGATACGATAATATATTGGAGAATACTGGTATTAATAACTATAACTGTTAGTCTGGTTGGTACGGGGATACATCAATATTGAGAATTACTGGTATAATACACTATAACTGTAGTTCTGTTTGGTACGGGATACTATTAATTTGAGAATTATTATATTTATACATATACTGTAGTCTGGTTGGTTGGTACAGGATTACTAGATAATATTTGAGAATTACCTGGTAATTACTACATATACTGTAGTTCTGGTTGGTACACGGGATCTATATACATAATTGAAGATTACTGGGTATAATACATATACTGTATTTGGCTTGGGTACAGGGATATTATATTATTGAGAATACTGGTATTAAACATATTACCTGTAGTCTGGTTGGTACGGAGATACTATATAATATTGAGAATTAGGTATTAATACTATACTGTAGTTCTGCGTTGGTAAAGGATGACTATAGTATGATATGAGTAAGTATGGTATTAATACAATATACTGTAGTTTCGTGTTGATCAATTGTTACTCACTCCCCCTTTTATAGCGGTTTTTTTTTTTTGCCTTCCTCTGGATACACTGTTATGTAGGGTGTAAACAAGGATGGTATAAAGGTTGACTTGTGGACATATGTATCTTTATTCAACCTCAATTACTATGTAAACTATGTAAGAGCACCGTCACCTGAAACAAGCACCCAAAAGGTTGAACCACACATAGATTTTTAATATATATCCTTTAAGCAACCATATCAGCAAACGTTAAATTATTTTGAACACAAGGTGAATAGTTTATATGGGTCCATACACTACTAAAGGTTATTGCGAATAGTAATACCTACTGATACTTGATAGATGGATATACAATGTTACTGTATGTAGAATTAACTATTTACATTCAATACATTGTGTATTATTGTCAGATTTGTCAACTGTGAGGTACATACATTTCACATTGTAGGGTAGGCCACACAGGCCTTCATTTTAACACACATCTGATTGTGTTTGCATCCGATTGTGTGTTTTTAAAAATACACACCCTAGTTGACCCACATTGGAGTGGCCACACTAGTGCTCTAGGGCTGTTTGCACTGTGATCGAAAAGAGCATGTGATCACCAATTTTTGGTTGCAATTTGCACATGCTCCGACCACCAAAAATGACAGTGATCGCATTGCAAGGTGGCCACCAATGGTGTACGATTGCTTAGTTACGTGGCCCACACAAGCCACGTCACTATGCATTTACACTCTAACCCGCGATCTGTCTGCTGAAGTCATTGTGACTTCATATTCAGCGGCCTAATGGGGAGGGGCATGAGCAGAACATAAAAGTACGGTAATTTACCACAATTCTTACACTCTCCCATGCGTCTCCGGTCTCCCCCTTCTGCCTTATTTTTCGGACATGGCTAAGTATTAGCCAAGTATAAGCCAAGGGTCAGCTTTTAGCTGGAATTTTAAAAATAAAAAAACCTCCTATACTTGAGTATATTTAAACTATAGGGTAGGATTAATACAATTTTATGTTAAAAATGGTCAATTTTGCCCCATCCAATCAAATGTTAGCTTTCAAATGTTAGAGCGAAAACTTTACTTTTAAAAGAATCTTGCAAATAACAAAGTTTTTGTTAGTGTACTTATCCTTTAAGAGTTTCGCTAAATATGTTTGTTGCACAAAATTTGCAAACTTGGACGAGGACCAGAAATTCTAAACAAATTGTTATAGAAAGTTACTGAATGAAAACAAGTAGTAGACAAGGGTAAAACAAAATTTAATACAGTAAGTTTAACACTTACCAGAGCGAGAAAGACAACAATCCTAGTAATCCATAGGACGTCCATTAACTGCCTTTATCAGCCTAAGGTTAAAAACAGATGCTGTATCTGTCCCATGAGGATCAATAAGGGGCACTGTTCTCCAGAAGCCACTTATTTGGGATAACTTGATGTGAAAGTTTACTTATGTTGAATATTGCCCCTTATCTAAGAATATAAATACTAAAACAAGGATCTAGCAAAAAAAAAAAACATATCTCTTTTTTCATAATCAAGGGGTACTGTATATAACTGTTAAACTTTTGAAGGGCTTGTGATACCTCTGGGTATAGTAACAAAAAAAACCAAAAAACTTATTGTGTACATAGTTTCATAAAGGACAACAACATTTTCTCACATTAGCTTCTGCTATATATGAGGCAAGTCCAGCTAAAAACAAGTAAACTTTTAAGAATGCTTATTACCCCTTAAACCTACATTTTGCTAGTTCCTACGTTCAAAGTCCCCTACTTAACTGACCTGACCCTCCCTTATCCTAGAAGTGATTGCTTTTAGGACTCTTTCATAAAAAATGAAAGAAGAATGATTCAAAGTTAGAAACTTACTAACCCCTTTTGGCAAGTAAAAACCCCCCCCCCCCACTTAAATATCATTCTCCCACATGTCCTGAATCAAACATCTGCTATATGTATGGGTGTCAGGTGCATACAGCACACATGGCAACCATCTAGCTCAAATTTCACGATTCACAGTGGCAATTACACGAAAAATCAAAGTACTCTGCATTTGAACAGCCTCCACTGTTTCAATGAAACTGCCCGGTTACTCAGAAATACCTCCCACAACATATGATTTTTGTAATGGTTACACCCTTTACAAAACTTTCGCTCACTAACGATCACATTCGTTCATACATACATGAGAATTCCAAACACAGTAATCCAGAGACTTTCAGGGAGATCAATAAAAGTCTTATCGTTTAAACATGTGCTATTTTAAGACCCCAACATTCAGATATTATTTAAATTTAAGCTTACATCTGATTGTTGGGGCCAAAATTGCACCATTTTAAACATAAGAAACTTTTTAGTGAATAACCAGTTTATGTTTTTTAGGGATTGTGAAATTAATAAGAGGATTCAAATGTGGACATCCTAACTAAAACCACTTGTAAGTAAAAATAATGTCAATCTAATGTCAATTAACAAGTGCCACTATTGGCACATATGGCAACCAAGTAGCTCAAATGGCACACATGCACAAGTGCAATTAACATGAATAATACAAAGTTCCTGTAATTTAACAGCTTCATTTTTCAAAGGAAAACACTCCCCAACTTGAAAATACACCCCCAAAAAACATATTTTTATGATACAACCTTCAGCTTCATATTTGGGCTAGGCTTCATAAATAACAATGAAGAATTAATACAGATGCCGGGTTTGAAGGAAAGATTGGAATCTAGCATTATTCCCAGGCAGCGGACATGAGGAGATGGGGATATTGGTGTGTTGTTAAGATTAATAGCAAGACTAGGGAGGGGAACAGAACGTGAGGGTGGGAAAAGGACAAGTTCAGTCTTGTCCATGTTGAGTTTGAGAAAGCGGGAGGACATGAAGGCAGAGATGGCACTAAGGCAGTCGGGGACCTGGGATGTCAGTGTAGGGAGATCTGGGGCAGAGATGTAAATCTGGGTATCGTCCGCATACAGGTGATACTGGAACCCAAATGAACTAATGAGTTGTCCAAGGCCATAGGTATAGATGGAGAAAAGAAGAGGACTGAGTACTGAGCCTTGCAGGACCCCCACGGGGAGGGGGTGAGGAGTGGAGTTAATTTCAGAGTGAAAAACACTAAAGGGCCTACCAGGGATTATATGGGATTGCCTTTGCAATTTTTTAATCTGGTCTGTAAGCCATGGTTGTGGGTTCTTGCGACCAAGGCAACGGGTGTATAAGAGAGCAACCTCGGAATCATGTTCATTAACCAATTTTCTATCCTTTAATGGCCTCC
The DNA here is from genome assembly GCA_019447015.1 of Hymenochirus boettgeri. NCBI lineage: Eukaryota > Metazoa > Chordata > Amphibia > Anura > Pipidae > Hymenochirus > Hymenochirus boettgeri. The sequence goes on along the minus strand of CM033476.1, from coordinate 68,288,979 downwards.
CCGACCAACAGACCTTAGCTTATTCATTAGTCGCCTTATGGGGGACTGTATCAAAAGCCTTTGCAAAAATCAAGTAACTAATCTACTGCTATACAGAGTATAATTCTACTTACTTCCTCATAAAAGCCACGCAAGTTGGTTGACAAGATCTATTCCTCCTAATCCCATGCTGGTTATACTTATAATGTCAGGCCTTGTGAAACATACACTAGAATTATGTTACTTATTAAACTTTCCAGTATATTCCCCACCACGAAGTTTAAACTTACAGGCTTGTAATACCCGGCTGTGAACGACTACCTTTTTCCAAATATTGGAATAACTTAAGCCTTTTTCCAATACGAGGCACACATCGGACACGAGGGAATCTGCAAACATTAGAAACAATGGCACTAGATAAACTGATGAACTTAGCTCCTAGGACCCGAGAATGTATTTTATCCGGTCTAGGAGATTTAGTAATATTAACCTTTAGTTCCTTCTGTACCATACCTCAGTTAAACCAAGGGCACTTGAATCTTTTATTAACCATATTGCTACTATACTCAATGATATCGGTACTTGGATCTTCTATAGTGTATACAAAAGGGGAAAAAAATATCAAGACATTTGCTTTATTGCCATCCTCCGTAAACATTATCCCCATTAATTTTAATGGTGCCCATTTTCAGTCCTCATTATTAATATTAATATACTTAAAAAAAAAAAAATAGGCTTCGTGATGCTTGTTCAGATTATCCTAACTTCATTATTTTTTTGGAGTTTTTGATGCTGTTTACCCTTCCTTGGATACAGTTTTATAATCCGCTAGGCCCTTCCTTCCCTGTGACTAAAGGTTTAATGCCTTGTTCTTCATTTTACATTTGCCTTTTTAACAGAATTCAGCCACATTTTTTACATTTATTTCCCAAGGGTATAAAATTTAGATGTGAAATGGATTAAAAATCCCCATTAACACAGCAACTTATGCTCGTACCTTTACCTGATAATACATATCCCAGTTGACATTCTGAAGAGCTACTTTTAACATGGGAAAATTTGCCTTCCCGAAATCTAAGTCAAACCCAGCGCACTTTCCTTGGATAACAAGTCCAAACAAACACTATTTATGGTCACTATTCCCTAAGCCCCCAGTGCCTTTATATCTATAATGCGCTTCACGATGTTAGATATTACCAGATCCAGCAGAGCTCCTTTCTAGTAGGAACAAACGGTGAGAGAAAAGTATCCTGCAGCAATCAGGAACTAGTGCCTTTTTTCTGTTGATGCAGTTCAACCACACCAATCAATTGTCAGGTTGGTATAACAGTCCCCTTAATGAAGCAACTCTCCAAACTTGCAGCCCTTGCCAACTGCATATGAAGCCGAACTTCATTCCTCTCTGCTAGCATTGGCGGCTATAGCAGACACCAAACAATGACAACCACCTTTCCTGTGCCTTAATTCCACCCATATGGCCTCCACTTTTACCATTCCAATCGCCAGTTATCTTCCTTTAAATTGGCTTCAATTTCTTTTTAACATAAACACATACTACTCCACCTTTCCTTTTTGCTTGTCTGCTAAACAAGCGTATCCCTCTAAATTAACCACGGTTGGCTATACCTATTACATCATTACTTTCATTTCACGCATAATTTAAATTCACCCATTTTGTCAGCCTGGTTTCTCGGCATTGCAAACTAATTGTGATTATGAGTCTATCATTTACTCCATATACTGTAATCCACATGCCTCCCTATGCTAGCCCCCCCCCTTTCCACCCACCACTGGCCTATTACACCCTGCTTTCCTCCTGGATATTCTATCCAGGTGAGACTGTAATACCACCTCACCAACCTAGTTTAAAATCTCCTCTAGCCATCTTCTCCCCTAAAACAGCGGCACCACCATCAGTGAGGTGCAACCCCATCCCTGCTAAAGAGCCGGTTAGCTGACTGACAGCAAAGCTTGTGGAAATATTATAAACATATAGTGTAAGTGCTATGATCTGGACCAAACAACATTAGAACAAACAAGAAGAAAAAGAGATTGATCAATGCCAAGTCCTGAGGCCCCATATAGTATCATAATATCTGTGCGAGTCAAACAGTAAAACATGGGTTGTTTTTAGTTACAATTTGATGCATAAAAGTGAAAGCCTTCCAACACGTCAAGGTAACCCAGTATGAAGTCCTAACAAATTACTTGGGTCTTTATCTGGGCTGACACTCACTGCTGGTTGCAGTTTCGTGGAAGAAAAACGGTCTTAGCCAAAAAGCTTTCTCCTTTTGGATGATTTTGAATGGTACACTTGAAATGTTTTGCCAAATGGTGTCTTATCGGCAGATGTCTGATCTTGAATTAGAACATTGCTGTTATAATTTTCTGTATATGTAAAACAATAATGGATCGGGTACCCAGGAGGTTAGATGGGATATTGTATGGAACACATTCTTGGATCAAGTTTTCTAGCTCGGTAAAGATGCCATTGGCTGAATGTCCTATATGTACCAGTGTATGGGCATTAGTGAATAAAGTACACTAATAAAGGGAAAAGGCCCAATGGTGCAAATTGAAGTCAACCAGCATGTGTGGTTGATCAATCGGTTCCCTTTTATTCTACTCCCAGCAGATCGTACAAGGAAGAGTTTGAGAAAACAGGGCAAAGGATTTCAGTGTAGTGGACTGACACTCTGAATGCAGAGATTCAAGAAAACACAGATCAGATCAGCAAGTGTGTGTATCTCCCAATGAAGTAGTCTCTTGCTGTAACACCAAAATAATTAATGTGGCTCCCTCGAAATGGAGCTTCAATTTTAAAAATCTCTTACCTCAGTTTTTTTCAGTGTGCAAGGTTCTGAAGGAGTACCATACATATCCACCACTGAATATCAATGAGATTTACATCCTGAGTTTTGCCTCTAATGGTTTTTACATTTTTGTGAGATTATATGTAATTTATAATACTAAGAGAGCAGAATTCCGCCTCAGTTTACATTGTGAGCATATATATGTATAAGTACCTGTGTATAATTTACTTCTGTAGATTAAATAATCATGAAGGAGGTTTGAGAAGAACCGGATGGGGATCCTCAATGGGAAGGTGGTGAATATGAACGTCGGGCATCTGATGATGGTGCTAATTACGAAGGCCTTCAAAGAGTGCTCCACCGACACCAAACTCCTGCCCAGTAGTCAGTAAAATGATCTTACGATGAAACACCTGGGTGCTTCCTCTGATTCATAAATAGACACATAAGAGATCTAGGAGCACTCCAATGCGAAAGAATCCAAAAAAAGAAGAATAGTGACTGTATTCACCACAACACAAAATGGCAAACGGTTCGGCACGGGGCTTGGGGCCTTTATCAAGCCATGTGTACAACCACACTGAGGGCAACTTAAAAAGGGAGTTCTCCCCTCCCATATTCCCATTAATATGTGGGTGTATGTTTTAGCTATATGGGGATTACAGATGATATAAAATCTTATGCACCACTACTATACAATTAGGGATTTTTAAAAAAAAAAAGGCAAGAATGATTGAAATCTTGGTTCTAGTAGTCTCAATCCTATGAAATGAATATTTTTCGGTTACTCCATAAGCAAGATATTCACCAAACTGGGTGGGCCCAACCTGGAATTGATACGGAAGCACACCAAATAAAACCCCCCCATAATCCGCACACTTCGGCTTTGTGCGTTTCCTACTGATTGGGAAAAAGCAACTTTTGTCTGCCGGGGCATTACCTGCCATTGTGGCATTTCCCATGAGTTCTCTTCCCTCTCTCTCCTGTTGCAGCGCCCTTCAAGTGGCACTCGGTTGCCTAGGGGAGAGCCTTGTGACCAGGCTTTGGGAGTTAAACTTAGGTTCATGCTCCTTCGATGTTTAAAATCGCGGACCGTATTTCCGGGTTTCGGGGACCAGGATGTGACGCCACTGCAAATTTTGAAGCCTTATCCCCGGTCTATTAGGCGGCCAGTGCATTGTTTTTGCGTGGTTTTTTTGCTTCTACGGTCAGGGCACCTTTCCCTTCATCTGGTATAAAGGATCGCACGCTACCGGACTTCCGGGGTTTTCGCCGAAATACCCGCCAGGAGTTAAGTCGGTTTTTTTTTTTCCTGCAAACGTCATTGCTGTGATCTGCCTTTTTGCCAAGCTTGTTGCAGTGCTACTTCTGTAGATCACTTTGTTGCAATTATACAGATTTTTTTTGCTTAGATAAGAGTATTTACTATACTTTGTCTATGCTAGACTCCACCATAATGGAAGATGAGTCAGTGAGCAAAGGTCCACAGGGACATAAAAAAATGAGGTGGTAAGCCTCAGGTAAGTTGTGCTAAAAGAGAAAGAAAGGAGATTGAGGTATGTATACTCTGAAAAAAAACTAGTGACTCAAACTCTGAAAAGTCACCTAAAAGGGTTTGAGCGGATAAGTTATTCAAGAGCAACAGGCAACATCAGATGTGCAACTAGCATTACTGAGAATTCGTATGAAACCGCTCCTTAATTAATTAAAGAAAAACGGCTTTTGTTCCCAGACTGTTAGTCTAATCTAAGTAAAAAAGAAAGTCAAAGTCAAACATCTGGACATTTCTGAGACCGAAGATTTGGATGATGGAAAATAATTCTTTCGATGTATCTTCTGGAGAAGTATAATCGATGTGAGCAGTGAAGGATCCAGGAAATTCTTTGATGTCTCTATCATAGATCCTTATTAGGCTATTAGGATAAGCTACGGTATTGCTTAGGCTGATAAATTTTTTCCTGCAATTAAAAGACATAATTGCATTTACTGTGCAGTGAGACAAATAATAAATAATGAATGGAAGAAAGTAGAAAGAGACCGAGGTTGTTATACTAAATTTGTGAAGAAGTAGTAACACATTGTGTGAAAGCAGACGCGGTGGTTGAGAGGGGTCACTCCAAGAGTAGACTCTCGTAGTTCGACTGTCTAGGAAGAACATACTTTACCGATTGATGACGCAACAATTTTAAATGACAAATGGATAGACGCATTTGAGGTTTATTAAAGAAAATCATATATTATGGCAGGTGCACTTGTAAACCATCTATGGCATTAAACATCAGTCTCAGGGCACATGAGAAATCTGTCTGTCAAATTGCAGACGCAAATGTTGATAATAAGTTAAGAATCAAAGCTTAAAGAATGATTGAGAAGTGGTAGATTGCCGGCTTGAGTTATTCAGAGGCTTCCCGGATCTGGATGAGGCGTCTTGCAAGGTCTAGGCCTTATCTGTGGCTTCAAGCAGGGCCTTATGGTTAAGAAATGGGTCGCAAGATACCCCTCCAAAGCATTGCTTTTCAGTACCTTTGGAGGGGTTTGTATTTGGAGATAGAGTGGATGGACATATTAAAACGATTTGGTGGGGAAAAACAAGGAACTTTTGTTTGAGAAGAAAGAGCAACGTCCAAGGTTTGTGATTAGCATATTGTGCACCCATACTTATTACTCTGGTAAATCCCAGTTGGTGAAAGTGCCCTGGAGTGAGAGAAAAGGAGAAACTAGAAATTGTATCAACTTACCGTCATTTCATGTTCTTGTCACTTCCATTAGCCATGTTTCACGAGGATCTCCCTCCCCTTTTAAAGATAATATAGTTAGCCTTACAGAATAACACAAAGACGGAAGGGGGCAGGGTATGGAGGTTTGATGTGTGATGGCTGCCTATCAATTCAGTTTGAAACCTCACCCAGGTTGATGAGGCTGCCAGGGAAAGTGACAAACAGATACTGAAGTAAACAATTTTAAGGTTTTTAATCCAGTTCATTGTAACAGTTGATATAGTTATAGTCAGTAGAAACACCACAGTGAATACAAACTGTTGTGCAGAGACTGAACTCCTTAATTCACAATCATAGTCCCCATGGGCAGGAAAATTTTTTCCCAACCAAGAAATAAGAATAGCATATTTGGATCATTTTATAATTAGTTATCAAACTGTCGTTCAATTACTTACCCTCCTCTATAACTAACAGCTGTCACAGCGGGATTCTTTAGAGGGGAGGTCGCTATTGGTCATGCGTTCAGAGAGGATCACTATGGTCAATGGAGTTAGAGAGGGATCGCTATTGTCAATGCGTGAGAGAGGGAGCGCTGTTGGGTCAATGCTGTAGCGAGAGGTGTTCACTATTGGTCAATGCGGTAGAGCGGGAATCACCTATTGGTAAGACTTTGGTCCTATAAAGACCCAGGACTATCCTGTCTGTTCAATTTATCGATTTATCAGTCAGGACAACAGGTCAGTGGTTCTATGCGTTACATAAGTAATAAACCATTAACAAACGTCACTCATGTTCTAAGAGACAATGAAGAGGGCCATGGAGACGAGTTTCTTGTCAGTCACCCTATCATATATAGCAGGGATGAAGTTGATAAAACTCAAACGTCCAGCATTCTCATAACACGCAACTCTGTAGTTAGGGAATTCGTGGGAGTTGTTGTGTTTAAAAACATGTAATTAAGTTGATATTAGACATAAGTCCATGAAGTCCAACTTATTAACCTTTATGATCGGCCCCATTTAAATATTTGTGTAAGGTTAGCATATCCCCCGCAAACATCCTCTCCAATGTATGTAAACAGCCGAACTGTTAATGCGGCATATTCAAGGCCCCCATTCCCGTATACTTTAGTTGCCCTTTCTGAAACTGCTGCCATTTCCAAGATGTGCCTTTGTATATGGGATTCCAAATCGCACTGCAATTCACAAATGAGGCCTTACCAGTGCCTTGTAAAGAGGGAGAATATTAGTTTTCTCTTTGATCTATTCACCTTTTGATACAGACAAATCTGCTGCTCAGCCATGTACCTGGCATGTTTGCTAAAGCTAAGTCTGTTATGAACCAGAACCCCCAAATCTTTTTCCCATTAAGATGCACTAACACCGAGTAGTTATTTAGGGGTAGGTGGCACAGGGTTATTATCAAACCAAATGATTCAACCCATTTACTCACATGAATCCATCGTGCATTCTTGCTGCCCATGTTTGAGTATCTAGGCTGCTTGCGCACCTTGCACACAATTGAAGTTTCACAGCTCTGCATAGTTTATAGTGCCATCGCAAACAGGAGACCTGCTCCAATGCCCCCTTTAAGTCATTTATAAAACAGATAAACAGAAACGCCCCAGTACAGACAACCTGGAGGCACTTTGGAGAGAAATTCTGGAGATCTATTGTTGTGCACTATCCTGTAGATAGAGATATCCTCCGTCCAGCAAACAGCAGCTCCCCTTGTGTATACCATTACAAAAACAGTCAGGACTATGAAGTACTTGTTATTAATATTTTGCTTGATAATGTACATTCTACACGTTTGTTAATATTGAATTTAACGATTTGTTTAGTAGCATAAACACATACAGCCTATGTATATTACTTTTACCCCCCCCACGTCTCGAAAAAACCCAATGGTATTCCCAAATGATAAATTATTTATAGATATAAGTAAAGGAATATGACTTTTAGTAATCCTAAATTTTTCAAGCCCAATATAGTATTATTTATTATTTTTCTTAAAGTCCCTAAGTCACACCTAGAGTACATATTGGTATTTTAGTTCAGTACAGTCTAGCTAGACTGGTTACCCTACCTGCCAATATGATTTTGTTGAGGAAGAGCCAGCATATTATTTGCTGAAACACTGAGGAAAGCCTGGCAAAACAGTTGTGTGCTGGTGATCCTCACAGGAAATTAATTGGGAGTTACAGTTCTAACTCCTTCACGTTACTATTGATTTTAACTTTTGTTGTTGTTTACTAAAACTTTATGTGCCCTAGGGGCTGATGCTATGCTTTTAATAGTAACGTGGTCTCCATGAGGTGTCCTCTGTTTTTCAAACAATTCTAGGATAAGAGGTTCTGTTACTTGGTTGTAAATATACTCCCTACTATGCCTGTCACTCTTGAGCTGGGCAGGGCACATATCGGAAGCTGTGTAGAAAGTCTACCCCCAAAACATCTTGTTCATGAAGATAGTTACTGATCATGCAACCTTTCTCATATCTTATCCGCTGCTGAGGACACCTTAGGGAGAGCCAACATTGTTCTTTTCCGGTTGTGGCTAGTTATAAGATTGATTAAGGACAGATTGAGTGCAGGCTATTAATACTACAACTGTACTCTATATGCTGCCTTCTGGAGAATTCTGGTGCATCTGTCCAGCACTTGATAATAGCACAATATAAAGAAAAAAAGGAACCCAGCAGGACGAAAGAATCCAAATATGAAAAACTGTATTAAATAGCAAAAAACACTTACATGTTTTGGACCCCCAATGGGTCCTTGTCAAAGGGACCATGCGGTCCAAAAAATGAGTGTGTTTTTGCTATTTAATACAGTTTCATATTTGGATTTGTCTCTGGGTCCATTTTTTCTTTTATATTGCACAGGATGCAGGGCTTTATAATGACGCTGTCCCAGCATGCTTAAACCTAGACTTGGATGCAAGAGCAGTGAGGATGGGAGGAGGATTGTATTGCTAGGTTGAATAACAGACGTATGCCAACCTACTGCAATACTCACATATCATGCACAACGGTTGATCACAGAGGAGGCAAAGATAAAATCTTACCAGGAATATAAAGGGAAAAAAAAATCCCTAAGTCACACTCTACTTTATGGACTATCATGTGCTAGCAGGAAGAATCAAACTGTAAGTTAGAAATCAATGCAGATAAAAGCATGTGATCCTGGATTACAGTGTAAAGACCACTAGTAAGGTAAACCACCATACCCTTTGGCCAGGACCCCACTAGCAACACACGGAAAGTCCACAAATCACAATGTCATTATTGTGGCCACTGTCTTCTGAAATGCGTGGGGTGGGGCTAGGCCTTTAGCAATAGCTCTGCTTAACTTCTACATGTTAAGGTTTGTATGTTACACTGTTTCTACAAATTGAGGGGGAGCATGGGACAAAAGGTTTCATTAAGTAAAGGGGAGTTGGCTGCGCTGAAAACCTATGTTTCAGATGGGTTGGAAAGAGGAGGTGAGAATGGCAGGCTGAATAAATAGAAAGGAGAGACAGAGGAATATTTTTAAGGCGAAACGACCTACAGAGGTTTGAAATAATTAATGGCGCCTTTGTGCTGGTAGTTGTTGAAGATTGGTTACTGACATATTGGCTGTCCCAAATCAAAGTACTATACATAGGGCTTTTCTGGGACTCAAAATAAAATTTTTTAAAAGGAAGGGGGGGTTGAAAAAAAATACACACAGAGGAATCAGGGAGAACACTTCCTAGTGGAAAACAAGCAAACATTCTTAAATATACTTCACTAGAATCATGGTTTGCAACACACTTCAAAAAACATAAGTGCTGCAAAATGCATTAGTCTTCGATAACATACAATAGAATCTTATTTACTGTTGGTGGGATATTTATTTTTTTTTAAATACAATTACCACTGACCTAGACAAATTGATGGCATCCAGTTACCATAGCAACTATGCGCTTACAGTCTTAAAGGGAAAGTGGTTGTCCGCAGCGTCCCGTTTAAGGGCGTCTGTGACTTGCTTGATGGTTTTTTATTTTTATTTTAGCGGGTGGGTGGGGGCTGCTATGTCCTTTTCCATCTGAACCACACTTGCTATAGTGAAGGCAGTGTCAGTGGATATAGTTTAAGACTTTTTATAGAGATCGGCACGGGTGGCAATAGTAAGAGGGAGGCTACAGGAGTTTTGCAAAAGTAGGCAGAAAGCTGGAATGTCGATTAGAATCGTCATAAGTCTCTGCTCCTAATTTTCTGTTGACTGTTCCATCCTTCTCCTTATACTTTCCACAGCCCAAGGCTTCCTTACTTTGCAGTTAAACCCGAATTTTATATCTGTACTTAAATGCATAACCTGCATTACAGTATACATATTTATAATGTTGTAAGATCCCAATGCAGAAAACAGACTGGAAAATGCGCTATATGGATTCACTTAAACTCACTGTTCACTAAATATTCCCCAAATATGGACAGATATGCTATAGTGCTATGGACAATGTCTCAAGCATATGGGCTGTATTCAAAACATTGTTTAAAATACAAAGTGTAAGATTGATTACAGTATAAACATTTATGAATATCGGTTGCTCATCGTGTTTTAAGTAAGTTGTCTAGAATTAAGTACTTCATTTGTGATTTGCCCTTTATGAGCCTTTCAACACAACCACCGCAGGCCAAGTATAGCTACCCAGAGCCGTAGCTCCTGTATCTCTCAGCGCTCTGCTCCAGCTGAGGGGGTAGTGTTTTTTTTCCAAAAACACACAAAATGTGTTAACTTTTTCCCAGCTTGCATCTCACATGTTGTTTCGTGTTCTTCGTTAGAAGCGTTTCAAAGCTATGTACGACTACAATGCAGCTGATGAAGATGAGGTGTCTTTCCAAGATGGAGACACCATTATAAAAGTGCAGAGCAGATTGACGAGGGCTGGATGTACGGGACCGTGGAACGCCACAGGGGACACGGGCATGCTTCCTGCAATTACGTGGAAGCCATCTGACCTCCTTCCTTCTCTCATTGAAATCATGAAGCATTCCAATGTGGCCCTCTCCTGGTGGGGGGAAGGATGGGCTCCATCTCTGTATTCAGCAGGCTCTTTAAAACTCTCTGCTGCCCTTACTGCAAAAGGCTAATACCTCTTGCTTCACTCTTATGTTATGAAGGGATCAGTTGGGAAAAGACTCCCTACCTCCATTTGTTACCCATCCTATATGTGATTGACATTCCTTCCTATATGCTTTGCACTGGTTATATAGTATGTATATATACCATATATTTTATTTTTGTCTTAAAAAAACCTTATACCACAGAGAGGGGGCACAGGGACACAGTAATATGTTTTTTCACATTATAGAAATCAACCTCTCAGTACTCAAATGAAAAAGAGATCTCCAAAAGAAACATTCAGGCAATATAACAGTTTAAAGATGGATCTGCCCATTATGGAATTCGGAGATCCTGCCTCCTATTTAGTTTGTTATTCATATTTAGTTGCTTCCCCTTTTTGTTACTTCTTTGAAATTAACCATTACACAATGAAAAGTTAGGATCTGTGATGCTGAGAAACCTTTGCAATTTTAACTGGTGTAGTGTCTGTCTAATTTGTATAGATGGAGCCCAGTTTGTTCATAGTGTCACACCTACTGCCCAGTTCTGACAACATTATGCTCAGATGCATTATAGGGATTCACAGTTTGCACATACAGGTGTTGAAATAAAAGTATCCCAGTCTCTGAGACAGAAATTATTAGTGGTGGCTTTTAAATTCTTCCCAACTGATTACAGTTCTTGATTATTGTGTGTATACGATGCCAACTGTTTTAACACTGCAGAGTCTTTACTTTCCCTTAATTATAAGCACACTCTTCAACACGCCTCTTTCCTGTGCAATCAAACTTTCTGCATTCAAAATTAAGCGTTTCCAGGCACATGCATTCTGAAACAAAAATAAATTAAATATATATATGTGTATAGATAGTTGTAGATTATAAACAGCAATAAAAGAATTCTAATATTTACATTAGACTTTTTTTCCCTCTGTATATTTTATATTATATATATATATTTCCCATTTGTTATGTTCCAAAAAACAATGACCAGCATTTAGAAAAATAAAAGGTTTAATGGTTATAAAGGGGCCATCAATGGTTTAGGGGGGCTTGGGGTTTACTTTTTATTAGCTATTGGTAGGTTCTTGAGTGCTGTAGAGGAGAGGGGTGATCCCAACTGTGTTAGTGTGTCAAATAGAAGGCCGGTTAGCTGTGCTGAGTTTGACATCCTTCTGTGTTCCTTTGCCTAAACACAGTGCCAATGCATGCCTAATGTTTAGGCAATACAGTACAGGCGTGACGTATTTACAAGAGTTGATTGGCTAACGCCTTGGTGCAGACAGCTCTTGTATATCTGGCATAGCCTTTTGCATCTAAGATTTTATTTTTCAGCATTGGATTTGTGCCAATTTGCAAGATTTCTATATCGGCTTTAGCATCCATGTTTGCTTAACCAATGTCCATGCAAAAAAGATCAGATCTTTGTGCTAAACTTGGCTAGCATGGTGTTTAAATGGAATGAACTTGCTGTATCTTTCAAAACATTGTGTTATTGGTTTGGCTTTTTAACAGAAGAAGGATTTCTTGGGCTTAGTAAAGGGAATATCTACAGTTATCCATGAATATCGTTTAATTGGTTACCTTTAAGTCAAATGTAATCCATTTCTTAAAGGGATGCTCATCGATCGACCGAATACAAAATACTGAATTAGAAAATAAATATAATCAGCTATGAACATCACAGACACACCAAAACTAACATAAATTTGAACATAAGAGCTTTGATAGCTTGACAGTGTAGGAATAACCTGCTGGCTGTGAAATTGTGTTTCCCACTGCCTTCAAAAGTTCCTGCCTCATCTCCAAGCTTGTTACAAGCTTGCACATGCTCTAGGCACTAAAGGGAATGTAGTGGAGGATACCAGGAAGCAGAAAAGAGGGGTAACTGTACATCGGGCAGCATTTCAGAATTTTATGTCTCTGCTTTCAAACAATTTTTTTAAGCGTGTCTTGCTCTTTAAAGGAATCTATGCTAAAATGGAAAGTACCTGGGGCAGGGAGGTCATATGATTACCTATCTCCAATATAATTGTCGTGAGGAGCTGCAGCACCAACAGTTAAAGATAGTCTGAAGCCAGGAGGAAGACTGGCAGGATCAGTTTTCTTTGGGCTGCTGCTCCTCACAGAAACAATATTGGGATGTAGGAATTACCAGTCCCTTATCCCTGTCCCATGTAGTTTTCAGTTTAACTGTTTATTTAAAATGAACTTTATACACAATAGGTTTCCTTTAAAAGCCAAATCGACTTCCCTGAATGAGTATAAAAACGATTATGTACTGCAGTGGTTTCAACCATGGTGATTGTGAAAGATGAAGACTTGTCTAAACTTTTAGAAATGGAGGGGGAGATCTTAAAAGGAAACTGTTACTAGTGCGGTAAATGGCTTTCCATTCTGCTCATTCCTTCATTATGTGCTTGTCTTGTCAAAGATAGGCTTGCCAGTGGTACTGAGTGGGAGGGGCCAGAGAGCAGTCTGTTACTACACTAGAATAGTTTTACTTAAAAATAATAAATATACTTTTTTTTTTATTTAATGTGCTTAGTAAGAAGGTGCGTGATTATGCCTGGAAATTAAAAGGGTCACTAAACTCCCCAGAATTATTAAAAAAAACAAAATAAAACCTCTATAATTATAGGAGATTCCGTATTGTTTCATCATTGGCCAAGATAGCGGCAGAAGATCTGTGATACTGCCAGCTTGGCACTGTGCTCTTCCCGGGGTAACGCCTTTGGTATGCCCCCCATGTAATGACGCAGATCCTATGTTCACATGTGCGTGCGCATAGCGGTCTGATGGAGGGGGGAAGCCAGAGTGGGGACTGTGCAAAGCTGCAGGATTGAGGATTTCAGATGCTATATTGGCTGTGCGAACAAGTTCAAAGAGATCGGACCAAGTGCTCCTATACTCCTTGGGAATTGTAGTAATGTTTAAATAATACAAAGCGAGGAAGAAAGGAAGTTTTGTGTTCTTTTAAGCAGTTACGTCAGCTGTGCAGGGTTACATGTTTGCTTTTCTGCATATTAGGGAACTAAGTCTTTGCACAGGCTTTCTTACAAGAACTTTTTTAAAATGATAAAATACAATTTCTCCCTTTGCACGTGGAACTAAATGATTTTCCTTCCTGTAATTGAATACCTTCCTTTCTATTAATGATCTAAACTCATCTGTGATCAACATCCACCCAGTATATTGGATTAATATTGTTTGTTTACCGTTGGCTTTCAGACTTGCACGCAGTTTGCACTACATGGTGTGGAGCAAAGTGAAAGCTGGACTTTAGCACTGTCCCCTAAAAAGATATGAACAGCGAATATCTTTACTTTCAATTTCGACTGAGTAGGATCAGTATGGAAGGGGAGGGAATTACTTAGGCTAGGGGTGGATAATGAGCCCCACCCCATGGGAGCAGTTGTGCTGTCTTGCACTATGAATTGTATGGGAATAATGGGGGTGGAGTCTAATCCATGGTAATTCTCTCCCTACAGGGATTCACTTGAACGCCGAGGATTTAAAGAGGTGTGATTGTGTCCAATTAACTTGACAAATATGAACTTTTTTAATTGGGAAAAATATATTCCAATGCCAATTCATTGTTGGTTATTTTGTTGGTCTTGATGTGCGGACACATTATCCCCTTTAAGATATACAATGTTCCATAGATCTGCGCATTATCACCTTCCCACTCTAGTGAGGGGGTAGGCCGTGATGATTGTCATTGACCACCAGTTGATGTTAAACTATTCAGTATAGAGCTGTGAGGGTCAAGCATCTAAGGCAGGAGGAACAACCTGCAGTGTTCCTGATGTTTTGAAACCTTGCAACCAAGGACTGCTGGAGTTTTAGTTTTCAAACGTCAAGAGAACTGCAGGTTGCAGATCCATTAAAGGGTTCCTTGTAGAGGACAGTGGGATTGAGCATTATCTGATAATGTAAGGGAACTACAAGTGCAAATTAGGGAAGGGAAGAGGGAACTGTTTCTGTACAAAAACTGAGACCAAGCACAAGTATTGCAGCATGCTGTGTCAGTCAAAGCACAATTACTGAAAGCAAGGAATAGCGAACACTTAATACCATTCCTACCAGGGCAGCAGAGCCTTTCCCATGGGTATTGTATCACTTATATGCTAAAAATACTGTAAACCACAGGGATCAGGTGACAGGGGTGGAGTTTTTCCGTTCTGTTATCTTTTAATTCATATCATTCATGGGACCATTATTAAAGGTGCAGAAAATAGATTTATTTGTTGTGTGAGGAATAGGTTTGTATAGTGACTGGACCAAACATTTCATCCCTGCTCTTTCCTCAATTGATGCACTTTGTCTTGCCTTGGAGCAGGAAAGGGGAAAGAAGAAACTTCATGAGCCACAACATTTCTGTGACTGCGTACAATCAATCATCTTTCCTTCCCTTTTGCATTTGTTTTCCTTTTTTTGTTGTTTTATTGTTTTGAAATCCTTCCTCCCCAGCTGGAGAGCTTTGTATCAAATTGCTTAGGCCTAACCAATGAATTGAAAAAAAATAAAAATGACAGAAAAAAAATTGCAATCATTCGCTACCAAGGAAATGCTTTCTCGGTTATTCAAATTTACAAAAACGGATCATTTTATCTGTGCAGTCAACCTGTGGTTATTTTGCAGTTAGTGTTCACTGTGTGTGAACACAAATAAAATGGCCAAGTGGATAGTCGTCAGTATGAGCAACTGTACTGTACAGGACCTACCCACCTAGGGGCCTCATCACCAAGCGAGAATTTAGATCACTTCTGGTGGTTCTATCTGATGTAAATTGTCCCTCATATCCTATAACAAAACCTTAGTACTAGGCATGCCAAGTATTGTGCAATGTATTGTTTAGTGGAAGGCCTGCTTAAGTGCTTGTGTTTGGACAGGAAATATGTAGATATTTGCACGTTGTATACCTGCAGCTTCAGATATTTTGATCTTTGATTGGTCACATATTTTAAAATGTTTACCAACTGGACCACATTCATTCTAGTTCAATATCTAACATGTTCCAATAAGTGAATTTTAGGGGAACGTGTGGTGAAACTATGTAGTGCATAGAACAGCAAGTGCAAATTAACAGGTAGACGGCATGATCTACAATGCAATTCATATACTGCTGGATCATGTACCACTTACCCATTAGTGAAATATGAAAATTATCAGATTTAAATATGTAATTGCATCTTTGGGGGATGATAACTTACACCCTCGTTTAAAGATCTCTTAATGGGGGTCTTGTTCCAAAAGGGTAGAATTTTTTGATGACCCTATAATGAGCATATATTTATTGTGGAAGAAAAATTCCTTGATGACCCATTATTTCATTCCTGTTTGTGTTGAGTACCCCATATCAAATTCCCTCTTTACCTTTTTGGTCTTATTGAATGCTCTATTCACGACCCTTTTTGCTGTAACCCCTTTCTGAAATCATCTACTCATCCGCTTCTGTGCCTTATTAAAGAATCCATTTGCTTTGTAAACATTGGCCGTATTGTATGCTCACAGGCAGTGGGGTGATGACTAAAATCTGCTTGAAGTAAAGCGTGTTGGTGATTAAGCTATCCTCTGTACTTATCTACATAAAATCAGATAGTTAATGGATGTCCCTCCAGCAGGAAGTAAAACCTCAAATATTTATAAATTGTTGTCAAGCTTCTCCAAGAAACTGTACAAATTCAATCGGGTACCCCTCCACACAAACAAATCGTTCCTAAATACTGAATTTGTGACAGTTAATACAGCCAATTTCTAAGACTAAAAATTGCACAACAGTGGATTCATTTAATAAGACACAGGAGCGAATGTGTACAAGAAAGGGGTTACAAGCAAAAAGGGTCTTGAATAAGTCATCAATAAGACTAGAAAAGTAAGGATGGATTTGATATGGGGTACTCACAGGAACAAAATAATGGGTCAATCAAGGAGATTTTTTCACAACGAGATATAGAGGCTCATCTTAACAGGTTATAGGGTCATCAAAAAAATTTACCAATTATTGGCAAACCCCAATTAAGAGAGATCTTGAAAACAAGGATACACAATGGAGGATTCAGTATCACACCAGCTTCCCCTTTGACGCATATAACATCAACTATCCCTTTAACATGTATCAACACCAATTTCCTTTAACAGGATCACACCAACTTACCCTTAACGCAATCGCACCAACTCCTCTTAAGGCATATCGCATCAACTTCCTTTGCGCGTATTGCATTAACTCCCATTGTAGCCAATGTCGCAATCAACTTCCCTTAGTGCCTATCGCATTAATGTCAAACTTTAGTGCGTATGGCATCAACTTCCCCTTTAATGGCCTATCGTATTAAAAGGACAGTTATGAATGAATTTTGAAGTTATGAATTATGAAATATTGTTAATTGTTTAGTTGTGTAAGGCCTTTAGTTATTCTACATATTCTCTCCCATTGGAAATATCAGTTGATTCATACCCTTTCCCATGGTCCTGCTGTTGACATTAGTGAGCTGACATTCAGGTTGTAACGGTCCTTCTTCCAGGATGCACCACATCCATGGACTGTTCCAACAGTAATTTCTACTGATGGCTGTGGATGGGTCAAAGATGCTCAGATCTCTACTGAGCACACTGAATCAACCAGACGCTGGGTCAAGGGTTAAAGAAGTCAGTATTTCGGTTGCATTTATTATAGACAGACAAAATGCTGAATGGGCAGATTAAGGTCATTGGGATGAAAAAATACTGCTCTTTTTTCTGAAAAGTATATGTATTTGCACTGAAACTTACCCTTTAATGTCAACTTTAGTGCGTTATGGCACTCAACTTCCCTTTAGCGGTTAGCGCATCGATTTCACCTATAGCAGTGTATTGCATCAACTCCTTTAACAGGTATTGCATCAACTTCTCCTTTAAAAGGCGTTATCGCATCAACTCCCTTTAGCACCTATCGATCATTCTCCTTTAGAGCAATTGCATCAACTTCCCCTTAAGCATGTGTATCGCATCAAACTTCCCCATAATTTCCACTTAGGGGGTATGGCATCAACTCCCCATAGCACGTACATATCCACTTCCCCTTTAAAGCATATTGCATCAACTTCCCCTTGTAAGCGTATCGCATCAACTTCCCTTTAGCGCGTATTGCATCAATTCTCCTTTAAAGCGTGATTGCATCAACTTCCCCTTTAGCGCCTATCGCATCAACTTCCACTTATCAGTATCGCATTAAATCCCCCTTTAGCGTATATTTGCATCAACAATACCCCTTTGGCGTGTGTTGCATCAACTCCCTTAGTGCCTATCAATCAATTTCCCTTTAGGTGTATGGCATCAACTTTTCTTTAGCATGCAGCGCATCAACTTCCCTTTAATGCGTATCGCATCGGATTTACCCTTATAATTCTTATAAACCTTATAATAAACCCTTTATAATCTGAATTTGGAAGGTGTGCAATTTACTTGATTCACCACCAGATGGCAGCACACAGGTAATTAACTTAAAAAATGTCCAAAAAAGGGGGTACGGAGGCATTTTTTAAAGTTTTTGCTTTTCCCCAGGTCCTTATACATAGTGTACAAGTCTGGAGTAATGTTTGTTTGGTTTATGGATCAAGACGCCCAAAGCATAACATATCAAATTTGGTATACAAATCCGTTAAACACCCTGAAACGGATTTGTTGAGTTGGCAGTTACCCGTGGGCATACGGGAGTTTGCAGGGAAAAGCCACTTGTGGGTGTGTCAGGGAGACCACCTGGAGTGTGTTACACTCCAGCCCACCCCATTCTATGAGTGGGTGTGGGTAATTGGTTCCACTTTTTCAGGGGTTTAAAAATGGCTCTGAAAACCCAAAGAGCTAGCTCCATTACCATCTAATATTGGACTAATTTGAGGGCCAATAACTTGGAAAACTACCTTGACTCATCTCTACACTGATACTTCCTCCACTTCAGCGGAACATTAAAGGGCATGTCACCCCAAAAACTATAATCCCCCCCACTACTGGCCCCACTCTGTATGATGCATAAAATCTTACATCCCAGATCCTAATGGTTCTCCTGTAATCCCCCCCAAAGTCCTAAAAAATGCCCACCAGGAGGATAGCAGGTCCATATAGGACTCTGTATCTTGTCTCCCCTCGGGAGAATTTTGTCATTGCAGAAGAGCCCCCCCCCCCCCTCCCTCCCTCTCCTCCGTTTTGGTCTCCCTCCCCCTAGTGTAAAATCCCTTCCCATATGAAAGTTCTTGCTCCCCCAACCCCAATCGCATTAGTATAATTTCAAGAAAGTGCCCCAATAGTACTTACCCTTCCCTGTATCCTACGGCTCGTGCAGCCGCAGCCGCGTCTGTGATATGCCAGCAACAGGGCCGGGATTGTGCGACGAAGGAGAGGAGAGGGAAGGTATAAGTACTATCGGGGGACTTTCTTGAAATTAAATGCGGTGGGGCTAGAACTTTCATATACAAATAGTTTTTAAAGGGTGGACATACCCTTTAAGGACTGACATAAGTATTATTTCACCTTTCATCCCATTAGTGTACTGTTGCTTGTGGTTTTGTGTGTTATGTCTGTTATATTTTCTGGTAGTTATTGTTGCACTGTTTTGTTTATATTAAACGATATCAAAACGTTAGCTATTATCTCTAATTGCTCTAATTAGAACTAAGGAACTCTGCCTCTGGACGCACACTTTTACCAGTTATTATATTCTATTGTATTCTGTTATATTCCTACTGTACGTGGTAGCGAAATAACGGTCAGTATATTAGTTTTATGGTACAGCTGTGCATGTGGTAGGTTGGTGTACCTTTACCACACATGGTTGGCAGTAACGATGGTTTATGGTTAAATATAATAAGTGACGAGAATTCTCAGTCGGGTTTTTGGGGTTTTCGCAGTGAGCTAAACGTACTTAGAGAGGCCCTGGGATTGAGGGTTGTAGTGTCCCCGTCACACCGCGGCTTTATAAATATGGCCCAAAATTCCAAATGCCCAAGGAGTGAAGTATCTGCATTAGGAGGGAATGATCAACTGTGTCAAAAGCAGAGTGGAGAGGTCAAGGAGGATAAGAATAGAAAAGTGACCATTGGCCTTGCACACCTGCAGATCATGTTTAACCTTACCAGGGCCGTTCTCGGTGACATGCCCAGGACAGAATCCAGATTGCAAGGATGCCATAGATTACAGCATGAAGGTAGCTAGTGATACGGGGCAATGCGCTGTAAAACTTGCACTTACATGTTTAAATCTGATAAATTTAACAGTTCAGTAACGGGTGTAAGTAGAATTGCATAGAACAACAAGTGCAAGTTAACAGGTAAACTACATGATCTACATTGCACCACACGTTTACTTAAATCACATTAGAGATATTGAAACTAGGAATGAATGTAGTCCAGTTGGTAAACATTTTAAAAATGTGACCAATCAAAGATAAAATATGTGAAAGTGCAGGGTATACAACGTAGAAAGAGAGATAGGATGGGCCTTCTGTGTAAAGCAGAGGTGAGGTCATTTCATGCCATGTAGATTGATATATATGCGCTTGAGCTTTTCTTTTGGACACATCAGGATTTAGGGTTTTGAAATTCAAGTGCATAAAGTTGATGGACTGTTAAAAACCTCCCTTTGTTTTCTCTCCATTGAGAGCCATTGTCTTTATAGGGATCTTTACTTATCTGTAATGTGTTTCCTGTTCCTCTTTCCTTTTCAAATTCTTATAAATGTCAATATTATAAGGGATAATGCGCCCCTTACAGTGAATATCCATATTTATAATTGAAAGGGGTGCATTATTTCTTATAATACATAAGTATCTGATTACTTCACCCCAGTTCATTTTCAATTTAGCATTGCCTTATTCCCACCTTAATTGAATCCCCAAGCTCCTCCTGGAACTTAAACCAGTAGATAGGAACATCCAGCCCAGCATCTATGCAGAGACATTGATTGTGAAGTGACAGGACGCAGCACCAGCAGGTTCCATTATGAAGTTAAACATGGCCAAAAAACAAAGTCATTGAGGCATGAAACTGGAATGGGAGGAGTAGTGGGATATAAGAAATATAAGAAATTACTCACTTAGTGACATAGCTGAGTGATTTTTATAAGGATATTACCACTGCAGCTCCTATTATATATAACACTATGTATTATATTCTTCTTACTCACAGTTTCCGAGTTTAATGAGTACATAATGTGGAAATCAGTCTTGTTTTTATTAGAAGTAGAGTAAATAAAAACTAAGTAAAGTTATAGTAAAGTTTTAAATATACCGGATGTTCAAAATATGTTATGTGAGCGCTCTGTGTCGATAAAGGTCTAATCCTTTAAGAAAGGGTGATAGGCGGGGCTGGAACGCTATTGTCTGAGCCTATGAGATAGAGCTGGGACCAACTCGAAACGCTAAGGCGTGTTTGTTGATTTTCTGCATATGTCAAGTAAAATTTGGTGATTTTACTTGATCAGCATGATGACTTCTTTATACAGTGAGCACTGGAGTGTCTTAGTTCTTTGGATTGATGTCTTTTAAAAAGGTACACTCATTAGAGATACAAGTTCAGGTTTACTGTCATAACGTCACCCCTGCAGCTCTGTGCTGTTGGTATAAGTATTGTTTAATGCATTGCACAGAGGACCTGTACTTTGCACACTGCATCAATAAGTTTACAGTAGGGCTACTATGCAAATCGGGAATCTCTGTGACATCTAGCCATTTCTGCAATTTGAATATTTAGATATATTTATGCATCTAGGGGTTAGGAGGTGGGGGCTGGGATCATGCAAGTGAGCAGAAAATGTTATGAAGTCAAATGATTATGGACAGAGAGGAAAATGAAGCTTAGCATTTGGGAAAAAGCGAACTTGCACATGGAGATAAAGGAAGGAGTCGGAGTGTCCTACTGGGAGCAAGTAGTTTCTACTCGGTTAGTCATTTTTGGGATTTCATTCCCCCCTGCTATACACAGGCCAATGTTAAACAAGGGGGGAGGGGATGAAATTTAATAAAAAATTTCTGTGATGGATTCAATACGACTGGTGCATGTTGAATGATCCCCATATATGGAATTCCTAGCCAATAGCTATAAAGCTAGGTACACACACTGCTGATAAAGCCCCAATTCTGTCAGATCCAAGAGTATTGGGCTTTTATCGGCAGTCGTAGAGTCTCTTCCAAAACACGCGTCGCAGTCTCGTTTCCCGTCGGCTTGGGGGTGATTCAGAAAATGCCTAAAATTCCCTCGGACGTGGTAGATCTTGCAGATCCTGTGTGTCATCTTTCAAAGCTTTACTGTGTGCACCAGCTAACTTCATTCTGAAATCTATGACCAATCGAAATGCACCATCTTGGGCCAATCAGAAATCTGCTGGGAGATGATCTGAATCAATCGCCACCATAGCGGTGTATCAATTTATTCTCAGGCTATATTGCCCAGGATCCACCATGGCACACACTGATTATCTTCCAGGCAGAGGTTCATGCTGAGTCCCAACCCGCGTCCCTGTTGCCCTGTAAAATGCTAATATAATGTCGTGGCGGAGCCTGGACATTGTTATCACATTAAATGGTAATTGGTAATTAGAGGCCAGATCCCTTGCAAGTAGCCTCCTGTGCCTGCATTCTGTTTATCTCTACACATCCCTGTATGTTATTCAGTTCTGTGTGTACAGTGTTCGTACTCTAAAAGCAGAGTATGTGGTGCCTTAATAACTGCCCTGGACACAGTATAATGGCATTTATGCAGTTCTCACAGTCTGTCAGGATAGTGATTCCCAGTTTTTCCTTGACGTTCATCACTGACGTACATTGTTCCAGGCAGACTGAATGAGTCTAGATAGTAAGGAGGAGTCTAGTAGACAGAAACAAGCAGCGCTCATTTTTCTCCTCTCCCAGTTCCATTTCTCTTCCCAGCCCCTTCTGCAACTAAAACCCATCGCTCTGCATCCAAGGAGTAAAGATGCTGGACATTTTGGTCTGATGTTTTTGCAATACATAGGCTTGGTTTGCTCTCATATAAATCTAGATAATGTGAAGCCTTGCTGGCGTGTCGACCCTTATACAGGTTAGATTTCTCATTTTCGGCTGGGCTGAAGATCCTGACATGGTTATTCATGTCCTGGTCATATTCTATGGTGGGGTGGGGGGGTTGTGTTTGTGATCAAATGTTCCTGTGCAACAGGAGGGGTTATAATATGTATGTCAATGTCCAGGAAAGGAGTGAAATAATCAGGGCATTGTTTGTTTTGTGTTAATGTGGGAACCATCCAACGTGAGAGCAGAATTCTCTGTTTACATCACAAGTGATAACAGTGGACTGGCAGGTTTATGTAACACTAACACATCTGCAGTGACGTAGCAAGGGATAGTGGCTAGTGGGACTTTAAAGGGCATGATCGCCCCCTTAATAAATCAGCATTTCCCGAAATACACTTATCTTCTCTCGGTAGTGCCAGGGAGGAGGAGTCTTTACTTGGAAGTGCGCGTCCCTCCCGAACTCTGTCGCCTCCATAACAGCTTGTGAGTTTGAGCAGTAAATCAGCCTTCAGCGTCATTGGCCGTGGACAGCACGGTGATAGCCTTGAAGAGGGCTAGCACTTGGATATCTTCATCCAGGAATGCTAGGAGAAAGGTAAGTGTTTGTGAAATGTTTTTTGGGGGCGTGCTGATTGCATGATTTAAAAGGTTAAGGGGGCAAACATGCCCTTTCTTTGGCAACTTTCTTAACAACATCAGCTATTAGCTGCCCTTACAATTGTCTGGTCTATGTGATGTTTCTACGCACACAGTATATGCAGAAACTGCAGTTCAGTTACAACCAGATTCCTCTACTATTACTACTAGGGTCTTCTCTACCGAGGGCTTTTATCTACTATTACTCCTACCAGAGGGCTATTTATCTAGTTATTACTACTACCAGAGGGGATTACTACATTACTATTACCGGGACAATACTCCAGGGCTATTTATGTACTATTACTACTACCAGAGGGCTATTATCACTATTACTACTACCAGGGCTATTATCTAATATACTACTACCAGAGGGCTATTATCATATTCTACTACCGAGGGCTATTTACCTACGATTCTATACACGAGGGCATTCATCTATTATTACTAATACAGGGGCTATTTCTTAACTACTTACTACTACCAGAGGGCTATTTATCTACTATACTACTACCAGAGGGCTATTATCTACTATATTCTACCAGGGGGTCTATTTATCTACTTACTACTAACCAGAGGGTATTTACTATTACTACTACCAGAGGGGCTATTTACCTACTTACTATTACGAGGGCTATTCATCTATTATTACTACTAGCAGAGGGTTGATTATCTACTATTACTACTACAGGGCTGGTATTATCTACATACTCTACCAGAGGGTATTATCATATTACTATACCAGAGGGTATTATCTACTATTATACTACCAGGGGCTATTTATTACTATTACTACTACCAGGGGCTATATCTACTATTACTATACGCAGAGGGCTATTATATCTATTACTACTACCAGAGGGCTATTTATCTACTATTACTACTACCAGAGGATCATTACTATTATACTACCAGATGGCTATTTATCTACTATTACTTACTACCCGAGGCTATTATCTACTATTACTACTACCAGAGGGCTATTTATACGATACTCTACGAGGCTCTTACTATTACATACCAGAGGCATTTATCTACATTACTAATACCAGAGGGCTATTTATCTACTATTACTACTACCAGAGGGGCTATTATCTACTATTATACTATCCAGAGGGACTATTTATATACTATACTACTACCGAGGGCTATTTATCTATATTACGACTACAGAGGCTTATTTATCTACTATTACTACTACAATAGGCTATTTATCTACTATTACTACTACCAGAGGGCTATATTACTATTCTACTACCAGAGGGCTATTTACTACTATTACTACTACGAGGGCTATTTCTACTATTACTATTACCAGAGGGGCTATTTACTACTATTACTACTACCAGAGGGCCTATTATCTACTATACTACTACCAAGGGGGCTTTTATCTACTATTACTACTACCAGAGGGCTATTTATCTACTATATACTACAAGAGGGCTATTTACTACTATACTACTACCAGGGGCTATTTATCTACATTTACTACTACCAGAGGGCTACTTACTATTTACGAGGGTATTATCTACTATTACTACTACCAGAGGGCTATTATCCTACTATTTACTACTACCCAGAGGGCTATTTATCTACTATTACTACTACCAGAGGGCTATTTATCTACTATTACTACTACCAGAGGGCTATTACCACTATTACTACTACCAGAGGGCTATTTATCTACTATTACTACTACCAGGGGCTATTTATCTACTATTACTATACCAGAGGGCTATTTATCTACTATACACTATACCAGGGGCTATTTATCTACTATACTACTACCAGAGGGCTATTACCTACTATTACTATTACCAGGAGGGTTTATCTACTATTACTACTACCAGAGGGCTATTCCCACATGCAAAACACAATTAGATTCGGATTAGTGGCAGAGATGGATCAATAGCTGAATAAACATTACACACAATTGTATTTCTATCTGTTTCTATGTTTGTTAGCTAATAAAAGGCCCCAATTGCCTTCTCATGAACCATGACATACAGGATACAGAGGAGCAGAGAAGCGAATTTCAAGAGCACAGGATGATCTTTAAGGCCTAGAATGGAATATAAAAAATCTCAGTATGATGCGGTCATCGCAAATCTAAAGCAATGTATAATCCAATAAAATGGAAACCAAAACTGCAAATGCATTCTTTCCCACTGTTGGATGTTGACATTTGTCTGAGGCAATACAAGATTCACTGAAATCCTATTCTCATATAGGTAAAAAATGAATATCAGTCCAATAAAATGATGTTGTTCCATCTCCACTCTTCATGTCCAGACTATTCTTTCTCCAAGACTTCCATAGAAAAGGTTTTAAAGGCAAAATTTCATTTTTTACTTATCTTTTCTACTGGGAGCGTACTATTTCTCTATTCTACCCTTATCCATCGATGATTACTAATGGTTACAGGATGACACACAGGAACGGGGAGATACGGCTGTCCAATGGAAGCTCCAATAAAGAAAAAACTTGTCGTACTTCATATACGTAAAAGTTTTTACTCACTTGTCGGTTCAGAATCCATAAGGGTTCCATACATTATTTTAGCGCAATAAAGCAAAATGTTTCGGAGAGCAGGAGGAATAGAAGAAAGAGGCCCATGTACGCTCGCAGCTTCACTCCGCGGCATGGCAAAAATTGTTTTGGGGGGGGTGGGACTTTCACATAATATACATTTGATCTACATGCTTGTCTTTGCATGCGTTTTGTGTTTGTCACACGTAACACAAACCAATAGGGCTGCAAGTTTACTGACATAGTATGCAGGGAGAGGCTCTCAGCGGAGAGCCGTTCGGACGGAAACCACCCGCCACCAGATTCCCCTCCCAGCACCAGCGGAAATCCCCTCCCTGGTGCAGACGGTGGATGGAAGAGTGGGGTGTTTAGGAGCAGCACGGGAGTGTACAAATTCAACGTCTATGTGTTTGTGCAGGATGTGGGGGGGTCGTGGGTGAGGAAGAGGGGGGGGTTGTTAAGAGCAAAAGACAGCAGGGGGAAATAAATATAACGATAATGTACCCCTACTCCAGTGGCGTATCTACGTTAAAACATTCGGGGCACGTTGCCCCGGATGTTTGCAAAGTGGCCCCGAATGTTTCCTGACTTGTGCCCTAGTTCCGGACTCCCCGGGTACTCCGTCGGCGCGAGATGACGTCACGCGGCGACGCGCAGAACGATACAGACGGCCTCTGCGCTCCCGGCCTTCTCCTACTAGATAGATAGCCGAGTTAGATTAGCAGCGTTAGATAGAGCGTTAGATAGATAGATAGATAGCAGAGTTAGATAGCAGAGTTAGATAGATAGATAGCTAGCAGAGTTAGATAGATAGATAGATAGAGTTAGATAGATAGATAGCAGAGTTAGATAGTTAGATAGATAGATAGATAGATAGAGAGCAGAGTTAGTATATCGATAGATAGGATAGCAGAGTGATAGATAGATAGATAGAAGAGTTAGATAGATAGATAGCAGAGTTAGATGATAGATAGCAGAGTTAGAAGTAGATAGCAGAGTAGATAGATAGCAGAGTTGAGAGATAGATAGTAGATAGATAGATAGCAGAGTTGATAAAGCGAGTAGGTTAGATAGATAGATAGATAGATAGCAGAGTTAGATAGATAGCAGAGTTAGATAGATAGGATAGAGTAGATAGCAGAGTTAGATAAGATAGAATAGCAGAGTAGATAGATAGCAGAGTTTATAGATAGCAGAGGTGATAGCAGAGTTAGATAGAGATGCTAGAGTAGTATAGATAGATAGCAGAGTTAGATAGATAGATAGATAGATAGATAGCAGAGTTAGATAGATAGATAGCAGAGTTAGATAGATACATAGATAGCGGGAAGTTAGATAGATAGATAGCAGAGAGAGAGAGGGACAGATAGATAGATAGCAGAGTTAGATAGATAGATAGCAGAGTTAGATAGATAGATAGATATCAGGTTAGATAGATAGATATACAGAGAGAGAGGGACAGATAGATAGGGGCGAGTCCATGTAAAAGGTACAAGAAGGTCTCCCTGGCCAAAGGTATGGCCAAGCGACTGACTACAACTGAATCACAAACAGTAAGTTTAAAATTACCAGATTGCTACCACGTATTAATGATATTGCCAGTTTACTGTGCCTTTGTGTCATTATTTGGTCTCTCTATCCAAATCTCTATCTCGTTGTCTATTTCACGTCTTTCTGTCTGTTTCCACTATCGGGCTGTTGTGCTATGTTTGTGTTATCTATCGTGTCTGTGTGTGTTTTGGCCATCTAATTAAGTACTTAGTGGGTGTGGTCCTAATTGGGGCGGAGAAGGGGCGTGGCCAGAGGAGTGCCCCGGATCTTATTAGACCCTAGATACGCCCCTGCCCTACTCTAAATTTCATAGATAATCAGATGTCACTTTGTTCCGTTGCCCCTTATATAAAAGCCCTCGGCTTGGGACTCCTTGTGACTTCAATATCTATTTAGAATTTACAGTAGGGGGTACACTATCTACTATAAATACATAGGCTATGACTTTAAATGAGGAGCAACAGTAGAATATATTCTCAGCTACGTAATACAACACTTTTGCGCAAGAGGCCTACGGTTTTGGGAGGGGAGGCTTTAGGGTTAGGGCCTAGGGCCGAAAAGTAAACTGTATATAAATATTTAAAACATACAACTACCCATACACACCAAACAGAATCTCGAATACCAGAGATGTTTGGACAAAAAACCCTAACACAAATGGGCTATAAAAACCATCAACTAGATAACACAAAAGGTGTAGAACATCGTTCTTATAATATACAAGTGTGATGCTTATCATTTTTATATATATTAAAAAAGTAGATTCAATCTTAAAATAGTTTTTCCATATATTAGTCAGTGAATATTGTACCCTTCTGTAAATTATAAGGATATTAAAAGTGACTTCTGATATCTGTATAATTTTCAGTAGAAGGGGTTCATTATCCATTGTAATCTGCCCCTTTCTCTCTTATTTAACAGCATCGCAAACTGCACTTTTACAGAGACTTCCCAAACATCCTCCCATCCTTGGTTGGTCAAACGACTTTACAACCATGAGAGGATAATAAATAAAGCCTAGGGGTCTAAAAACAAAATATGGCATGCCAGCAGTTTCGTAATAATGGATAAAACATCTGCAACCGCAGGTGAATTATGGCAAAATGATGAAAGACATTCATGTTAACCTAAGAGACCGACATGCCCCTAAGTAAGTCACCACCACATTGATTAAGCATAAGGGAAGGAGATTAAAGTGGTGTGTGGTAATTAGTTAACATGGTGACTGCTTTAAGGTCACTGGTTGTCCTTATTAAAAAAATAACATTGGTTTCATCCTGGAATCCTAATCTAGGTTTGCTAACAATCTGAGTTATTTCTCATCAGAAAAAAAAAAATCAACAAACATCTTAATAAGAACTAATTTTATAAATGGACAGGCATGGTGGTGGGTTCTGAATAGTAACACTTATTCTTATTACATATAGCAAGCACTAGAAACATCAGGGGTTGACAGAATAATCTCCCTAATCCCTCATGGGTTAAATGAAAGATTTGAGTCTTCTATTTTAATATAGGATTCAATAAAAGTCTTACGTTTAAAATGGTGCTAATTTGCCCCAACCAATCAGATGTTAGCTTTCAAATGTTAAATACATCTGATTGGTTGGGGCAAGAAGTAGCACCATTTTAAACGGTAGAACTTTTATGAATAACCTGTTAGTCTATAAAATAAACGACTCAAAATCTTAATTTAACCCATAAGGGATTAGGAGGGGAGATGACTATCGTAGCAATTATCATTCAGGAATTTTTTTCAACATACTTACCAGAATGCTACATACTAAACACAAGCCTTGATATTATACTAAGTGAATTATTATTATTATTATGGATTTATATTGCCACCAACATCTTCCGTGGCGCTTCCAAATTACATAGTCATACATTACATGCAGGGGTAATACAGTTTAAAAAAAGTCATACCTATTGCATAAAACAGGTAATACAAAATATGAGTAAACAGATGAGGAGTTTCTTACAGCAATACATGGATACAATAGGAGAGAGGACACTGCCCAAGAGCTAACGACTAGAGGATATGGGGTGAGACAAAGGTACGGGAATTGGTAGGCTGTAAAAAATATGGCAGTGAAGCGTGAAAGGCGGGTTGGATCATATGGGTAATGTTTAGGAAGTTGATATGCTAGCCTGAAGAAGTGGGTTTTAAGGTTATGTTTGAAGTGTAAGGGATGGTGAGTGATGGAGAGACGGGGGACGGGAATTCCAGAGCAGAGGGGAGCACGAGAAAAGTCTGAATGGGGCCATGGGAAGAGGTGTGTAGGTGGAGAGAGGAGGGTATAATTTGCAGAGCGGAGGTTGCGCCTGGGACATGTATCGCTTGATCAGCTCCTGAGATTATGGAGGGGCTGGTTGGATAGTGCTTTATAGGATAAGGGAAGCAGTTGGAATGGTCCTGTTTTGTGATGGGCAACAGGGAGTGACTGACAGGAAGAGAGGCATTAGAGAAGCGAGAAGTGAAAATGAATGGCCAGGCAGCAGAGTTGGAAAGGATTGAAGCGATGCCAGGCGGTGTTTGGTAAACACCAGGAGTGTGTGCAGTAGTTAGCCGGGTATGAGGGATATGATTAGGGCATGGAGATAGGATTTTTGTAGCTTCATCAAGAGGGAAGGTCGAATGCGGGAGAAGTTTTGAGTTTGGAGTCAGGAAGGGTTCGCAAAGCGAATTGACATGAGGTTGATCGAAGAAGATTGAAAATCTAGCATTATTCCGCAGCGGACATGAGGAGAGGGGATATGGGTGTGTTGTTAAGATTATAGCAAGCACTAGGGAGGGAACAGAACGTGAGGTGGAAGGAAAAGACAATTTCGTACTTGTCCCATGTTGAGTTTGAGGAAGCGGGAGGAACATGAAGGGCAGAGCATGGCAAACTAAGGCAGTCGGGGAACTGGATCGTCAGTATAGCGAGATATGGGGCAGAGATGAATTGGGTTATCGTAAGCATACAGTGATACTGGAAACCCAATGAACTAATGAGTTTGCAAGGCATAGGTATAGATGGAGAAGAAAAGAAGAGCAAAGAAGGAGAGAGGATGAGTACTGAAGGCCTGCAGGGACCCCACGGGGAGGGGTGAGGAGTGGAGTTAATTTCAGAGTGAAAACATAAAGGGCCTACCAGGATTGATATGGGATTGACCTTTCACTTTGTTAATCTGGTCTGTAAGCCATGGTTGGGTTCTTGCGACCAAGGCAACGGGTGTATAAGAGAGCAACAGAGTCGAGGGCATTGGAAACAGTGTTATGGTAGTGGACAGCTGCAGCTGCAAGGTTAGGGTCAGAGAAGGAGGGCATAGAGTTAAGTTGTTGAGCGAATAGAGAGCGAATGGGGGTCGAGATTACGCAGCTCTCTGCATCTGTACGTTTGGTTGTTAGGGGTTACAGCTGGGACAGATGACACAAGAATAAATTTGAGAAGATGATTATCGGACAGAGGAAAGGGAGAGTTGGAGAAGTTAGATATGGAACAGAGGCAGGTGAAGACCAGATCCAGTGTGTGTCCATTACAATGGGTCTGAGCAGAGGACCATTGAGTAAGGCCAAGGGAGGAGGTAAGGGAGAGAAGTTTAGTGGCAGCAGAGGTGTTGGTATCGATGGGGATATTGAAATCCCCTAAGATAATTGAGGGGATGTCAGTGGACAGAAAGTGGGACAACCAAGCAGAGAAGGGGTCAAAGAAAGTGGTGGTCGGGCTGGGTGGTCGATAAATAACCGCAATCTGTAGGGGTGTGGGAGAGTAAACATGGACAGTGGAACTCAAAAGATAGACAGGAGAGGGCTGGTAAGGGTGTGATGGGTATGAAAGTACAGCGCTCAGAGAGAAGAATACCAACTCCCCCACCATATTTATTATCGGGCCTAGTGGTGTGGCTGAAGTGAAGCGCGGCGGGTGAGACAGAGTCAGAGGGTGACAGCCATGTTTCGGTAAGACCAAGAAAAGTAAAGCAGTTAGAGATAAATAGGTCGTGTACGTGTGCAAGTTTATTACAAACAGACCGTGGGTTCCACAAGGTCCCAGATATAGGAGCAGGGGTAAGGGAAAGGAGAGGTACATTAGTGATATTAAGTGTGTTTAGGGTACGAGTGGATGAAGGAGCGTTACGGGCAGTAGACATTAGGATGGGTTGATCATACAGGTGCGGAGGTGGGGCCGGGATTAGGGGAGATAACACCAGCTGCAAGTAGAAGCAGGAGAGAGAACGAGAGGAGGTGAGAGTGGGATTTAAATGGTTTGTCTTGTCTTGTAGTGGAGGAAGCTGGGGGGTGTTTGACAATGGAAAGGAGTTCATGGCGGGTAAGGAGTGGAGAGGATAGAATGGAGGGTGCGATATAAAGACTTACCAACAGTGGGTGTTGCAGTGAGTTGATGGAGCTGAGTAGGTAGGTTACCAGGCAGATAAGGAGCAAGGTTATATGGAACATGATGATGGGGTAATAATACAATGGGAAGGATTCAATGGTCTGATCCAAATGAGCAGGGTTCAGTGTCAGGCACTTCAGGTTTAATTCTGGGTTAGTTCAGCCCAAAACTTCAGACTGTGACTAGGGCCCTTACAGATATAACTGGCCCTACAATTAGTTATACAGAAGGGATGTGGGAGGGGCTAAGAGGAGACAGACAAATTAAATGAAACCCGAGGGAGGATCAAACAAATGGAGAATGCCCAATAAAACAACCAGACTAGACTATGAGATAAGTCAGCAGATTCATACCAGTAAAAATACAGTCAAGCAAATGAAGTGATGCACAGTGGAGAGTTATGGTACAGCAGATTCATACCAATAAAAATACAGTCAAGCAAATGAAGTGATGCACCTCGTCTCACAGGACAATGTGAGAGAGAGAAGGTATCCCAATATTTATGTTCAATTTTTATTTCATCTATTATGTTGACATTCCAATCCAAATGTTCCAAATCATTTTTTAATGTTTTACTTATGCCACAGACATGCAACTGCCTGAATCCGGGGACAGCCTCCCCCGCAGCTACCAGCCTATGGAAAAGAATAACCCGAACATTCAATCAAGTGTAAGCATACACAAATAATATCCTATGAACAAACAAAACGTGTTGGTGTACACATAATGTCAAGGGCTCAACACGCACCAAAAAGACAACACAGCTTTTAAACAATCAACATATACAAACCACACATCATCTTTCTACAAAAAAAACACTTTCACACAAAATCTGCACCACAATACTCCATAAACATTATACACACACACCACATCTCAGCAAAAAAATGTGGAGTATCCATCCTATTCCTAACTCTTTAAAGATCAATATTATTAAAACAGAATTAGAAAAGAAGGCAGTACCTGATAGTCCACTGTTCCATCATAACAAACTTACACACTTATGAATTATACGCACCAACACACATCAACACACTACATTATACCAATATTACAACTACTGAATAAATATCCCACAGACCAACAAACAGAGTAGCAGGAGATATTAATTTCCCTCTGGATCTGACTTGGGACAGGTCTAAAAACACTCAACTAAACTACAACAACAAACACTAACGCAAGTACACTCCACTTTGGAGAACTAAACTTGCCAGATAGCTGGAGAGAAAAACATAAAGTAAAGACTATTCATACTACCTCACCAAAACATGACTGTTATGCAGACTCAATCACGTCCTATGCTCCACAACAATCCTTCCATTAATACAAGGCCCACTTGGAACATGTGTTTGGTCACCCAATATAGCACAATATCAAAATAAACACGAACAACAACCCCTGAAAGAACACAATGAGATAAGAATCTCTACTAACGACCTTACATAAACGAACAAATTCAAAAACATATCACAAACTATTTCACACACAAACCAATGGCGAAGTTCATATCCGATACATGGGCCGCACATAAGGCAGTCATAAACGCGATCAATCATACAAATCAGCCAAACCCGCAAAAAACCCATAAATAAACCCGCCAAACAGCTAAAAAATTCCCACACCTTAACCAAACATATAGAAACAGGAGAAACAAGTATTTACCAACTAAAACTGCCAACAACAGCTACAAGAATCCAATTCTATTATAGATGAAAAACCGAGACAGACCGTTACAAATCTTCTCAAGCCCAGATCAGGAATACCAAAAATCACAAAGTACGTACGTCCCACCACATTCCCGACCCAGACTCCATATACAAAACTTCCCTCTTATTGCAAACGAAACTATACACAATCCACATAAGACAATAAAGAAATCATTTCATCCTTCCTTCAAACAACCAGCCCACCTAACTTTACAAATGATAACAAAATTAGCTTAAAATATTACAATTCCATGAACCACACAAGCAATAAAACACTAAAGGCACACATAGCACCAGACGGGTTTTCTGGAATCTACTATAAAAAATTGGAACCCCATTAACACCACACCACAGTGAATATGTTCAGCTGTTATCTGAAAGGAGACATATGCCCTCAGAAATGAACACTGCATATATTTACATTATTACCAAAACCAGGTAAAGCAAACCACTGAAACCACAACATTACAGACCCATATCACCATTAATAAAGACTCAAATACTAACAAAATCTAGCAACCAGATTAACCCCTTTATGCCAATAATACATATGATAACAGGTAGGTTTTGTCCTAGGCAGACAGCCTCAGACAATATCAGTAGAAATATAACATAATAGATTTTTTAACAAGAAAATACAACCAATTTGTGTCATAACGTGGACATAGAAAAAGCCTTCGAAGCCTAACTGGCAGTATATGGAAAAAACATTGCTGGCTTCCACAAGCATTTCTAACTTTAATGGAAACTTACTACAATATCCATAGCCATACTGAATCTACCATGACAATATGTGAACCAATAAAAATGATAAACTGAAATAATGGGACTAAACTTAACCACATACCAAACAAAATGAATAACCCTAAACTTTAACTTGAAATGGAAAGACAAGGCTGAATACTTAGGAGTTCAGATACACCCAACATATGAAACTAATATCAACATAACTACCACCCATACTCACCAAAATAAATGGATATATCTCAAATATCCTGGATAGGTAGAATACCTTCAAAATGAATATACTACTACGTTTGCTATAACCGATTTAGATGTTTACCAACACAGATCAAAAATCCTGACTAATCCCATACTAAATCAAATTATAAAACCCAAATCACAGGGAGGCATGGGTCCCAAATCTATACCAAATATTACTTAGCAGCCCACTGACGCTTTTAGTCACATGGCATAAAACAACTAACATCCCAAGATGGTCTGAATTAAAGTCCGACCTAGACCACCACTCAACACTTGACTCAATCGCCTGGGCATTCCATCCCACTAAAACCAAAAACACCTACCATCAGTCCATGCACTTAAAATACTCTCATACTTTGGCATAGAACTAAAACAAATACAACTGGACTCAAAACCCTCACTAATGCCCAACATCACGCAAGACCCAGCCTTCATAGTAGCATATCGAGATAAATTTTACACTGGTGGTCTGAAACAGGTATCTATAAATTGATTCACTTTCACAACAAAGATCATAGACCTTATCCAACTAAGAGCAAATTTGCTATACCTCTGTGACGAGCACAGGGTCTGCAATAACCGAATTAGTAAATACTATGTAAGGGAGAGTGTTTTTGCCATGTCTTTAATAAATAAACGTGTTTTTCATCCAGACACCACCTCCCCAGTATTATTCATGTTTATAGTTATGTATAAAATCAGGGCCCACATCTACCATTAGGCAGGTGAGACTTTTTGTCTCAGACGGCACCTCTGCACTGAAGAAGAAAGGCAGTGGTGCTAAAAAAATTTCCGTTAACCGGCAAACGTGCACAAAGTGTGAGCGCTGCCCCATGCCCATACACTGCCTGAGGTTCTTCAACTCCACTTCAACTTTTATATGGTTACGGTTAGCTTTAGTTTGTTAGCTAGATAAGTCTAGTATGCTAGTTAGCTAGTGGCTTGACATGGTGGCAGGCTTACAAATCTTTTGGCTTAAATCTTTTATACTACAGAAAGTATCGTATTTCTAATGTATTGTAACTGGTAAGCCAACAAATATAGCACAGGCTATAAAAGAAGCTATTTGTCAACTAAAAGCTGAAAGGAACAATTGAAAGTGACAACACAAGCTGTTTTAGAAAGGATGTATATCTGTTTTCTAGTAATTAACATTATTGGTAATTGACTGTTTTAAATAGCTATGTGATGGGAAATCTGTTGTATTCAATTAGATCAACTGGACTTGAAGTTTAGTTCTTGAAACAGATATACCATACCTGGATGAATGAGAACCTTCACAAGCATACGTGATGGAAGTTAAATCTAAAATTTTACCCATGCCCACCAGTGAAGCCACGCATTGGCAAACCAGCCCATGAATAGCTACACCCACTTTATGCAGCGGGGCGCAAAGATCAAAAGTTTGTCTCAGCGCAAAAACTCTAGAAGTGCCCCCTGTGTAAAATGTACACAAGCACACTGTTGGGATGGCAGTTAGTTCTTGTGCCACAAATGGCTCATTGGGTAGAACTCCTGGATTGCCTGTTGTATTAATTATTCCGGTGCCACCACGTCTGGCCTGTAGACTGAGTTGTGTAATTGCTGATTGGTCTGCTGCTCAACAAGTCTGATGATTGGCTGCTAGTTGAAATTTGGTAATTTGCATTAGACAACTAAAATACATATCGGAGCACAATGGAGAAAACAAGCATTAGACTTAACGAAATATAAGCGAATCAACATATACATGATAAATGAAAGAATTTTCCATGTGCTCCAAGATACATTACATCTATTACCAAGACATGGACCCCCTGGCCAGTAGTAAATTCTCCATAAAACCTACTTTATAGTTAAACAAAAATATTCAACCAAAAGGATAAAACCAACTATAGGACAAAGTGCTAAGTATAAGGAAAAACAGTTATTTGAGAATGGGAATATAGAAGAAAAGCGATACGTCGACAATGTTTTTTAATTTAAATTTTTTTATTATTATTATTTGATGTTACTTCATCAATGTTTTATTTAAAACACAGTATTTTACAAATCCAATCATAAAATCTGTTATGTTATGATATTACATTTGAAAGTTTGTGTGTATGCAAACAAATATACATATAGCTTCATGTGAAAATAGAAAATCAATAAAATGTAATTGCAACCTACAAGATAACTAAGAGTGCATAAAAAAACTAAGTTAACTTTTACTGAACATAAATGTACAGAAGAAGAATGGGATAAAGAAAGAATACTTAGAATAAATGACATCTGAAATTCCATGAGCAGTCCAGGAAACGTGTAAATGAAACATAGGAAAGAGTGACAGTGCCAAATTTATATTCCCTGATGGAACGCATACGTGGTCCCTCCGATTGGCTAGATGTTCCTTAAGATGTTATAACGAACTCCTGGCTTAGTCCATACTCCCAATTTATCCTTTCTCCTGAAATGGGAGTGGCTGGGTCCTAAGGGGTTGGGATCTGCCCCTGAAAGGTGTTTTCCTGTTTTGGGGGAACTTTTTTAAGCTCTAATTTCCTTCTAGGATATACTCCGAGTATTATACATGTCACATTCACAATATTAACCTGGTTGTCATTACCTCATTTACACAATAGAATGATACCAAACATAACTATTTTGGAGTTGGTAGGTCTAAGAAGGATAATATCTCAGTTTGCCAAGGAATATCATCGCCTACAGGTACTATGAATGCAGATTTGATTCTAGTATAAATGAGAATATTTACGAAATATGAAACATTCTATACCTGAATTATTAAGAAATTGATGGCCCTTGAACTGCATTTGGTTTTTGCTCATTCTCACACCAGAAGACCACATGCTTTTCTCCTGCCTGATGTCTGCTGTGCAGTGAGGTTTCACACTGTGGCTCGCGGTTAGCACTGTTGCCTTGCAGGGATGAAGTCCTGAGTTTAATTTCACCCTTGGACACATCTGCAGGAGTTTTGTATGTTCTCCCCTGAGCTTGCTGGTTTCCTCCGGGCCTCTGGTTTTCCCCCACAATCCATAAAGACATACTGATAGGTTGTAGGTGTACAAAAAGTGATTAAGATTGTAACTCTTTGGGGCACTAAAGTTGTATAAACACTTGATCGCCAATGCAAACATTCACCTCGATTCCTCTACATTTGGCAAAATATCAAAAATATGTTAGAAACGGAAGTGTAGACACAGCTCCTTACCCTCCCGGGCTTCAATCACATACATTAAAGGAATAGTTTCACTTTGGGAAGTATTCCTTGACTGTATTTTTATTGGTAATGAATCTGCTGTATCACACTCTCCACTGTGCATCACTTCTTTGCTTGACTGTATTTTTACTGGTATGAATCTGCTGTATCATAACTCTCCACTGTGCATCACTTCATTTGCTTTGACTGTATTTTTATTGGTATGAATCTGCTGTATCACAAACTCTCCACTGTGCATCACTTCATTTGCTTGACTGTATTTTTACTGGTATGAATCTGCTGTACCATAACGCTCCACTCTGCATCACTTCATTTGCGTGACTGTATTTTTACTGGTATGATCTGCTGTACCATACTCTCCACTCGCATCACTTCATTTGCTTGACTGTATTTTTACTGTTCTGAATCTCTGCTGTACCATCACTCTCCACTCGCAGATTCATACCAATAAAAATACAGTCAAGCAAATGAAGTGATGCAGAGTGGAGAGTTATGGTACAGCAGATTCATACCAGTAAAAATACAGTCAAGCAAATGAAGTGATGCAGAGTGGAGAGTTATGGTACAGCAGATTCATACCAGTAAAAATACAGTCAAGCAAATGAAGTGATGCACAGTGGAGAATAGCTCCCGAGTGTATCGTGAACAACGGATAAGGGGATACACGACAGCCAGACCAAGAGCTCCACAATAGTAAAACACTAAATCATACTTCAAGGAGCTCCTACCTGATGAACCGGAGGGAGTGGCCTGGAGCTGATAGGGGCTCACAGGGCGTTGGCTTAGACCACCGGTGGACACCTATCAGGGACATAAGGTGAAGGTATATTAACAAAGTGTGATAAAATTACAAGCTCTACAACACTGTGTTGAAATATAACTTATTGGTTACACTCTAAAATTGAGATATTACATTTCCTCTGAGCTTCCAAACTTTCTATACTTTCATCTCAGTAAAGCAATCCCTAAAGGTTAAAAGCACAATTGTTTTTCTCTATCTTGCCTCTATCACTATTGATGCTATCCCTATAGAATAAGGTGTATAATAAAGGTAATTTAAATGATTCATACATAGTTCCCAGAAAAAACTTGCTAGGAATATAACATACAACCCAGCTTTTTGGGGCACACGTATGAACCCCCAACCAAAGCCCCTCTGTTCTCACAGGACAATGTGAGAGAGAGAAGGTATCCCATATTTTAGTTCATTTAATCATCTATTATGTTGACATTCAATCCAAATGTTCCAAAATCATTTTTTAATGTTTTACTTATGCCACAGACATGCAACTGCTCTGAATCGGGACAAGCCTCCACGCAGCTACCAGCCTTATGGAAAAGAATAACCCGAACATTCAATCAAGTGTAAGATACAACAATAATATCCTAATGAACAAACACAAACGTGTAGTGTATCACATAATGTCAGAGGGCTCAAACGCACCAAAAACAACACAGCTTTTAACAATACACAGATCAAACCACACATCACTTCTACAAAAAAAACACTTTTCACAAAAACTGCACCACAATACATCCATAAACATTATACACACCACATCTCAGCAAAAAAATGTGGAGTATCCATCCTATTCCTACTCTAAAGATCAATATTATTAAAACAGAATTAGAAAAGAAGGCAGATTACCTGATGTCCACTGTTCCATCAATAACAAACTTACCATTAATAATATATACGCACCAAACACACACACACAAATACATTATACCAATATTACAACTACTGAATAAATATCCACAGACCAACAACAGAGTACCAGGAGATATTAATTTCCCTCGGATCTGACATGGACAGGTCTAAAAACACTCAACTAAACTCAACAAACAAACACTACGCAAGTACACTCCACGTTGGAGAACTAAACTTGCCAGATAGCTGGAGAGAAAAACATAAGTAAAGATTTCATACTACTCACCAAAACATGACTGTTATGCAGACTCAATCACGTCCTATGCTCCACAACAATCCTTCATTAATAGCAAGGCCCATTGGAAACAGTGTTTGGTCGACCAACATATAGCACAAATCAAAATAAACAACAAACAACAACCCCTGAAAAAAACAATGGAGACTACATAATCCTCTACTAACGGACCCTTACATAAACGAACAAATTCAAAAACTATCACAAACTATTTCACACAAACAACAAGCGAAGTTCATATCCGATACTATGGGCCGCACTAAGGCAGTCCACAGGATCAATCATACAAATAGCAGCAAAACCGCAAAAAAAACCACATAAATACCACGACACACTAGAAAAAAAAATTCCCACCTTAGAAGCCAAACATATAGAAACGGGAGCAAACAAGTACTTGACCAACTAAAACTGCCAACAACAGCTAACAAAGCCATCTTCCTGTAATAAGAATGAATAAACCAGACCAGACCGTTACACATCTTCTCAAGCCCAGATCAGGAATACCAAAAATCACAAAGTACGTACGTCCCAGCCACATTCACGACCCAGACTCCATATACAAAACTTCCTTCTTATTGCACGAAACTATACACAAATCCACATAAGACAATAAAGAAATCATTTCATCCTTCCTTCAAACAAACCAGCCCAACACTCTACTACAAATGATAACAAAATTAGCTAAAATATTACAATTCCATGAACCACACAAGCAATAAAACACTAAAGGCACACATAGCCCCAGACGGGTTTTCTGGAATCTCTATAAAAATTGAACCCCATTAACACCACACCACAGTGAATATGTTCAGCTGTTATCTGAAAGGAGACGTATGCCCTCAGAAATGAACACTTGCATATATTTACATATATTACCAAACCAGGTAAAGCAACCACTGACCACACACTTACAGACCCATATCACTCATTATAAAGACATCAAATACTAACAAAAATCTAGCAACCAGATTAAACCCATTTATGCCTATTTAATACATAAGGATCAGGTAGTTTTGTCCTAGGCAGACAGCCTCAGACAATATCAGAGAATATATAACATAAAGATTTTTTAAACAAGAAAATACACCAAGTTGTGTCATAACGTTGGACATAGAAAAAGCCTTCGATAGCCTATACTGGCAGTATATGGAAAAAACATTGCGGCTTCACAAGCATTTCTAACTTTAATGGAAACTTACTACAATATCCAATAGCCATACTGAATCTACCATTGACAATATGTGAACCAATAAAATGATTAAAACTGAAATAATGGCGCTAACCTTAACAATACCAAACAAAATGAATAACCCTAAACTTTAACTTGAAATGGAAAGACGAAGGCTGAAATACTTAGGAGTTCAGATAACACCAACATATGAAACTATATATCAACATAACATACCACCCATACCACCAAAATAAATGGAATAATCTACAAATATCCTGGATAGGTAGAATCCTTCAAAATGAATATACTCTACTACGTTTGCTAACCGATTTAGATGTTTACCAACACAGATCAAAAATCCTGACTATACCCATACTAAATCAAATATAAACACCCAACACAGGGAGGCATGGGGGTCCCAAATCTATACAATTTACTTAGCAGCCAACTGACGCATTTAGTCACATGGCATAAAACAACTAACATCCCAAGATGGTCTGAATTAAAGTCCACCTAAGCCAAACCTCAACACACTTGACTCACTCGCCTGGGCATTCCATCACTAAAACCAAAAACACCTACCATCAGTCCATGCACTTAATACTCTCATACTTTGGCATAGAACTAAAACAAATACAACTGGACTCAAAACCCTCACTAATGCCCAACATCACGCAGACCCAGCCTTCATAGTAGCATATCGAGATAAAGGTTACACTGGTGGTCTGAAACAGGTATCTATAAATTGATTCACTTTCACAACAAAGGATCATAGACCTTATCCAACTAAAGACAAATTTGCTATACCTCTGTGACAAGCCACAGGGTCTGCAATAACCGAATAGTAAATACTATGTAAGGGAGAGTGTGGTTGCCAGTCTTTAATAAATAACAGTGTTTCACATCCAGACACCACCCCTCCCAGTATTATTCATGTTTATAATGTATTATAAATCAGGGCCACAATCTACCATTAGGCAAGTGAGACTTTTTGTCTCAGACGGCACCTCTGCACTGAAGAAAGAGCAGTGGTGCTAAAAAAAAATTCCGTTACCCGCAACTGCCAAAGTGTGACGCTGCCCGCATGCCAATACACTGCCTGAGGTTCTTCAACCCACTTCAACATTTTATATGGTTACGGTTAGCTTTAGTTTGTTAGGCTAGATAAGTCTAGTTATCTAGTTAGCTAGTTAGGGCTTGACATGGTGGCAGGCTTACAAATCTTTTGGCTTAAATCTTTTATACACAGAAAGTATCGTATTTCTAATGTATTGTAACTGGTAAGCCACAAATATAGCACAGGCTATAAAAGAAGCTATTTGATCAACTAAAAGCTGAAAGGAACAATATGAAAGTGACACACACAGCTGTTTTAGAAAGGGATGTAATATCTGTTTCTAGTAATTAACATTATGGTAATTGACTGTTTTAAATAGCTATGTGATGGGAAATCTGTTGTATTCAATTAGATCAACTGACTTGAAGTTTAGTTCTTGAAACAATATACCATGGACCTGGATGAATGAGAACCTTCCACAGAGATACGTGATGGAAGTTAAATCATAAAATTTTACCCATGCCCACAGTGAAGCCACGCCATTGGCAAAAACCAGCTCCATGATAAGCTACACCCACTTTAATGCAGCGGGGCGCAAAGGTCAAAAGTTTGTCTCGGCAGCAAAAACTCTAGAAGTGCCCCTGTGTAAAATGTACCAAGCACACTGTTGGGATATGCAGTTAGCCCTTCTTTCCCACAAAGATGGCTCATTGGGTAGAACTCCTGGATTGCCTGTTAGTTATATTATTCCGGTGCCAACACGTCTGGCCTGTAGGATGAGTTGTGTAATTGCTGATTGGTCTGCTGCTCAACAAGTCTGATGATTGGCTGCTAGTTGAAAGTTGGTAATTTGCATTAGCAACTAAAATACATATCGGACACAATGGAAAACAAGCATTAGACTTAAAACGAAATAATAAGCAGAATCAACATATACATGATAAATGAAAGAATTTTCCATGTGCTCCAAGATACTTACATCTATTACCAAACATGGCACCCTGACCAGTAGTAAATTCTCCATAAAACCTACTTTATAGTTAAACAAAAATATTCAACCAAAAGGATAAACCATACATTATAGGACAAAGTGCTATAATAGGAAAAACGTTATTTGAGAATGGGAATATAGAGAAAAGCGATACGTCGACAATGTTTTTTAATTTAAATTTTTTTATTATTATTTTTGATGTTACTCATCATATGTTTTATTTAAAACACAGTATTTTAACAATCCAATCATAAATCTGTTATGTTATGATATTACATTTGAAGTATTTTGGTATGCAAACAAAATACATATAGCTTCATGTGAAAATAAATCAATAAAAAATGTATTGAACACTACAAGATAACTAAGAGTGCATAAAAAAACTAAGTTAACTTTTACTGAAAATAAATGGTAACAGAGAGAAGAATGGGATAAAAGAAAGAATCTTAGAATAAATGACATCTGAAAAGTCCATGACAGTCCAGGAAACGTGTAAATAGAAACATAGGAAAGAGTGACAGAGGCAAATTATATTCCCTGATGGAAGCAATACGTGGTCCCTCCGATTGGCTAGATGTTCCTTAAGATGTTATGACGAACTCCTGGGCTTAGTCCATACTCCCAATTTATCCTTCCTCCTGAAATGGGAGTGGTCTGGTCTCTAAGGGGGTGGGTGGATCTGCCCCTAAAGTGGTTTTCCTAGTTTTGGGAGGGAACTTTTAAGCTCTAATTTCCTTCTAGGATATACTCCGAGTATTATACATGTCACATTCACAATATTAACCTGGTTGTCATTACCTCATTTACACAATAGAATGATACCAAACATACATATTTTGGAGTTGGTAGGTCTAAGAAGATAATATCCGAGTTTGCCAAGGAATTTCATCGCCTACAAGTATCTATGAATGCAGATTTGATTCTAGTATAAACTGAGAATTTTACGAAATTGAAACAATTCTATACCCTGAATTATTAAGAAATATGATGGCCCTTGAACTGCCATTTGGTTTTGCTCAGTTCTACACCAGAAGACCACATGCTTTTCTCCTGCCATGATGTCGCTGTGCAGTGAGGTTTCACACTGTGGCTCCGGTTTAGCACTGTTCCTTGCAGGATGAAGTCCTGAGTTTAATTTCACCCTTGGACACATCTGCAGGAGTTTTGTATGTTCTCCCTAGCTTGCATGGGTTTCCTCCGGGCCTCTGTTTTCCCCCACAATCACTAAAGACATAACTGATAGGTTGTAGGTGTACAAAAAGTTTAGATTGTAAGCTCTTTGGGGCACTAAAGTTGTATAAACAGCTTGATCGCCAATGCAAACATTCACCTCGAATTCCTCTACATTTGCAAAAAATACAAAAAGTATTGTAGAACGGAAGGTAAGACACAGCTCCTTAACCTCCCGGGCTTCAATCAATACATTAAGGAATAGTTTCACTTTGAGTATTCCTTGACTGTATTTTTTATTGGTATATGAATCTGCTGTTATCACAACTCTCCACTGTGCATCACTTCATTTGCTTGACTGTATTTTTTACTGGTATGAATCTGCCTGTATCATACTCATACCAGTAAAAATACAGTCAAGCAAATGAAGTGATGCAGA
Source organism: Hymenochirus boettgeri (assembly GCA_019447015.1). Lineage (NCBI taxonomy): Eukaryota > Metazoa > Chordata > Amphibia > Anura > Pipidae > Hymenochirus > Hymenochirus boettgeri. The sequence goes on along the minus strand of CM033476.1, from coordinate 68,244,599 downwards.
GTGGAGCGTTATGGTACAGCAGATTCATACCAGTAAAAATACAGTCAAGCAAATGAAGTGATGCACAGTGGAGAGTTGTGATACAGCAGATTCATACCAATAAAAATACAGTCAAGGCAGATTCATACCAATAAAAATACAGTCAAGCAAATGAAGTGATGCACAGTGGAGAGTTGTGATACAGCAGATTCATACCAGTAAAAATACAGTCAAGCAAATGAAGTGATGCACAGTGGAGAGTTGTGATACAGCAGATTCATACCAATAAAAATACAGTCAAGGAATACTCCCAAAGTGAACTATTCCTTTAATGTATTGATTGAAGCCCGGGAGGTTAAAGGGCATGTCCACCCCCAAAACTAAAATTTAACCCCTTACTGGCCACATCAAGTAGTTTAAAACAATCCTTACCTTACATTCCTGCTCAAAATAGTTCCCCTGCTGTGCCCCTCCAAAGTCCAGGAAACTGCTGTGTAGAAGCAGTGTGTGACTCATGCTGTGCCTGAGACTTCCTCAATTAAAGGGCATGTCCACCCCCAAAACTAAAATTTAACCCCTTACTGGCCACATCAAGTAGTTTAAAACAATCCTTACCTTACATTCCTGCTCAAAATAGTTCCCCTGCTGTGCCCCTCCAAAGTCCAGGAAACTGCTGTGTAGGAGCAGTGTGTGACTCATGCTGTGCCTGAGACTTCCTCAACCTCATCAAGGTTGAGGCATGCTCAGTGCAGCCCTCCCTGCCTCTCAGCCAATCACGGACGCGGCTGCCGGTCCCGCCCCCTGCTTTCAATTCCATGCAAGCAGAGGGCCTGAACACTGCAGCAGGGGAGAGAGGGCAGGTAAGTAAGAATCGGGGGACTTTCTAACAATTATATTAATGCGGTTGGGGCTGGGGGAGCATGCCCTACCACATATCAAAAGTTAAATTTTGGGGTGGACATGCCCTTTAAGGAGCTGTGTCTTACCTTCCGTTCTACAATACTTTTTGTATTTTTTGCAAATGTAGAGGAATTCGAGGTGAATGTTTGCATTGGCGATCAAGCTGTGTATACAACTTTAGTGCCCCAAAGAGCTTACAATCTAATCACTTTATGTACACCTACAACCTATCAGTATGTCTTTGTGATTGTGGGGGAAACCGGAGAGCCCGGAGGAAACCCACGCAGGCACGGGGAGAACATACAAACTCCTTGCAGATGTGTCCAAGGGTGAAATTAAACTCAGGACTTCATCCCTGCAAGGCATCAGTGCTAACCGCTGAGCCACAGTGTGAAACCTCACTGCCACAGCAGACATCATGGCAGGAGAAAAGCATGTGGTCTTCTGGTGTAGAACTGAGCCAAAACCAAATGGCAGTTCAAAGGCCATTCATATTTCTTAATAATTCAGGGTATAGAATTATTTCATATTTCGTAAATATTCTCAGTTTATACTAGAATCAAATCTGCATTCATAGATACCTTGTAGGCGATGATATTCCTTGGCAAACTCAAAATATTATCCTTCTTAGACCTACCAACTCCAAAATATGTTATGTTTGGTATCATTCTATTGTGTAAAATGAGGTAATGACAACCAGGTTAATATTGTGAATGTGACATGTATGATACTCGGAGTATATCCTAGAAGGAAATTAGAGCTTAAAAGTTCCCTCCCAAAACAGGAAACACCTTTCAGGGGCAGATCCCAGCCCACCCCTCTAGAGACCAGACCACTCCCATTTTCAGGAGAAAGGATAAATTGGGAGTATGGACTAAGCCCAGGAGTTCGTCATAACATCTTAAGGAACATCTAGCCAATCGGAGGGACCACGTATTCGCTTCCATCAGGGAATATAAATTTGGACTCTGTCACTCTTTCCTATGTTTCTATTTACACGTTTCCTGGACTGCTCATGGACTTTTCAGATGTCATTTATTTCTAAGTATTCTTTCTTTTATCCCATTCTTCTCTCTGTTACCTTTTATGTTCAGTAAAAGTTAACTTAGTTTTTTTGTGCACTCTTTAGTTATCTTGTAGTGTTCAATACATTTTTTATTGATTTTCTATTTTCACATGAAGCTATATGTATATTTGTTTGCATACACACATACTTTCAAATATAATATCATACATAACAGATTTTATGATTGGATTTGTAAAATACTGTGTTTTAAATAAAACATATGATGAAGTAACATCAAATAATAATAATAAAAAAATTTAAATTAAAAAACATTGTTGACGTATTGCTTTTCTTCTATATTCCCATTCTCTAAATACTGTTTTTCCTTATACTTAGCACTTTGTCCTATAATGTATGGTTTTATCCTTTTTGGTTGAATTATTTTTGTTTAACTATAAAGGTAGGTTTATGGAGAATTTACTACTGGTCCAGGGTGTCCATGTCTTGGTAAATAGATGTAATGTATCTTGGAGCACATGGAAAATTCTTTCATTTATCATTATATTGTTGATTCTGCTTATTATTTTTGTTAAGTCTAATGCTTGTTTTCTCCATTGTGCTCCGATATGTATTTTAGTTGCTAATGCAAATTACCAACTTTCAACTAGCAGCCAATCATCAGACTTGTTGAGCAGCAGACCAATCAGCAATTACACAACTCAGTCCTACAGGCCAGACGTGTTGGCACCGGAATAATTAATATACAACAGGCAATCCCAGGAGTTCTACCCAATGAGCCATCTTGTGGACAAAGGACTAACTGCATATCCCCAACAGTGTGCTTGGTACATTTTACACAGGGGCACTTCTAGAGTTTTTGCTGCCTGAGCCAAACTTTTGAATGCCGCCCTTTGCGCCCCGCTGCATTAAAGTGGGTGTAGCTTTATTGATGGGCATGGTTTTGCCAATGGCTGTGGCTTCACTGGTGGGCATGGGTAAAATTTTACGATTTTGAACTTCCCATCACATATGCTTGTGAAGGTTCTCATTCATCCAGGTCATGGTATATCTGTTTCAAGAACTAAACTTCAAGTCCAGTTGATCTAATTGAATACAACAGATTTCCCATCACATAACTATTTAAAACAGTCAATTACCAATAATGTTAATTACTAGAAACAGATATTACATCCCTTTCTAAAACAGCTTGTGTTGTCACTTTCATATTGTTCCTTTCAGCTTTTAGTTGATCAAAATAACTTCTTTTATAGTCTGTGCTATATTTGTTGGCTTACCAGTTACAATACATTAGAAATACGATACTTTCTGTAGTATAAAAGATTTAAGCCAAAAGATTTGTAAGCCTGCCACCATGTCAAGCCCTAACTAGCTAACTAGCATAACTAGACTTACCTAGCCTAACAAACTAAAGCTAACCTAACCATATAAAATGTTGAAGTGGAGTTTCGTGCACTTTGCCGGTTAACGGATTTTTTTTTTAGCACCACTGCCTGTCTGCCGCCTTTCTTCTTCAGTGCAGAGGTGCCGCCTGAGACAAAAGTCTCACTCTGCCTAATGGTAGTTGTGGCCCTGATTTTACATATACATTATAAACACAATATAATACTGGGAGAGGTGGTGCCTGGATGAAACACTGTTATATTATTTATTAAAGACTGGGAACCACACTCTCCCTTACATAGCATTTACTAATTCAGGTTATTGCAGACCCCTGGTGCTCCGTCACAAAGGTATAGCAAATTTGCTCTTTAGTTGGATAAGGTCTATGATCCTTTGTTGTAAAAGTGAATCAATTTATGGATACCTGTTTCAGACCACCATGTGTAACCTTTATCTCGATATGTTACTATGAAGGCTGGGTCTTGCGTGATGTTGGGCATTAGTGAGGGTTTTGAGGTCCAGTTGTATTTGTTTTTAGTTCTATGCCAAAGTATGAGAGTATTTTAAGTGCATGGACTGATGGTAGGTGTTTTGGTTTTAGTGGGATGGAATGCCCAGGCGATTGAGTCAAGTGTTGAGGGTTTGGCTAGGTCGGACTTTAATTCAGACCATCTTGGGATGTTAGTTGTTTTATGCCATGTGACTAAATGCGTCAGTTGGGCTGCTAAGTAATATTTGTATAGATTTGGGACCCCCATGCCTCCCTGTGATTTGGGTTTTATAATTTGATTTAGTACGGGTATTAGCCAGGATTTTTTGATCTGTGTTGGTAAACATCTAAATCGGTATAGCAAACGTAGTAGTATATTCATTTTGAAGGTATTCTACCTATCCAGGATATTTGTAGATTATTCCATTTTATTTTGGTGAGTATGGGTGGTATGTTATGTTGATATATAGTTTCATATGTTGGTGTTATCTGAACTCCTAAGTATTTCAGTCCTTCGTCTTTCCATTTCAAGTTAAAGTTTAGGGTTATTCATTTTGTTTGGTATGTGGTTAAGTTTAGTCCCATTATTTCAGTTTTATCATTTTTATTGGTTCACATATTGTCAATGGTAGATTCAGTATGGCTATTGGATTATTGTAGTAAGTTTCCATTACAGTTAGAAATGCTTGGGGAAAGCCAGCAATGTTTTTTTTCCATATACTGCAGTCTAGGCTACGAATGCTTTTTCTAAAATGTCCAACGTTATGACACAACTTTGTGTATTTTTCTTGTTTAAAAAATCTATTATGTTTTATATTTTACTGATATTGTCTGAGGCTTGTCTGCCTAGGACAAAACCTACCTGATCATTATGTATTAAATATGGCATAAATGGGTTTAATCTGGTTGCTAAGATTTTTGTTAGTATTTTGATGTCTTTATTAATGAGTGATATGGGTCTGTAATTGTGTGGTTCAGTGGTTGCTTTACCTGGTTTTGGTAATAATGTAATATATATGCAGTGTTCATTTCTGAGGGCATATCGTCTCCTTTCAGATAACAGCTGAACATATTCACTGTGGTGTGGTGTTAATGGGGTTCCAAATTTTTATAGTAGATTCCAGAAAACCCATCTGGTGCTATGTGTGCCTTTAGTTGTTTTATTGCTTGTGTGGTTCATGGAATTGTAATATTTTAAGCTAATTTTGTTATCATTTGTAAAGTTAGTGTTGGGCTGGTTTGTTTGAAGGAAGGATGAAATGATTTCTTTATTTGTCTTATGTGGATTTGTGTATAGTTTCGTGCAATAAGAAGGGAAGGTTTTGTATATGGAGTCTGGGTCGTGAATGTGGCTTGGGACGTACGTACTTTTGTGATTTTTGGTATTCCTGATCTGGGCTTGAGAAGATGTGCTAACGGTCTGTCTGGTTTATTCCATTTCTGATAATAGAATTGGATTGCTTGTAGCTGTTGTCTGGCAGTTCTCAGTTGGTCAAGTACTTGTTTGCTCCCTGTTTCTATATGTTTGGCTTCTAAGGTGGGAATTTTTTTTTCTAGCTGTGTCTGTGTTTATTTATGTGGTTTTTTTGCGGTTTGCTGCTATTTGTATGATTGATCCTCGTATGACTGCCTTATGTGCGGCCCATAGTATCGGATATGATACTTCGCCATTGTTTGTGTTGAAATAGTTTGTGATATGTTTTTGAATTTGTTCGTTTATGTAAGGGTCCGTTAGTAGAGATTCATTTAGTCTCCATTGTGTTCTTTTCAGGGGTTGTTGTTCTGTGTTTATTTTGATTTGTGCTATTTTGTGGTCTGATCAAACACATGTTTCCAATGTGGCCTTTGCTATTAATGGAAGGATTGTTGTGGAGCATAGGACGTGATTGAGTCTTGCATAACAGTCATGTTTTGGTGAGTAGTATGAATAGTCTCTTACATTTAATGTTTTTTCTCTCCAGCTATCTGGCAAGTTTAGTTTCTCCAACGTGGAGTGTACTTTGCGTAGTGTTTGTTTGTTGTAGTTTAGTTTGAGTGTTTTAGACCTGTCCCATGTCAGATCCAGAGGGAAATTAATATCTCCTGCTACTCTGTTTGTGGTCTGTGGATATTTATTCAGTAGTTGTAATATTGGTATAATGTATTTGTGTTGATGTGTGTTTGGTGCGTATATATTCAGTAATGTGTATAGTTTGTTATTGATGGAACAGTGGACTATCAGGTATCTGCCTTCTTTATCTAATTCTGTTTTAATAATATTGATCTTTAAAGAGTTATGGAATAGGATGGATACTCCACATTTTTTGCTGAGATGTGGTGTGTATAATGTTTATGGATGTATTGTGGTGCAGATTTTTGTGAAAAGTGTTTTTTTGTAGAAAGATGATGTGTGGTTTGTATCTGTTGTATTGTTTAAAAGCTGTGTTTCTTTTTTGGTGCGTGTTGAGCCCTCTGACATTATGTGATACACATACACGTTGTTTGTTTGTTCATTAGGATATTATTTGTGTATGCTTACACTTGATTTGAATGTTCGGGTTATTCTTTTCCATAAGGCTGGTAGCTGCGTGGGAGGCTTGTCCCCGGATTCAGAGCAGTTGCATGTCTGTGGCATAAGTAAAACATTAAAAAATGATTTTGGAACATTTGGATTGGAATGTCAACATAATAGATGAAATTAAAATTTGAACTAAAATATGGGATACCTTCTCTCTCTCACATTGTCCTGTGAGACAGAGGAGGCTTTTGGTTGGGGGTTCATACGTGTGCCCCAAAAGCTGGGGTTGTATGTTATATTTCATAGCAAGTTTTCTTCTTGGGAACTATGTATGAATCATTTTAAATTAACCTTTATTATACACCTATCTTATAGGGATAGCATCAATAGTGATAGAGGCAAGATAGAGAAAAACAATTGTGCTTTTAACCTTTAGGGATTGCTTTACTGAGATGAAAGTATAGAAAAGTTTTGGAAGCTCAGAGGAAATGTAATATCTCAATTTTAGATGTTAACCAATAAGTTATATTTCAACACAGTTTGTAGAGCTTGTACTCATTTATCACACTTTGTTAATATACCATTTCACCTTATTGTCCCTTGATTAGGTGTCCACCGGTGGTCTAGCCAACGCCCTGTGAGCCCTATCAGGCTCCAGGCACTCCTCCGGTTCATCAGGTAGGAGCTCCTTGAAGATGCTTAGTGTTACCTTGTGTGCGTCGGTCTGTGATTCCGGTATCCCCCTTATCCGTACGATACACCTTCGGGATCTATTTTCGAGATCCTTGATCTGCAGTACCATATATACTCGAGTATAAACCGTCTCGAGTAAAAAAACGAGGTACCTAGTTTTAGCTAAAAAAGGAGAAAAACATATTGACTTCGGTATAAACCGAGGGTTAGTATTTGCCACTTAAGATGTTTTGGAAACTACAACTCCCAGCATGCTTTATTGCTGGAGTTGTAGTTTTCAAACATCTTAAGTGGCAAATACTTGCAAATAGGGTAATCCTCCTTTATTGTGCATACATATGCACAAATAAGAAGGTTTTACTCTTTTTGTAAGATATTATAACACTTATGATGTTGCCCTGTATTTAGGTAATGTTCTCCTACCTTGTCCCGGCCGCGTCAGCGCGCTGTCCGTCGCTCTGCATCCTCGGTGCGCATCCGGATGATGTCACTATTTGGCGCCGTAAAGTGAGAGGCGCCGGGTAGTGAACTTCATCGGATGGACGCGCACCGATGATGCTGATCGCGCGGCCGGGCGGACAAGGTAGGAGGAAGATTGACTTGAGTATAAACCGAGGTAAGATTTTCAGGCTTTTTTAAAGCCTGAAAACCTCGGTTTATACTCGAGTATATACGGTAATAGTTTTTCAGTTGTCGCTTGTACTGTATCCATGTTTGCTTGGGTGGATTGTATGCCATCCATATCATCGTACTTATTTTCTATGTCTGAAAGTCTTTGCCCAATTCTTGGATATCTGACCTTAAGGTCTTCTGTCAGGGTCTTTCTGTAGCTCTTCCTTTAGTATTGCCTTATCTGTGATTAAGTATTGCACACTTCTGGCCTGTTTTCTGGTGGAGAGGATTCCTCTGTACAGAGCTGCCCTGGCCTGCTTCCACCTCGTGGCTTTTGGTTTTTCGCAGTTTGTGCTGGAAAGCTTGGAGCGTCTTAACTGCGCTTCCTCCTTTATTGTTGTTTGTCAGCATATTCTGGGTATCCCTATGCTAGTGTACCCAAGGGTTTTTTTGGGTTTTGTTTATCGTACTATTTGCTTAAGTTCCCAGTTCTGAAGTGAGGACTCCCTTCACCCTGCGGCCATCTTTGAGCTGCTCATGAGCGCCCCCTTTGTTATCTTTTAATAAATGATATAAAATCATTTAAAGGCTTATTGTCCTATTCTGAGTATATCCCAAAACGAAGTCAGACTACTATAGAAGAAGTATTGTTTAGAATATATATATAACTGTGTATAGAGTCATTCCGCTTAACTCGGAATGGGGTGCAGCGATCATATCATATTGAGAAATATTAGTGGTGTTATATATCGTTGGTTCACTACCCGCTCCTTGTCCGTACTGTTTTATTGACTTGTTTGGTGTTATTGTAAGATGATCCACAGCTCGCCAAAATCCGGTCTGCTCGAGGATCCGCGAATTTTTGGAAAAATTCGAAAATTCGAAAATCCGGACCCATTAAAATGAAAAAAATCCTCAAAAATACGAGAAATCCTCGTAATTTAGAAAATTTTTGAAAATACGTATTTTCGAAAATACGAGGAAACCATCTTAATTTTGAAAATTTTCGAAAATACGTATTTTCACACATTTTCGAAAATACAAGAAATCCACGTAATTTCGAAAATACGAGAAATCCGCGGTTCGGAAGTTCGGAAGGCGGAAAATCCGGAAAATCAGGAAAAATCCGCCGTTCGCGAACAGGATAAATCCGCGGCGGATCCAGGTTTGGATCCGCGAACCGGCCATCCCTAGTTGCTTGGAGTGCGTTTCCGATAACTGATAGGTGGTAAGCGGACCAGACAGGGGGGTTCATGACAAAGAGCACATTGTTATCAGCTTGATAAAGGAACTAGAATGTTCTGAAAGCTTGCTATGATTATCTTGGTTAGCCAATAAAGGTATCACCTTTATACCACTTTTATTTTTTATTTTAAAAGGGTTACCCTGTAAACATTATAGATATAGAAATATATGAATAAATGGCTATAACAAGAGAGCAGTTAACACATAACAGGTTAGGCTAAGTTCAGACGAAGGGCTGTGCACCGTTCATGCAGCGTTGTCACTAACGGTTTCTGAGCATTGCCGGTAGGAGAATACTGCATGCAACGTTTTTTCCTAGCGGCAAATATTTGGAACCGCGTCTGCTAGTGAAAATGCTGCACAGCCGTTTGTCTGGACCTAGCCTTAGTTCCTTGACCTGTATCATATTGAATAGGTATATAAAGATAAAAAACAGAGAAATACGAGATAAACGTATACATGAATAATATCTTAATATTATAGTGGATAATACACCCCCAACTGTAAATTATAAGGATATTAGAAGTCACAGAGGAGTTCCGTGACCAGCACAAGGCCGCAGGCTGAGTACCTTTTATAAGGGCACGGAACTCCAAGGTGACGTCTAATATCCTTAATAATGTAGAATATATTATAGCAACATATTTTAACAACTATATAAAACATTTCCACAGATAAATATACTGTACATATAAGCCTATACAGCTTACAAAATACTTGAAATGTATAAATAAACAAAAAGATAGGGAGGTTATCATATATTATATTATGGTTATAAATAGATATTGTTGTTAATATTAGATATATATATATACTAGTGGATTATAGGTCTGGGTGGATTGTATATATGCAAAACTAAGCACACTTGTCACAAAAATCAATACGTAACCATACTTTACTTATAAACACATTCAAGGAATTACACAAAACAGGACACTTCCAAATCCTTATTTAAAGGGTATCTCCACTGAAAAAACACATTTTGTCGTATAGTTTTATTGAAGGTAAAGGAGCTGTGTCTTAAATCCCGTTCTTAATAAAACCTGCAGAAGCCAGGATAGAAGGTACTTGTCAGACTATGTGCGGAGGAGCAAGTGATCAGTCCTGCAGGTTTTATTGAAGAACAGGAGGTAAGACACAGCTCCTTTACCTCCGTTCTCCCAATAAAACTATATGCAAAAACAGTTTTTATCAGCGGAGATACCCTTTAAGCCTCTAGACCATCTTGTTTTTAATTTTAAAATCTTTCTTTATGATCACCTCCTCTGCATTCAGTGACCATTTGTTCAATGCCTATATAGGAGCAGTTATTGGTCATAGTCATAGGCCAATTTCACACTGTGGGTACCCAATGCTGTACAAATATCTCTGTTATCAATGGAGTTTACATGTTCATATAAATGATCCTTTAAACAGCGTTGGGTCTTTCCCACATACTGGGCGCTACAACCACAAGTTACAATATATTTAACAAAATGCGACTGACAGTTTATATATCTCTGAGTGTTCATTGAAACTGAAAAACACTTTGGGCCTCATTTACCCAGGTTCGCTACCGGTTAGCGCAATTTTAACTCCATATTAGCATTGGATGCGCAGGTTACTTAAAAATCCCCCGTGCATACGACGCTCGCGATTTAATTGCAAATAGCTGGGATTACTGGGATTTACCCACATTCTCAAACGCGATATTAAATCACCAACAGGACTTTTAGCTAGAGCGATAGCAGCTCTGGGTAAATGAGCCTGCTTTACTTTACTTCTGTAGATTAAATATCAAGAAGAGTTTGAGAAGAACCGGATGGGGAATCCCTCAATGGAAGGTGGTGAATATGAACGTCGGGGATCTGATGATGGTGCTAATTACCAAAGGCCTTCACAGAGTGCTCCACCGCACCAACCTCCTGCCAGTAGCTCAGGTAACTTGAACTTTCCCTTTAATAGTTTGACTCTTTACATGTATAGCTTTAAAATTGATAAAGCAGCTGTCCCAGCATGCTCAAACTGAAACTTAGGTGGCAGAGCAGTGTGGATGGGGATGCCACTCCTCACAATACCACCACCCTTTGTACTGCTGGCAGTTTGGAAATACTGCAACCAGAAGCATGATCCTGGACTCATTTTAAAGGTAGGAGTGTGCTATTTTTAGTAAAGGCCACATGTATGGAGACCATATTTCCCATTAAGGTCTCCAAACCAGCGGGTGGTCTCATAAAATGGATAATTGGACCTCTGTGTTAACTCGGAGATTATAACACCAACAACAGGGTTATTCAATAAAAGTTCTTATCGTTAAAAATGGTGCTAATTTTGCCCCAACCAATCAGATTTTATTTAACATTTGAAAGCTAACATCTGATTGGTTGGGGCAAAATTAGCACCATTTTATACGATAAGAACTTTTATTGAATAACCCTGCTAGGTTTTTAATAATCGCCATAACTTGTCTTGTGGGTCAACTACCATAAAAATACCATCCAAAATGGATTCGGGTAGACAGGAGAATCCCGTGGGACCCAAACACCATAACTCTAGGCCTGGTATCCCAGAAACCCACCATTACAAAAATGTACATATTGCTGATGTGTCACGTTTGGTCTCGTTAGATTTGAAAATTCATGAGGGTCAGTAATATTGGGGTATAAAAAAATTATAGTATTGACAGCAATGTTAGTTCTTTGAGTGGCCCATACTGAGGGTAATAAAGTATGGACATACCCTGAGCCCAACCTACCCTTTTAGTGATTGGCTGAGGAAGCCTTTGTCAGGGGTAGATAAGGACATGCACAACAATAGAATGGCAGACATCCCACCCTGCCAAACCTGGCTTCTAGGCAGGGTGGGGAGAAAGAGGCGTGGCCGAGTGATGTGACGTCACTGACGTCATTAAAGGGGTGGGGAAGGAATACATTATTTGATGTAAATTACGTGACATTAGAGGCGTGGCTAGTAGCGTAACTGGCCCGTGTGACGTAATTTAGTCTGGGGTGGTCTCGCGGGTGTGTACGAGACCACCCCAAAATCAGGGAGACTCCTGCGACTCCCGGGAGGGGTGGGATACCTGGAATGGAGCTCCTGATTATCATCTTATGAAACATCAAAGTGGATTACAGTGAGTTACCTTTTTGGAGCCAAGGAACTCTTTTATCATCAATGGATTAATTCTTTTAAGGACTTCGAATTTGACCATCATATAAGTATTTTCATTTTTTATCCCTTTATTTTACCATTGCTGTTTTTCATGTCTGTGTGTTAATTATTTTTGTAATCACTATTGCACCGTTTTTGTTTTTCTTTTATTAAATGATATTCTATAAAATCGTTAAGCTGATTCTCCTAATGCTCTAACAGAACTAAGAATCCTGTCCTCTGAGACGCTACATAGATATTTAGTATTATTTCACATTTATAGCCATTAAGGCTGGTATCGGTTTCCACTGCCATTAGTATGTGGGTTGTGGCAGTAGTCTATATACCTAGTAAGTGTTATATGTTACTGTCAACATCCCTCAACCTGGTGTTGACTCAGTGAGCTGGGTAAGCTCTGTTTGGTCTGAGGTTGAGAGTTGTAGTTTTGTCACTGGTATCGGTTCCCACAGCCGTTAGTCAGTGGGTGGTGGCAGTGTTTTATATACCTGGTAATTGGTATATGGTAAGTGATGGCAGCCCTTAACCTGGTTTTGACCCGGTGAGCTGGGAAAGCTCTGTTTGGTCTGAGGTTGAGAGCTGTAGGTCCGTCACACCCCTGTTATGTCACACCCCTGCCCTAGAAATCTGGCAACCCTGGGCCTAGCCCTTAAGCATTAGCTCCTCTGTACCTTTCTTACCTGTAAGGTTTTTATAATGCTCTGCTTTTTACAAATTGAGGGGAACATGGACAAATACATCTGAAGCAAACAAAGTAGAGGGTCGCACTCCAATAGTTTCTTAATATCATAATATCACTATGATGTGTGGTCACAAATAAAACTTATTAACTATTGGAGTGCGACCCTCTACTTTGTTTGCTTCGGATGTATTTGATCCTCTAAGGGTTGGATATTTAGGCGTAAGCACCCACACTTGGACAGAGTGCAGAGGACTGAATACCTTCTGTACATGGACAAATAGGTCATTAGAGTAAAGGTGAGATGGCTGTGACCTGGAACTTAATGTGTGCAGATGGCGATGGGGGTGGAAAGAGGGAGATGTAAGATGGCAGGCACAATTAATAGAGATGGAGAGACAGAGGGATATTTTTAAGGATAACCGACCTACAGATGTTGAAACGCGCAATGGCAGCCTATGCTGCTGGTAAAGTAGAGGGAGATAATTGCTGGGTTACTGACCCATGTTTGTTGCCAGGGTATTCCTTGTGTACTCCTCAATAATTAAACATTTTAAAGAGAAAAGGGTGGAAATAAACCATAAGCATATTAATGCTTTTTACACCTATTTTTTCCCCCTCTTTGAAAATTACAATGCAGAGGAATCAATGGAGAACACTGCCCTCTAGTGGAAAACCAGAAAAATTCTGAGAACAAAAACATGTTTGCTTACTTAAAACCCTAGTGTTTAGGGCTGGAGGGGGTCCCTACACTACAGCAACATGTAGATTTTTTATAGGTATATAACTAATATATGAATGAAGATGCACAACAGGCCACACATCATTTTGAATAGTAAAAATTTTATCCATTAGTATACACACAGCAAGCACTAGAAACATTAGGGTGTCTACATTAAAAGGTTGAAACAGTTTATTTGTGTATATTCGTTAGCTATTAAGAATGAATAACCATTATTCAACATCAGAATGCTCCCTAAACACCAATAGCCTTATATTATATTAACTAAAATAATATTTAGAAAAAGTCCAAGAATTTTTTTGTGTAACAACCAAATTGCATCTAAAATCAACAATTGAATACAATGTACAGTTTTCTATTAGAAATCACATTAGCACAGTCCCTGACAAACCTGTTTTATCTTCCTTAAAGCAATAACCAGTACAGATATATGTTTACTTTTTCACTTGAATGTATGGGGGCTTCTGAAAAAGAAAGGGCACATTGAAGAAACTCTAAGTTGTTGCTAAGCTAGAATTAGAAAGGATTTGTGTGCTTTGTCTCAATCATAAATAGTCTATGAAATGCAAATCTGCTTGCTCAAACTATCTTTACCGGCGTAATCCTTGTTTTATGAAAATGTCTTTATCTTAAAGGGCAAATATAATTATATTGGCTAAATCTTGAAACAGTCCAAGGAGCAGAGAGAGAAACCAACGCAAGCAGCGTAGTATAGTTGTCCTTTAAATAGCATGCCAATACAGATCAATGCAACTGAAATAATTGCTTCAACCCCTCCTGCCACATGGGGGGAATATACAGAGAGCAATGGAAGCTCGGACTATACCGATTTAAAGGAAAAAGCCCCTAATAGTACCCAGGGACAGTATAGTTCTCATTAATTATGTTTTGGATACAAAATATCTATAAATGTGATATTAAATTAGTGGAAGCAATTGTGTGCATTACTTTACCACTATTCCCCTATAATTCCTGTCTTATACCATTCTAACGTGTTGTAAATGGATTATGGTGATTGCTTGTGTACATCTTTCTATTGGGCAGACCAGACCCGGCAAATGCAAGTTTAGGTAAATATTTCCAATGAGCTGTTGAAAACCCAGAGGTGAGGAACTAGTGTACTGAGTAGTTTTAATTGGGGGGTTAGATGGGAAATGTGAGAAGAAAGCATTTTGGACTCTTTCTAACACTCAGAAGATCCATGTATCAGATATAAGATCTCTTTGTGAAAATTTGCTTGTGCATTAATAAGATGAAAAAGGTCCATGCGACTGTCCTCTGTGTCATATGACCCTGCAAAAAAACAAAAAAAACCACCAAATGAAAACGCTTGGCTGCTTAGTCAGTTCATTATTTGTATATTAACTTTGTGTAAATACCTTCATATCTAATATGTCAGGCTCCAGAAACCAAAAACACTTATTACATCAAGAATTAATATTATGTAAGTTATAACTTAAATATCAATACATAGTTACTTGGTGGTTAAAGTAAAAATAATATTCAAGCTTTCTTAAGACTTCCTGGGAAAGAGAAGCAGTATTCAAATGTTTCGTTACTTGTTTTAATTCATTTACACCTCCTATTTCATTCATACGGTACATTTTGCCGTCCACAAAAAAATGATACAGCTAAAAAAAACCACCATGGTACTACAAAGCCCTGTCTCTGTCAAAACAACCCCCAAATGTGATACCCAAAAAGGAATCCAAAATAGGAATAAAAAGATACCACTACAATGTACCTAATGTGGGTGGAACTCCTCCGGTCCCCCGGTCACATATAGCTTTGTCCGACCGTGGTATATAACACTTGGGATCCACCTGGAGGTACGAAAGCAATCGTATGAAGGCACCTGTTGCCGACGAGTCTGTGCTCGTTTCTCCAATCCGACCGATACGGTCACCAATCAGGATCACAGCCGTCCAAAGTCAGGATTCAACAGTGTGTACGTGCTACCTAGATACGTACTGCACGTCACTTACTACGCGTTTCACTCGAAGAGTTTCCTCAGGTAATGACATCAGCTTGGAATCCCCCTCCTTTTAAGGGTTGCCTCATTGCCTCATGGCTTCACTGCGGAACGTTACAATTTACTCAGAATGTCTCTGATTAAGGTGCTCTTCGTATCCATAGTAATTTATTTCCATTGTTTATTTTGTATAGATTTGAAGATATTTACATTTTTGTGTGTGATATGGCAGCTGCATCACCAGGTCCTCTGCACTTCCTGCTCTGAAACTGTCAGTCAATCTGTCCTGTGTCTCCTCCTCCCCTTTGCAGCCCCCCTGGTCCCTCTCACTCATGAACCCCATGGTCCCTCCAGTTGCATGCCCCCCTTGAACCATTATCTTACAGCCTCATGTGGCACCGCCCACTCGCAGGTGCCTAAGCCCCGCCCACTCGCAAATGCGTAATCCCCGCCCACTTGTGGATTCCTAAGCCCCGCTCACGCATGGATGCCTAAGCCCCACCCACTTACAGGTGCCTAAGCCCCGCCCACTCGCGGGTGCCGTGGGTTACTCAGACACCCCCCCTCTACGTTCTCTGTCAGGACTTCACACAGCAGAGAGAAGGAGGGACTTCCTGTCTCCCTCATACACTGAGCGAGTCTGAGGCTGTGCTCGCCGGTGGCACTGTGCAGGACAAGCCTCAGGAATGTCACAAGTCAGCCTCCCACCCATTAACTTTCTGGTCAGTCATTTCTGTATATCTTGGGCTGTGGAGCACGTAGATAGGTGGATGATGGCTCGTTTTAAAGGTAGGAAACTGGCCTTCCCCTTTAAACAAATGCAAAAATGGGTCATACAATAAAATTTCTGGTGCACTGTTTATTAATAGATCACAACTAAGAAGTGATACTGGCAGGTTCATTAAGAGAGAGCTGGACACCGTTGTAGAAGAAAAGAAAAACTAAATGTCTTATTAATACATAAAGATAATGCTGATACAGTGATTCTTCTTACTGCCATTTGGAGTCAGTAGAAAAAAATTCTCTTTAGACTGTTTTTTTCTGTCTCTGGACCAACTGTTAGGCAGGCATTATAACCAGGGTAAAAAGGTTGTAATAGACGGGCATATGTCTTTGTTTAGCCTTTACTAATATGTTACTAGGTTACTAGTAGAGATGTCCGAACTTCGCAAAATCCGGTCCGCTCGAGGATCCGCGAATTTTCGAAAAAATTTGAAAATTCGAAAATCCGCGAGCGGACCCATTAAAATGAAAAATTCCCTTGAAATTACTAGATTTTTCGTATTTTCGCAAATTTTCGAAATTACGGGTTTTCGCGTATTTTCGAAAATTTTTGAAAATACGAGAAAACTAGTATTTTTGAAAATATGTATTTTTGAAAATGCGAGTAATCCTCGGAATTTCGAAAATTTTCGAAAATACGTATTTATGAAAATAAGAGAAATCCTTGCATTTTCGAAAATTTTCGAAATTACGTTTTTTTTCCGTATTTTCGAAAATTCGAAGATACGAGAAAACCCGTAACTTCGAAAATTTGAAAAATCCGCGAATCGGAAGTTCGAAAGGCGGAAAATCCGGAAAAATCCGCCGTTCGTGAATGGGATAAATCCACAGCGGATCCGGCCCCCAACCACTATAAAATAGTTTTAAGAAAGTGCCCAGATCTTTACTTACCTTCCCTCTCTCCTCCGACGCACTGCCCGGCCTTCTGCTTGCAAGACACTGAAAGCAGGGGGCGGGGCCGGCAGCTGATCACGGACGTGGCTGCCGGCTTCTCAGAATGCCGGGGGAGAGAGGGAAGGTAAGTAGAGTTCGGGGGACTTTCTTAAAAATGTTTTTTAGCGGTCGGAGCTGGGGAAAGAAACCCTAATATATGGCCAAGGTTTCTATGCTAGGGGGAGGGATCGCAAAACGGGAGAGAGAGGGAGGGAGATGGAGGGGGAGGGAGGGGGAGAAGGGCTGCAGTACGCATGCCAAACTTCTCCCGGAGGTGAGACAGGAAGCAGAGTCCTATATGGACTCTGCTATCCTCCTGGTGGGCAGTTTTTGGGACTTTAGGGGGGGACTACAGGAGAACCATATGGAGCTGGGATGTGAGGTAAGGATTAAACTACACTACATGGTGGGGCCAGTAATGGGGGGGATTATAGTTTTGGGGGTGGGAATGCCCTTTAAGTTAAGTTTTCTTATAACGGAATGCTAGAAATGGTTAAAAACAGGTTTTGGGACACTTTACCAACTAACTCTAAGGTAACACTGTCCTGTCAGACACAAGCACAAGTGCAAACTTCACACACTTAGTCCTCTGCTTTCAAATATTAATTGGAGTTAGGAGTACTTATATCTTCCTGTGAATTTCAGCATTACCTTTCCAAAATGGAGAAGACACTTTCTTTAAAGGAGAACTTTGGTGCATATAATTTCTTTTTCAAAAACACTTAAAATGAAAAATACCTGGGGAAGGGAGGTAGAATTGGTACTTTCTACCTCCCAATATCATTTCTATAAGGAGCGGCAGCCCAAAGAAAACGGTTTCTGCCAGGCTTCCTGAGTGCTTTAGCACTATCTTTAATACTGGAAGGATCAGGGCCATAACCTGGCAGAGTAAAATTGTATGTGCTGTAGTTCCTCATTGAAGCAATATTTTGAGGTAGGAATAATCAATGCTACCTCCTTGCTCCAGGTAATTTTCATTTACAAAAAGTTCATTTTTACAGTATAGTTGTCCTGTAAATGAGTAATTCTCTTAACTGTGCAAAACTGGATGGCAAGCAGAAGGTTAAAAAACTGACCTAAGATAAATAGTTGCAACATCTCCATGTTAATGCGAGCAAAAGCAATTTCCACATTTTGAAGAAAGTTTCTCCTTTCTGTGGGTGTGGCAAACACTGTAGAGACCCTCTGCATCATTTTCACTGCCCAGTCCATGCAGTATGAGTCTTTCTCACACACCTTCAATTAAGAGAGAAAAGGATGCTTTTATTGCACATTAGAGATACAGAGACACCAACACACATACATTCTTTTTCTTTAATAATGAATATTCTTAATGTGGCCTTTTACGTATATTACCTTACTGTTACCTTTTATTAATAATGTGCAGTTATGTTGCCTTTAATAATAAAGTTTATATTGCCTTTTATCAATATACATTGTAATATACCCTTAAGGAACTCAAAAGATTTTTTTTTTCACCCAGAAAATAACTACCCCCCCCCAAAAGTGGACTTTTTATGTGTTTTCATCTTATCATCATCAAATGCATCAACACTGAGATATACCTAATTTAAAGGGGAACTGTGGTCCAAAAATGACTTTAGGTAAATTGATAGGAATTGCCCTCCTGAGAATTTTTGCAATTTATTTTCATTGTTTATTTTGCATAGTTTTGAAGATATTTACATTTTTGTGTGTGTTATCTGCCCTGTGTCTCCTCCTCCCCTTTGCAGCCCCCCTGGTCCCTCCCACTCATGGACCCCATGGTCCCTCCAGTTGCAGGCCCCCCCTGGCCCATTCTCTTACAGCCCCCATGTGGCCACGCCCACTCGTGAGTGCATAAGCCCTGCCCACCCATGAGCACACAAGCCCTGCCCACTCCCAGGTGCACAAGCCCCGCCCATTCATGGGTGCATAAGCCCCTGCCCACTCACGGGTGCCGTGGGCCACTCAGACTCCCTTACCTACTCTGTCAGGACTTCACACAGCAGAGAGGAGGAGGGACTTCCTGTCTCCCTCACACACTGAGGTAGTCTGAGGCTGTGCTTGCCGGCGGCACTGTGCAGGAGAAGCCTTAAGAATGTCACATGTCAGCCTCCCACCCATTAACTTTCTGGTCAGTCATTTCTTTATATCTTGGGCTGTGGAGCACGTAGACAGGTGGTTGATGGCTCGTTTTAAAGGTAGGAAACTGGCCTTTCATTTAAAATTTCCCCTTAAACACAGATGCTCCCTTGCCAGAAGCCGCGGTCTCAAGCCGGTTATGAGCACACAGGAGCAGAGGTGTCCTGTAACCGCTTTTCCGGGTATCGACTGTTTTTATGTGTGATGGATGATTTAACCATATAGACAGATACAGCCATTTTTTCAACAGAAATCTCCATAGCAACCCAAAGAATATACCTGCCTAATGTGCCGTTTTTATACATGATTCTAACATAAAAACACCAATTATATTCATATATTCAAGAGATACAAAGCCTCATGAACCCATTAAAAAATCACATTTAAATTGAGGATGTAAAGGCTGAAATACAAATTTTTATCCAGACGTGGTTTACAAGATGACCCAAGAATATGCAAAAAGGTTCGCAGGTCAGACCATCTGGTGTGGTCACATCAGGGTTGTTGAGTCCTTCGTCTCCACCAGTGGTTAAACCTTTTGAACAGCTGTGCGAGGCAGCCCTCCTAGGTCTTCACCTAGATACAGTGACAAAAGAGAAACTATGGGGTGGTCAGTATATTGATATTTTTACATTGGTGCAGATTGAAAAACC
The DNA here is from genome assembly GCA_019447015.1 of Hymenochirus boettgeri. NCBI lineage: Eukaryota > Metazoa > Chordata > Amphibia > Anura > Pipidae > Hymenochirus > Hymenochirus boettgeri. The sequence continues at coordinate 68,224,743 of CM033476.1, read as the reverse complement.
ATCTATTGATAAGCCTCTTCCCCTACCACGAAAACAGGCTGAGTCAGATGAAGAAACAAAAGCAGAGTTGCCTCACACCATTAATAACTGGCTGCATGGTTTTGCAGTTTTTGCTAGCATACTTTGTGAGCGCTACCCCGAAAAGGGGGCCTCCTTGTTTTGTTACATGGAATTGATATGGGGGGCATATAAAACGTACGGGGGTCAATGTGGGCTCAGGTATCATGAGCAATTTAGGAGAAGGATGGCAGCCCACTCTTCTATGAAATGGGAATGCCAGGACATGAGTTTATGGCTGCTAACCATGACACCATCTCGTCCTTTGTCATATAGCTTTCCAGCAGGTGCCGGCACCTCATCAGCAGGGGTGTCGGCTGGACCAGCATGTAGAGGTACATGCTGGTTATATAACGAATCCCAGTGCAGGTGGTTCTCCTCATGTAAATTTAGGTACGAATGTTTGTTCTGCGGAGGTACCCACCCAGCCGTTAGATGTTTCAAATGGGTTAAGCAACGCCCCTACTGCCTTTTGTCCCATTCTTCCAAGGGCAAGGACACCAGTGAGCCATGCAGCCATGGCTAGACCTTTACACTAACAGGCGGGAAGCAACTTATACAGTCTGGTTTTACAGTGGGCTTTCACATCCCATTTCAATATACCCCCCTTCCCCGTTCAGCTCCCAGTTTAAAATCTGCATGCTTACAATCTGATTTGGTAAGGGAAAAAATCATGAAAGATGTAACACAAGGCAGAATGGCTGGCTCGACGTTGACTGAGCCCCCTTTTCCCAATTTAAGAGTGTCCCCATTAGGATTAGTCCCAAAAAAGGAGGAATGGAAATTCTGACTCATCCACCACCTTTCAGCTGCAAAAGGTGAATCGGTAAATGACGACATCAGTAAGGACAAATCCAGGGTGCATTATGCGTCCTTCGATAATGCTCTGAGTTTAGTAAGGCAAGCAGGGTCTGAAGCCTTAATGGCAAAATCAGACATCCAGTCTGCTTTCTGCCTTCTTCCAGTGCACAGTGACTGTTTTCACTTGTTGGGCTGTTCCCTTAATGACTTTTATTTTGTGGACATGGCACTCCCTATGGGATGTGCTATATCCTGTTCATATTTCAAAATGTTTTCCTCCTTTTTGGAGTGGGTCACTGCCCGGCAAGCGGGATTACAGTCACTGCTGCACTACTTGGATGATTTCCTATTCGTAGGCCCTAGTAACAACTTAGACTGCATGCACTTACTCCAAACCTTTCGGATAGTTATGAATCATTTTGGTGTCCCTATAGCAAAAGAAAAGACGGAGAGTCCGTTTACAGTACTTACCTTCTTGGGAATTAAAATCGATTCACTATGTATGGTCTTCCAACTCCCAGTTGACAAGGTTAAAAATGTATCCCAGCTCATCAGCATAACTATAATGGCAAAATAGATTGCACTGAAACAACTTCAATCACTGATAGGACACTAACAGGGTTATTCAATAAAAGTTCTTATCGTTTAAAATGGTGCTAATTTTGCCCCAACCAATCAGATGGTAGTTTTCAAATGTTAAATAAGTTCTGATTGGTTGGGGCAAAATTAGCACCATTTTAAACGATAAGAACTTTTATTGAATCTCCCTGCTAGTGTTTGCCTGCAGAGTACTCCTCATGGGAAGGGGGATGGGAGTGTCCATACCCCATCACAATATTCAAATTTCCAAACCTATGAAAGAGGACCTAAAAATTTGGCAATCCTTAAGTGAATTTCAGGGTTCAACTTGTTGGCAGGAGTCTGAGATCTCCAACATTGACATTCAACTATACACAGATGCTGCTTCTAGTGTAGGACTTGGTGCCTTTTTCGGCGGACGTTGGTGCGCTGAGAAATGGCCTCAGCAATGGCAAAGTTCCCCTATTCTTAGGAGTCTCATGTTCTTAGAATTGCTTCCAATACTTGTGGCAATACACCTTTGGGGAGCTGAATTCCAGAATAAAAGAATTATCTTCTGGTGTGATAACATCAGTGTTGTTAATGTCATCAATAGACAAACTTCCTCATCCCCGCAGATATTGGTTTTGCAATGCCTCCACCTAAATGTATGGTTTAGGGCAAGACACGTGGCTGGGGTCAATAATTCAATCGCCGATTTCTTATCTCATTTCCATTTTCAGGAGTTTCAGAAGCTATGCCCTGGAGCCGAGAGGGAGGGTCATGCGGTGCCACCATACTTGTGGATCCTGGCTTCCGCAGCTTGGTCCCCCTAATTGTTATCTCATTGTCACATGGTACACAGCGCCTGAGGGCAGTACCATTTACACAAACAGGGGTAAGTTATTGATGACTGGCATACCTATTTCAACTCAGAGAAGCAGGAGTTTTGGGCAATACAGCTGAGAGGAACCTGGCCGCCTTGTCCTTTCTATTCCGGTTTTTCAAATGGGAGGACATTACCAAGGAGTTTGCGGTAACACAAATACAGTTGACACGAGGCACTTTATTATCTCTGTTTTGTTAGGCACCTTGCACTTTGACATTGTGGATGCCCTGACCCACAAAGAAAATAAAGTTTTTTGCACACAAAACTAAGTGTGGAATTTTTAATATATTTTTTAATACGTTTTATTGGATATTTTAATGGATTAGAACTTTTAAAACATCTTGTTCTGTTTTATCTTTTCTTTTTCAAAGTTTATAGAAAGTCCATCTGTCTATTCCATACATACTACCAGGTGCCTCCAGGTTGAGTATCAAATGATCCCTGGATTTTATTAAGCAAAAACATTTATTGTGTGTTTATTGTTTCATTGCTTCACAGCCTTCAAAGGTTTCTTTACAGTGAGAACGGTGAAACTGTGGAACTGTCTTCCAGCAGATGTGGTAATGGCAAGTTCATTGAATGGCTTTAAAGTGGGCTAGATAAATTTCTAAAAGTAAATTAATGGTATTTATACATATACTGTAGTTCTGGTTGGTACAGGGATACTATTTAATATTGAGAATTAATGGTATTAATACATATACTGTAGTTCTGGTTGGTACAGGGATACTATATAATATTGAGAATTACTGGTATTTATACATATACTGTAGTTCTGGTTGGTACAGGATCAATATATATTGAGAATTACTGGTATAATACATATACTGTAGTTCTGGTTGGTACAGGGATACTATATATATTGAGAATTACTGGTATTAATACAATATACTGTAGTTCTGGTTGTACGGAGATACTATATAATATTGAGAATTACTGGTATTAATACATATACTGTAGTTCTGGTTGGTACGGGGATACTATATAATATTGAGAATTACTGGTATTAATACATTACGTAGTCTGTTTGGTACAGGGATACTATATAATGTTGAGAATTACTCGTATTTATACATATACTGTGTTTGGTTGGGCAGGGATACTATATAATATTGAGAATTACTGGTATTAATACATATACTGTAGTTCTGGTTGGTACAGGGATACTATATAATATTGTGAATTACTGGTATTAATACATATACTGTAGTTCTGGTTGGTACGGAGATACTATATAATATTGAGAATTACTGGTATTAATACATATACTGTAGTTCTGGTTGGTACGGAGATACTATATAATATTGAGAATTACTGGTATTAATACATATACTGTAGTTCTGGTTGGTAAGGGATACTATATAATATTGAGAATTACTGGTATTAATACATATACTGTAGTTCTGGTTGATCAAGGTATACTTCCCCCTTTATAGCTGTTTTTTTTTTTTGCCTTCCTCTGGATAAACTGTTATGTAGGGTTAAAAAGGATGGTATAAAGGTTGGACTTGATGGACATATGTCTTTATTCAACCTCAATTACTATGTAAATATTTTATATACACACCTTCAGCTTCATATTTGGGCTATTCTTTCATAAATACATGAAGAATTACAGATGCAGTTATCCATAGAACTCCATTTTAGAGCATAGTGTGAAAAAATGAAATGAGATGATTCAAAGGTTGAAATCCTACTTACACAAGTAAAAATTGGAAACAATCCAAAAAATATATATATTATAGGAACCTACACAGCTTCAGTTACATAATGGTGAATTTTTTTTCACACATAGTGTGAAAGATTATTCACAGACCTTCATGATTTTTTTTTTTTTGAAAAAATGAAGAAAAAAAGATTATTCGAAGTTTAAAATCTTCCCAAACTTACATGATAAGTAGAAAATCCACTAAATATTAATCTCTCACATTTTGTGAATCAAACGGTAACCACATGTGTGGTGTGTACAAACACAGTCACCAAGTAACCCCAAACAGGACCAAGCATAGAGCGATTACGAGAAAATTAACCAACCCTGTATTCTGAACAGCTTTCACATTTTAAAACTATACACCCCTCAAACGCAGAAATATCCCCTACAAACTATATATCTTTAGAAAATATACACCTTCAATTACGAGGCAGTGTAACTCTTTATACATACGTCAAAATTTGGCACACAGTTCTTTTTCGAAATGTTTACCGAATTTTCTGAAAAAGAAGGCAAAGATGGTTCAAACAAATCTTGGACGAACCTCCAGAACAAATAAAATTCCCACTAAAATTTCGATCTATATTTTTGGAATAAACCATACGCTTCATGCATCAATGCATACAGAACAACAATCAGCAAATACAGTAGCCTCCAAGGGAGACAACACTTACGATAAACAACCAGGCGCAACCTCCACTCTGCAAATGATATCCTCCTCTCATTCACCCTTCTCACCTTTTCCCATGCCCGCATTCAGGACTTTGCTTGTGCTTCCCCTGAAACTTCCTTCACTGTCTGTCCGTTATTCACCATCCCTAATATCTTCAAACGTAACCTTAAAACCCACCTCTTCAGGCAAGCATATAACCTGGCCTAATATTAACTCAACCTGATCCAACCAGCCTCTCGCCATGCCAATCTATTTACAGCCTTTACAATTGTTGGATAATCTGAATTGCAGTGCAGACCTCCACTAGACCACCCCAATTAAAATACAACAGCCTTCTAAATATTGTCCTCCAGGGGGAACATTGAGAAGACCTGTTGAAGGAGGAAGTCCTCTGACGTCACGGGGTCTTCCTTAACACGCGTACCAGCTCCATATACGATCAGGTAATTAATAGTTTTTCTCCTGATCCCCACATCAGTTGGGGGATTGAGAGGAGTAGAGGGGCACTCCTCCCTCCGATCCTCGCTAGCAGAACTTAATTTTTTTTTCAGGGATACATTGCAGATATGTACGGTGTACATGCTAGGCTAGTTAGGCCACCCAGACAGGTATGTACAGCGTATAGTTTGGCACTGAGGGGGTTAAAATTTAACTATTATATTAAATGGCAAACAAGTAGGTCCAGCATATTAATTCACTATTTGCCAGAGTGGCAAATCACTTTGTGTCAATCCTGGGAAAAAGTCACGTGATCCAGAGGAAGGAAAAAAGCCCTCCGAATTCCTCCTGACTCCAAGTGGCAATCGGAAATTTCCCTGGATAAACTCTACTTTATGTATCAATACTATCCCTCAAACATATTTGTAAAGTTTAACTTATTCCTTGATTCCAACTTTGATAAACTATCTTATAACACAAATTACATTCCTTTATAATATAGTTGCTAGTCTTGACTTTCTAATTCTATATACTTATGAGACTTGGCCATAAATTAGAAAGATTTTACTTACTCGACTGAGCGATCCCACAACATTAAACCGATCCTGCTAAACCACCTTTCTGTTCTTCTTTGCGACTGACATGCAATTGCACATCTCATTCATTTGTGATTACTACCAGCCTTCATTCCATCACCTGCCTTCTGCTGCCTTTTCGGATTGTAGCAGAAGAGGACAGCCCGCAGCCGCTCAGTGATTGGGTGAGTATCGCAGTTGATTGGCTGAGTCTAAGGGAGGAGGGAACCTCTAGGAGGAGCAGTTAGAGGCAGAAACGGATTGCACCAAGGAAATGCACTTACTCTTCCATTTCCTGGACTGTATTTTGGCCATGAAGAGAACCAAATCAGCCCTTCTCTATTTTCTCATTTTCCATTTTGCAGCCCAATATCCAAGTCTTTGTAAATCACATTGTAAGAGGAGACATTTGCACTGAGCCAATAGTCCTGCACAATAGGATCATCAGAGAACACAGAGACTGTAATCAATAGACCTAACATTAGGTTAGAGAGTACTAGAACCCAGGACAGAACCCTGAGGAAAAACACTAGAAAGTGTTCCATTCATTATATTTAGTTTATTTAGTCTGTAGTAAGGAACGCTGCATGCTGCATTAATGAGGAGCACATACCAACTGGGGTTCCTAAAGGCAGTGACGTGGAAAAGATGTTTCTACAGACTATAGACAGATTACATTTAAATTCTATATAAAAAATGCAAATTTCAATGCCAAATTCACATGACAATTCATCTTTCGTTTCACCAACAATATTTGACAGCGGAAATGATAATTGGTATTTGTGTCTGTTTCCATTTCCCTATTTGTATCCATATGGATTGCTCATGGGGCTTTAGGGCCATCCCATGTTAAAGCACAAGTCCACTGCCCAAACTAAAATTTCTGATTAAGCTAATTATTTCCCAAAACCTAGACCTCACTAGGTTAAAAAAAATCCCCAAAAACCTAAACATAATTACCAACACTCAACCCCTCCTTCTCTTCCGTTGCTCCCTCTCTTTCCGTTGCTGCTACATGAATTTTCCGTGCACTAGCAGCAGCAGAAGAGACTTGTCTAGTAATGATTGGCCGTGACAACAGCCTTGTCTCTGTCACTGACGCCTGCTACTTGGAAGTGAGTGAGTGCCAGCGAGGGATGGGTGTCAGGGATTTTGTTTTAACCTAGCGAGGTCTAGATTTGTTAAAGTCTCCTGCATAAGATAGTTAGGACATACTGATAAGCTCTTCGGGAGCCTAATATGAATTGAGTAAATAATTGTAGTGCTGAGAATATGTAGCGCTATATAAGAAATAAAACACACATATACATTACCCAGTATTTACAATTGTATTTTATGGCATGATATTAAAAATGGTAGTAAACAATTTAGTTCCAACATTAACACCTAGTCAAAGGAATCCCCCCCCCCCCCATTTTTTAATATGTCTTTATTCAACCTCAATTACTATGTAACTATGTAAGAGCACCTTCACCTGAAAAGCACCAAAAGGTTGAACACACAATAATTTTTATATATATCCCTTAAGCAACCAATATCAGAAAGTTAAATTATTTTGAACACAAGTGGAAATAGTTTAGAGTGGGCCATACACTACTAAAGGTTATTGCGATAGTAATACCTACTGATACTTTGATAGATGGATATACAATGTTAACTGTATGTAGATATATACTATTTGACATTCAATACATTTGTTGATTATTGTCTAATGTTGTCAACTGTGAGGTTACATTACATTTACATTTAGGGGTAGGCCACAATCAGGCCATTTTAACACACAATCTGATTGTGTTTGCGATCCGATTGTGTGTTAAAAATCACACACTAGTGTGACCCAATTGGAGTGGCCACACTAGGTGCTCTAGGGCCGTTTGCACTGTGATCGAAGAGCATGTGATCACAATTTTTGGTGCCATTTGCACATGCTCCGACCACCAAAAATGCCAGTGATCGCATTGCAAGTGGCCACCAATGTGTACGAATTGCTTAGTGACGTGCCCACACAAGCACGTCACTATGCAAGTTACACGTCTACCCGCATCTCTGCTGAAGTCTTGTGCTTCATATTCAGCGGCCTAATGGGGAGTGGCCTGACAGAACATAAAGTACGGTAATTTACCACACTTCTTACACTTCCCATGCGTCTCCGGTCTCCTTCTGCCATTTTTCGGACATGGCTCAAGTATAAGCCAAGTATAAGCCAAGGTCAGCTTAGTAGCTGAATTTTAAAAAATAAAAACCTCAGCTTATACTTGAGTATATTTACTATAGGGAGATTAAATAAAAGTTCTTATTGTTAAAAATGGTGCTAATTTTGCCCCATCCAATCAAATGTTAGCTTTCAAATGTTAGAGAGAAAACTTTACTTTTAAAAGAACATCTTGCAAATAACAAAGTTTTTTTAGGGTGTACTTATCCTTTAAGAGTTCGCTAAATATGTTTTGTGCACAAAATTTCAAACTTGGACGAGGGACCAAATTCTAAAACAAATTGTTTAGAAAGTTAACTGAATTGAAAACAAGTTAGTAGAAAAGGTAGAACAAAATATTAGTATACAGTAGGTTTATACACTTACCAGAGCGAGAAAGACAACAATCCTAGCTAGATCCATAGACCGTCCATTAACTGCTTTACTAGCCATAAAGGTAAAACAGATGCTGTTCCCACTGAGGATCAATAAGCGAGCACTGTTCTCCAGAAGCCACTTATTTGGGATAACTGTGAATGTGAAAGTTTTCACTTATGTTGAATATGCTTATCTAAGAATATAAATACTAAAACAAGGATCTTAGCAAAATAAAAAAAACATAGATCTTTTTTCATATATCAAAGGGTACTGTAATATACTGTTAACTTTTGAAGCTTTGTGATACCTCCTGGGGTATAGTAACAAAAAAACCCAAAAAACTTATTGTTACATAGTTTCATAAAGGACAACAATTTTCTCACATTAGCTTCTGCTATATATTAAAGGGCAAGTCCAGCCTAAAAACAAGTAACTTTTAAGAATGCTTATTACCCCCTTAACCTCATTTTCGCAAGGTTCCTAAAGTTCAAATGTCCCCCATAACTTACTGACCTGACCCGGTCCCTTATCCATAGAACTTGATGCTTTTAGGATATTTCATGAAAAAATGAAAGAAAGAGATGATTCAAAGTTAGAAATCTTACCTAAACCCTTTTGGCAAGTAAAACCCCCCCCCCCCCACTAAATATCATTCTCCCACATGTCCTGAATCAAACACTCTGCTATATGTATGGGTGCAGGTGCATACAGAGACATGGCAACCATCTAGCTCAAATTTCACGCATTTCACAAGTGCAATTACACGAAAAAATCAAAGTACTCTGCAATTTGAACAGCCTCCACTTTTTCAAAGGAAACTGCCCGGTTACTCAGAAATACCTCCCACAAACCATATATTTTAGTAAATGGTACACCTTTAGCTACATAACGATGCCATTCTTTCATACATACATGAAGAATTCCAAACACAGTAATCCATAGAACTTTCAGGGAGATTCAATAAAAGTTCTTATCGTTTAAAATGGTGCTTATTTTACCCCAACCATTCAGAACTTATTTATCATTTGTAAGCTTACATCTGATTGGTTGGGGCAAAATTAGCACCATTTTAAACAATAAGAACTTTTATTGAATAACCCAGTTTATGTTTTTAGGAGATTTTGTGAAACATTAAATAAGAGGATTCAAATGTGGACATCCTAACTAAAACCACTTGTAAGTAAAAAATTAAATGTCAATCTACACAGATCAATGGCAACCAAGTAGCTCAAATGGCACACATGCACAAGTGCAATTACATGAAATAATCAAAGTGCTCTGTAATTTGAACAGCTTCCACTTTTTCAAAGGAAACACTCCCCAAACTTGAAAATACCCCCAAAAAACAATATGTTTTTATATACACACCTTCAGCTTCATATTTGGGCTATTCTTTCATAAATACATGAAGAATTACAGATGCAGTTATCCATAGAACTCCATTTTAGAACATAGTGTGAAAAAATAAAATGAGATGATTCAAAGGTTGAAATCCTACTTACACAAGTAAAAATTGGGAAACAATCCAAAAAATATATATATTATAGGAACCTACACAGCTTCAGTTACATAATGGTGAATTTTTTTTCACACGTATGTGTGAAAAATTATTCACAGACCTTCATGATTTTTTTTTTGAAAAAAATGAAGAAAAAAAGATGATTCGAAGTTTAAAATCTTCCCGAACTTACATGATAAGTAGAAAATCCCACTAAATATTAATCTCTCACATTTTGTGAATCAAACGGTATACCACATGTGTGGGTGTGCACAGAAACACAGTCACCAAGTAACCCCAAACAGGACCAAGGCATAAGAGCGATTACAGAGAAAATTTTTTAACCAACCCTGTATTCTGAACAGCTTTCACATTTTAAAACTATACACCCCTCAAACGCAGAAATATCCCCTACAAACTATATATCTTTAGAAAATATACACCTTCAATTACGAGGCAGTGTAACTCTTTTATACATACGTCAAAATTTGGCACACAGTTCTTTTTCGAAATGTTTACCAGATTTTCTGAAAAAGAAGGCAAAGATGGTTCAAACAAATCTTGGACGAACCTCCAGAACAAATAAAAATTCCCACTAAATTTTGATCTATATTTTTGGAATAAACCATACGCTTCATGCATCAATGCATACAGAAACACAATCAGCAAATACAGTAGCCTCCAAGGGAGACAACACTTATGATAAACAACCAGGCGCAACCTCCACTCTGCAAATGATATCCTCCTCTCATTCACCCTTCTCACCTTTTCCCATGCCCGCATTCAGGACTTTGCTTGTGCTTCCCCTGAAACTTCCTTTCACTGTCTGTCCGTTATTCACCATCCCTTAATATCTTCAAACGTAACCTTAAAACCCACCTCTTCAGGCAAGCATATAACCTGGCCTTAATATTAACTCAACCTGATCCAACCAGCCTCTCGCCATGCCAATCTATTTACAGCCTTTACAATTGTTGGAATAATAATCTGAATTGCAGTGCAGTACCTCCACTAGACCACCCCAATTAAAATACAACAGCCTTCTAAATATTGTCCTCCAGGGGGAGACATTGAGAAGACCCTGTTGAAGGAGGAAGTCCTCTGACGTCACGGGGTCTTCCTTAACACGCGTACCAGCTCCATATACGATCAGGTAATTAATAGTTTTCTCCTGATCCCCACATCAGTTTTGGGGGATTGAGAGGAGTAGAGGGGCACTCCTCCCTCCGATCCTCGCTGGCAGAACTTAATTTTTTTTTCAGGGATACATTGCAGATATGTACGGTGTACATGCTTGGCCAGTTAGGCCACCCAGACAGGTATGTACAGCGTATATGTTTGGCACTGAGGGGGTTAAAATTTAACTATTATATTTAAATGGCAAACAAGTAGGTCCAGCATATTAATTCACTATTTGCCAGAGTGGCAAATCACTTTTGTGTCAATCCAGGGAAAAAAGTCACCTCCAGAATTCCTTTCTGACTCCAAGTGGCAATCGGAAATTTCCCTGGATAAACTCTACTTTATGTATCAATACTATCCCTTCAAACATATTTGTAAAAGTTTGTCTTATTTCCTTTGATTCCAACTTTGATAAACTATCTTCATAACACAAATTACATTCCTTTTATTAATATAGTTGCTATATTTCTAATTCATTGGCCATAAATTAGAAAGATTTTACTTACTCGACTGAGCGATCCCACAACATTAAACCGATCCTGCTAGAACCGCCTTTCTTGTTCTTCTTTGCGACTGACATGCAATTGCACATCTCATTCATTTTGTGATTACTTACCAGCCTTCATTCCATCACCTGCCTTCTGCTGCCTTTTCGGATTGTGAGCAGAAGAGGACAGCCCAGCAGCCGCTCAGTGATTGGGTGAGTATCGCAGTGATTGGCTGAGTCTAAGGGAGGAGGGAACCTCTAGGAGGAGCAGTTAGAGGCAGAAACGGATTGCACCAAGGAAATGCACTTACTCTTCCATTTCCTGGACTGTATTTTGGCCATGAAAGAGAACCAAATGCAGCCCTTCTCTATTTTCTCATTTTCCATTTTGCAGCCCAATATCCAAGTCTTTGTAAATCACATTGTAAGGAGGAGACATTATGCACTGAGCCAATAGTCCTGCACAATATAGGATCATCAGAGAACACAGAGACTGTAATCAATAGACCTAACATTAGGTTAGAGAGTACTAGAACCCAGGACAGAACCCTGAGGAAAAACACTAGAAAGTGTTCCATTCATTATATTTAGTTTATTTAGTCTGTAGTAAGGAATGCTGCATGCTGCATTAGTGAGGAGCACATACCAACTGGGGTTCCTAAAGGCAGTGACGTGGAAAAGATGTTTCTACAGACTATAGACAGATTACATTTAAATTCTATATAAAAATGCAAAATTTCAATGCCAAATTCCACGTTGACAATTCATCTTTCGTTTCACACAACAATATTTTGACAGCGGAAATGATAATTGGTATTTGTGTCTGTTTCCATTTCCCTATTTGTATCCATATGGATTGCTCATGGGGCTTTAGGGCCATCCCATGTTAAAGCACAAGTCCACTGCCCAAACTAAAATTTCTGATTAAGCTAATTATTTCCCAAAACCTAGACCTCACTAGGTTAAAAAAAATCCCCAAAAACCTAAACATAATTACCAACACTCAACCCCTCCTTCTCTTCCGTTGCTCCCTTCTCTTCCGTTGCTGCTACATGAATTTTCCGTGCACTAGCAGCAGCAGAAGAGACTTGTCTAGTAATGATTGGCCGTGACAACAGCCTTGTCTCTCTCACTGACACCTGCTACTTGGAATTGAGTGAGTGCCAGCGAGGGATTGGGTGTCAGGGATTTTGTTTTAACCTAGCGAGGTCTAGATTTGTTAAAGTCTCCTGACATAGAATAGTTAGGACATACTGATAAGCTCTTCGGGAGCCTAATATGAATTGAGTAAATAATTGTAGTGCTGAGAAATATGTAGCGCTATATAAGAAATAAAACACACATATACATTACCCAGTATTTACACATTGTATTTTTATGGCATGATATTAAAAATGGTAGTAAACAATTTAGTTCCAACATTAACACCTAGTCAAAGGAATCCCCCCCCCCCATTTTTTTAAGCTGTTTTTTTTTTTTTTTTTTTCTCTGGATCAACTGTTAGGTAGCATTAAAGGGGAGGAGGGTTAAAAAGGTTGGACTAGAAGATGGACGTTTGTCTTTATTTAACCTTAATAACTATGTTAATATGTTACTAAATCTAAATGCTGATTTGCTACACTGGACATATCCTGGCTTCTATGATTTCTTCAGACCTGACTTATTAAAGTGGTCATCTATACAAAGGGGTCAATTGTATAACGAAATTTATATAAATTTTGTTAGATAGTTAAAGGGCATGTCCACCCAGAAAATGAACTTTTAGTTTAAGGTAGGTACCCCCTTTTTATCCTAAAAGCTTTTCACGCTAGGTGCCACAGCTGTAGAGGATGGATCCAGATGGTGGAAATGTGAGGGGGGGGGTCTCCCCTGCGCATGTCACCATCCTTGTTGAGGTTGAGGAAGAAACAGATGAATTACTGACAGCTTCTACTCTTCACTTTCCTGGACTTTGAAAAGGCACTGCAGGAAAACCATAAGGAGTGAGATGTAAGGTAAGGATATTTTTTAAACTACACAATGGGGCCAGTATGGGGTTAAATTTTACTTTTAGGGGTGGACACGCCCTTTAAATGGCTATTTTGTGAATAGTGAATTTACCATTTTCATGATTATTTACCCTGGTCCAGTATCCGCACAGTAGATACCAATCAGCAGTTAAACCTAACCTATGTATCATGTAAACACCAACTTTTGCTACCTTTTCCTTTGCCTGGTTATTTTGAAATAGTATAATTGCATCTGCCTTCACTGTGCTGGTGATAAATGTTTCATGTCTACTAAAGTTACCTGAAATCTCATCAAGTAGGCTGATAACATCATCTGGAGTCCAGGCTTTGGCATTTGTTTCATATAGCAACTTCACAGCATCAGCAATCCCTTTCAGACTCTTTTCATCAGCAATACCTTGGGTCATTTTCCCCCACAACACATGTCCTAAAGAAAGACAGAGAAACAACGTTTTAAAATTGTAGTTAAGTAAATAAAAACTATGAGTGAATTTACAGAACTAGTCTTTACTGTAAAGATAGTTTAATGGGGCACATAGGCAAATTCATGGTATGCTAATTCATAAAGGGACAGTTCAGTGGAAATGATTATTTGTTAAATTGTTAGTTTGTGTAATGCATACTTAGTTACTCTACATATTCTCTCCCATTGTAAAAAAATCAGTTGATTTCATACCCTTTGCTGTTCCCTGCTGTTGACATTAGTGAGCTGACATTTCAGGTTCTAATGGTCCTTCTTCTTCCCAGGATGCACCAATTCCTTGGAGTGTTCCTAACAGTAATTTCTACTGATTGGCTGTTGGTTCAAAGATGTTCAGATCTCTACTGAGCAACTGAATCAACCCAGATGCTGGGTCAAGGGCAAGACCATAACGGTCTCAACTAGGGGTCCTGCATACAGGAAGTCAGTATTTTATTTATATAGTTGCATTTATTTATTTACAGACAAAATGCTGAATTGGCAGATGAAGGTCATTGGGATGAAAAAATACTGCTTTTTTTCTAAAAAGCATATGTATTTGCACTGAACTTTCCCTTTAAATAAAAGGTTAACTAATCTCTTTTAGGAATCAGTAAGTTTATATTACAGAAAACTAATTTCAGATATGAAAAAATTCACTTTATAGGCAGGGAAGGATTTGTCCAGTAGGCAGCACGGTGGCTCAGTGGTTAGCAGTGATGTCTTGCAGGGATCAAGTCCTGAGTTTGATTCCACCCTTGGACACTGCAAGGAGTTTGCCACTAAACTTCTCTCTCTTACCTCCTCCCTTACTCAATGGTCCTCTGCTCAGACCCATTGTAATGGACACATACTGGATCTGGTCTTCACCCGCTCTGCTCTGTGTCTAACTTCTCCAACTCACCCTTTCCTCTATCTGATCATCATCTTCTCAAATTTAAACTTGTCATCTGTCCCGATCGTAACCCCTAACAAACAAACGTACAGATGCAGAGACCTGCCTAATCTCAACCCCCATTCGCTCTCTGCCCCCCTCTAACAACTTATCTCCAACACTCCTTCTCTGACCCTGACCTTGCAGCCTTCCACTACCATACAAATGTTTCCAATGCCCTAGACTCTGTTGCTCCCTTATCCATCTTTCGCCTTAGTCGCAAGAACCCACAACCATGGCTTACGGATCAGATAAAAAAGTTGAAAAGGCAATCCCGTATAGCCGAACGACGCTGGCGCAAGAATCACAAAGATAGAGACTTTCTTGAATTTAAAAGTGTCCTCTACTGGACTCGAAGTACTTCTCTTCACTCATATCCACACAGTCAAATAGCCTGAAACAGCTCTTTAGAGTATTCAACTTCCTGCTCTGTTCGCCTCCTCCTCCACCTACGCTCTGTTTATCGGCTGATGAAATAGCCTCCTATTTCACAGAAAAAAACGAAAATATCCGAAATGGTTTTTCTATGCACCCTACCTCCTCCGTACAGCTTTCAACTCCAACAACTGCACTGGCTAGCCTCCCTTCATTGGTTAATCCCTTTAATTGCACCCTAACAAGCTTCACCACTATTACAGAACAGGGACTCTTATCCAGGACACGTCTTACCACCTGCCCCCTTGACCCCATTCCCTCTCATCCCCCTCTCTCCTCTTCCTTCATACCAGCCCTAAACTCTCTCTTTAATTTGTTCCTATCCACTGGTATTTTCTCCTCCTCATTTAAACATGCCGTGGTCTCCCCTATACTTAAAAAACCCTCCCTCCACCCGGCTGCTCTTTTCAGCTGCCAGACTGTCTCCCTTCTCCCATTTGCTTCCAAAATACTGGAAAGGCATGTTTATGCTGACCTGGTTAATCACCTGTCTGCTAACTTTCTCTTTGACCACCTCCAGTCAGGCTTCCGCCCTAACCACTCCACGGAAACTACCCTCACTAAAGTGACCAATGATTTACTTAGTGCTAAATCTAAAGGTCACTTCTCTTTGCTCATTCCTCTTGATCTGTCCTCTGCTTTTGATACTGTCGACCACCCTCTACTTCTTCAGATCCTGGCCTCCTTGGGTATCCAGGACACTGCACTTTCTTGGCTATCCTCCTATGTCTCTGGTAGGACCTTTAGTGTTTTCCACTCTGAAATTAACTCAACCCCTTGCCCCCTCCCTGTGTGGGTCCCACAAGGCTCAGTACTCGGTCCTCTTCTTTTCTCCATCTACACCTAGATTCCAGTAGCACCTGTATGCGGATGATACCTAAATTTACATCTTTGCCCCTGATCTCCCTACACTGACATCCCAGGTCCCCGACTGCCTTAATGCAAACTCTGCCTTTATGTCCTCCCGCTTCCTCAAACTAAACATGGACAAGACTGAACTTGTCCTTTTCCCACCCTCACTATCTGTTCCCCTCCCTAGTCTTACTATTAATATTAACAACACACCTACATCACCATCTCCACATGTCCGCTTCCTGAGAATAACGCTAGATTCCGATCTTTCTGTCAATTCGCTTGCCAACTCCTGTCGGCTCCAACTCAAAAACATCTCCCGCATCCGACCCTTCCTCTCGAACGAAGCTACAAAAATCCTAGTCCATGCCCTAGTCTTGCTTGACAGCTGCAACACACTCCTGTGTGGTCTACCAAACAACCACCTGGCTTCTCTTCAATCCATCCTCAACTCTGCTGCCAGGCTCATTCACTTCTTGCTCCTCTAATGCCTCTCCTCTCTGTCAGTCACTCCACTGGCTGCCCATCATGCAAAGGATCCGGTTCAAGCTGCTTACCCTATCCTATAAAGCACTATCCAACACATATATCTCAGAGATGATCCACCGATATCGTCCCAGACGCAACCTCCACTCCCCAAACGATCTCCTTCTCTAATCCACCCTTGTCACCTCTTCCCATTCAGGACTTTGCTCATGCTGCCCCTCTGCTCTGGAACGCCCTTCCTCCATCTGTCCGTCATTCACCATCCCTTAATATCTTCAAACGTAACCTTAAAACCCACCTCTTCAGGAAAGCATACAACCTGGCCTAAACATTACCCCTTACAGCCTACCGACTCTTGCAACCTTATGTCTCACCCCCATATCCTCGGTAAGCTGTAAGCTCTTTGGACAGGGTCCTCTCTCCTATTGTATCACAGTATTGCTGTAAGAAAATTATCACGCTGTTTACTTATATTTTGTATTACCTGTGTATGTAATATGTATGACTTTGTATAACATGTATTACCCTGTATGTAATGTATGACTATGTAATTGTAAAGCGCCAGGGAAGATGTTGGCGCTATATAAATCCATAATAATAATAATAATGTTCTCCCTGTGCTTGTGTGGGTTTCCTCCAGGCACTCCGTTTTCCCCCACAATCATGAAGACATACTGATAGGTTGTATGTGTACATAAAGTGATTAGATAAAGTGATTAGATTAAGCTCTTCGGGCAGGGCCTGATGTGAATTGAGTAAATAATTGTAAAGCACTGCAGAATATGTAGCACTATATACCGTATATACTCGAGTATAAACCGAGGTTTTTAGGTTTTAAAAATACCTTTAAAACCTGCCCTCGGTTTATACTCAGGTCATACGAATAGGAGAAATGGAGAATAGAAGTACCGGTAGCCTACCTGTAGCAGACCATTCGGCAATGCAGAGAGGAAACCCGGAGTAGTCAGAGGCGCAGGAACTAGGCGCGGGCACGTTGGGGACGTAAGTTACGCACGTACTGCATGTAGCACTTACACAGCGCCTCCTGACTGCACCGGACTGACAACTGATGCCCTTGGCAGCCCCATTGCTTAGGTGGATCCGCTCCGCGCAGAAGCTGATGGTGGGCGGTATAGGATGGTCTTCCCGGCCGACAGTGCATTATGTGCAGAGACTGGAAGGAGGGGATGTTCCGCAAGGTGGGACTAGATTGGGTTCAGCAGCAGCAGAGCCTGTGAGCCCTCTTCAGACTACAGTAAGGAAACTCTTATGTATGGAGGGTTTAGGGGTGGGCTAGTACCATAAGTCTGTGCAGTGTAGGGGTTGGGGTTGTGTTAATAGTTGAGGCAACGCGAATAAAGGCATTTATGTTTTGTGCACGGGATTTATTTTATTATTGAGCTTGCCACTCCAGATGTTTAGAAACTACAACCCCAGCATGCTAGGATTTGTAGTTTACAAATATCTGGAGTTCCATAGAATAGTTGGTTACTGCATTCTGCAATTTTTATGGTACCAAATATTGAACATTAGTGTTTTCTATCCTCGGTTTATACTCAAGTCAATTGTTTTTACTCCTTTTTTTCGGGTAAAAATGGGTACCTTGGTTTATACTCGGTCGGTTTATACTTGAGTATAAAATACATATATACATACATACAGTAGACAAAGGGGTGATTTTTCCCCAGGTCACTTTTTGCTACACTATCTAGGCAATGGCTGCCAATGCAATGATATGGACTAGCCTGCCAGTAGTCCTAATAATGATGAATTACACTGAATTAAGAGCCCTGTGTCATACACAGTGTAGATTTTGAGCAGGTTTATAAGGGTGCATTAATTAATAAAATCATATAAAACATACAGATCGTTTTCACACAGTTAATAATAATTAAAAAAAAAAAAAATTACATCTACCAAAAAGTTTATAGCCAAAACCCTAAAAATATATAATATCTACGTGGATATTGATGTTATAGAAATATCCATATTAGAGCCCCAATACAAAACAATTTATTGAAAAGATAGTATGTGATATCATACTTATACACTAGTCAAAAAATCAACTAAGTTCAAAGGGGCACATTCTTCAATTCTTTGTGTTAAATGTGGTATATCTGCGGAAAGAGAATATGGCTGCAAGTAAAGGTAAAAAAGCGATCTTTGTTAAACCATAAATTGTAAATCCTATTAGAGTACCGTATATACTCCAGTATAAACCAACCTGAGTATAAACCGAGGCACCTACCTTTAAACATGAGTAAAAGTGATTGACTTGAGTATAAACCGAGGGAAGAAAATATGACCACTACTGCCTTCTGATTCTGTATTGTTTTGAGGTTTTAGTTGTCCATTAAATGGACAGCAGAATTCCTATTCAGTAATAGCTATACTGCATTTGGCTATTACTGTATAGGAATTCTTCTACAACTCCCAGCATGCTTTAGTTGCTGGGAGTTGTAGTTTCCAAACATCTGCAGTGGCAAGGAATTACCACTGCAGGGATTAATGCCTCTCCTTCCCCCCTTGGAGAGCCCCCCCCAGTGGGAAGTGAGACAGGCATTGAGTAGTTACGTCAGCCAGCAGAGGATGTGGAGCGAGCGGCCGCCTGAGCAAGTAAGTGACTGACTCGAGTATAAACCGAGGTTCGTTTTTCAGGCTATTTAGCCTGAAAACCTTGGTTTATACTGGAGCATACGTATATACGTAAATGCTGAAAAAACATATTGAGAAACATTCCACAATGTACTGACACCTTATTGGCAGGTAAGGCCGTGTCTAGACTTTTTGGCATCTGAAAAAAAAATCCAAATACTGCAGGAAATCCAAAATCGCAGGAACTTTTTGCGTTTCTGTGATTTCCATTAAATCAAAATCGCAAGCACAATCGCAAACGCATTTGCATGCGAAAACGCGTATAGTGTGGCTTAGCCCTTATTCTTTTTTTTAATGAAGACCTAGTGACAGTTATGACAGTTATGACTGCATGACTAGCTATTTGCATAAAGGGGTGGAGCTATGACTCATCACTGCCCAGTTTTTTATTGATAGAAGCACAAAGCCTAAAGCTGGCCATACACAGGCAGATATTGGATATCCCTAACTCTAAACAGCAATTGGAAAGTATCCCTGGATCAACCAGATCTACAGTATATGTATTAATACATTTGTTTTTTAGCTGCAGGTGAGACCAGGGTGTGGGTCATATATTATCATTTAAATGAAATAATACTTTGTTATTTTTCTCAAACTATTCTGTTTCATTATACTTCCAGAAAAACATCCTACCCACTAATTTTAGCAATTAAACTTGATACATTGGGTACACACTACACAGATGTATAGACATACAGTGATACTGTACAGTCATACAGATGTATAGTCATACAGTATAGTCATACAGATGTATAGTCATAGTCATACTGTATAGTCATACAGATGTATAGTCATAGTCATACTGTATAGTCATACAGATATATAGTCATAGTCATACATTATAGTCATACAGATGTATAGTCATAGTCATACAGATGTATAGTCATAGTCATACTGTATAGTCATACAGATGTATAGTCATAGTCATACTGTATAGTCATACAGATGTATAGTCATAGTCATACTGTATAGTCATACAGATGTATAGTCATAGTCATACAGTATAGTCATACAGATGTATAATCATAGTCACACAGTATAGTCATACAGATGTATAGTCATAGTCATACTGTATAGTCATACACGCATAGGAACACACCTCACAAGCTATACTATAACCGCACCACAGAGTTTAGGGTCCACCCATAGCAGAGAGTTGCACTTCAACAACAATGATAATGGACTGTTTCTGCAAGTTTTTAGTGCTTTTATTTGTTTTTAATTGCTACAAACAAAGTTTGTTCGCAACCATATTCGTGTCGTGGCAGAGCCTTTTGGGAGCTACACAGACCAAGCAGCATCAGAACAGCACAGAGTAAAACCCTGCGTGCCCCTAGTGGGTGGAGGTTTTTAAGAATTTTAATATATGATCATTTTAAAAAACTGATTTTTACAGAGATCTGATCTTAAACCTATTTATTTTAATTTTTGTTTAACCCTTCCCCTACCATACCCCCAAGTGCCAGCAAGATACTTTGAAATAATCAAATAAGATATATTTATATTCATGAAGTTTCAACCAGTCCCAATTCCGAATATTTCCATCTCCTTTATAGTTTTATGGCTTTCACTGGTTACACAGACATAAAGGAAAATGCTTGTGTACAACCAAAAAAGCAGTGTTTGAAGAAGAGGGGCCATAGGCATATCTTATTTCAGGATACTGGGAAGTCATTAAATAATGCAATACTGATTTTGGGGTCGGGTCTTGGACAATTTTATTTGATGGTGGGCGTGCGATTCCTATAGTAAATCCATGGTACATTTCTGTGAAAAGGTTAGCATGGCTTAAGATAATATTCAGTGGTTGGTGGCTCTTTGCCCGAATGTATCTGTGTGCATGGAAATACTGCAGCAGTTCAATCTCAATGCCCCCATGACAATCAGAAAAGTCTGTCTGGAAAACTGGAGAACTAGAACTAATAGCTTTAAGGAAAAGGTATGATGTGATCGGTATAGCAGAAACAAGGCTAAATGATTACAGACTGTACAGTTAATATGAAGGATTGGGTTTAACAATCCCAGGTGACACCTAAATAACTCTTGTGTTAGTACATCTCTAATGGAAAAAGATTGGGGGTTCTGGTAGATAACAGACTTAGCTGTTAGTAAACAATGCCAGACAGCAACAGCTAAGACTGTTGTCTTATATAAAAAGGGGAATAGATCAAGAGAAAAAACATTGTGGTATACTGGGTTTTGAGGAAGCTTTTGATACTGTGCCACATAGGCGAAATGTATTAAACTGAGGACTGTTGGCCTGAGAAGAAAACATTTGTTCATGGATAAAGAATGGTATTGGATCGCAAAAACAGAGAGTGGTAGAAAAATGTAGCTACATCTATGTGGGCTAAAGTTCTAAGCGGAGAGCCTAGGGTTCTGTACTGGGGCCGCTTCTTTTTAATTGTTTATAAATTACTTAGAGGGGGCCATTGAGAGCAGGTCTGTGTTGCTAATGACACTAAACTATGCAGAGCTTTGGAAACTTCAAATGATGTGATAAAAGTATCTGTACTTTTATAGTGTATACTGAGGGGGAAAATTTTCAAGACATTGCTTTTTTCACCATCCTCCGTAATTAACTTATGTCCATTAATATATAGTGGCCACATTTTCAGTCTCATCTTCTTTCTATTAATATACTTTTTAAAAAAGATTAGTGATTAGGATTAGTGAGCTTTGTTTAGCTATCCTAACTTCATTATTAATTTTAGCTAGCTGATTATGCTTTTCTACTCCTTGTTAAATTTTTTATACAGTTTTATAATCCCGAAGGCCACATGGGTGCGGATTTATTTTTTTACATTTATTTCCCAAGGGTATAAATTTAGAGTGAAATCCATTAAACACAGACCCTTCTGTCAGTACATTTACCTGAATACCTTATCCCAGTGACATGCTGAAGAGCTACTTTTAACCTGGGAAAATTTGCTTCCTGAAATTAAAAGGTCTTTGTTAACCCAGTGCAACTTTTCCTTTCAATAATATACTACTAACTACACTATTTCATGGTCACTATTCCCTAAGCCTCCAGTTACCTTTATACTAAATATCTCCATGATGTTAGATATTTCCAGAACCAACAGAGCTCCTTTTCTAGTAGGACAGCCACCGTGAGAGAAAATAATCCTGCAGCAAATTCAGGAACTCATCGCCCTTCCTGTGTGGCAGTTTCACTGCACCAATAATAGTAGTGGAGAATTGACACCAATCCAATGTTAGGGTAATTAAAGTCCCAAATAATGAGTACACTCACCAAACTTGCAGCCCTTGCCAACTGCATATGGAAGCTGACTCACTTCCTCCCTGCTAGCATTTGGTGCTTATAGATCGTGATGGCCCAGTTCGCCGATACATTTTCGTATTTCGAAATGCATGGGGAAAAAACGGATTTTTGAAAATTTTAGAAATTACGAGGATTTCACGTATTTTCGAAAATGCAGTGAAATGTGGGAAAAGTAAGTATTTCGAGGATTTTTTTCATTTAATGTGTGTAATGGGTCCGCTCGCGGATTTTTCAAATTTTTCCGAAAATTCGCGGATCCTCGAGCGGACCAGAATTTGCGAAGTTCAGACACCAACAATGAATTACCCCCTTTCCTGTTGCCTAATGCCCCCATATTGTCTCCACTTTACCATATCGCAGTTATCTCTCTTTAAATTGTCTTCAATTATTTTTTTTAACAGAAACACATACTCCTCCTCCTTTCCTTTTTTCTTGTCCTGACTAAACAAGAGTAGCCTTTAATTCTTCAGCCCAGTCATAAGAACTGTTCAACCAACGTTTTCTGCTATACTATTACATCATACTTTCCATTATCTCCAATTCTCCTTTTGTCAGCCAGGCTTTTTGCATTTTGTAAACATATTTGTAAAATATGATCACTTTATACAAATGGATTATTAAGGGGCCATACAGGCAAACTCTCTGGTGCATTGTTTACTAATCGGTCGGAATATTCATAGGACATGTGGACATCCTTTAAGATTGGAAGAAAAAAAGTTTCATCTTCAGATTAGGAAAGGTTATTTACAGTGAAATTGGGAACTGTCTTCAAAACAAGGATGTGATAATAGCAAGTTCACTGAATAGCTTTAAAGTGGGCTAGATGAGTTTTCTTAAACAAAAAATATTGAGAATAACTGGCATAATATATTATTATATATATATATTGCAGTTCTAGTTAATCCAGGGATACTTTTTGATAGCCATTTAGTCAGAAAATAATCTTTTTAGTTGTTTGGGTTGTTTTTTTGCCTTAACTCTGGGATCAACTGCAAGGTAGGGTAAAATGAGGGTGAAAAGGTTTGGACAATGGACAAAAGTATGTCTTTATTCAACGTCAATTACTATGTTACTATTGTACATACTACATGGATAATGAAGTAAAAATACTAGTAATTGCATATGGCAGCTTACATTGCCATTTTATATGCAGTGGGTTAGAAAGTAGTACAATGTACTGTATATACTTCCAAAACAATAGACTTACTAAATCATGTATCAGTAAATGTTTATTTAAACATTTATCAGCTTATTTCTCATCAGTAAGATGGTCAAAGCCACTGTAACTTGCGGTCCAAGGCACGAAGCAAGGCAGAAGCACACCAAGGGAAAGAAGGCTGGTAAGTACTGGTAGTCGTCTAGAAATGTAAAAACATCTCAAGGTCGAGGGTTTGGGTGTTTGTTTTTAACAAAAATATGAAAGTTTTTTGGGGGTGAACTTGCCTTTAATATAGTGTGGGAGGAATTAATTTTATGCAAACATAAGGATAATAAAACAGGCTGGCCAGCCTATTAATATAACTTCACTATTATATGAAATATAGTAAAGGAAGAAAAAATACAGGCTGATAAGTTTATATCTTCCTATATTTCTGCTGAGCCAGGGACATTAGATTATGTCGATCATAAACAGTTTATTAACTGCAGAGGCTTTGTGCTTGCAAATTATAGATTTGATAGATCAGAACAAAGATATATTCACCCAAAACTGGACATGTCCTTCCTATTGTCCTGCATTACTTTATCATTACTATAGTAATAGCAGCTTGTAGATGACAACAAAAGTGTCGTGATTTATTGTAAATCCAGTAAAAACAAACTGATGAGTACTGGTCAATCGAAAACTACAGTTTTTGAAAATCTACGGATCTGGCGAAATTCTGGAAATCTGAACATTTCAAAATATAAAAAAATGTAATATCCAAATGCAGAAATAACAAATAATTTGAAAATTCAATGTGAAAAGTAGAAAATCAAAATGAAAAGTAGAAAATTACAATAAAAAAAATCAAAAATCAAGATCAAAAATTTCTGGGTTACCCCAGATTTTCAGAGTTGTTTTTATTTATTACTAGACATTAACCTGCTACACACTAACGGGCGCTAGAACCCAGAGTGCCCCCTAGTGTCCCAAGGCCATAGTCCTCCTCCTGTCCCAAGGTCAGAGTACCCTCTTAGTGTCCCAAATCCCAGCCCTCCCCTCCTGTCACAAATCCCCCTGTTCTGCTACCAAATCCAAGGCCTCCCCTCTGTACCAAATCCAGCCCCCCCCTCTTGTCCCAAATCCAGAGGGGCCCCTCTGTCCCAAATCCAAGGGCCTCCCATTGTCCTGAATCCAGCCCCCCCCCTGTCCCCAATCCAGGGGCCCTCTGTCCCAAATCCAGGGGCCCGGCTCCCCAAGCAACCTTACCTGCAGTCTGTTTATGCTGTTCTCCCTCCGTGTGTTTCCTGTTTTTCTCCTCTAGTGTGAGTCAAAAGGAAATGCAGAGACTCTCCTCTAGTGGGCAATCGGAACTGCAGGCTCTCCCTCTAGTGTGAGTCCATAGGAACTGCAGTGACACACACCACACGGGACACGGGACGCACATATGCAAATAACCTCATATTATTATACTGTAGAAGAATTTACCGGTATATTATTGAGGAAAAGTTGTCACAATCACACGTGTTCAAGGCATAGAAGGAGACTTGTAACTTAACATGGAAATCAGAGATAAATCTTTATTCCTAAGAAGCATACTCCCAAGAATGTATACAGCCAATTGGATTCAGCAGGCAGATATAACTATAAAAGAAAGCCACAAAAATTCTCTACCAAACAGGTTGCTATGTTGCTAAAACTGTAAAGCATGCAAGCATGTAAATGGCAACTCATTTACACCCTTTCAGCAAACGATGCAAGATTCCAGGATACTAAACGAGCAACACGGATCAATGTTATATATTTCTTAAATGCCCATGTTTAAAATATACAAGGTAAGACAATGGGGCCTTTATAAACACTTCCAGAGACATAGAAGTCAATGACATTCGAAAGGAATACTAAGAAAAATCAAAAACCTTCCACCAGTGCGGCACATTTCTGGAAGCCAAACATCAAAATACATAAATGAGAGGGATGATCAAATACCCTCAGGGATTTTAGATAATATTTTTTACATTGAGAATTATACTGGATATAGTTTAAAATTCCTTGCAACACAAGGGAGTAGATTATAGGTTTTAGATTTTATAGTGACACTTTTATATCCCTTGAACAGCAATAAGCTTTTTAAACACTACACACACTTTTTTAACTATATGTCAACCTGGCATTTTAATTTCATAATTTGTAACATACTTGTATTGCAACAATGTTTATAGACACGTTATAGCTACACTTATGTCCTTTATTTCTAATATAGCCACTAGAGGGCTGTCAAATACAACCCTTATCTCCTTTATATTAACACCACTTATGGTATTACTTGTCTGATGGAGTGCCACTATAGCACTGAAATGTCATGTGTGAGCACTATATGTGCTAATAAAACATTTCTGTTTTAGTCTGGGTGGGCTGATATACTTGCTATCAGGCCAGATTTACCTGATAGCAGACGCCAGTGGTTGGATTGGCGATGTCAAATCTCCCCAACCCTATAGGAGTAAATCTGCATCTGCTTCCTATCTATGTGTGTTTTGATAATCTCTAACTCCAAATACAACATGTGATTATATAAACACAAGGTTAAGTATAGTCCAGGAAACATTGAAATTACATTACATTATAAAGTAAAATTACGTAGCCAACATAAGCATATACTCAGCTCCACACTAGACAAATAACACAAGGGTATATCATATGGTAGACCTAGCCAGCATATGTCTATGAGTGAATACCATACCACTTGTAATCTAAATGCATGGAGGGAGCATGTTAAAAAAAAACACAATACAAGTTTCATCTCATCGCATCGAACGTTGCAATAGCACAAGATGGATGCAACATCCCCCATGTTCATGAGGAAATGGACTTCCCCTGTGGATTTTGCCTAGGTTCTATCGCTAAAGCATTTCTAATGTTCAAGAAGATGAGACTTTAGTCTCGCTTGATTTTCTGGGTAGCTTTGATTACACAAACATAGAAAAGATAATGAATGCCAATCCTAGGCCCCATACAATATCATATTATCTGCACACTGCTACTTTATAACAAAGTGGTTTAGAATCATTACCGTGATTCACATGAATATGAAAAGGTTCCAACCACGTCAAGGTAACCCAGTACTGAAGGTCCAACTTCTAAACCTTTTTACTTCAATTACCATTAGCAAACTTTTGCATTTCTCATAGGTTGTGCACTGGATCCATATAGCAGGCTTTTTCACTTACCTCCAGCCCTTTGGATTTTAAATGAGGGAAGAGGCATCCACTAGTGCATTGATTATCTTTTCTATGTTTGTATAAAGTTTGACCTTTATGGGAGGTCCTATCCTTATATTAAGCACTGGATGGATGGCCTCTTCCCTCATATTTAAAAAGCAGTGTGGGTAAGGGGTGTTATAGAAACTTTACCTGGGCGTTACTATAACACCTCTTAGCAACAATGCAATCACGCCTTGCATTCATAAAGTCCTTAACACCTGGCTGTGATATGCTAATTGGGACTTCCAGGTACAAATTGCCAACAGATTCTTGTACAAATCATTCTGAATTGATCAAGACAATCGGATGACTAGCGAAATTCTTCAAAGAACTAAACTTTAAAGTTTAGTTGATCTTTAACTGATAAACAACAGATACAGTAATGTATACTAAAAACCCCTTTACAAAGTATGCAGTGTGCAGATAATATGATTTGTATGGGGCCTAGGAATGTGCATTGATTTCTTCTATGTTTGTATCAAGTTTGATCAGTTCACTTCCGCTAAGTTAGTTTAAATTAGCCTAATTGGAGTGCTTTATCCTATGTAGTTTTGCTTACATCAGTATAGGTTAGCAGTTTAAAGAACATGTCCAACCTTAAAACTAAAAAGTTGGTTTATGTTTTGGCTCTATAAGTCAACTGTAATGAAATTTACATTTAATTTTGACATGTATTATTTAGTTGACTGTTATTCTATTTGAATACATGTATATATCTCACTGGGAGGGTGTCTCTTTCCCCTGTTGTAACATACAGTATTGCTTAATCCCAGAGACAAATACATAGTACAGTACTTCACAAAAGTAGCTGTGTGGGACCCACGTACCCCTTGAATGTTCAGCTGTAAAAAAAAGGTATACAAGTTCATTCCTGAAACAAATGATGACATGATAATCCTGATTCAAGATAATAAAAAACATTTCATTTATGTCAGGAAATATTGTATGAAGCATTTGGCTGTAAAAAGCATACTGTGTATTATATTCTAAAAGTGCTTGATAACTAAAGATGTATCATACAAGACGAAAACAATAATCCTATCATACTGTAAAAGGCCATAACAATTTCAAATTGGAGACATGAGTTCTTTGGGTGATTTGAGTATAACTTATTAATTGTTATTGGTAATATACTACTTGCATTTTCGACATTCAATAGTTGTAAAGGTTTCCAGTTTGTTGTCAAGACTTGGATATGTCATATGATAATATATTGGATTGCTTCCACAATCCTGTGATTGTGTGTGTGTTGATACAAGACCAGGAGTGCTGTATTGATTGTGCATAGTATATATATATATATATATATATATATATATATATATATATAATATATAACACACACACAATACCACAGGATTGTGGAAGCAATCCAATTAGGCAATTACATCTACAAACATTTAGCGGAAGTGCTACTGATATGGTCAAACATTAATACACAACATAGAACAGATAATCAATGCACAAGTCCTAGGCCCCATATCATTATATGCACACTGGCATACTTATTAACAAGGAGTTTAGTATACATTACTGGATCACATGAATGAAAAAAGCCTTCCAACCACGTCAAGGTAACCCAGTCTGGAAGGTCCTAACTTTAACCTTTTTAAATTTATTTTACTTCAATTACGTAGCAAACTTTGCATTTCTCATTTTACACGGATCCATATAACAGGCTCTCTCACTTCCCCCAGCCTTGGCTTTTTAAAATGATGGAAGAGGCCATCCAGTGCTTTATATTAAACGGCATAGGACCTCCCATAAATATATATATACTGTATATGGCTTAAACCATTAAAAGTTATAAGAAGGAACTAAATCTGCTTGTATGACCTACAACAGAAAGCCATGTACAGTATTTTTTTCTTTTTTATAAATAAAAATGGTATCAGGCTTTGAAATCCAACACAAAAAAAAAATCGATAAAAAGATTTAAGAACAGGGAAGATCTGTTCCAAATTATGGGTGTGCACTGAAAATATGAAACAGATGAATAAAAAAATGTCAATAAAAAACCGTGCTTGTGAAGCATCCCTAAATCACCTGGCAGAACTTTTACTATAGTAAGTTAAGATCTAAATATAGCTAGCCTCATCAGTGATTATTTTCCAATTACAAATGACTGAAGAACAGGAGATTTAATTACATCAAAGAAATGAAAATACCCTTACTCAGAAATTCAGCTCTAATTAAACTATTTCACCAACTAAAGTACAACTGAAAAAATACCACAGTTTTCTTTTTATTTCCATTCATGTGAGTAATTAATTATAAATAATTTTAAAGGAAATCTTACAAAAATATTAACGGTATATCCTCCAAGTCACCAAAAACTGGTTACTTGTTAGTTATATGCCCTTCAACCCCAATCTGCTATTTTTACCTGTTTATTATATGCATTTGTAAACGATATTTAATGAATTCTATTCCTTTCTGACAAACTATCTGATAATGCCTGCTAATAGAGATGTTCCGAACTTCGAAAATCCGGTCGCTGCGAGGATCGCGGATTTTCGAAAAAATCCGAAATTCGAAATCCGCGAAGCGGACCCGTTAAACGTATAAAATTGAAAGTTCGGCAAAAATCCGCATTAAAAGTGGTCTAAATGCCTTGGAACGTACACTAACCACTAGCAGGGACCTGGGTAATGGCCTTAGATACACGTATAAATGCCAACAATACCTAAAAAGTACAGTCCGCTAGCGTGACTTTAAAAAAAACGGTATTTTTCGAAAAACGAGGATTCCGTAAAAACGAGGATTTCCGTAAAAAAAACGAGGCTTTCCGTAACTATGATAGCTGCCATGGCTAATTTGGATCATGTGGTTGCTCCGTCTTGAAAATTACAGAATTACTCGTTTTAGAGTATTCTCGAATCGAGATACTCGTAATTACGTTAAGCCTCGTAATTACGCGAATCCTCGTATTACGAGGACTTGGTTTTTCCGGATCCCGAAAGTATCGTAGATCCTCGGAATTACGGCAGATACTCGTATTTTCGAAATTTTCGTAAAAAAAAAATCCGCAGTTCGGAAGTTCGGAAGTCCGGAAAGTCCGGAATAATCCGCCGTTCGCGGACGGGAGAATCCGCGGCGGATCCGGGTTCGGGTCCGCAGAACCGGCCATCTCTACTGCTCACAAGAGATTTTTATAGACTTGATTATACATAATGTTATACATATACTATAATATGCATAGTCTGTTCCATCTCTTCATCAGACACGATCTGGCCAGTTTTAGAAGACACACGTTTTGTAAGGCATCTTCCCGTAGATCTTGAAGCTGGACAGTCTAGTGAGCAAAGATTAAGTATAATGCTGATCCAGACTAAAACCAGGGTTAGAACCTCGCGGTTTAGGTCCCACCCTGGTATTTTAAGGGTGGCACCGTTATGTTGTCCTTTAATAAACATGCTTCTTCTCAAAGGGAAAGAAGATGAAAACCTTGCCAATTTAAAGTTCAGCCAATTTTAAAGTATCGCGCTAGTATTACTACCTCCTGTTCTGCTTTTATATAAAATAATTCGCTTTAGAAGTTTTGCAGTGCTTGCCGTTTAAATGCTCCTGGCTGAGTTTAGTGAAAAACATTTTTACAGATATTGTTATTGCAGTAGTCTGCAGGGAAATTACTTACCTGACTATTTTTTTTACCTACCGGATTTTTCTTGAACTTAGTCAGGATAGCTGTACAGTAAGTGCAAGCACTTATGGTGCCCATACATAGGAACTCACCTTTGATGTTCCCGCATATTCGAGCAACTCTGTTGTGGGAACCATGGATGGTGAAAAAACACAGAGCTGTAGTTTAAAGGAGATTAGACATCATTTATAGACAAAAATTGTATTGTATAAATAAGTGGTAAATCGCATGTTAAATGATGTTAATATTATGGTTAGCATGGGTTTCACACTTATTTTATGAGGCGTTTGCACAGAAAACCCAATGCAATCCATTTCAGTTAAGTTTTGTGCTAAAAATTAGAAGTGGGGGACAAATGCGGTGAAACATAACTCCCACTTCGGCATTACTGACCATTTGCTCCCGCATGCCATAGCTGCACAAAGTCATTACGGGAGTAATATTACATTTGCCCCTCAGGGTTAACTTCTAAACAAATTATTTTTATATATATCAACAACAAACTGTACTTAAAGGAGAATATACTCCTCTGCACACCGCCTTCCAAAAAATAAGTGCTTCAGGGTTGGAAACCTAAGCTGCTAGGCCCTCACCTATGGGTTTTTCCTAGATCCCCCATACCAAGGCTCCAAAGTTTCTTGCTTGTAGTGTCTGACTGGCCCCACCTCCTTCCATAGGCTGGCACATGTTTAATGAAAGACCCACAATGCAAGAAGAGTTTCTTTCTTTGGTTGATCAGGGACAATCCTGGAATGTAAAAGAGAGCAGAACCAGACTTGACACTATGAGACACTCTTTCAAGCCTGATATGAGGGACCTAGGGCAAACCCAGAGTTGAGATCTTAGATGGTTTAAGTCTTTACTTTAGTTTTCTTAGGGGAGATGTAATTGATGCAGATTCAACCAAATATGCTTCTTTCAACCCAAGGTGCTGTGTACTCTTGAAATATCCAGGTGATTGTTTCACCCTGCCTCATATTAGGAGTATTTATAAGTAGTATAGACAGATAACATTATCTGTTTTGACAAATCGAAGATGCATTAACATATACTTTTGTTGATGATAACTAAAAAATTGTAAAAAAAACCAAATTACATTTCACCAAATATGTCAGAAATCAATTTCATTTGGGGAAAAAGTATGCAACCCAATATACTGTTTCTCTTTATAGGAATACAGCATGTAATATTGGCCTGAGGATGAACAATTGTTTCAAACTTTGTTCCAGTGCATATGAGAAAATCCCATTGTATTGAATACTTTCTTAGCCGTAGGATTATAAAAAGGAGTCCTGCTTTATAGTTAGTTAAGGAAAAGGTTCACCTGGTAAAAAGGAGAACAATGCCCATGGCATCCTACTAAAATGTTTATATTTATTTTGCAGAGCTACTGTTTAAATTTACAGAAAGCAGAAGCATATTTCATATTGAGATCAGATACAAACAAATCTCTAGGTGTATTAAGGAAAGATGCCAGCAGCACAGCATATATAACTAGAGGAGTTCTTGGTGACAGGGAATGTTTCATTAGTGAATCGTGGAAAATTATTTAGAAAAGCAAGCTGGATGACAGCGTGAGTATAAAAAGGTCGACAAAAAAAAAACATTTAAAACATACCATTAGGATGGGCATTGTTTACATGTGGTTTCCCTTAAATATGGGGCAGGACCTAACTGAGCCCTACTAGACTAGGTTGGTCTTGGCCAGAGTCAGGCAAAACAATGCAGGTGCACGTAATGGGGGGGGAGGTTAAGAGACCAAGAGCCCAGCAGGTGCTGTACACCCTTTTCCCAATTAAAGGGGGGAATGGCTGGTTAGCTATGCAACTTCCTGGTAGTGTGGACTCCCGGAGACAAGTTGATCTGTGCCTGCTAGGCCCATGGTCTAGCAGCTGGCATTACTACTGTTACAAGTTTAATTACAAAGTGTGTTGCTATTCAAGCTGGGCCATTTAAAATCCAAAAAGGAGTCAGATATTTATTAGGTTAGCCAAGCTAACTGCTTCAGATTAAAATGGATAGAGCCATGTTATTATATCAGTACAAGGCAAACTATTATGTCAGTCATCAGGCGGCCAAGGAAACAAGTTATCATGAAATTTAATATTTAAGAGAGGGCAAGTGATGAAAATAAAACAGTAAGCACAGTACTATTTGTGAAGAGAGTATTGAAATAGTGTCTTCGAAGTAGTGCTATTTTACACTAATTAGTAGCTGAAAGCAATGACTATAGCTTAGATGATCTGTCTTGTAATTTGGATTTCCCTCTCATCATTTAACTATATCTTCTTTGAGATAAGGAAAAGCTACAGCAATCCTGAAAAAACATATTCATAATTCCTGTGCTCAAGGTGACAGAAATAATTTTGATTTACTGGATTTCTTAGCTTTTCCATGAATCAAAAGGCAGCATCCTGCGGGGAAGATGCTTTATTTCCAAGTAAAGAAGTTTCACCTGAATTTTTTAATGCTGAGTTATTTCTGAGAATGTACTGCTTTCAAATATAATCCTAAAGAAAAGACAGCTTAATGTATTAGAAAAAATACATCGTAACCGGTTGACAGATAGCCTGATAAGGTTTACTATAAGGCACTTACAGGTTACAGCTACATCTGATTGGTTGAGGGGCAAGTTAGCACCATTTTAATGATAAGAACTTTTATGAATAACCCTGCAGAGAGCAGTCTAACTAGCATATTACGTCGATATAAACTGAGATTTTCAGGCTAAAAATAGGCTAAAAATTGAGCATTGGTTTGTGTTCGAGTCAAAGACTTACCTGCTCCGGCAGCGGCACGCTCCGCATCCCTGCTGGTTGATGTCACTATTTGGTGCCGCCGGGTGCTGAGTAGTGACGTCAGTCAGAGGAAGGCGGAGCTACGTGACGCCGGAGCAGAGAAGGGATCAGAGCAGGGGAACCCGGAGCAGGTAGGAGAAAGGCAACTGTGGGGAGTCTCACAAGGGAGGGAGGGGGAAGTACACTAAATTCCTGCTGTGGCAATGCTTGCCACTGCAGATGTTTGGAAACTACAAACTCCCAGCAACTAAAGCATGCTGGGAGTTTGTAGTTTCCAAACATCTGGGGTGGCAAAGGAATGAGGCTTTAGTTGCCTAAAATGCACCAGACGAATTCCAGTACAGTAATAGCCAAATACAGTATGGCTATTACTATGGGGACTACTGTATGGGAATTCTGCTGTACATTTAAAGGGCAACTAAAAACAATTACAGAACAAGAAGGAGGGTTAGCAGTATCTGTTGGCCGCGGATTCGTATTGTTTGAGGCTTTAAATTGGACAGCTCGAATACCCATACAGCATCCCATACAGTAATGGCCATACTAGATGTGGCTATTACGTGTATGGGACTACTGTAGGGGAATTCTGCCTGTCACATTTAAAGGGCAACTAAGCCTCAAAAAATACAGAATCAGAAGGCAGTTGTGGTCATTTTCTATACTCGATTATACTCGAGTCAATCACTTTTACTCTTTTTAAAGATAAAAGAGGGTGCTTGGTTATAATCCATGTCAAAATAAAGCAGTTAATTACCAGATTGTATGAATCCGTGGATTTTTGTGTTTGGGATGTATTATATGCTGTGAAAGTGGTACTTGGCTCCATGAGATACGCACCCTGAGGACTAACAAATAGGAGTGCAGTATGTCATTTGACTATGTAGGGAACTGATAATGACTATAGGGAACTGAAAACTTTTTGTTTGGCAGTTCAGGATTGGCCACTTGGTAAAAGTATAAAAAGGGAAGCATCCATATGCTGCGCTCTTCTGACTCCTGGAGTTTCCCTAAAGGAAACAAAGAGACCTGGGATCTAGATAACAGGTAGGCCTAGTTATGTGAGATTAGATTCTGTTATAGATCACTCTAGGAGGGACAGAATGGAGTAGAGTAGCAGTGGAGCAGCCTGAGCTCCAAAAGGAGATTTAGTAAGGATAGGGTCCTGCGTTATACCACCCAAGAATAGGACATGGGACATAGGGGTAGAAGATTCCACTACAGTGACCTGAGAGATGGGGTGGCACTAACAAACTGATGTTATTTATGCTGTTTAAAAACTTTCATTTAATAGGTTGTAATGGGTCCGCTCGCGATTTTTCGATTTCATGTTTTTTCGAAAAAATTCGCGGATCCTCGAGCGGCGGACCGGATTTTGCGAAAGTTCGGACAATCTCTAATATTAATCCAAGATTAATATGCATGGATGCCAGAACCATACAGCTCTCACACGTTCCGTTTTTAACGCTGCTGCTGCCTGGGGCGATTGGGGTGAACATGGCCCTTTAATGTTCTTCATCATGCTATCTTCATTTACCCGTACTAAACATGCACAGTGCTTCTTTGTTAGTCCCATTTGTTTAGCTACAGCTCCCTCAGCTAAACTAAAAATTGCTACAGAAAATAAATAAATGTGGAGGAAATAAGGTAAATATAGACACTTAGTGTTCAGTTTGTTTTTTTTTACCACTCGAGTTTCCCAATGCAAAAAGGTTTTGGTTATGTTTTCAGTAAATGGATAAAGCAGATGTGTCTATATTACAGTTTTATATTTGTTTTATTTCTTATGTTTCACCATATGCAACTGTTCTTAATTTTACAGAAATCCATGTGTTCATTATCTAGCAACCTCCAACAAAAATATTTTTACCATGCAATACCAATTTCAGCTTCATTTCACTGCTTCCTTTTATAACTTAACACTGACAAGGTAATCCAATTTAAATTTGCTTTTTTTTTTTTTTTGGGCAATGATCAAAGCAGGATTATACTAGTTAAAGGACACTCTAATTACAAGATAGCTTTATTTAGAACATACCATATTATACAAATATGGCAGTAAGGATTACTTCATGGGCTTCCTTATTAGCATTCACAAGTATTTCAAGATTTCTCGTAATGTCAAATATTCAGAATATTTGAAAAATCCAGATTGGAATCTGCATTCCAGGATTGATTGCTTTTCCTATGCAAAGTTGCAAACTTCTTCATATTAAGCCGTGGAACCCTAGAATTCTCATTGCCATGGCTAACAGGGGGTTGACACTAATAGCTGCCATTGTGAAATTCTAAAAATTTGATCATTCACATCGGCCTTGTAACCATTCGGGAATGCCCGAAAATATTCCACGGTTGCTCCCTGTACTAAAGTATACATTACCCTATGCTTTACATAGAGAGATGCTTGGGACTGTGTGGTAGGGGATCTTTGAAAAATGACAGACAGGTCTTGCAGATTCTGTCTGTTATCTTTCAAAGATCTTTGGGAGTGTGTACCCACCTAAGGCTTCTTTGTGCCTCTTACATGCATCTAAAAAATATATATGTTTAAAGTATCTGTGTATCCTTTTCCTGATTTATCATAAAGAATTCCATTAACCACTTGTGTTATGGGAACTTGGTCATAGTGATAGAACATGACAAGATCCCTACCAAATTTCATATTAGAACAAAATATAAATTAAGGAGACTGGACATTTATATTTCAGGGCTCCTTTTTCTTATTCGTTTTGATAAATGCCCTTCCATTTTATGTCTATGATCTCTAAAGCACATCACAAGGTTTTTTCTTTGATGTTTTACACCGACATAATGCGTTTGAAGTAATTTTTGTCAAAAGAAAATTAATGATTGAACTTTGTTATAATAAAGCTTCCAGATGACACAAATGCATAAAAACAGAGAAAAACTATCTATTATAAGCTGGGTGAAATGACAAACATGAAAGATAAGTAAACTTTGAAAACAATAGTAAGTTAGTTAGAATGACAGCATTTTTTTTGTAATAAAGAAAGCTTAAGACTAAGTTGAAATAGAGGCACATTTCTGGGGGGAAAAGTGAAAGATGATTTATTCTAAATTAAAGAGATATCAGAAATGTCAGCAGAGCAATTTTCGACTTCAGAAGAATGTGGAATTATTATTGTAGAGATTAGAGTCTTGTCTGTGCTGTGTCTAAGAGAATTGTTTTTAATACATTAAACTAGTTCAAGATTTATACCGTACAACGAGGATATAATCTATAATAATCTAGCGACTGTAATGTTTCCTTGCAGCTAGCCTCTTTTTATTAAATTAATTGGGGTAAATGATCTGAGTCTCAAAGCAGGACATTTACCATATATTTTATGTTTTTTGTGTTTATTTGTAAAATTTTGGCCTCCTAGTAATTTCAATAGTTTTGCTGGTGAAACTCTAAACTCTAATACAAAAGCCAGGTGGTTTTACCATCTCTAATTTATAAGATCAATTCTTGCAGGAAAAAACAGATTGAAATTGTTGTAATAAAATGTTTTCATTCCAAAGATCATTGACTTTTCAAGGACTGATCTATTTCATCTTATTCACATATCAATAGTATAATAATAGGGGCTAAATATAGGACAGTAAAATGTGACCATAGTCAAGCAATCTAAATTCCTGGTTTAATACAACACTTTGTCGCATTCTGCAGATTTAAAATTAAACAGATTAAAAGACTGATGTAAATCATTAATCAGAAATTCTAATATGTGCATATAACATGCCAAAATCAAACCCGCTTTGTTTGGCAGGTTTACATACACAACAAATAATTAAGATTTAGTATAGTATAGTATTGTTTTTGGGTTTGAATAAAAACATACAGTATATCCACCAGTCCAACCCTACTCAGCAATACCCAACCCACCCTTATCCTCAAAAAGAATGGAAACTATAGATTTTAGCCAATTGCTGAAAGGGCTTCATCTGCCAAAATATCGATAACTGATCCTTCAGGTTCTTTCTATCTGTAGTTGATATATTTTAATCTTTAGGGAAGCATTATGTACATGTTGGTAAACTAAGGATGAGAGCTGATCTAGATGGTCTCTAAAACCCTGGAATTTAAATGGTTATAACCCAAAAATATCATGACCCACAAAATCATCAGGGGAATTATCAAAAGTCGCAGCACTTTTTCCATTTACCATAGCTACAATCGCATATTTAAAGGGGCCAGGAAACTGCTCACAAGTAGAGATGTTCGAAAACAGCAAATTTGGTTCCATTTTTGGAATTTGGAATCCGAAAAAATATGAAAATGGAACCCATCCATATAATAAAAATAGGATAGTAAAAAAGCTATGGCATTTAAGTAGATGCCTCAGGCCCCTGGGAAATTGTCAGGGGGGGAACAAGTTCATATCACCAAAAACATAGTAAAATCAAATTTTTTACACGCGAGCTATTTTCAAAGGATACTTTTGGTAACCCTCAAAAGAGGGCCTTGTATATTCATTAACCCTCGAAAGTAGATTCGGTAACCCTCGAAAGTAGAATTATGCTCAAAAGTAGCTTGATAAACTCAAAAGAACCATAGATAGCCC
The DNA here is from genome assembly GCA_019447015.1 of Hymenochirus boettgeri. Classification (NCBI taxonomy): domain Eukaryota; kingdom Metazoa; phylum Chordata; class Amphibia; order Anura; family Pipidae; genus Hymenochirus; species Hymenochirus boettgeri. Next base: position 68,186,778 of record CM033476.1, on the reverse strand, counting down.
TCTAAAGAATTTGGTACCTCAAAAGTAGCTCTGTATTTTGGAGGGTTTATCAAAAAATAGAAAGTACAACCAGAAGTTCAAGTCGAAATCCGGGTGGTTCAATCGGTCTGAATCCAACTCCTTACTCACAATAGATCACCTGAGAAAATATGCATGTAAATAAGTTGTTAAAAGTAAAGGCTTAATAAAATTGCTTTATAGAAAATACTGTAAAGATGCCAAAAATCTCCCAGGCATCTAGTTTTGTTTGCACATTTTTACACCTAACATCTGCAGAGAAGAGAATTATACAGATACACAGACAAAGCTTCCCCTGCTGCCAAAATCAATTGCATAATAAAAAGGAATAAGAACACAATATTAAAGCTAAATTACTGCCGTATCGTCTTTCCTTTATTTCGCCTTACTATTGCCCAGAAGAAAAAAAAAAAAAAACAGTCCTTATAACTAGGAAATATTGACAAAGTTGAAACAAACAAAGAATTCATTCAATAAAAATGTATTCTTAGTCTGCTCTTTTTCCTGTGTTTAATATACATATTGACACACAGTGCTCATATGATGATTTAAGCAATTAGGAGTAATTCCACAATGTGTGATTTGTAAGCTGATTGTATGTGGACAAATATAATTTATTCTCACACTTGAAAATGTCAGAAGGCATTTTCCATGCCCTTTCACCTATAGCAGCTAATCAATGTTTACAAATGAATGCAGTACAATAAAACAAAGCAAAACAGTAACGTGTTTTTTGAAGGGTAATAAAGTGAGGAATGGCTTATGCCTTCTAAAATTCCATGCACTTACATGTTCATTATTTTTAACTATACAGAAATCCTATAAACAGAGGATATAGAGTCACTACTCGTAGTTTATAGTTAGTGACCTTGTTGGTGGCTTTTCTAAAACATTTGTTGCACCTGAAGTAAAATACTACAGGGTTATTCATAAAAGTCTTATCGTTAAAAATGGTGCTATTTTGCCCCAACCAATCAGATTTAGCTTTCAAATGTTAAAAAATATCTTGATTGGTTAGGACAAAAGAGTACAAACTTTAAACGATAAGAACTATTGAATCTCCGTGTTAGCTTACATTCATTTAAGAAAAATACATATAGCCTTTAATTGATGGGGATTAAAAGAATATTACAGGTAAGTACGTGTAGCAATATACAATGTGATAGCTCTGGTTACAAGCAAGCCACCCACTGAAGCGAGTGGTGGAGGTAGTGTGTCTGTTCATTGGCCACAAAGGTGCATGGTATTGTGCTGTTTGCATTTACTGACAAACGTGTTAACTTCATTTACACAGCAAGGTCTTTCATATCCCTGTCTTGTCTTTAGTGCTGACAAATTTGGCACCCTTAATAGAGCGTATCATATGATCCACAGCAAGGTCAACAGCATCAACTATTGATTATAAGTGAATGTCAAAATTAGTAAAGACTTATTTTGCAATTCAAAATGATTATTTAAATTATACAACCCATTATATTTTTTCTGCCGTAAAAATCAGCGTTTTTGACATAAGGCCTACTTTAGTTTACAATAATTACATTTTTTTTCCCTGTTCAAGCTGCATAAGTTGCTAATTTGATGAAGCAAAATAAAATCATGCCATATAGTTTTGTTATTTGTTATGGAACACAAAGTAAGTTTATGTCATCAGCCAGGATACGCAAATGTTTTATGGCTGTGAGGATGATGGCACCCCACGCTTTCTACCGGCAACAAAGAAAAAACAATTAGCTGGAGAGTGTCTACCCAGCTTATTTCATTTTCTAAAACTCCTGGACAGGTTGTGGCTGGCTCTATCCATTTAGTGAAATGAAATACATTTAAAGCATACAAATGGTAAATATTATCTAGCAATATTTATACTCTGTCTAGATTTTTTGATCACAAAATATTATTTCAGGGTTTATCTGAGATGATTTTGATATTTATCTTTTCTACACACATCCTGTGAAATTTTAGCATATACACGTACCTAGCAACCCCCCCCCCCCCCAAAATAAATGTAGGCTATCTCAACTGATATTCATAATCTATTACTACATAAGATTTATAATGTTCTTGTGGGTAGGTGAAATTTCACATTGTTAAATGTTTAATCAGTTGGTGGGAATAAAGAAACTATAGGTACTGTATTCTGTTTTCCAAAATAGGTTGTTAGTATAAATTGATGTAATATATTCTTTTAAAAACTTTCCACTTGTATACAATCTTGATGGTCTCATCAAACTCTGTACGTTGATCCTCCCAAAAATACCTCCTATTGCTTTAATTAAGGTTTGGATATCCAAATATATCCATGCTAAGTAGGATTTAAACAGGGATGGCGAACTATGGCTTCTATCCATGTTGAAAATCCCCAACTCCCAGCATTCCCAGCTGCAGTATCAAATAGGGAATGCTGGGGGTTAGTTTTCAAAGCAACGGAGAGCCACAAGTTCGAAATCCCTGATGTAAATTTTATGAAGTTTGGGAGAATACCAGAAATGAGCTTATAATCAGGAAAAAAATAACAAAAATATGATAATCACAAGCTATGCTTCATATAAATAAGTGCAGTAGATTATGACAGTTTTTTTCTCATACTCCAATAGCAAATTTTGATTAAAGTCTAGAAAAATCACTGTGAGTTGGGGAGAGTAATCACACAATCACCGAATTAATAATCATTATAACTTAAACACTGCACTATTGCAGAATAATGATTTTATTAATTTAAAAAACAAACACAAAAAACAAAAACAGTAAACACATGAAGTCACCGGGGGGGGGGGGGGGGGGGGGATTTATAAGATGCATCTCTTTGGGTCACGCGAATTATTATCTCATAAATTTACCACCTGCACAACTTTAAGTACCTGAGAATCCTTACTTTGCTTTGATTCAACTTGGTTGCGTTAAAGAGATAATAAGGTCAATATCTATTGAAAAGGACTTACTTTGAATGAATTAAATGAAAAGTAGAAGTAAAAGATATTGCAATTAAGTTGCGTAACTCAATGTATCATGATACGAGCTTTTCGTCTGATTGATCGTACCGGTAGGGGATGCTTCATTGGGGCTTTATGTATGATTCTGTCTGGGTGGATATGGCAATGAGCCAAAAGAACAGCTGTTCTGACCGATGAAGCGACCCATACATGGTCACGATCGTTCAGGCTCTGAAAAGACAATTCATACAGCATCAATGCATTCATGTGGTAAACTCCTGGCATTTGCACATGTGTATGAAACCTCAGTCTGTACCCCAAATGTATAGTTGCATTAAATTATTTACAATGACGAGAGGCAACTTGTCTTTTCACTATATTTAATACTCGGCTCCTATGCATGAAGCCTTGTTTATGATCGGTTAGGCGTCAACCTAACACCTAAAATTCTGTGCAGGGGCACAGGGTAACAAGCCTGTATGTACTAACTGACGAATATTTATATGTCCTCACTAATTTTGTTGTTTGGATTTCCACTATTACCTGCTGGGTGGACTAGGGATACAGATCGATCATTTACTGATTAAAACCTCTCAAACTGCAGATACAGTATGACATTTATTTATCTTGTAATGCATGTTGAGGTTTAGCGCAGCTAGAGGAAAGATCATCCTAATCTGTCGATGGGCACCACAGGGGATTCTTTGCCAAGAGTAGCATACAGATGAATCTAAAGATTGGAGTAGGAGCTTATATCACTTATATAAAAATAGGAACCATGGGAAAAGTGAGAAAAACAGTGCTTGAGGCTGCCAGTGAAAAAGCCAGCTAGGTCCCAATGGTACAGTTGCAGAGCGCAATGTCATTTTCAAGCTTGGCACGTTAATTGTGTTATGAAGAAAGAATCAAGAGGACGAAGACAGTGCTTCTACGTGACCATTGCACAGAACTAACAAAAATAGCTCTAGCCATGCAAGCATTCTTATAGCAAAAGGGATGGCCACATAAACAAGTGCACAAGAGAAAGTAATATGAGCACACAATTATTACTTGTGTTGGATGGGGGTCCAAATTCTGAAAAAAGTACTACTAACACCATAAAATTTATACTTGTCTGTGTTTAAGTGCTTGAAGTTCTAACAGGTTATCCGCGATAGTGCTTTTTTAAAAGAAAACTAGCATTAAAATAACAAGTCTGAGTGATATGTTTTCAGTCTTGTAATTAGAAATGTAAAAATATGTTAACTTAACAAATTTACACTTATAGCTTTAACTGCGTCCAGTCAATCATCTTCTTTCGCTCCTAATATTGTATCTGTTAATAGCCTTCTTCAATTTAAATAGGACTGATATCACAGTTCCAGAAAGCATCCTGCCAAAATCAGTGAACTGTCCTGGTATTGAGTAGTTACTGGTAATCTCAAAGTTAAAAATCTTGGTGTTTCCACACCAAGTTACTAATGGAAATCTTAAAGATACAAAGGATGGCAGGGGTTCATAGACCAGTGGTTGGTGCTTATAATGTTGGTCAGTTGCGATTTGCAGTAACCTAAAGAAAAACTTTGTTGCAAATGCATTTGTGACTTGCTGGAAAGATGCACTAGATGTAAATAGGTGAATTTTTCCTAACCCTTTGTTCCCTTGGAAAGACAATATTATAAAGCGCTTCCTCTATCTCCCTGGCTGTGTGTAAAAAAGGTTGATGTGTGTGTGGGGTGAATTGTTGTGAGAGTCGTTTGTGATGGGCTGGCTAAACTAGATGGTAAAATGGTATGGCTGAATATACAACTGGTGGTTGACTGGATGGCAGACCTGAACACTTGAACAGGGAACTAGAGGCTGACTTAACATTAAGGGTGAACGGAGGCTAGAACCTAGCACTGGATTGGTGAATAATTGCTTGACCTCCTAACAATGATGTAGGAATCTAAAAGGGTGACATATATGTGAGATAATGGTAATATAATGTGGCCAAATAGAGACTGGTAAGATAAGTGCCAATCAACAGACAGGTGAATAAAAGTTTGCCCATAGTGACTGGGCATCATATACGGTTCGCAGTGCAAGTGACTGGTAAATATAAGTGTGCCCGACAAAACTAGTGAATAGAATCAGTTACCATAGTGATGGAATCTAAGTTGCCGCATGCTGTAGAATGGTAACTACAGTTACTGCGCTACATGACTGGTAATACAAGTTGCGCCACGTGACTGGTACATAGCAAGTTGCGCTCACAGATAACTGGATTAAATTAAGTTGCCCGACCAGTGACTGGTAAAATTAATTGCCCACGTGACTGGTACATATACAAATTGCTCATGTGACGGTAAACATAAGTGCCTCACAGAGCTGTAGCATTACCAGCTGTCGCATACAGACTCATATACAATAGCCCACAGTGACTGGTGAGAAAAATTCCTACGTACGTGATTGTATCATACAAGTTTTGCCCACAGGTGGGACTGGTACATTTAAGTGCCCATAGTGGCTGGTACTTAATAATATTGCCCGCACAGTACTGGTATGTATAAGTTTGCCGCAACACAGAACTGGCACATACAGCGTGCGCCTACATGGATCTAGTACATAAAAGTTATACCCAAGACATGACTAGTATATAAAAAGTCTGTTCATGTAACCTGTAAATGCATAGTTGCCTCACAGTGACTGATTGGTTAACATACAATACTTTGCCTAGTGGTGACTGGCTTTACCTACAATCTGTCCACGACAGACTGGTACATACATAGGCCTCTTCAGTTGTCTGGTCATAGAATTTGCACATGATCATAGTACATGACAGGTGCACCAAAGTGTACATAACGAGAGTTTCCCACACAGACTGATACTACAGATTTGCCCACAGTGCAGTAATTCACACAAGTTGGCCAGGAGCATTGTTTGGGTAGAGGAGATAAAGGTAAAGGAGTGCGGTGGGGGAAGGGGGGGGGCAACAAGTAGGGGTTGCTACAGTGAGGGTAGAAAGGGAGGGGCGGGGGGTTTTTTTTTGAATTTTGTTTTTTATTCTATTTATTTTGATTTTTACTTTGTTCTTACTTTTTTTTTTTATTGTTTTACTTTTTTTACTTTTTAGTTTTTTTAAATTTATTTTTTCTATAGTTACAAGGTTTGAAAGGACATTTTAAAGTTTACGTTATTTTGTCACACTAGTGATTAGTCACAGGATGGTAAATATAAAAGACTAAAAAAAGATGTGCCCACTCGTAACTGTAATATAAATTGGGCCCATATTGACGTATGTACCATTTGCCTACAGTGACTGGTAAATATAAGTTGCCCACAGTGACTAGTTAAGATCATTGTCGGCGCAATCCGGTACAATAAGCGGCCCGCCCACAGACTGATGCATTCAAGGTACCCTACCAGTGCTGGTAGGCATTTAAGTTGGCGCTATGGGTGACTGTACTTGCATAGAGTTGTCCACAGTGAGGGTAATACTACAATTCGCTTACAGTGGACTAGTACAAAAAGTTACTCACACCGTGACTGGTATCTTATAAAAGGTCTGTTCATATTGATTGTGTAAATATAAGATGGCCCACAGTGACTGGTAATCCATATGATATTGCTTGCACGATGACTGGGAGCACATAAGTTTGCCCAAAGTACCTGGTATAAAAATAAGTTGCGCCTACAGACTGGTGAAAAAAAACATACAAGCTGGTCCATACAGAAGTATATTAGAAGAGTTACCACATGACTTGGTGCATACAATTGGGCACCGCAGTGACTGGTACTCATAAGTTGCCCCTATAGTGACTGGTACTCATAATTGCCCACAGTGACTGGTAAATACAAGTTTGCCGCACAAGCGCTGGCATATATCAAGTTGCCACAGTGACTAGAACATATAAGTTGCCTACAGTGACTGGTACATACAAGTTCCACATTGCACGTTTGATCAAAGGTGCAATGGTACATACAAGTTTGCCTACAGTGAATTTTGAATTATGTTTGCTTACACTAGACTGGGGTGATATAAGTTTCCACATAGCAAACTGGCTAAAAATAAATGCTGCACCTAACTGTACCACAACTTTGCTTGCTACAGTAACTGGAAAATATAGAGAGTGCCCAGCAATTGCTGTAAATATGATTAGCCCATTCATTGGCTGGATATTATCCATTCCTGCCAACACAGATGAGATGCATACAAATTGTTCCCCAGTGACTGTTGCATACAATTGGCTTCCCAATGACTGGTATCATTAACGTTGTCCATAGTGCTGTTACGCATAGAAGTTGCCCACAAGTGATGCTAGCAGGGGAACAAGTTTCCCGCACAGACTGGCACATATACAGTTGCCACACAGTGAATGGTAGCGATACAAGTTTGCCCCCGGTGGACTGTTAATATACATTTGACGCACAGTGTATTATTTTCATTACAAGTTTGCCCCCTACTGCAACTGTTAAATATATTGTTTGACGCCAGCAACTTTACACATCAAGTTGTCTCAGCAGTAAATTGGGGAAATTCAAACTTGCCCACAGTGGACTTGACACACACAGAGTTTACCCACAGTAACGGTACAAGCATGTTGGCCCACACTGGACTGGTACATGTGGTAATATACAAAATTTCATGTTGACACACAGTAGGTTTGACGCATTGTAGCAAACTTTTCAGGTTTCGGCTTATGGTTGGCCATTGACCTCCTGGAAGTAGATTTTAAAAGAATAGCCCCTCAGTGACTAATTTAAAAGAGGACCTATGATCAAGATCATAATTGGCTAGTTTGACATTATGCAATGTAAATAAAAAAGAACATTTGTTAGGTTTAATCTATTTGCGCTGATATATGCTAATTTATGCAAAGCATTAATATGCAAGGCATGCGTTTTATAGCTTTAAAAGACTTTGCTCTGATCAATGCAAGTAAGGACTTATCTCTACTATCCAGTTACAATAGAGACTAGGAATGAAAATGAGCATTTAGATGAGCTAAAAAATAATTGAACACCACATGAACGTTAAATGAACTGTAGTTATATATTATAATTTGCTATACAAAGCTGTGTTACCAGACATTATAATATATCTTACAGTTACATAAGTATTACAATAGAAAAATAATAAGTGCAACTCAATCGTGTACATATGCCTCTGATCCGATACATGTGGTGGAATCATAAATCCTTCTTAGCTCCTTACAATTGTGATCTGGCAAAAGAGAACATATTTTCCGGGTTATTTAAATAGATATTGTAAAATTATTGATCTAATAAAGTTAAATTGGGGCAATATAAACAGCTTTTTTAGCAGAGAAACATCGGTGGTTTACTAGCAGACTTCTCTACAACTTGACCCATCTGGAAGATAATGCAACCTTTCAAAGCTGTGGCGTAAGTAGCAGCCATAAAACGTCCTTGTGTGAATAATCGTATACAATCCTGACATTTTTAATCATGCATATTGAAATTATATGATTAATTTAAGGTTTGAGAACATCATTTATTCTTTTTTAAATGCAGGCGCAATGAGGAAACAGAAATACAAGAATAAATAAGATATTCCTTTAATAAAATAATGTAAAAAATCTACCACAAAAGCTGGCCAATTGAGCTGTATTACATTTCACTTGCTACTAAAGATGGCACAGTAAGTTAAATTGCTTATTTATTATCTTTTGAACTGAACTAATGTATCCCTGGAGTTAAGAGGAGTTGGAATAGTTGGGAAAAGGTGACTTGGATAAAAAACCTATAAGGATGCAAGCAGATTAAATTAATATAAAGGTATAGATGAATTATATAGAAGATGATAGTAGGGAATGAGGAACAAAATAAAAGAGAGACTAATAGTGATAATGTGCTAATGAGTGAGGAGGCAATAGCTCAAGAATGCAGAAATGTTAGAGGTCTGAAATGCGAGAGATAATATTCACCACAAAGTCGTGTGTTATATGGGGGCAAAACTTTTAGGATTGGGCAAGTAGAAATGTAATAAATTATTCTAATCGCCCCGCCTCCTAAGGATATATCTTAAGGAATTCCTAAAGTTCTCCTCTCATGGTTTAAATATTTTTTGCTTAATGAGGCTTGGCAAAAACTTCAAAGTATTCAAACCGGAGGAGTTGGAATTCTAGTTGGTCTAGACAGTCCTTTTACTGAAACACATGGTGGTGAGTAGTAAGGGAACTTACGTACCTTTTGTTAGTAGAATGAAGTTTATGGTGTTATACTGTGTATACAAAACTTAGCTGTAATCAACTGTTGACTCTGTTACCTTTGTTTGTTTTGACCCCATTTGAACAATCCAATGTTATAGAGCAATAGTGTATTCCTTATGCCTGCTTACTTAACTTTTAGGTTAATCTTGTTACGTTTTCTTTTTGTTTATATTTGGCATCGGCTACATAGTACTTATATATTTGAAATTAGATTGAACATATTATATTAAAATCAGGAGCAAGTTAGACTGGGTAGATGCTGAGTAATTCAGAAGAGTGTATGTTGTATTCGTAGTGCGTTATAATGCATAAAAACCTGTCTGCCTAGTTTTCTCTTTACAAAAAAACTGTATTTTTTTTACAGAGATCTTGATCTTAACCTATTTATTTTTTAATTTTTGTTTTAACCCTTCCCCTACCCATACCCCCAAGCACCAGCAAGATACTTTAAAATAATCAAATAAGATATATTTATATTCATGAAGTTCACCAGTCCCAATTCCGAATATTTCCATCTCCTTTTATAGTTTTATGAGCTTTCACTGGCTTACACAGACATAAAGGAAAATGGCTTGTGTACACCCAAAAAAGCAGTGGGGCTCATAGGGCATATCTTATTTCAGGAATACTGGGAAGTCAATTAAATAATGCAATACTAGATTTTTGGGGGTCTTGGAAATTTTATTTGATGGTGGGCGTGCGATTCCTATAGTAATCCATGGTACATTTCTGTGAACAGGTTAGCATGGCTTTAAGATAATATGTTAAGTAATATTCCGTGGTTGGGGCTCTTTGCCCTGAATGTTCGTGTGCATGGAATACGGCTGCAGTTCGAATCTAATGCCCCCATGACAATCAAGAAAAGTCTGTCTGGAAAAACTGGAGAACTAGACTATAGCTTTAAGGAAAAGTGTATGATGTGATCGGTATAGCAGAAACAAGGCTAAATGATTTACATGACTGTACAGTAATATGAAGGGATGGGTTTAACATCCCAGGTGACACCATAATAACTCTGTGGTTAAGTAAATCTCTATGGAAAAAGATTGGGGGTTCTGGTAGATAACAGACTAGCTGTAGTAAACAATGCAGACAGCAACAGCTAAGCTGTTGTCTTATATAAAAAGGGGAATAGATCAGAGAAAAAACATTGTGGTATACTTGGTTTTGAGAAGCTTTGATACTGTGCCACATAGGCGTAAATGTATAAACTGAGGACTGTTGGCCTAGAAAAAACATTGTCTGGCTAAAGAATGGTTATTGGATCGCAAAACCAGAGAGTGGTAGAAAAATGTAGCTACATCTATGTGGGCTAAAGTTCTAAGCGGAGAGCCTAGGGTTCTGTACTGGGGCCGCTTTTTTTAATTTGTTTATAAATTACTTAGAGGGGGCATTGAGAGCAAGGTTCTCTGTTGCTAATGACACTAAACTATCGGCAGAGCTTTGGAAACTTCAAATGATGTGATAAAAGTATCGTACTTTTATAGTGGATACTGAGGGGGAAAATTTTCAAGACTGTTTTTTCACCATCCTCGTAATTAACTTATGCCATTAATTAATAGTGCCACATTTTCAGTCCTCATCTCTTTCTATTTAATATACTTTTTTAAAAAGGTTAGTGATTTAGGATTAGTGATGCTTTGTTCAGCTATCCTAACTTCATTATTAATTTTAGCTAGCTGATTGCTTTTCTAATCCTGTTACATTTTTTATACAGTTTTATAATCCTAAGGCCACATGGGTGCGGATTTATTTTTTTTACATTTATTCCCAAGGGTATAAATTTACGATGTGGAATTCCCATTAAACACAGACCCCTTCTGTTCAGTACATTTACCTGATAATACCTTATCCCAGTGACATGCTGAAGAGCTACTTTTAACCTGGGGAAAATTGCTGTTCCTGAAATTAAAAGTCTTTGTAACCACCAGTGCACTTTTCCTTTCAATAAATATACACTAAATTACACTATTTCATGGTCCACTATTCCCTAAGCCTCCAGTTACTTTATATCTATAATAATCTCCATGATGTTAGATATTTCCAGAACACAGAGCTCCTTTTCTAGTAGGACAGCCACCCGTGAGAGAAAATAATCCTGCAGCAAATTCAGGAACTCATCGCCCTTCCTGTGTGGCAGTTTCACTGCACAATCAATAGTAGTGGAGAATTGTACACCAATCATATGTCAGGGTAATTAAAGTCCCCAAAATAGAGTACACTCACCAAACTTGCAGCCCTTGCCAACTGCCATATGAAGCTGACTCACTTCCTCCCTGTAGCATTGGGTGGCTTATAGCTAGTGATGGCCCAGTTCGCCATACATTTTCGTATTTTCGAAATGCATGGAAAACGTATTTTGAAATGAAAGTTAAGAAATTACGAGGATTTCCACGTAATTTCGAAATGCAGAGAAAGATGTGGGAAAAATAGTAAATTTTCGAGGATTTTTTTCATTTTAATTGTGTTTTTTTAATGGGTCCGCTCGCGGATTTTTCAAATTTTTCCGAAAATCGCGGATCCCGAGCGGACCCAGATTTTGCGAAGTTCCAGACACCAACAATGCATCCACCCCCTTTTTCCTGGTTGCCTAATTCCCCCCATATGTCTCCACTTTACCATATCGCCAGTTATCTTCTTTTAAATTGTCTTCAATTATTTTTTTAACAGAAACACATACTCCTCCCCCTTTCCTTTTTTCTCTGTCTGACTCTAAACAAGAGTACCTTCTAAAATTTACCAGCCCAGTCATAAGAACTGTTCAACCAAGTTTTCTGCTATACCTATTACATCATACTTTCCATTATCTCCAATTCTCCATTTGTCAGCCAGGCTTTTGATTGTAAACATATTTGTAAAAAATTATGTCACTTATACAAATGTATATTAAGGGGCCATACAGCAACTCTCTGGTGCATTGTTTACTAATCGGTCATATCATAGGACATGTGGACATCCTTTAAGATTGGAAGAAAAAAAGTTTCATCTTAGATTAGGAAAGGTTATTTACAGTGAAATTGTGGAACTGTCTTCAAGCAAGATGTGATAATAGCAAGTTACTGAATAGATTATAAAGTGGGCTAGATGAGGTTTCTTAAACTAAAAAATATTGAGAATAACTGGCATTAATATAATATTATATATATATATATTGCAGTTCTAGTTAATCCAGGATACTTTTTGATTAGCCATTTAGTCAGAAATAATCTTTTTAGTTGTTTGGGTTGTTTTTTTGCCTTCACTCTGGATCAACTGCAAGGTAGGGTAAAATGAGGGTGGAAAAGGTTTGGACTAATGGACAAAAGTATGTCGTCTTTATTCAACGTTCAATTACTATGTTACATGTAACTATTACATGGATATGAAGTAAAAATACTAGTAATTGGATATGGCAGCTTACATTGCCATTTTATATAGCAGTGGGTATAGAAAGTAGTACAGTACTGTATATACTTCCAAAACAATAGACTTACTAAATCATGTATCAGATAAAATGTTTATTAAACATTTATCAGCTTTATTTCTCATACATAAATGGTTCAAAGCCACTGTAACTGGTGCGGTCAAGGAACGAAAGCAAGCCGAAGCACACCAAGGGAAAGAAGGCTGGTAGTACTGGTAGTAGTCTAGAAATGTAAAAACATCTCAAGGTCGAGGGTTTTGGGTGTTTTTAACAAAAATATGAAAGTTTTTTGGGGGTGAACTTGCCCTTTAATATAGTGCTGTGAGGAATTAATTTTATGCAAACATAAGGATAATAAAACAGGCTGGCCAGCCTATTCAAGTATAACTTCACTATTATATGAAATATAGTAAAGGAAGAAAAATACAGGCTGATAAGTTTTTATACTTCCTATATTTCTGCTGAGGCCAGGGACATTAGATTATGTCAGATCATAAACCAGTTTATTATATGCAGAAGGCTTTGTGCTTGCAAATTATAGATTTGATAGATCAGAACAATAGATATATTCACCAAAACTGGACTGTCCTTCCTATGCCTCTGCATTACTTTATCATTACTATAGTAATAGGCAGCTGTCAGATGACAACAAAAAGTGTCGTGATTTTATTGTAAATCAGTAAAAACAAACTGATGAGTACTGGTCAATCGAAACTACAGTTTTTGAAATTACGGATCTGGCGAATTCTGGAAAATCTGAACATTTCAAAATATAAAAAAATGTAAATATCCAAATGCAGAAATAACAAATAATTTGAAAATCAATTTGGAAAAGTAGAAAAGCAATGAAAAGTAGAAAATTACATAAAAAAAATCAAAAATCAAGATCAAAAATTTCTGGGTTCACCCGATTTTCAGAGTTGTTTTTTATTTATTACTAGACATTAACCTGCTACACACTAACGGGCGCTAGAAGCCCAGAGTGCCCCCTAGTGTCCCAAGGCCATAGTCCTCCTCATGTCCCAAGGTCAGAAAGTACCTCTTAGTGTCCCAATCCAGCCCTCCCCTCTGTCACAAATCCCCCTCTGTACCAAATCCAAGGCTCCCCTCTGTAACCAATCCAGCCCCCCCCTCTGTCCCAAATCCAGGAGGGCCCCCCTGTCCCAAATCCAGGGCCTCCCATTGTCCTGAATCCAGCCCCCCCCTGTCCCAAATCCAGGGCCCCTCTGTCCCAAATCCAGGGGCCCGTTCCAAGCAACCTTACCTGCAGTCTGTTCATTGCTGTTCTCCCTCCGTGTGTTTCCTGTTTTTCTCCCTCTAGTGGTGAGTCAAAGGAAATGCAGAGACTCTCCCTCTAGTGGTGAGTCAATCAGGAACTGCAGAGACTCTCCCTCTAGTGGTGAGTTCCATAGGAACTGCAGTGAACACACACACACGGACACGGGACGCACATATGCAATACCTCAGCAATATTTACTGTAGAATAATTTACCGGTATATTATTGAGGAAAAGTTGTCACAATCACACGTGTTCAAGATAGAAGGAGACTTGTCAACTTAACATGGAAATCAGAGATAAATCTTTATTCCTTTAAGAAGCATACTCCCAAGAATGTATACAGCAATTGGTTTCAGGCAGATATAACTATAAAAAGAAGCACAAAAATCTCTCCAAACAAGGTTTGCTATGTTGCTAAAACTGTAATGCATGCAATGCATTGATAAATGGCAACTCATTTACACCCTTTCAGGCAAACGATGCAAGATTCCAGGATACTAAACGAGCAACACGGATCAAATGTAATATATTTTCTAAAATGCCCGCCCCTGTTCTAAAATATACAAGGTAAGACAATGGGGCCTTTTAATAAACTTCCAGAGACATAGAAGTCAAATGACATTCGAAAGGAATACTAAGAAAAATCAAAAACTTCCACCAGTGGCGGCACATTTCCGGAAGCAACACAACATCAAATAATAAACTGGAGGGATGATCAAATACCCTCAGGGATTTAAGATAATATTTTTTACATTGAGAATTATACTGGATATAGTTAAATCCTTGCAACACAAGGAGTAGATTTATAGTTTTAGATTTTATAGTGACACTTTTATATCCTTGAACAGCAATAAGCTTTAAACACTACAACACTTTTTTAACTATATGTCAACCTGGCATTTTAATTTCATAATTTGTAACATATTGTATGGCAACATGTTTATAGACACTGTATAGCACACTTATGTCCTTATTTCAATTTAGCCACTAGAGGGCTGTCAATACACCCTATATCCTTTATATTACACCACTTATGGTATACTTGTCTGATGGAGGTGCCACTATAGCACGAAATGTCATGTGTGAGCACTATGTGCTAATAAAAATTTCTGTTTTAGTCTGGTGTGGGCGCTATATACTTGCTATCAGGCCAGATTTACCTGATAGCAGACGCCAGTGGTTGGATTGGCAGCTGTCAATCTTCCCCCAACCCTATAGGGAGTTAAATCTGCATCTGCTTCCTATCTATGTGTGTTTTGATAATCTCTACTCCAATACACATGTGATTTAATATTAACCAAGGTAAGTATAGGTCCAGGAAACATTGAAATAATACACTACATTATAAAGTAAAAAGAACTAGCCAACATAAGCATATACTCAGCCTAAAACACTAGACAAATATCACAAGGGTATATCATATGGTAGACCTAGCCCGCATAGTCTATGAGTGAATACCATCCACTTGTAATCTAAATGCATGGAGTGGGAGCATGTTAAAAAAAAACACAATACAAGTTTCATCCATCGCATCGAACGTTTGTTCAATAGCAAAAGATGGATGCAAATCCTCCCCCATGCTCATGAGAAATTGGACTTCCCCTGTGATATTTTGCCTAGGTTCCTATCGCTAAAGCATTTAATGTTCAAGAGATGAGACTTTAGTCTCTTGATTTCTGGGTAGCTTTGATTACACAAAATAGAAAAGATAATGAATGCAATTCCTAGGCCCCATACAATATCATATTATCTGCACACTGCCTACTTATAACAAAGTGGTTTAGAATACATTACCGTGATTCACATGAATGAAAAGCCTTCCAACCACGTCAAGGTAACCCCAGTCTGAGAAGGTCCTAACTTCTAAACCTTTTTTTACTTCAATTACCATTAGCAAACTTTTGCATTTCTCATAGTTGTGCACTGGATCCATATAGCAGGCTTTTTCACTTACCCCAGCCCTTTGGATTTTTAAATGAGGGAAGAGGCCATCCATCTAGTGCATTGATTATCTTTTCTATGTTTGTATAAATGTTGACCATTTATGGGAGGTCCTATGCCTTATATTAAGACTGGATGGATGGCTCTCTTCCCTCATATTAAAAAGCAGTGTGGGTAAGGGGGTTTAGAAACTTACCCTGGGCGTTCCTATACACCTCTTAGCAACAATGCAATCACGCCTTGCATTCATAAAGTCTCTAACACCTGGCGTGTGATATGCTAATTGGGACTTCCAGGTACATAATTGCCAACAGATTCTTGTACAAATCATTCTGAATTGATCAGACAACGGATGACTAGCGAAATTCTTCAAAGAACTAAACTTTAAGTTTAGTATTGTCTAACTGATACAACACGATACAGTAATGTATACTTAAAACCCCTTACAAAGTATGCAGTGTGCAGATAATATGATATTTGTATGGGCGCTAGGAATGTGGCATTGATTATCTTTTCTATGTTGTATCAAATGTTGATCAGTAGCACTTCCGCTAAATTGTAGTTGTAAATTAGCCTAATTGGAGTGCTTTATCCTATGTAGTTTTGCTTACCATACAGTATAGGTTAGCAAGTTAAAGAACATGTCCAACCTTAAAACAAAAGTTGGTTACTGTTTGGCTCTATAAGTCAACCTGTAATGAAATTCACATTTTAATTTTGACCTGTATTATTTAGTTGACTGTATATTTGAATACAATGTATTATTCTCACTGGAGGGTGTCTCTTTCCCCTGTTGTAACATACAGTATTGCTTAATCCAGAGACAAATTACATAGTACAGTACTTCACAAAAAGTAGCTGTGGTGGGACCCACGTACCCCTTGAGTGTTCAGCTGTAAAAAAAAAGTTATACAAGTTCATTCCTAGAAACAAATAGATGGACATGATAATCCTGTATTAAGTAATAAAAAAACATTCATTTTCATGATCAGGAAATATTGTATGAAGCATTTGGCTGGTAAAAAGCATACTGTTTATATATCTAAAAGTGCTTGATAACTAAAGATGTATCATACAAGACGAAAAACAATAATCCTATCACTGTAAAAGGCATAACAATTTCAAATTTTGATGAACATGAGTTCTTTGGGCTGATTTGAGTATAACTTATTAATTGTTTGGTAATAACTACTTTGCATTTTCTGACATTCAATAGTTGTAAAGGGTTTCCAGTGTTGTTAGTACAAGCTTGGATATGTCATAGATATATATATTGGATTGCTTCCACAATCACTTGTATGTGTGTGTGTGTATACAAGACCAGGAGTGCCCTGTATTGATTGTGCATATGTATATAATATCTATATATAATATATATATATATATATATATAAGATATAACACACACACAACTACACGGATTGTGGAAGCAATCCAATTAGGCTAATTACATCTACAAACATTTAGCCGAAATGGCTACTGATATGGTCAAACATAAACACACAGAACAGATAATCAATGCACATTCCTAGGCCCCAATATCATTTATGCACACTGGCTACTTTATTAACAAGGAGTTTTAGTATACATTACGTGTGATCACATGAATGAAAAAGTCCTTCCAACCACGTCAAGGTAACCCAGTCTGGAAGGTCCTAACTTATAACCTTTTTAAATTTATTTTACTTCAATACGATAGCAAACTTGCATTTCTCATTCTTATACACTGGATCCATATATAACAGGCTCCTCACTCCCCCAGCCCTTTGGCTTTTTAAAATGATGGAAAGAGGCCATCCAGTGCTTTATATTAAAGGCATAGGACCTCCAATAAATATATATATACTGTATATGGCTTAAACCATTAAAAGTTTAGTAGAGAACTAAATCTGTCTTGTATGACCTACAAAAACTAAAGCCATGTACAGTATTTTTTTCTTTTTTTTAAATAAAAATGGTATCAGGCTTTGAAATCCAACACAAAAAAAAAAATCGATAAAAAGATTTAAGAACAGGGACAGATCTGTTCCAATATTATGGGTGCACTGAAAATATGAAACAGAGAATAAAAAAATGTCAATAAAAACCGTTGCTTGTGAAGCATCCCAAACATCCGGCAGAACTTTTTACTATAGTATATGTTAAGATCTAAAATATAGCTAGCCTCATCAGTGATTATTTTCCAATTACAAATGACTGAAATTAACAGGAGATTTAATTACATCAAAGAAATGAAATACCCTTACTCAGAAATTCAGCTCTAATTAAACTATTTCACCAATAAAGTCAACTGAAAAAATACCACGTTTCTTCTTTTTATTTTCCATTCATGTGAAGTAATTAATTATAATAATTTTAAAGGAAATCTTACAAAATATTAAACGGTATTCCTCAAGTCACCAAAAATGGTATTGTTTAGTTATATCTGCCTCAACCCCAATCTGCTATTTTTACCTGTTTATTATATGCATTTGTAACAGATATTTAATGAATTCTATTCCTTCTGACAAGACTTCTGATAATGCTGCTCAATAGAGATGTCCGAACTTTCGGAAAATCCGGTCGCGCGAGGATCCGCGGATTTTCGAAAAAATCCGAAAATTCGAAATCCGCGAGCGGACCCTTTGTTAAAACGTATAAAATGAAAGTTCGGCAAAAATCCGCATTAAAAGTGGTCTAATAGCCTTGGTAACGTACACTAACCACTCAGGGGGACCTGGGTAATGGCCTTAGAACACGTATAAATGCCAACAATACCTAAAAAGTACAGTCCGCTAGCGTGACTTTAAAAAAAACGGTATTTTCGAAAAACGGAGGATTCCCGTAAAAACGAGGATTTCCGTAAAAAAAACGAGGTTTCGTAACTATGATAGCTGCCATGGTAATTTGGATCATGGGCTTGCTCCGTCTTGAAAATTTACAGCGAATTACTCGTTTTTACGAGTATTCTCGTAATTCGAGAATACTGTAATTACGTTAATCCTCGTAATTACGCGAATCCTCGTATTACGAGGACTTGGTTTTCTCCGGATCCCGAAAGTATGTAGATCCTCGGAATTACGGAGATACTCGTATTTTTCGCAAATTTTCGTAAAAAAAAATCCGCATGTCGGAAGTTCTGGAAGTCCGAAAAGTCCGGAATAATCCCCGTTCGCGGACGGGAGAATCCGCGGCGGATCCGGGTTCGGGTCCGCGAACCGGCCATCTCTACTGCTCAAAAGATTTTATAAGCTTGATTATACATAATGTTATACATATACTATAATACATGCATAGTCTGTTCCTATCTCCTTCATCAGTTCACGATCTGGCCAGTTTTAGAAGACACACGTTTTGTAAGTGATCTTCCCGTAGATCTTGAAGCTGGACCAGTCTAGTGAGCAAAATTAGGTATAATTTGCTGATCAAGACTAAAACCAGGGTTAGAACCTCGCGGGTTAGTTTCACACCTGGGTATTTTAAGGTGTGCACCGTTATAGTTTCCTTTAATAAACATGCTTCTTCTCAAAGGGAAAGAAGATGAAAACCCTTGCCAATTTAAAGTTCTAGCCAATTTTAAAGTATCCGCTAGTTATTACTACCTCCTGTTTGCTTTTATATAAATGAAATTCGCTTTAGAAGTTTTGCAGTGCTTGCCGTTAAATGCTCCTGGTGAGTTTAGTGAAAAACATTTTACAGATATTGTTATTGTCAGTATTCTGCAGGGAAATTACTTACCTGACCTATTTTTTTACCTTACCGGTATTTTTCTTTGAACTTAGTCAGGATAGCGTACCAGTAAGTGCAAGCACTTATGGTGCCCATACATTAGGAACTCACCTTTGATGTTCCCGCAATATTCGAGCAACTCTGTTGTGGGAACCATGGATGGTGAAAAACACAGAGCTGTAGTTAAAGTAGATTAGACATCATTTATAGACAAAAATTGTGATTGTATAATAAGTGTTAACTCCATGTTAAATGATGTAATATTATGTTAGCATGGGTTTCACACTTATTTTTGAGGCGTTTGCACAGAAAACCCAATGCATACACATTTCAGTTAAGTTTTGTGCTAAAATTGAAGTGGGGACAAATGCGTGAAAATAACTCCCACTCTCTCTGCATTACTGACCATTGCTCCCGCATGCCATAGCTGCCCACAAAGTCATTACGGGGAGTAATATTTACATTTGCCCCTCAGTGTCTAACATTCAAAACAAATTATTTTTTTAATTATAGCAACAAACTTGTACTTAAAGGAGAATTATACTCCTCTGACACCCGCCTTCCAAAAAATAAAGTGTCTCAGGGTTGGAACTAAGCTGCTAGGCCCTCACTATGGGTTTTTCCTAGACCCCCCCATACCAAGGCTCCAAAGTTCTGCTTGTAGTGTTCTGACTGGCCCCACCTCCTTCATGGCGGCACATGTTTAATGAAAGACCCACAATGCAAGAAGAGTTTCTTTCTTGGTTGATTCAGGGACAATTCCTGGACTGTAAAAGAGAGCGAAACAGACTTGACACTATGAGACACTCTTTCAAGCCTGATATGGAGGACCTAGGGCAAACCAGAGTTGAGATCTTAGTGGTTTAAGTCTTTTAATTTTAGTCTTAGGGGGAGATGTAATTGATGCAGATTCACCAAATATGCTTCTTTTCACCCAAGGTGTGTGTACTCTTGAAAATCTCAGGTGATCTGTTCACCCTCTCCTCATATTAGGAGTATTTATAAGTTATAGACAGATTACACTTATCGTTTTGACAAATAGAGATGCTAAAAAATATACTTTGTTGATGATAACTAAAAATTGTAAAAAAAACCAAATTACATTCACCAAATATGTCCAGAATTCAATTTCATTTGGGGAAAAAGTAGCAACCCAATACATACTGTTTCTCTTTATAGGATACAGCATTGTAAATATTGGCCTGGAGGATGAACAATTGTTTCAATTTTGTTCCAGTGCATATGAGAAAATCCCATTGTATTGAATTACTTTTTCTTAAGCGTGGATATCATAAAAATGAGTCTGAGTTTATAGTTTCATTAGGAAAAGGTTCACCTGGTAAAAAGAGAGGAACAAATGCCCATGGCATCTACTTTATTAAAATGCTATTATTGGCAGAGCTACTGTTTAAATTTACAGAAAGCAGAGAAGCATATTTTCATATGAGATCAGATACAAACAAAATCTCTAGGTGTATAAGGAAGATGCACAGCAGCACAGGAATATAACTAGAGAGTTCTTGTTGACAGGGAATGTTTCATTAGTGAATCGTGGGAAAAATTATTTAGAAAAGCAAGCTGGATGACAGCTGAGGTATAAAAAGTCGACAAAAAAAAACATTTAAACACATACCATTAGGAGGGCATTGTTTACATGTGGTTCCCTTAAATATGGGGCAAAGAAACCTAACTGAGCCCTACTAGATAGGTTGGTCTTGGCAGCAGTCAGGACAAAACAATGCAGGTGACAGTAAAGGGGGGGAGGTAAGAAGAGGACCAGCCAGCACGTGCTGTACCCCTTCTTCCCAATATTTAAAGGGGGGGAATGGCTGGTGTGGAGCTATGCACTTCCTGGTAGTGTGGAGCTACCTGGAGACAAGTTTGATCTGTGCCTGCTAGGCCATGGTCTAGCAGCTGGCAATATTACTACTGTTACAAGTTTAATTACAAAGGTGTTGCTATTCAAGCTGTGGCCATTTAAAATCCAAAAAGGAGTCAGTCATGTTTATTAGGTTAAGCTAAGCTAACTGCTTCAGATTACATGGATAGAGCCATGTTATTATATCAGTACAAGGCAAACTATTATGTCCAGTCATTAGGCGGCCAGGAAAAAAGTTATCATGAAATTTAATATTTAAGAGGAGGCAAAGTGATGAAAATAAACAGTAGACACAGTACTATTTTTTGTGAAGAGAGTATAGAAATATGATGCTTCGCAGTTAGTGCTATTTTACTAATTAAGTAGCTGAATGAAAGCAATGACTATAAGCTTAGAATGATTGTCTTGTAATTTGGATTTCCCTCTATCATTTAACTATATCTTCTTTGAGATAAGGAAAAGCTACAGCAATCCTGAAAAAAAAACATATCTCTATTAATTCCCCGTTGCTCAAGGTGACAGAAATTAATTTATTTTACTGGATTTTTAGCTTTTCCATGAATCAAAAGGCAGCATCCTGCGGGGAAGATGCTTTATTCCAAGTAAAAGAAGTTTCACCTGAATTTTTTAATGCTGAGTTATTTTGAGGAATGTACCTGCTTTCAAATATAATCTAAAGAAAAAGACAGCTTAATGTATTAGAAAAAATACATCTAACCTGTTGACAGATAGCTGATAAGGTGTTCTATAAGGACACTTACAGGTTACAGCTACATCTGATTGGTTGGGGCAAAGTTAGCACCATTTTAATGATAAGAACTTTTATGAATAACCCTGCAGAGAGCATGTCTACTAGCTATATACTCGAGTATAAACTGAGATTTTCAGGCTAAAAAATAGGCTAAAAATTGAGACTTGGTTTGTGTTCGAGTCCAAGACTTACCTGCTCCGGCAGCGCACGGCCGCATCACTACTGCTGGTGATGTCACTATTTGGTGCCGCCGGGGGGTGCTGAGTAGTGACGTCAGTCAGCAGAGGAATGCGGAGCAACGTGACGCCGGAGCAGAGAAGAGGATCAAGGCAGGAACCGGAGCAGGTAGGAGAAGGCAACTGTGGGGAGTCTCACAAGGGAGGGAGGGGGAAGTACACTAAATTCCTGCTGTGGCAATGCCTTGCCACTGCAGATGTTTGGAAACTACAACTCCCCAGCAACTAAAGCATGCTGGGAGTTGTAGTTTCCAAACATCTGGGGGTGGAAAGGAATGAGGCCTTTAGTTGCCTTAAATGCACAGACGAATTCCAGTACAGTAATAGCAAAGACAGTATGGCTATTACTATTTGGACTACTGTATGGGAATTCTGCTGTACATTTAAAGGGCAACTACAAAACAATACAGACACAGAAGGAGGTTAGCATGTATTGTTGCGCGGATTCGTATTGTTTGAGGCTCTTTTTTTAAATTGGACGCAGAATACCATACAGCAGTCCCATACAGTAATGGCCATACTAGATTGGCTATTACGTATGGGGGATACTGTAGGGGAATTCTGCTGTCAATTTAAAGGGCAACTAAGCCTCAAACAATACAGAATCAGAAGGCAGTTGTGGTCATATTTCTATACTCGATTATACTCGAGTCAATCACTTTTACTCTTTTAAAGATAAAAGTAGGTGCTTGGTTATACTCAATGTCAAAATAAAGCAGTTAATTTTACCAGATTGTATGCATCGTGGGATTTTTGTGTTTGGGATGTATTATATTGCTGTTGGTGTGAAACTGGGTACTTGCTCCATGAGTATAGCACCCTGAGGACTAACAAATAAGGATGCGAGTATGTCACTTGATTTGATGAAAGACTATTGAGGGAACTGATAAAACTTTTTGTTTGGCAGTTCAGGATTTGGCCACTGGATGTAAAAAGTATAAAAAGGGAAGCATCCATATCTGAGCTCTTTTCGACCCCTGGAGTTTCTAAAGGAAACAAAGGGAGGCCTGGGATCTAGATAACAGGTAGGCCTAGTTATGTGAGATTAGATTCTGTTATAGATCACTCTAGGAGTGACAGCAATGGATAGAGTAAGCTAGTGAGCAGCCCGAGCTCCAACAAGGAGATTTAGTAGGATAGGGTCCTGCGTTATACCACCCAAGAATAGGACATAGGACATAGGGGTAGAAGATTCCACTACAGTGACCTGAGAGATGGGTGGCATACAAACTGATTGTTATTTATGCTGTTTAAAAACTTTCATTTTAATAGGTTGTAAGGGTCGCTCGGGGAATGGATTTTTTCGATATTTCATGTTTTTTCGAAAAATTCGGCGAATCCTCAGAGCGGACCGGATTTTGCGAAAGTTCGGACATCTCTAATATAATCACAGAATTAATATGCATGGATGCCAGAACCATACAGCTCTCCACGTTAACGGTCTTTTACCTGCTGCTGCCTGGGGCGATTGGGTGAACATTGGCCCTTAATGTTCTTCATCATGCTATCTTCATTTTCCGTTACATAACATCGCACAGTGCTTCCTTTGTTAGTCCCCATCTTTTAGCTAAGCTCCCTCAGCTAAACTAAAAATTGCTACAGAAAATAAATAATGTGGAGGAAATAAGGTAAATATGAGCCACTTCATGTTTCAGTTTGTTTTTTTTACCACTAGAGTTCCCAATGCAAAAAGGTTTGGTGTATGTTTTCATAATGGTAAATATAAACGAGATGTGTCTATATTACAGTTTCTATATTTGTTTTATTTCTATGTTTCACCATATGCAACTGTTCTTAATTTACAGAATATCCTTGTTCATTATCTAGACAACTCTCCCAAACAAAAATATTTTACCATGCAAATACCAAATTTCAGCTTCATTTCACTGCCTTCCTTTTGAACTTAACACTGACAAGGTAATCCAATGTAAATTTGCTTTTTTTTTTTTTTTGGCAATGATCAAAGCAGGATTTATACTAGTTAAAGCACTCTAATTACAAGATAGCTTTATTATTAGAACATACCATATTATACACATATGCAGTAAGGATTACTCATGGGTCCTTATTAGCATTCTCAAAGTATTTTCAGATTTCTCGTAATGTCAAATATATTCAGAATATTGAAAAATCAGATTGGAATCTGCATTCCAGGATTGATTGCTTTTTCCTATGCAAAGTTGGCAAACTTCTTCATATTAAGCCTGGAACCCTAGAATTCTCAGTGCCATGGCTAAAGGGGGTTGACACTAATAGCTGCCATGTGAAAATTCTAAAATTTGATCATTCACATCGGGCCTTGAACCATTCGGGAATGCCCGAAAATATTCACGGTTGTCTCCCTGTACTAAAGTATACATTGACCCTATGCTTACATAAGGAGAGAATGCTTGGGACTGTGTGGTAGGGGAATCTTTGAAAAATGACAGACAGGTCTTGCAGATTCTGTCTGTTATCTTTCAAAGATCTTTGATGGGGTGTACCCACCTAAGGCTTCTTGTGGCCTCTTACAGCATCTAAAAAAATATAATGTTAAAGTATCTGTGTATCCTTTTCCTGATATTATCATAAAGAATTCCATTAACCCACTTGTTTATGGGAACTTGGTCATAGTGTAGAACATGACAAGATCCCTACAAAATTCATATTAGAACAAAATATAAATTATAAGGAGACTGGACATTTATATTTCGGGCTCCTTGTTCTTATTCGTTTTGATAAAATGCCTTCCATTTTTATGTCTATGATCCTATAAGCACATCACAAGGTTTTTCTCTTTGATGTGTTGTACACCGACATAATGCGTTTGAAGTAAATTTTTTACAAAAGAAAATTAATGATTGAACTTTGTTATATATAAGCTTCCTAGGTGACACAAATAGCATAAAAACAGAGAAAAATACTTTTATAAGCTGGTGGAAAGTGACAACCATGAATAAAGATAAGTAAACTTTGAAAAATGTAAGTAGTTTAGAATGACAGCATTTTTTTGTAATAAGAAAAAGCTTAAGACTAAGTTGAAATAGAGGCACATTTCTGGGAAGGAAAAGTGAAGATGAATTTATTCTAAATTAAAGAGATATCAGAAATGTCAGCAGAGCAATTTTCAGACTTCAGAAGAATGTGGAATTATTATTGTAGAGATTCAGAGGTCTTGTCTGTGCTTGTGCTAAGAGAATTTGGTTATAACATTAAAACTAGTCAAGATTTATACGTTACAACGAGGATATAATCTATAATAATTAGCGACTGTAATGTTTCCTTGCAGCATGATGCCCTCTTTTATAAATTTAATTTGGGTAAATGATCTGATGTCTCAAAGCAGGACATTTACCATTATTTTATGTTTTTGTGTTTATTTGTAAAATTTTGTGGCCTCCTAGTAATTTCAATACGTTTTGCTGGTGAAACTCTAAACTCTAATACAAACAGCCAGTGGGTTTTACCATCTCTATTATAAGATCAATTCTTGCAGGAAAAAACAGATTGAAATTGTTGTAATAAATGTTTTTCATTCCAAAGATCATTGACTTTCAAGGACTGATCTATACTTCCTTATTCACATATCAATAGATATATATATAGGGGCTAAATATAGGACCGTAAAATGTGACCATTAGTCAAGCAATCTAAATTTCCTGGTTTTAATTACAACACTTTGTCGCATTCTGCAGATTTAAAATTAACAGATATTAACAGACTGATGTAAATTCATTAATCAGAAATTCTAATATGTGCATATAACATGCATCCAAAACAAACCTGCTTTGTTTTGCAGGGTTACACATCAACAAATAATAAGATTTAGTTATAGTATAGTATTGTTTTTTGGGTTTGAATAAAAACATACAGTATATCCACCCAGCAAACCCTACTCAGCATACCCACCCACCCTTATCCTCAAAAAGAATGATGAAACTAATAGATTTTAGCCAATTGCTGAAAGGGCTTCATACTGAAAATATCGTAACTTGATCCTTCAGGTCTTTCTATCGTAGTTGATATATTTTAATCTTTAGGGAAGCATTATTGTACATGTGGTAAACTAAGGATGAGAAGCTGATCTAGATGGTCTCTTAAAACCCTGGAATTTAAATAGGTATATAACCCAAAAATATCATGACCCACAAAATCATCAGGGGAATTATCAAAGTCGCAGCACTTTTTCCATATCCATAGCTACAATCGCTACTATTTAAAGGGCCAGGAACTGCTCACAAGTAAGATGTTCGAAAACAGCAAATTTGGTTCCATTTTGGAATTTTGGAAATCCGAAAAAATATGAAAATGGACCCATCATATAATAAAAAAAATAGTGTTATAAAAAAGCTTGGCATTTACAGTAGATGCCTCAGGCCCCTGGGAAATTGTCAGGGGGAACAAGTTCATATCACCCAAAACATAGATAAAATCAAAATTTTTTACAACGCGAGCTATTTTCAAGGATACTTTTGGTAACCCTCAAAAGAGGCTTGTATATTCATAACCCTCGAAAGTAGATTCGGTAACCCTCGAAAAGTAATTATGCTCCAAAGATAGCTTTGTATACCCTCAAAAGAACCATAGATAGCCCTCTAAAGTAGATTTGGTAACCTCAAAAGTAGCTCTGTATTTTGTGAGGGTTATCAAAAAAATAGAAAGTACAAACCAGAAGTTCAAGTCGAAATCCGGGTTCAATCGGTCCTGAATCCACTCCTTACTCACAAGGTAGATCACCTGAGAAAAGAAATATGCAAGTAAATAATTGTTGTAAAGTAAAGGCTTAATAAAAATTGCTTATAGAAATACTGTAATAAGATGCCAAAATCTCCAGGCATCTAGTTTTTGTTTGCAATTTTACACCTAACTCTGCAGAGAAGAGAATTATACATATACACAAGACACAAGCTTCCCCTGCTGGCAAAATCATTGCAGTAATAAAAAGGACTAGAACCAATTTAAAGCTAAATTACTGCCGTATCGTCTTTCCTTTATTCGCCCTTACATATTGCCCAAAGAACAAAAAAAAAAAAACAGTCCTTATAACTAGGAAATATTGACAAAGTTGAAAACAAACAAAGAATTCATTCAAATTAAAAATGTATTCTTAGTCGCTCTTTTTCCTGTGTTTAATATACCTATTGACAACATTGCTCATATGATGATTTTTAGACAATTATGGAGTGTAGTAATTCCACAATGTGTGGACTTTGTAAGCTTGATTGTATTTGTGACCAAATATAATTTTATTCTAACACTTAAAATGTCAGAAGGCATTCCATGCCCTTTCACCTATAGCAGCTAATCAATGTTTATCAAATGAATGCAGTACAATAAAACAAAGCAAAACAAGTAACGTGTTTTTTGAAGGGAATTAAAGTGAGTGAATGGCTTATGCATTCTAAAATTCCATGCACTACATGTTCATTATTTTTAACTATACAGAAATTCACATAAACAGAGGATATAGAGTCACTACTGCTATAGTTTATAGTTAATGTGACCTTTGTTGGGGCTTCTTCAAACATTTGTTGCACCTGAAGTAAAATACTAGAGCGGTTATTCATAAAAGTTCTTATCGTTAAAAATGGTGCTCAATTTTGCCCCAACCATCAGATTTAGCTTTCAAATGTTTAAAAATAATTGATTGGTTAGGACCAAATGAGTACACAACTTTAAACGATAAGAATTTTATTGAATCTCCGTGTTAGCTTACATTCATTTAGAAAAATACATTATAGCCTTTAATTGATGGGAATTCAAAAGAATTAACAGGTAAGTACTGTAGCAATATACAAGTTGATAGCTCTGGTTCACAAGCAAGCCCACTGAGCAGAGTGGGGATGGTAGGTGTAGGGTCCGTTCATTGGCCACAAAGGTGCATGGTATGTGTCTGTTTGCATTTACTGACAACGCTGTATACTTCATTTACCAGCAATGTCTTTCAATCCCTGTCTTGGTCTTGTAGTGCTGACAATTATTTGACCCCTTAATAGAGCGTATTATATGATCCTAGCAAGGTCAACAGCATCATAACTCATTGATTAAATAGTGAATTACAAAATTAGTAAAGACCTATTTTTGCAATTCAAAATGTATTATTTAATTATACAACCTTCATTATATTTTTTGTGCCTGTAAAAATCAGCGTTTTTGACATAGGCCTACTTGTTAACAATAAATTACATTTTTTTTCCCTGTTCAAGCTGCATAAGTTGCTAATTGCATGAAGCAAAAATAAATCATGCCATATAGTTTTTTAGTTATTTGTTATGGAACACAAAGTAAGTTTTGTCATCAGCCAGGATACTGCAAATGTTTTATGGCTGTGAGACGATGGCACCCCACGGCTTCTACCGGCACAGAAGAAAAAACAATTAGCTGGGAGTGTCTACCCAGCTATTTCATTTTCTAAAACTCCTGGACAGGTGTTGGCTTGTGGCTTCTATCCATTTAGTGAAATAACATTTAAAGCATACAAATGGTAATTTCTAGCAAATATTTACGATCTGTCTAGATTTTTGATCACAAAATATTATTTTACAGTTTTATCTGATGATGATTTTGATATTTATCTTTTCACACATCCTGATAATTTTCGATATACAACGTACCTAGCAACCCCCTCCCCACCCCAAAAATAAATGAGGCTATCTCAAATGATATCATAATCTTTTACTACATAGATTTATAATGTTTCTGTGGGTAGGTTGTGAAATTTCACATTGTTAAATGTTTAATCAGTTGGTGGGAAATAAAGATAACTTTATGTACTGTATTCTGATTTCCAAATAAGGTTGTTAGTATAAATTAGATGTAATATTCTTTTAAAAACTTTCCACTTGTATACAATATTTGATGGTCTCATCAAACTCTGCTAGTGTCTCCCCTTGTATTCCTCCCAAAAATTCCTCATATTGCTTTAATTAAGGTTGGAATATCCAAATATTCCATGCTAAGTAGGATTTAAACAGGGATGGCGAACTATGGCTCTTCTACCATGTTGAAAATCACCAACTCCCAGCATTCCCATGCTGCAGTATGCAAATAGGGAATGCTGGGGGTTTTAGTTTTCAAAGAAAGGAGAGCCACACGTTCGAAATCCTGATGTAAATTTTATGAAGTTTGGGAGAATACCAGAAATTGAGCTTATAATCAGAAAAAAATAACAAAAATATGATAATACACAAGCTCTGCTTCATATAAAAAGTGCAGTAGATATGACAGTTTTTTTCTCATACCCAATAGCAATTTTGATTTAAGTCTAATAAATCACTGTGAGTTGGGGAGTAGTAATCACACAATCACCTAATTAATAATCATATAACTTAAACACTGCACTATTGGCAGAATAATGATTTTATTATTTAAAAAAAAACAAAAAAAAAACAAACAGTAACAACATGAAGTCACCGGGGGGGGGGGGGGGGGGGGGGATTTTATAAGATGCATCCTTCATTTGGTCAACACCCCGCGACTATCCTATCTCACGAAATTTACCCCCCTGCACAACTTTAAGTCCTGAGAATCCTACTTTGTTTTGATCAATTGGTTGCGTTTGGTATTAAGGTCCATATATATTAAAAGGACACATTTGAATGAATTAAATGAAAAGTAGAAAAGTAAAAGTATTTGCAATAGTTGCGGCAACAATGTATATGAACGAGCTTTTCGTCTGAGATTTCGTACCGTGGTAGTGGGTGGGCTTCTTGGGGGCTTTATGTTGATTCTGTCTGGGTGGATCTGTCAATGAGGCCAAAAGAACAGTGTTCTGACCTGAGTGAAGCACCCATACATGGCACGATCGTCAGCTGATGAAAGCACATTTTATACATAATCATGCATCATGGGGTCAAACCTCTGCAATTGCACGATGTGTATGAAACCTCAGCTTTGTACGCCAAATGTATGATGTGCATAAAAATATTTTCATGACAGAGCAATCTTGTCTTTTCACTATAATTTTTATATCTTTCTAGATAAGCTTTAGCTTTTTAATCGGTTAGGGCAACCTTAACACCTAAAATCTGTGCAGCGGCACAGGGTAGGAGTAAACAAGCCTGTATGATACTAACTTGCGAATAATTTTAATGTCCTCTAATTTTGTTGTTTTTTGATTCACCCCTGTGGGTGGCTAGGGATACCAGATCACTTTACTGATATAAACTCTCAAACTGAGATACAGTATGACATTTATTTATTCTTATGCACTGTTGAGGTTAGCACCGCAGCAGAAAGACATCTAACAGTTAATGCACACAATGGATGCTTTGTCCAAGAGTAGGCTTAACAGATAATCTAAAGATTGGAGTAGAGGCTAATCATTATCACTAAATAAAAAAGGAAACCATGGGAAAAGGTGAGAAAAACAGGCTGAGCTGCCAATGAAAAAGCCACTAGGTCCCTCATGTCGAGCAATGTGCAAAGTACAATATTTCAGCTCTGAGGTTAATTGTGTTTATGAAGAAAGAATCAAGAGGAGAGGAAGACAAAGTGCTTCTACGTGACCATGCACTAGAAACTAAAATAGCTCTCGCATGCAACATTTCATAGCAAAAGGGATGGCCACAAATAAACAAGTCACAGAGAAACGTTAATAGAGCAAATAATTAATTACTGTGTTGTGGAGGGGCCAAATTTTGAAAAAAAAAAAATTAAACCTATAACACCAAATTACTTGTCTTTGTTTAGGCTTTGAAATTTCTACAGGTTATCCCATAGTGTCTCTTAAAAGAAAACTACATTAAAATAACAATCTGAGATAGTTTTTTCCGCTGTAATGAGAAGTAAATATGTAAACTTACAAATTTAAAATATATGCTTTACTGCTCCAGTAATATTTCTTTCTCCTAAAATTGTTATCTGTTAATAGCCCTCTTCAAATTTAAATAGGACCGATATCACAGTCAGAAAGCATCCTTGCCAAAATCAGTGACGTTCCTGCTATGAGTATGTACTGGTAATATCAAAGTTAAAATCTGGTTTTTCCACACAAAGTACTAATGGTAAATCCTAAAGAATACAAGGATGGCCGGGGTTCAATCCAGTGGGTGGTTTTAATTGGTTGTGTCATTGCAGATTGCGGTAACCTAAGAAAAACTTGTTTGCATGCATTTGTGACTTGCTGGAAAATGCACTAGTGTAAATAGGGAATTTTCCAGACCCTTGTCACCTGAAAGAATATTTAAAAGCTGCTTCTCTATCTCCCTGCGTGTTTGTGTAAAAAGGACTGATGTGGTTGTGGGGCGTGAATTGTTGTGGGAGGTGGTTTGATGGGCTGGCTAACACTAGTGGTAAAACTGGATGGCTGACATACACTGGTGGTTGACATGCGGATGGCAGACCTGAACACTGACAGGGAACTAGAGGGACTTAACATTAAGGGGTGAAGTGGAGGGCAGACTACACTGGCTGGTGACTTAATTGCTGACGACCCTAACAATGTGATGAGGAACTTAAAAGGGTGACATATATATGTGTATGGTAATATAATGTGCCAAATAGAGACTGGGAAATATAGTGCCCACAACAGACAGGGTGAATAAAAGTTGCCCCACATAGTGACTGGCACATATACGGTGCCAAGTGAAGGTGGTAATATAAGTGTGCCCACAAAGACTAGGGAATATAAGTTATCCATAGTGACTGGTAAACATAAGTTGCCCATTGTGAATGGTACATACAGATGGTACCACAGTGACTGGTACAATACAGTGCCCACAGTGAGGTACATACAAGTTGCCCACAGAAACTGGTAAAATTAAGTTGCCCACAGTGACTGGTTAAAATTAAAGTTGCCCACGTGAGCTGGGACATACAATATTGCTATGATGATGCGTAAACATAAGTTGCCCACAGAGACTGTAACACAAGCTGTCGCATACACGACTCATATACAAGTAGCCCACAGTGACTGTGAATAAAAATCCTTAGGTGACTGTGGTTTACTATACAAGTTGCCCACAGTGGGCTGGTACATTAAGTGCCCATAGTGGCGTGGTACTATAAATTGCCCACAGGACTGGTTTATGTATATAAGTTTGCAACACAGACTGGCAAATACAGCTGCCCACAGCTGACTAGTTAGATCATATAAAAGTATACCATGACTAGTGTATAAAAGTCTGGTCATGTAACGCGACTATGCCAAGTTGCCCACAGTAGTGATGTTGGTACATAACAATTTTGCCCGTGGTGACTGCTTACATACAATCTGTCCACACAGACTGGTAACATACAAGGCCTGCTCTTCAGTTGCTGGTACATAGAAGAAGGAATTTGCACAACCAGTGACTAGATACATTAAAAGGTTGCCCCCCAAAAACGGTGGTACAGACAGAGTTGCCCACAAAGACTGAACATACAAAGTTGCCCAGCAGTGCCAGATTCACACAAGTTGGCATCACATTTTTGGGTATAACGATCAAGTTGTTGGAAAACAGAGTGACTAGTACATACAAGTTGCCTAAAGTGATTGTTAAATATGTTTTTGCTTACACAGACTAGTGAATTTATTAAGTTTCCCACAGTGACTGGTAAATATAAGTTGCACATAAGTAAACTGGTTCAATATATAATTGCCCATATTGACTGGTATGTACAAGTTTGCCTACAAGTGACTGGTAAATATAAAGTTTGCCCACAGTGACTAGAAATATCATTGTCCCATTCACTGTACATAAACGAGCGGCCCACACAGACGATGCATTCAGTTACCCACAGTGACTGGTACATTTAAGTTGGCCTATGGTGACTGGTACCTCATAAGTTGTCCACAGGAGTGACGGGTAAATACAATCGCTTACAGTGGATAGTACATAAAAGTTACTCACGTGACTGGTACATAAAGTCTGTTCATATTGATTGGTAATATATAGTTGACCCACAGTGACTGGTACATATGATATTGCCACGATGACTGGGTAAACATAAGTTGCCCCCCAGTAGTTAAACTTGAAAAATAAGTGCTCCATACCGACTGGTACATACAAGCTGTCCATACAGGAATGGATATTAAAAGTTACCCACAGTGATGGTGCATAAAAGTTGGCCACCACAGTGACTGGTACTCATAAGTTGCCCTTAGTGACTGGTACTCATAAGTTGCCCACAGTGACTGGTAAATACAAGTTTGCCCACACAGATGGCATATACAATTGCCCACAGTGACTAGAACATATAAGTTGCCTACAGTGACTGGTACATACAAGTTTCCCACATTGCACGTTTGTCACATGTGAATTGGTGAAATGGTACATACGTTTGCTACAGTGGAATTTTATATGTTTGCTTACATAGACTGGTGAATATAGTTTCCCACAGCAACTGGTAGTTTAAAAATAAATTGCTCTACCTAACTGGTACATACAACTTTGCTCAGTCTAGTAACTGGAAAATAAAGAGTGCCCACATTGACTGGTAAATATGAATTGCCACATTGGCTGGTGAACATACAATCTGCCAACACAGACGTGATGCATACAAATTGTTCCCCAGTGACTGTTGCATAACAAATTGGCTTCCCAATGGACTGGTACAATTTAAGTTTGCTCCATAGTGACTGTTACTCATAAGTTGCCCACAGTGGACTGCTGCCAAACAAGTTTTCCCACACAGACTGGCCAACAGTTTGCCCACTGAATGGTACCATACACGTGTTGCCCCGGTTGACTGTTAAATATACATTTCGCCACAGTGTATTAGTTCATACAAGTTTGCCCACTGCAATGCGTAAATATATTGTGACCACAGCAACTTTTACACACAAGTTGCTCACAGTAATTGGTGAATAATACAACTGCCTCACAGTGATTGACACACAACAAGTGTACCCACAGCGTTAACTGGTACAGACATGTGCCCACAGGACTGGACATGTGGTATATACAAAATTTCATGTAGACCACAGAGACGCATGTTAGCAAAACTTTTCAGTTTGCTTTATGGTTGCCATGCACCCTGGAAGTAGATTTTAAAAAATACCACCAGTGCTATTTAATAGGGACCTATGTATCAAGTGCTCAACAAATGGCTAGTTTGACATATGCAATGTAATAAACAGGTACATTTTTAGTGGTTTTCAATATTCGCTGATATATGTAAATTTATCAAAGCATTACTAATATGCAAGGCACGTTTATATAGCTTTAGAACTTCTGCTCTGTCAATGCAAGTAAGGCTTATCATTCATATCCAGTGTACAATAGAGGACTAGGAATATAAAATGCATATTGATTGATTTGCTAAAAATAATTGAACACACATGAACGTTAAATGAACTAGCTTTATGAATTTGCATTACAAAGCTGTTGTACCCAGTTATTAGTTAAATATATCTTACAGGTACATAAGTTATTACATAGAAAAATAATTAAGTCAATCAGTTCCTCTCTGCAATGTGAAGTCCCGCTGATACTATGGTGGTGGAATCATAAAATCACTCTTAGCTCCTTCAATTGTATGGCAAAAAAAGAGACATTATTTCCTGGGTTATTAAAAGATATTGTGAAATAATTATCATAATAAAAGTTTAAATTGGGGGCAATATAATACAGCTTTTTGTTAGCAGGAGAAACATCGTTGTTTTCTAGCAGATATTCTCTACACTTGACACACTGGAATAATGCAAACATTTCAAAGCTTGCAGCAGTAAGTAGCAGCCCTATAAATCTCCTGTGTGGAATAAGCGGATACAATCCTGACATTTTTAATCATCTATTTGAAAATTATAGATTTAATTTAGGTTTGATGAAATCATCTTTATTCTTTTTAAATGCAGCTGCAATGTAGGCAAACAGATAATACAAGAATAAATAAGATATTCTTTAATAAAATAATTGTAAAAATCTACCACAAAGCTTGCAACTGATTGAACTATTTCACTTGCTCTCAAAGCTGGCACAGTAATAATTAAATTGCTTATTTATATCTTTTGAAAATGAAACTAATGTATCCCTCGTTTAGAGGAGTTGGAATATTGGGAAAAGGTGATTGGAGATAAAAGAAACCTATAAGGAGCAAGCAAGTAAAATGTAAATCGAAAAAGGATAGCTGAATTCATATAGAAAGAAATGATAGAGGGAATGAGGAACAATAAAGCAGAGAATAATAGAGCATAATGTGGCAAATGAGGAGGAGCAGATAGCTCAGAATGCAGACAGAAATGTAGAGGCTGAATGCGAGAGATAATATTGCACCACAAAGTTGTTTATAGTCAAAACTTTAAGAATTGGGCAGAGAAAAATAGAATAAAGTATTCTAATCGCCCCCCTCCTAAGAGATTATATCTAAGGAATTCCAAAGTTCCCCTTCCATTGTTTAATTTTTTGCTAATGAGAGCTTGGCAAAAACTTCCAAAGTATTCAAACCTGAGAGTGTTGTGAATTTTAGTTGTCTAGACAGTCCCTTTTACTTAACCATTTGTGTGGTAGTAGTAAGGAACACTTAAGGTACTTTTGTGAGAAGAATGGAGAATTTTATTGTTTATACTGTGTATGCAAAAACTTAAGCTGTAATCAACGTTGACCTGTTACTTGTTGTTTGCCCCATTTGAACAATCCATTTTATAGGGCAATAGTGTAATCCTTATGCCTGCTTACTTACTTTTAGTTAATCTTTTACGTTTTCTTTTTGTTTTATATTGGCATTGTCTACATATACATATATTTGAAATTTAGATTGAACATATTTATATATTAAAATTCAGGACGGAGAAGTTATACTGGTAGATGTGGTTATTATTCACTAGATTGTATTGTTGTATTGTAAGTGCAGTATAATGCATAAATACCTGTCTGCTAGTTTTTTCTCTTTAGACAATACATGCTTGTATTATTTATATTTAGTTTTTAATATTCTTGTTATTTAAATAAAATGTCTTCTGCCCTGAAAAACTGGCATTGTAAGAAACAATGTGAAATGTGGATTTTTGTTTTTCAAAGGCTACTGTGGTCTCAAAATAACGAAGTGTGAGGTGTTAATATAAGCCTGCAGATTATTTCTTTCAAAGAGCGATGTGAAAATCATGCATCTCTGGCTACATCTCGCCCTGAGTTACAATTATTATGGGGTGAATCTTCATCAATACTGCCAGTAGGTTGAGTGACAATCACCCTGACATCTTCCCACCCTCCCCCCGGCGGGGAAAGAAGGGAAGCATGGCTCACGTTAAGACCTTATAGATGCTGGGGGAAATCAGGAAGTAGCAGTAAAAAGAAGTGACAGGAAAAGTATTTGGAACAAATGACTGAGAGGGGAGCATATTAATGCAGAGCAGAGGCTGGTCACATGACTTATCAATGGTCCACATGGCTGAAAACAAGACAGAGAAGTGTTTAAGCAGGAAGTACTATTGCTCTAATCGCTTTCCAGCACATGACAGAGATTTTATCTAGAGATGTTGATTTAGGTTTTATTTGGAGGTTAATAGAAGGTTTTTTTAACATCTAATTATTTACTAGTTTTGAGAAGGAATTTGGACCACAGACATTTCAATGTTTTAGTTTGCAGGGAAAACGAGCTTCACAATACACAGTGTATATCTAATGTCTATATTGGGAACACAATATTAGCGTCGGATTACAATTCCAGTAAGTTTTTTTAGAATAATCTACTCTTGCTGCGTGCTATTTACTTTCATCTACTGTATGGTATGTTGTGTACAAGGCTATGTTAGAGGTTACAGCTCAACTTGGGTTTATACATAAACAAAAGTTGATGTTCTCATCCTTTTTTTATTTTGTTGATCTTCTTGTTCCTTTTTGCTTCCTTATAGTATGTGGAAACTTATAGGGTCATTTCAAAGAGCCAAGAACAATATCAATACGTTTAGTTATGTGTGTATTGTCAATCAAGTTTGCTTTTAAAAAAAAAAAATAATAAACTAATAGAAGACGTCTTATAGTGCTTAGGATTCTGTACAGTAAAAATTTCATATTTGGGATTTCGGTATTTTTATGTGGTTACATTATTACTTGCAGTTATTTTTCACTCTCAAAAATAAAAGAATATTGTAAGAATGCGCTGTCAAATTAAGTGTATCTTTTTATTGTAAATTTTGGAACTAATTATTTTGGAAAATTCAAATACAATAAGGTCTAACACAACAAGGGGAGGAGTTTTAGATTCTTGTTTCTGAAAACTACTAACAACCCCCAAAGTGGATCTCGATATTGTTCTGGAAAAAAAAAAAATAAAAGAAAAAAACAAATTTTTAATGCAAAATTCAACCAATAAAAAATTCGACAATGATAATTTTCTCACTGCATACAAGATTATTAATAAAAGAGTGCAACACCCTGGTTGGTGTTTTTCTCAAATGAGAGTTTGGGTGGGTGCGACGGGACATAGGGGGTGAGGGGGGCGAGGTGGGTTAAACTATGTGCTACTGGAAATTAGATTCAAGGGAAATGTGCCACGTGGGGTATTATTTTTTATGTTGCGTGTTTTATACACCTTAGGAAACAGGCGCACTTCTTAGTCCACGCGCCGACTTTTTTCGCATTTCTTTCTCCAAGGTTTCGAGTAACAACGTCTTTTGTCTGGACCCTTTGTCCTTCGGCCTCGTCCAAAAATCCTGATTATATATCATTTGGTACTATGAAATTTCCTCGTCTTTAATTTTTATTTTTTTATAAAACACTATTAACAAGGTAAAAAAAGTACCCCATGCTTGGGTAAACAACGCTAAAACCGTTCGATGGACCCTCGCAAAGTGTTATTTAACCCTTTTATTCCCCTCCCAAGAAAAGTGCAAGAAAAATGTATAGTCATAGTCATACTGTATAGTCATACAGATGTATAGTCATTGAATTTTTAACTTGCCGGAAAGACACAAGTACTTCCCTCCCTCCCTAAAGTAATGGGTTCAGAGTTGAGTTATTTAGTTAGAAGGTTGGTTTGGTACAGGGGTTTAAGTTGGAGTCACAGATGGCGGATACATCCTTGCAATGGAATGAACCCACATGGCTTACGGAAGATTAAAAAAGTTGAAAAGGCATCCCGTATAGCGAAAACGAACGCTGGCGCAAAGAACAAACAAGATAGCACGCCCCCAACCCTTTCTTGAACCCTTTAAACCACCCCAGGTCCTCTACTGGACTCGACGTGCTTTTTCCTTAGCCAAAACAAAACTACTTCTCTTCACTCAATCCAAACAGTCCCCAATAGACCTGAAACAGCTCTTGAGGTCACCCATACACCACCCTTCCCCCCCAAGGATCCTCCGCTTCGCCTCTCCTCCACATAGCTATGTTTATAGGCTGATGAAAGCCTCCTATTTCACAGAAAAAAAACGAAAATATCGAAATGGTTTTCTATGGCACCCTACCGCCTCGTACAGCTTTCCACTCCAACAACTGGCACTGGTAGCCTCCCTCATTGGTTAATCCATGTAATTGACACCTAACAAAGCTTCACCACTATGCAGAACAGGGATATTAATCCAGGACACGTTTACCACTGCCCCCTTGCCACCATTCCCTCTCATCCCCTTCTCCCTCTTCCTTCATACAAGCTAAACTTCTATAATTTGTTCATTCCACTGGTATTTTCTCTCCTCATTTAAACATGCGTGGTATACCCTATACGTAAAAAAAAAAAACCCCCCGCCCTCCAACCCGGCTGATCTTTCAGCTGCCAGCCTGTCCCCTTCTCCCATTTGCTTCCAAACTACTGGAAAGAAAGTTATGCTGACCGGTTAATCCATGTCTTGAAAACTAACTTTCTTTGGACCACTCCAGTCAGGCTTCCGCCCTAACCACTCCACGGAAACTTCTCCAAATACCCTCACTAAGTGACCAATGATTTATTAGTGCTAAATCTAAAGGTCACTTTCTCTTGGCCTCATTCTTCTTGATCTGTCCTCTGATTTGATACGTCGACCACCCTCTACTTCTTCAGATCTGCTCTTGGGTATCCAGGACACGCACTTTTTGGCTATCCTCTATGTCTCTGGTAGGACCTTTAGTGTTTTCCACTCTGGAAATTAACTAAAACCCTTGCCCCCTCCCTGTGGGGGTCCCACCAAGGCTCAGTACTCGCGTCTCTTATTTTCTCCATCTACACTAATTCCAGTAGCACATGTATGCGGATGATACCTAAATTACATCTTTGCCCCTGATATCCCTACACTGACATCCCAGGTTTTCCCCGACGGCCTGGCAAGAACTCTGCCTTGGATTCCTCCCCGCTTCTCAAACTAAACATGGACCAAGACTGAACTTGTCCTTTCCCCACCCTCACGATCTGTTCCCCTCCCCGTTGTCTATACTATAATATTAACAACACACCTACATCACCACTCACAAGTGGCCGCGCCTCGGAGAAGAACGCTAGATCCGACTTTCGTCAACTCCGCTTGCCAAACTTCCTGTCGCTCCAACTCAAAAAATCCCCCGCATCCGACCCTCCTCTCGAACGAAGCTCCAACAAAATCCTAGTCCATGTCCTAGTCTTTCGTGCAGCTGCACAAACACACTACCGCGTGTGGTTCTTCCCAACAACCCACTTGCTTCTCGTCAATCCATCCTCAACGCTGCTGCCAGCCATGCCTTCGTGCTCCTCTATATCTTCCATTACTCTCCGCGTCTAGTCCACCTCCACTGGCTGCCGCATCATGCAAAGGCCGTCTCAGAGCTGTTACCACGACTTCCTATAAACCACTATCCAACAATATATGCTCAGAGATGATCCACCGATAATCGTCCAGGACCCACCTCCACCTCCCCAAACGAGCGTCTTCTCTAATCACCCTTGTCACCTCTTCCCATCAGGACTTTCTACATGCTGCCCCTCTGCACTCTGGAACGCCCTTCCTCCATCTGTCGCGGCCATTCCACCTCCCCCTTAATATCTTCAAGTATACCTGTAAAACTCCACCGCCTCGGACAGCATGACAAACCTGGCCTACAACATTACCCCGTACAGCCCGAGACTCTTTGAACCTTAGTCTCACCCCCATATCCTCGGTAAGCTGGTAAGCTCTTTGGACAGGGTCCTCTCTGGTCGGCCTAGTGTATCACAGTATGCTGTAAGAAATTATCCACGCTGTTTACTCAATATTTTGTATTACACTGTTGTATGTAATATGTAATGACTTGTATAAACATGTTTACCACTGAGTAATGTATGCCTATGTAACTTGTAAAGCGCCAGGGAAGATGTTGGCACATATGAATCCATAATAATAAAATATGTTTCTCCATGTGCTTGTGTGGGTTTCCTCCAGGCCACTCCGTTTCCCCACAATCATGAAGACTATACTGATCGGCTTTGGAGGTGTACAAAGTGATTAGATGGTACAGCTCGTTCGGGGCAGGGCTCGAGTGTGAATTGAGTAAATAATTGTACAAGCACTGGCAGAATTGTAGCACTATATACCTACATCTCGAGTATAACACCTCGAGTGTTTTTAGTTTTAAAATACCTTTAAAACCTGCCCTCGGTTATACTCCGGTCATGACGAATAGAGAAATGGAGAAATAGAAGTACCGCGTAGCCCTACACTGTAGCAGACCATTCGGCAATGCAGAGAGGAAACCACGGAGTAGTCAGAGGCGCAGGAACCGTCGGCGACGGGCACGTTGGGACGTAAGTTTACGCACCGTACCCTGCTGCAATGTAGCACTTACACAGCGGCCCCTGACTGCAACGGACTTGACCACTGATGACCTTGGCCGCCCTCATTGCCTTAGTGTGGCATCACCGCTCACGCCAGAAGTGATGGCTGGGCGGTGACAAATAGGATGGTCCTTCCCGGCCGACAGTGAACATTATGTGCAGAGACTGTAAGGAGGGATGTTTCCGCAGTTGGGACGCTAGATTGGGGTTCAGCAGCTAGCCGAGGGCCTGTGAAGCCCCTCTTCAACTACAGTAACGGAAACGTTATGTATGGAGCTGCGTTGTGGGTGGGCTACGTAACCATAAAGTCTGTGCAGTGGTAGGGGTGGGGTTGGTTAGTTGAGGCACGCGAATAAAGGCATTATGATGTTGTGTGAATGATTTATTTTTATTTATGTGAGCTGTGCCCACTCAAATGTTTAGAAACTTAACAACCCCCAGCATGCTAGGATTGGTAGTTTCAAATATTTGAGTTCCATAGAATAGTTGGTTACTGCATTCTGCACTTTTATGTACCAAATATTGCACATTGTTGTTTTCTAT
The DNA here is from genome assembly GCA_019447015.1 of Hymenochirus boettgeri. Taxonomy (NCBI): domain Eukaryota; kingdom Metazoa; phylum Chordata; class Amphibia; order Anura; family Pipidae; genus Hymenochirus; species Hymenochirus boettgeri. The sequence goes on along the minus strand of CM033476.1, from coordinate 68,145,302 downwards.
CCTCGGTTTATACTGCAAGTCAATTTGGTTACTCTACCTCCTTTTTTTTTCGGGTAAAAAATGGGTACCTTGGTTTATATCCGGTCGGTTTGTATACTGAGTATAAAAACATTTATACATACACTACAGTAGACAAAGGGGTGATTTTTCCCCAGGTCACTTGTTTGCTCCAGCGATCTAGGCAATGGCTGCCAATGGCAATGATAGGTGGACTAGCCTGCCAGTAGTCCTAACTAAATGATGAATTTTACACCTGAATTAAGAGCCCTGGGTCTACACAGTTGTAGATTTTGAGCAGTTATAAGGTGCATTAATTATATAAACATCATCTAAAACATTACAGATAGTTTTCACACACTTAATAATAATTTAAAAAAAAAAATTACATCTACCAAATGTTTATAGCAACCATAAAAAATATATCAATCTACGTGGATTTGATGTTATGAGAAAATATCCATATTAGAGCACAATTACAAAACAATTTTATTGAAAAGATTAGTATTGTATGATCATACTTATAAACTAGTCCAAAAAATCCACAAGTTAAAGGGCACATTCTTCAATTCTTTGTGGTTAATGTGGTATATCCTGCGTGAAAAGAGATATATGGCTGCAAGTAAAGGTAAAAAGCGATCTTGGTACCATAAATTGTAAACCTATTAGAGTACCGTATATGACCCAGTATATAAACCGACCTGAGTATAATACCGAGGCACCTACACTTTAAAACATGAGTAAAAGTGATTGACTTTGAGTTATAACCGAGGGAAGAAAATATGCACACCACTACTGCCTTACTGATGCTGGTATTGTGTTTAGGTTTTAGTTGTCCATTAAATGGACAGCAGAATTCTATTCAGTAATAGCTAATACTGATTGGTCATTTACTGTATAGGAATCGTTTACAACCCCAGCATGCTTTAGTTGCTGGGAGTGGTAGTTTCCAAACATCTGCAAGTGGCAAGAATTACCACTGGCGGATTAATGCCTCTCCTTCCCCCTTGGTAGCCCCCCCCCCACTGGGAAGTGTGAGCAGGCATTGAGTAGTTACGTAGCCAGCAGAGGATGTGGAGCGAGCGGGCCGCCTGAGCAAGTAAGTGGACTGACTCGAGTATAAACCGAGGTTCGTTTTTCAGGCTATTTAGTCCTGAAAACCTTGGTTTATACTGGGAGCATACGTATATACGTAAATGCTGAAAAAACATATTGAGAAAACATTCCACAATGTACTGACACCTTATTGCAGGTAAGGCCTTGTCTAGACTTTTTTGGCATCTGAAAAAAATCCAAATACTGCAGGAAATCCAAAATCGCGGAACTTTTTGCGTTTCCGTGATTTCCATTAAATCAAAATCGCAAGCACAATCGCAAACGGCATTGCATGCGAAAACGCGGATAGTGTGGCTTAGCCCTTATTCTTTTTTTTAATGAAACCTAGTGACAGTTAGACAGTTATGACTGCATGACTATCTATTGCATAAGGGGTGGAGCTATGACTCATCACTGCCCAGTTTTTTATTGATAGAAGCACAAAGCCTAAAGCTGGCCTACACAGCAGATATTGGATATCCCTACTCTAAACAGCATTGGAAAGTATCCCTGGATCAACCAGATCTACAGTATATGTATTAATACATTTGCTTGTGAAGGTTCTCATTCATCCAGTCATGGTATATCTGGTATCCAGACGGGGTCCTTTGTCAAAAGAAGTAGAAGGAAAGAAAAAACACGAATACCAACAGTGAAGGGGAAAAGTCAAGACAGGAGGAAAACATGGTCATCCATATTAGCAGGGGTCTCCCGAGAAATTAAGAAGAATTTTCACAAACAATCGTATCCCTGTCTGCTTTAAACCGAACACACACTGAGGCAGACAATTAGTACATCCGAAAGACCCAATACCAAAACACAAGAAAGCGACATCATATATGCAGTGCAGTGCAGTGAAGAAATGCTCTGATTTGTATGTGGGGGAGACCAAACAGCAACTGCAATCAACGTATGGCCCAGCACAGAAGAGCCAATTCCTCGGGTCAGACTCAGCCGTGTATCTGCATCTTAAGGTAAGGACAACCTTTGAAGATTGTAATGTTAAATACTGGCGAAGGAACGTGACTGGTTCAAGAGAGGTGTTAAGGAGGCCATTTAATGTGAAATAAAGAAACCAAGCCTAATAGAGGTGGGTGGGTTCGACACCAACTGTCTGCCATGTAATGCTGTTTTAACACCTTACTCTGGGCGTTCCTATAACACCTCTTAGCCACTATCTAATCACACCCTTAACACCTGGCTGTGATATGCTAATTGGATTTTCCGGTAGCATAATTCCACAGATTCTTGTACAAGTCATTCTGAATGAGAAAGCCAGTCGGATGACTAGCGAAACGTCTTAAGAACTACATTTCAAGTCCAGTTGATCTAATTGAAATACAACAGATATTAATACATTTGTTTTTTAGCTGCAGGTGAGACCAGGAGTGTGGGGTCTATAGTATCATTTAATGAAAATACTGTGTTATTTTTCTCAAATATTCTGTTTCATTATACTTCCAGACAAAATCATCCTACCCACTAATTTTAGCAATTAAACTTGATACATTGGGTACACACTACACAGATGTATAGACATCAGTGATACTGTACAGTCATCCAAGATGTATAGTCCATACAGTATAGTCATACAGATGTTATAGTCATAGTCATACTGTATAGTCATACAGATGTATAGTCATAGTCATACTGTATAGTCATACGAATATAGTCATATCATAGATAGTCATACAGATGTATAGTATAGTCATACTGTATAGTCATACAGATGTATAGTCATAGTCATACTGTATAGTCATACAGATGTATAATCATAGTCATACTGTGTAATCATAAAGATGTATAGTCATAGTCATACAGTATAGTAATAGTCATACTGTATAGTCATAGTCATACTGTATAGTCATACAGATGTATAGTCATACGTGAAGTCATTATCAGAGTATAGTCATAGTCACTGTAATAGTCATACAGATGTATAGTATAGTCATACTGTATAGTCATACAGATGTATAGTCATAGTCATACTGTATAGTCATACAGTGTATAGTCATAGTCCATACTGTATAGCTCATACAGAGTATAGTCATAGTCATACTGTATAGTCATACAGATGTCTAGTCATCGTCATACTGTATAGTCATACAGATGTATAATCATAGTCATCTGTGTATCTTAAGATGTTATCATAGTCTACAGTATAGTAATAGAGATGTCCGAACTTCGAAAAACCGGTCCGCGCGAGGATCCGGATTTTCGAAAAATCCGAAAATTGGAAAATCCGTGAGCGGACCCGTTAAAAACGTATTAAAATGAAAGTTCGGCAAAATCCGCATTAAAAGTGTCTAAATAGCCTTGGTAACTTAACTTAACCATCAGGGACTGGGTAATGGCCGAGAAGCATGTATAAATGCCAACATACCTAAAAGACAGTCCGCTAGCGTGACTTTAAAAAAATGGTATTTTTCGAAAATACGAGGATTCTCGTAAAAACGAGATTTCCGTAAAAAAACGAGGCTTTCTGTACTATGATAGCTGCCATTGGCTAATTTGGATCATGTGGTTGCTCCGTCTTGAAATTTACACGAATTACTAGTTTTTACGAGTATTCATAATTCGAGAATATCGTAATTACGTGAATTCTCGTAATTACGCGAATCTCGTGATTACGAGGATCTTCGGTTTTTCCGTATCCCGCAAGTATCGTAGATCCTCGTAATTACGAGATACTCGTTTTTCGAAATTTTCGTAAAAAAAAAAATCCGCAGTTCGGAAGTTCGGAAGTCCGGAAAGTCCGGAATAATCCGCGTTCGGGACGGGAGAAAATCCGCGGCGGATCCGGGTTCGGGTCCGCGACCGCCCATCTCTATTAGTAATAGTCATACTGTTAGGTTCATGTCATACTGTACTAGTCATACAGATCGTTAGTCATAGTTCATACTGTATAGTCATACAGATGTAAGCTACGTAGTCATACTGTCATAGGTCATACAGATGTATAGTACATAGTCATACTGTATAGTCATACAGATGTATAGTCATAGTATACTGTATAGTCACAGATGTATGTCATAGTCATATCGTATCGTCATACGATGTATAGTACAGATACTAAGTATGTCTACAGATGTATAGCTCACGTCTACAGTATAGTCATACCAGAGTTAGTCATAGTCATACAGTATAGTCATACAGATGTATAGTCATAGTCATACAGTATAGTCATACAGTGTATAGTCATAGTCATATTATGTCTACAGATGTATAGTCATAGTACTGTAGTCCTATCAAGTATAGTCATACTATGTATAGTCATAGTCATACGTCAATAGTCTACCGATGTATAGTCATGTTCTGTATAGTCATACAGATGTATAGTCATAGTCAGACTGTATAGTCATACAGATGTATAGCATAGTCTATGGCTATCATACAGATGTATAGTCATAGTCCATACTGTATAGTCATACCGATGTCATAGTCATAGTCATACTGTATAGTCCATACAGATGTATAGTCATAGTCATAGTATAGTCTAACAGATGTATAGTCATAGCTCATACTGTTATTAGTCATACAGATTATAGTCATCGTATCCTGTAAGTCTAACTGTAGTCATAGTCATACTGTATAGTCATACGATGTAGTATAGTTATCATAAGATGTATAGTCATATCATAGTATCATACAGTGTAGTCATAGTCATACGTATAGTCATACATGTATACATAGTCATACGATGTCATAAGAGTTAGTCATAGTCATACGTATAGCATACAGATGTATTGTCATAGTCCATACGTAGTCATTACAGATGTATATCATAGTCTACGTATAGTCTACGATGTATAGTCATGTCTCAGTAAGTCATACAGATGTTAGTCATATCTATGTATAGTCATACAGATGTTAGTATAGTCTACGTATAGTCATACGTTATCATAGTCATACTGTATAGTCATACATGTATAGTCATAGTCTATATAGTAACAATGTAGTCAAGTCATCAGTATCTAAGATGTATAGTAAGTATCTGATTATAGTCATACTGTATAGTCATCAGATAGTATAGTCTACGTATAGTCACAAGAGCACATGGCCGCCATCAGGTGGTACAGCCGATACTTTTGTACCGGCCCGAGAGGCTTCTGGGGCCCGGAGAGGGAAACTACATGTGGGCGCGCTGGGCCGGCGGGCCCGCATGTTAAACTTTTTTTGCATTGCAGCAGCTGCTACGAACGCGACACAGGCAGCTCACAGTGACAGTCGGTCACATGCGTAAATTTACTGTCTGTCTACTTACAAGTTAAAGAGTCGGGCCCCAGCGCGCAACACAACTACCGGTATGTCCATGTATGTGAATGACGTCACAAACGTTACGCACGCCACGGCGACGCACGCCCGTGCCGTGACATCAGTCTATAAGGCCGTCCGGCGCGGTGCGCAACTTAGTGGAAGAGGCTTCAAGACCTTGCTGAGCTGGCTCCTCCTCTTTTCTCTCATCCATTCCAGGACGCGGGGGAGGTGGAGGTAGGATTTGGAAGGAGGAGGAGCTGCCTGCCTGAATGACGGCTGCTCTGAGGCTGAAACCTGAGTCCTGAGAGCGCGGCAAAGTGTCAGGCTCAGCATGAAGACAGTACAGACTCCAGTCCAGTCCCACCAGAGAGAGGCCACCAGACCACAGACCGCACAGTGACAGCCCTGATAATTGTATGTAGATTATTATGATATATAAATAATTGATTAATGATTTGCCATTTGCCAACTTTGCTTACTTCACGGCTTGTGCTTGGGCCTTGGGCTGTAAAGAGGGTAGGGGGGGTCTCTTGTTTGTGGGGACTGGTGTTCCAATCTCCTGAGTCCTGGCTGGCTGTGTTTGTTGTTTCACAACATGGTGAAACTTGGGGCAATCAATTGATGGGGTTTGGGGTGGTACCGTACCGTATTTGCATGTCCATGATCCAGTCCATGCATCATTAGAGTTAGATAGATAGATAGATAGATAGCAGAGTTAGATAGATGATAGATAGATAATAGATAGCAGGTAGATAGATAGATAGATAATAATAGATAATGATCGATAGATAGATAGATAATAGATAAGCAGAGTTAGATAGATAGATAGATCAGAGATAGCAGAGTTAGATAGATGATAGATAGATAGATAATAGATAGATAATAGAGCAGGTTAGATAGATAGATAGATAGATAATAGATAGCAAGTTAGATAGATAGATAGATAGATAGATAATAGATAGCAGAGTTAGATAGATAGACAGATAGCAGAGTTAGAAGATAGCAGAGTTAGATAGCAGATAGCAGGTTAGATAGACAGATAGCAGAGTTAGATAGAGATAGATAGATAGATAGATATAGATAGCAGAGTAGATAGATAGATAGATAAAGATAGCAGAGTTAGTAGTTAGATAGATAGATAATAGATAGATAATAGATAGCAGAGTTAGATAGATGATAGTAGATAATAGATAGTCAGAGTTGATAGATGATAGATAGAGAATAGATATAAGATAGATAATAGATAGCAGAGTTAGATAGATAGATATAATAGATAGATAATAGATAGCGAGTTAGATAGATAGATAGATAATAGATAGCAGAGTTAGATAGATAGAAGATAGATAGATAAGATAGCAGAGTTAGATAGATAGACAGATAGCAGAGTTAGACAGATAGCAGAGTTAGATAGATAGATAGATAGATAGAGAGACACAGAGAGATAGGACAGAGCAGATAGACATAGTTAATAGATAAAACGAGGCAGATATATAGATAGAGATAGATATACAGATGAGAGAGAGGGACAGATAGAGATAGATAGGGGCAGAGGTCCATGTACAAGAAGGTCTCCCTGGCAAAGGTGTGGGAAGCGTCTGACTACAACTGAACCAGCAGTAAGTTTAAAATAACCAAATTGCTACCAGTATATAATGAAATTGCCAGTTTACTGTGCCTTTGTGTATTAATTTTTGTGTCTCTCTGTCCAACTCTCTGATCTCTATCTCTGTCTGTCTATGTCACTGTCTTTGTCTGTTTCACTATCAGGCTGTGTGTCTATGTTTGTGGTTGTCTGTCTGTGTCTTTTTGGCCATCTCTATAAGTACATAGTGGGTGTGGCCTAATTGGGCTGAGAAAGGGCGTGGCCTAAAAATTTCCGCCGCGCTTGAGGTGCCCAGAAGTGCCCCTGATCTTCATAGACCCTAGATACGCCCTGGAGTTGCCTGCCTAAATGGCTGATGAACCTGAGAGTAGCGCAACAAATTAAGTGACAGCACATGAGCACAGCACAGTCCAGACTCCAGAGACCACCAGACCACAGACTCCACAAGACCACTGACCACAACATGTCATCAGAGTCAGACCGTGAGAACGCACCTGCACAGAACAGCCCTGCCTGGCATCCACATTGTATGTAGATATAAAGATATGATTTTTGCTTTGCCACTACTTTGTTTGGCGCAGGGCTGTAAAGGGGAGGGGGGGGGTCTCTTGTTGTGGGGACTGGTGTTCCAATTGATCTCCTGTGGTTGCGGCCTGGCAGGTATTGTGTGGGGAGGTAATTACTATGGGGGGGTGCAGCTGGGGCCCAGTAATTTACCTAGTATGGGGCCCTGAAAATTCTGATGGCGGCCCTGCATAGTCATACAGTATAGTCATACAGATGTATAGTCATAGTCCATACTGTATAGTCATACAGATGTATAGTCATAGTCATGATGGATAGTCATAAAGATGTATAGTCATACGTGTGTAATCATAAAGATGTATAGTCATAGTCATACAGTATAGTCATACAGATGTATAGTTCATAGTCATACAGTATAATCATACTGTATAGTCATAGTCATACTGTATAGTCATACAGATGTATAGTCATGTCATACTGATAGTCATACCGATGTATAGTCATAGTCATACTGTATAGTCATACAGATGTATAGTCATAGTCATATGTATAGTCATACAGATGTATAGTCATAGTCTCAGTATAGTCATAAGAGTAAGTCATAGTCATATGATAGTCATACAGATGTATAGTCATAGTCATATTATAGTCATACAGATGTAGTCATAGTCATACAGTATAGTCATACAGATGTATACTCATAGTCATACTGTATAGTCATACAGATGTATAGTCATAGTCACTACTGTATAGTCATACAGATATATAGTCATAGTCATACATTATAGTCATACAGATTGTATAGTCATAGTCATCAGATGTAAGTCATTGTCATACTGTATAGTCATACAGATGTATAGTCATAGTCATACTGTATAGTCATACAGATGTATAGTATGACTATGACTGTATAGTCATACAGATGTATAGTCATAGTCATACTGTATAGTCATACGGATGTATAGTCATTGAATTTTTAACTTGCCGGAAAGAACAAGTACTTCCTCTCCCAAGTAATGGGTTCAGAGTTGAGTTATTTAGTTAGAGGGTTGGTTTGGTACTGGGGTTTAAGTTGGAGTCACAGAGGCGGGGATAATCCTTGCAATGGATATGGTATTGGAGCCGTTACATGCCCTCTGGGACCCAGAGGCCTAGCATTTAAGCTTTGGCTTGGCTGGGTTCATATAATTGGGTATGTAAGGATGTATAAGTTCTTGGCAAATTTTGAGCACATAATGGAATGTGTCAATAAAAGCTGTGGTACTGTTTCACCCACACACTTGTTGCCAGCTGTTCATTTAGGTTTAAGAATCAGTTAAGGTTAAAGGGCATCCAGCCGAAAAACAAGTAACTTTAAAATGCTTATTACCCCCAAAACCTCACTTTCGCAAGTTTCCTAAAGTTCAAAGAGGACTTCTGCCGCTGAAAGCTGCTTCTCTTCCTGGTCGCGGCTGTCAGGCGATGGGCCTAACGTCACGTTGCGCTTAAATTACAGCCGCAACTAGGAAGTGGAGCGGCTGTCAGCACCAGCGCGGAGTATAAGCAGCGAGGGGACGGGTCAGGTAAGTAAGCTCTGGGGGTCTTTGAACTTTAGGAACCCTGTGAAAATGAGGTTTGGGGGGTAATAAGCATTTTAAAACCTACTTGTTTTTAGGCTGGCATTCCCTTTAAGTTAAACAGCAGGGTTTTCCTAACAGACGAGGTCTAACATTTTACTATTTTTGCAAAAAAAGATGGAGACTAGAGTAACCCGAACTTACCATCTCTGGTAGAAACCGGTCCAAATATAATATACAGCAAACGTGCCTGAAAGACCAAAGGCCATGGTTTGAGAATCTGTGTTAGCCAAAATGTAACATCTTTGCAATTAATCCAGTTATCCAGCAGAACCTTCCGAAAAAAACGCCGCACACACTGCTCTAGCATTCTGTCAACCCCTGGAATTTTAGATTTAAAAAAAGAAATAACAAAGAACCTTAATTTATGCGCTATCCGAATAAGATTGCGTAGTTATCTGCCGCAAACAAAGAGTTAAAGTTGAACTTAATGATATTACATCAGTTACTCAATTCAGGAATGGTGCACCTCTTGGTACATTGCTCTGTATATTCTCGAATTCTGAAAATGGAACAGATACATAATATAAGACACAATATACTACCCCATTAAACAACTACAGGCTTAAGGTAGAGCTGTTTAAGGAGAATACAGTAAAGAGCATTGATCCTGCGCTACAGAAAATAAATTGCTAATTAAAATTCACTTGTCACTTGTCCTTTTAAAACAACATAAAGGCAATTGTACTGTTAAGGTTCACATACATGGTCCAATATCCTTCCGATCAAAAAAGGGGCCTCACAGAAGTCATGTCATGTGTATGGATAGATTGTGAAGCCAACAAGCTACGGCTGTCAGCATTGCGACCTTCTGGACCGAACAGAAAACATCTGTTGGATCATTATCAGTTCCTTGTATAGGGAGCCGATAACATTGAGCATGTATGGGCCCAACGGACAATCTTTATTTACATATGGAACAATCTTTCCCATGTATTTGTGCATCGGGCAAATTCACAATACGATTCTGATGAAATATGGTAAATGTCTGACCAAAATCACATGTGCTCATATGGGCACTTTAAGATTGAGGTTTTCTCTTATTTGGTTAAATTGTTGGGCAAGCCTGAATTTTACAGTTTGAGCATGTAAAGTACATTAGATTTAGGCTAGGTTCAGACGAACGGCTGTGCACCGTACATGCAGCGTTGTCACTAACGGTTTCTGAGCGTTGTCGGTAGGGAAATGCTGCATGCAACGTTTTTCAGCAGCAAACATTGGAACCTCTAGTTAAAACGCTGCACAAACAGTGCACAGCCATTCGTCTGGACCTAGCTTAGAAGTCAGCTGATTTAGGGTTTTTCTGGAGAGCTTTTTGCACATTTGATTTGAGTTATTTCTGATAAAACTAATTGTGGGTGTTACCTGGTTCGCTGCTTACAATAATAGTACTTTCTGAGGCAGATTAGTCAACGTGGAGATAAAATTGTAAACTCTGTGACACTCCAATTCATCCCAGCCTGCTGTCAAACTCTGTAATATATAATATATAAATATATAATATAATAATATCAAAACATGTACATTGAAATGAAACACGTAAGACTGGGAACAATTGATTGCTATTTAAAATGCGGAACGCAAATCGCATCGCACCAAAAATGTACGTTTTCGGTGTGTTGCCGCGATTCCAATGATTCGAAAAAAACGCAAGCACAAACAGAAAAATCGCAGCAGTGTGCCCTAGAATAAAATGTATGTTAAAACAATAAAAAATATGTCTAATTTTGGAATGATTGTTTCATGAAGCACATGACTGTACAGTGAAACAGAGGTATACCATGTTATGGTGTGACTGAGGCTTCACCCCATTTTATTCTTCTGTTTAAATCTATATGTAACTCAACCACCTGGATTGTAAGTTATCCAGGAACCGATTTAATTGACACAAGCTGGGTACACACACAGTGTGTGTAACTACAGCCCATGCTCATCGTAGGAGATTGTTAAAGATGTGGTGTCAGAGCCTGGCTGTTAAGCTCTGGGGGGGGGGGGCAGTCCTTCAGTTTCACCCATCTACACACAGTACCAATCTTGAAAGATGACAGACAGAAAGTAAGAGGGCAGATGGAAGGAAGGAGAGGATACAAGTGCTTGCTAAAAGCACAATATGGGGGAATTTATAAACCCTGATATTCACTGGAGAAACACAAATCCTAACATTACTGCATGAGCAATTTATTTAGGTATTAAAATTGCACACATTGCAACCAAAAAAGTCTGTTTCTGAATTTTGGATTGTAGTGTAAAGGTGGTTTAGCAAACACATGCACTCGGTTTATTTTTCTGATAGTGTTGACTTACCACTTTTTTGCCACTAAATTTGTGAGAATATTGCATGTTTTTCCCAAGATATACAGTATATTGCCTGCTGGGGACCTTATCTTATGTAGAGGAAAGGACAGAATGTTTGAGGTCTAGCTACAGAAAGATCAATGGGCTTATGACACAGCTTATACAAAAGCCTGTCACAGGGACAGGGCAGTCTGGGAAGTGTAACCTTACATGTCTGTAACTAAGATCCAGCGTGGAGGCCACAGTTACCCTTTAAATATTCAGTGAACTTGCCATTACCACATCTGCTGGAAGACAGTTCCACAGTTTCACTGTTCTCACTGTAAAGAAACCTTTCCTAACTGAAGATGAAATTTTTTTCTTCCAATCTTAATAGATGTCCACGTGTCCTTGATATGAACAATGCACCAGAGAGTTTATTGTATGGCCATTAATATATTTGTATAAAGGCATCATATCCCCGCAAATGTATAGTCGAAAGAGATTTGCCCTATTAGTTCTCCTGTGGTTTGTTTTTTTAAATAGGCGGAAGTATATGAAAAACATTCAGTCTATGAGTAAGGGCTAACGCCTGAAACGCGTAAGATATGTACAGAATTTTGTGTGCTGTTGATTTGAAGTTTTGAATAAATAATTTTTTAAGTATTGGAAGTCCGCTGGTGTCCGTTGCATGTAAGAGGTGGGAAGGAAGTAACTTACCGATAGATACAGTTTAAAACTTTATTCAAATGCGCGATCAACTGTTAAAAACAGCTGATGGGACATCTGGAGGGGATAACGGGCCCTCTTACTTCCCGTCCCCCGCCCCGGCAAGCCCTTAAGCACAACACTAGTTGTAATGTAGTTCCTGGTTTAGCAAAGATGCACTTTGGTTGACAAAGTCCATAGAAACATAAATAGTGTTTTCATTATAATATTTTGAATAAACAATATTAAAATTGCCAAAATTTTTAAAATTTTTTTACCATACTGTGGTGAGAGGTAAGATATTTTTTTTGTTCAATGTTTTATTGAAATTTTTGTTGTAAGTTAACAATCGATAAAATTACCTTAATAGTGAATACAGCTTTTTAAGTGGGTACGCTATTTAAAATTCTATTATCTTCTGTAATGGTTTTCAACATTTATACTTATAGGAGATATTTGGAGAAAAAGGTAATATAGTATAGTATTTGAGATTGAATAAATACTATGTCCATCTAGTCTAGCAAATCCTCATTTCCTGCCTAACTGTTGATCCAGAGGAAGGCAAATACCCCACCAAATTATGAAGGGGAAAAAAATTCTGACTCCAAGTGGCAATTGGAAATTCCCTGGATCAACTCCAACATCCTTGTTTGCAGAAACTCATCCAGCTTTTTTTAAAACTGACCAGTGAACCTGCCATAACAACGTCCACTGGAAGACAGTTCCATAGTTACAGTTCTCACAGTGAAAAACCCTTTCCGAACTTAAAGCCTAAACCTTTTTGTTCAAGTCTTAAGGGAGTCCGTGTCCTCTGACATGTTCTATTGGTGAACAATGCCCCAGATAGTTTATTGTATGGCCCGTTAATCTATTATACACAGTAATCATATCCCTACGTACCGGTAAGCACCTTTTCTAACATACATAATTGTAACTTTCCAGTCTCTCTTTATATTCAAGCTCTCCCAATCCCCTTATTAATTTAGTTGCCCTTCTCTGAACCCTTCCATTTTAAAGATGTCCTTTTTGTACACAGGATTCCAAAATTGTGTGCATATTCCAAATGAGGCCTACCAATGCTTTGTAAAGATGTAAGACAATACCAAGCTGGCTCTAGCTGTTGCTGCCTGGCATTCTTGCTCTTTTAGTTTGTTATCCACCAAAACTCAAAAATTCACTTAACACAGAGCCATTTATAGTATAAGTAGCACAAGGATTTTTAAGTCCAAAATGCATCACCTTACATTTATCAACATTGAATCTCATCTGCCACTTAGCAGCAAAGTTTTGTGTCGTCAGCAAACACAGAAAACTTGCTGACAATACCCACTTCCAAATCATTAATAAATAGATTAAATAGAAGCAGCCCCAGCACAGAACCCTGTGGCATCCCACTTAGCACTTAGTCCATATGATAAAGCCCCATTAACAACTACTCTCTGTATCCTATTCATTAACCAATTTTCTATCCATGTACAAATGTACATTAGTTGCCTAATTATAATTATAATACTTATAATGTGAGTCCTTGAAACATACTCTAGAACATGTTCCCTTATTAAAGTTTCCAGTATCTTCCCCACCACTGAAGTTAAACTACAGGCCTGTAATTACCCTGCTCTGAAAGACTATCCTTTTTGAATATTGGAATAACCTCAGCCTTTTTCCAATCCAGAGGCACACCACCGGACATGAGGGAATCTGCAAAAATAAGAAACAATGGCCTAGATAAAACTGAACTTAGCTCCTAAGGAGCTGAGGATGTATTTAATCTCGCACAAGATTTATTAATATTAACCTTATTTAGTTGTTTCTGTAACCATATCCTCAGTTAACCAAAGTGCACTTGCATCTAACCATTATTTCCACTATACAATATACTAAATATGTACTTGGATCTTCTATAGTGTATACAGAGGTAAAAAAGTTATTCAAGCCATTTGCTTTATGTCCCACTCCATAACTAACTTATCCCTTTAATTAATGGCGCCACATTTTCACCTTGTTACAGTTTTTATAATCCCCAAAGGCCCTTTCCGTTCCCTTGTTTCCCTCTTTACATCATAAATTCAGCCACATGGCGCGGATTTATTTTTTTACATTTATTTCCCAAGGGTATAAATTTAGATGTGAACTGGCTTAAAATCCCCTTGAACACAGTCCACTTCTGTTCAGTACCTTTACCTGATAATACCTTATCCCAGTGACATGCTGAAAAGCTATTTTAACCCGGGAAAATTGCTTTCCCGAAATAAAAGTCTTAACCCAGCGCACTTTTCCTTTCGATAATACACACTAAACGACACTATTTTATGGTCACTATTCCCTAATCCTCCAGTTACCTTTATATCTATAATACGCTCCACGATGTTCTCCCCCAAAACAGCTGCACCGTCATCAGTGAGGTGCAACCCCCTACTAAAGAGCCTGTGTCCGACAGGAAAGTCTACCCAATTCTCTATAAACCCAAACCCTTCTTCCTTACACCACCTTTTTAGCCACGCTTCAATGCTTCTAAGATCCGCGGCCTGCTTTCCCTCCAGATTTGCCAATCTCTGCAATGCTGCAAGCGCCCCCTTAGACTTTCCACCTCAGCTTCCAAATGGCAACCCACCCGCATCTGACACAGACATAGGTCCCGGAACATCTGCTCCAGATTCCTATAATGTGGCAGGATGCACATTGCATGGTACCAACAAAACTGTCCCTTCTGTTACAAAGTAATAATACACAGCTGTCCCTTTGTCAGTTGCAAACCAATGACCAACCAAGTGAATTCTATTTAACTAATTGGCCCCAGCCCCACACCAATCAGTGGTATTAACCCTTCCACACCTGCCTACAATTACAACAGGTACAATACTAGAATAATAGAAACCCATTGCACCCTTTAACTGGAAGAAAGAATATTCTACTTGCACACAGTCTTTGTCACAGCACAATATCAGCACAAACAATCCTTCTTTTCAAACTTTTACAAAAACCATATAACCATCAGATGATTAAATGTCCTCCTTTTTATGTCCTTAATAAAAAGGTCCTTTAGAAAAAGGTACTTTGTACAGGTTCCACTCGGTTCGTTTCTCTCACAGGAAACTTCCCTTTGTCAGTTGCAACTGGGATGGGAGAAAGAAAGAAAAGATGGGAGGTACAGCAAGGAATAGAGAATGAAAAAAGGTGGAGAGTTACAGTAAGAAATTTTAAAACAGTAATGCAATGAAAAATGAGTTGGTAATTTCACAAAAACAAGGTGGCGTTAATGCATTTTTGTCTGTTTTTTTCTAAACTGGTAAAAAGTTCCTTTTGCAAATGGAAGACACAGTTGCATATATATTGCTGAAATTCCATGTAGTGTGTTCTCCTATTAAAATAAGTAAACTGTGTGTTTTTTTGTGTTAACATAACTTTGCAGAAAAAATGCCTGGGTGTGTTACCCTAACATAAACTTCAGAAAAGTCCTCAAATATATTACCCTATATACTTGAGTATAAAGCGACCCAAGTATAAACCGAGGCACCTAATTATATGTGAAAAAGTAGTAAAATGGATTAAAGGACAATTATACTCACCTTCCCTTTGCTCTCTTCTTTGGTCAATACCTTTTACCCAAACCTTTCACTGTTTTAACCTAACTTTTTATTGCTTATTTCAATATTTTATTTCTTCACCACGAATTTTCTGCTTTATAAATTCCAAAAAATTAAAAGAAAAAAAAACACAGTACATGAATGTAAGCTGTAAGTAGGATCATTAAACGGGACTGTTTCATTTATTCAATTTCATTGGCAGTTCAATCCTTGCAAACAGATTTACATTGTTTTGTAAAATGGACTGCAAAGAGTCAGAGGTTCAGTACTGACAAATGTAGGTTGTCGGGTTTTAAATCTTGTGCTGCCCTTAAACCAAATGATAGGTGATGTGTATATTTTGCTTTAATCACGTTTAAAAGCACCCAGTATAGTAGATAATACACTAGTAGTACCAAACAATAACAGTCACAACAGGTAAAAAAAAATATTGGAAGAGTAAAGATTTAAAGAGAAAGAACGTGAAATACTTACTCATTACAAAGCACTGGTAACAGTATATCCCCATTTAAAATGTGTGTAATTTTGGAACCCAGTATGCCAAAAGACACTGGAATTGATAAGAATGCAACCAAATTGATAAGGCCAGATAAGAAGCTAGCAATTGAGATGGACTAGCAAATTTGTGCAGGCCATACGCTGTTAAATTTACATGATAACATTTCCGCAATAAATTGGGCAAATATTAGCATTTTGGAAAGTCAAGGTTTGGGAACATGTATCAATGTCTACATCTTAGGCTGGGTAAAACACAGCCTATTATTTTGGCCAACCGACCAATTCACGGCACTTTCGGTCGGTCGGCCGAAAATATCTGCTGGTGTGAGGCAGCTGGCCGCGACCGGCATCGATCATTCGTTTGTCCGGATCGGACGCGTCAGACATTCTGATCGGTCGTGCGGTTCCCTATGGAATTTTCCATGAACGACGGACATTTGTCTAGGCCGAGCAATCGCTCGTAGCGAGTGCTACATCGGGAAAAATATTCCGGACGTGTGTGCCCAGCCTAAGACAATTAGATGGCCAAATATTAGATCTGTCATTATTAAAGTACAACTCCACCCTCATAATAACATATTTTAGAAAGAATGGCCTCTTTAACATAGGGGATATATCCTACTTTGTCCTATGAATTATTACTGTATGCCTGCTATGCTTCTGGATGCCTCATGGAAAACTGAGGTATACTGAGCCTAAGCATGCTCAGAAGAGGCAGATAGAGGATTAACATTCAGTCATTGGCTGTGATGTCAACTGTCTATCCATAACTGACATTTGCTAACTAGAAGAACTGGAAGCAGAAACAGGGGAAACAGACATTGTGCAGGATTTCAGGATAGACTTATATATCACATTTCCAACTATTACCGTTTAGGGTTTGGGGGGTGATTTACCTGTATGTAAGTTTTCATTGAAGACGGACTTGCCCTTAGCTGGGTATACTGCACACAGTACAGATCTTAAAAGATGACAGACAGAATCTGCAAGATTAATTTTTTTAAGATTACCGTACACTACCACGTCCCGAGCATTCCCCTGTGTAAAGCAAAGGGAGAACCCTCAGAGCTGCACATTTCCCTAGCGGCCTACCTCTATACTTTTAGCATTTCAGTATGACTCAGTACAGATAAGTGTATGGCTTTTTGCATACTGTTACAATTATTACTGTTTATTTCTGAGTCCATTGATGAGGCACACATGCACCAGACACTTTTAGGGTTATTCAAAAAAAGTTCTTATCTTTTAAAATGGTGCCAAATTTGCCCCAACCAATCAGATCTTATTACATTTGAAAAACTAACATTGATTGGTTGGGGCACTACATACATTCTTCCAATCGAGGTACCTACTTCCTTCTTGTTGGTTTGTTGTTTACATTTTGACATAGATGGCTTTTTCTACTCTTAGGAAACCAGTTATCCAAATCATATGAAATCATGTAAATCACTATGTTTAATAAGATCTTTAGGGGAAAAAAATCCTCCTGAGTTTGGAATCTGTTTGGAGCTTTCTGAGCAGCTGCTATGTCTCATCAATGTACAGGCCCTTTAGTTCAGAATAAAGGGTTGATATTGCAGTCTGAACGAAAAGCTGGCACAATATTTTTTCTTGTTTGGGTTGAAATATCGGAGGTGAATTCTTCTGCAACTGACAGATTCTGTCAAACTTCCTCCAAATTGGAAAGAAAGTTTAACCAGACATGTAGTGGTCGTGAATAGACCACACAATCAGACAAAATGTTGGCTGCAACCAATTTAATTTTGTCAGGAAGACTACCAATCAGTTTATTGTGGATCTGGTGATATCTAATAACCCAGAGGTCATTTTGGAGATGAAGGTAATGGGAAGCTTAGGGAATAGTGACCATGATATAGTGTCATTTATATAGGTTGCAGAAAACTAAAGTGCACTGGCTTAACAAAAACTTTTAACTTTAGGAAAGCTATTTTATGCTTTTAAAGGAATCGCTCCTGCTCATGACTGGGGGGAACTGTTTCTAGGTAAAGATACTGAGCAGATGTGGACCACTTTTAAAGGGAATTAAACTATAACATTTCCAAATCGGTACCTTTAGGAAACAAGTGTAAAAAAATTAGGTCCACTCCTGCATGGCTTAAGCTCAGGTAAAAGGGAAATGGAAAAAAAGAAAAGGGCTTTTTACATTTTGAAAGCAGAAGGCGCAGAAAAGGCTTACAGGGACTTCAAAAGTTGTAATAAAGAGTGCAAGAAAGCAATTAAACTAGCTAAAATAGAAAATGAAACACGGATTGCCGAACAAAGCAAGTCCAACCCAAGATGTTTTTTAAGTATATAAATGGTAAAAAAATGAGGACTGGAATGTGGGACCATAAATAATGGAGCTGAGGTGGTTGTAGAGGATGCCGAAAAGGCTAATCTGCTAAACCGTTTTTACATCGGTTTTTACTGTTGAGAATCCTTACAGTAGGGATTGTAACAATGTGACAGGAGGAAATGAAGAGTCTTCACATGGGAACAGAGGATATGGGACGGAATCAATTAGACAAAGTTAATATCAATAAAGCGCCAGGACCAGATGATGCTCCTAGGATTTTAAAAGAGCTTAGTTCAATTCTAGCAAGACCACTGTGTCATCTTTTCAGATTCGCTTTTGTCTGGGGATGTGCCGTGGATTGGAAAAAAAGCCAATGTAATACCAATATTCAAAAAAGGTAGTCGTTCACAGCCTGGAAAACTATAGACCTGTAAGCCTAACATCAGTGGTAGGGAAGGGGATGGAAACTTTGTAAGGGATCATATCCTTGACTTTGTCTCCAGAGATCATCTTATTAGTAGTAGTCAGCATGGATTTATGAGAAATAGATCATGCCAGACAAATTTATTGGTTTTTATGAAGAAGTGAGTAAGAAGTTAGTTCAGGCACAGCTGTGGATGTGGTATATTTGGATTTTGCAAAAGCCTTTGATACTGTGCCACATAGGCGACTAAGTATAAACTGAGGACTGTTGGCCTGGAAGAAAACATTTGTTCAGGATAGAGAACTGGTTATTGGACCGCAAACAGAGAGTTGGTGGTTAATGAGCTACATCTATGTGGGCTAAAGTTTAAGCGGAGTTCTCAGGGTTCTGTACTGGGGCCGCTTCTGTTTAATCTGTTTATAAATGACTTAGAAGGGGGCATTGAGAGCAAGGTCTCTGTGTTTGCTGATGACACTAAATTATGCAGAGCTTTGGAAACTTCCAATGATGTGAAGTGCTGCAAGCAGACCTAGATAGATTATCAAAATGGGCAGCAGAATGGCAGATGAGATTCAATGTTGATAAATGTAAGGTGATGCATTTGGGATTTAATAATCCCTGTGCCACCTACACCATAAATAAATCTGTGTTAAGTGCATCTGAAATGGAAAAAGATTTGGGGGTTCGGTAGATAACAGACTTGCTGTAGCAAACAATGCCAGGTAGCAACAGCTAGAGCTAGCAGAATTGTCTTGTATAAAGAGGGGAATGGATCAAGAGAGAAAAATATTATTCTCCTCTTTACAAGGCACTGGTAAGGCCACATTTGGAATATGCGGTGCAGTTTTGGAATCCCATATACAAAAGGGACATCTTGGAAATTGAGGCAGTTCAGAGAAGGGCAACTAAATTAATAAGGGGAATGGAGGGGGTGAATATGCAGGCAGATTAGACAAGTTAGGGCTGTTACATTGGAGAAGCGGCGGTTGCGTGGGGACATGATAACCTTATACAAATATATTAATGGCCCATACAGTGAACTCTCTGGTGCATTGTTCACTAATAGGTCATATCAGAGGACTTGTGGACACTTTAAGGTTGGAAGAAAAGAAGTTTCATTCAAGTTAGGAGAGGTTTCTTTACAGTGAGAACGGTGTGAAACTGGGAACTGTCTTCCAGCAGAGGTGGGTAATGGCAAGTCATTGAATAACTTTAAAAAAGGCCTGGATAAGTTTCTAAAACTAAAGAATATTGAGAATTACTGGTATTAATGCATTAGATTGGTTGATCCAGGGATACTTTCTGATTGCCGTTTGGAGTCAGGAAGGAATTTTTTCCCCTTTTTTTAGCTGGGGTTTTTGCCTTCTCGGATACACTGTTAGGTAGGGTTAAAAAAAAAAAAAAAAAAAAAAAAAGTGAATAGGTTGGACTTGATGGACGAATGTCTTTATTCAACCTTAATTATTATGTTACTATGTTACTATGTATTGTTTGTACCATGTTTACAAGCCCTTAAGCTGGGTAAACACAGTAACAATAAAGCCCCGATACCGTCAGATCCGATTGGGGTGGAAAAATTGCATGGCTTTTGGTGTGCCGCAACCAAATTGGACGAATGGGTGATTGGACGTTTTCGAAAACCACAGGCGATTGTGCCTTCTTCTGTGGACCACACGCTCACTTGCGGTGACTGGCCAAAAGTGCCAGTCGGTTGGGATGAAGGATCTAAAGGTGTGTACCAGGTTTAAGGTCTTTTGGATGTGTTATATCTAAAAAACACAGGGATGTGATGTTTGTTAAAAATCCTTCTAGGTTTCTCACATTAGCCATATATACACATTAGCCACTTGGAGTCAGGAAGGAATTTTCCCCTTCATATATTTGGTGTTTTTTTTTTGCCTTCCTCTGGATCAACAGTTAGACAGGAAATGAGGATATTGCTAGATGGGTTGGACTGGATGGACGTATGTCTTTATTCAACCTCAAATACTACAGTTTCCGATACTATACTATACTATACTATACTATACTATACTATACTATATATGACGACCATGTTATTGTGTGTTCTGTTTCTGCTTGACTTTTTTGCCATTTTACAAAATTTTGGTAACCACAACCTTTTAGAATGGCTTCCTTGTCTTTAACCAATAACCTGATCTTAGCACAGACCTATAATCCCAATAGTGTACCTATCTGAAAGCAAATTAATGCATTACTATCTGTAGGTGAGTAGATTAATCTGGATCCACATTTTTTCTAATTACTCGACTAAGCACTGACATACTGATTAGAATCAGTTAGATGATGAAATCCAGTGTGGTGAGACTCCTTACTATATAAGGAAGTTAGACTGGAAAAGGTGATAAAATCTACTATTTAGATATGACATGAAAAAAATAAATAAGGGAAATGTTAGGACATAAGGTAAGTGAAAAATAGGGTGTATTTTTGTCTGCAGTGGTGTAATGTCAGGCACCTAGGGCACATGCCCCAGATGTAATTCCCACTGGCCTGGCCTCCCCTAACCTTCAGAAAAACAAATCCGCACGCTGCCGAATGTGCCGCTTAGGAAAACTAAGCTGTCCGCAGCTGAAAGTGGCGCATTCGGCAGCACATGGCTTTGCTTTCTGGAGCAGCACTAAGCCAGCTATGCTCTGTCAAATGGATTGGCAGAATTCTTGTATGTAACAACGTTACTAGCTTTAGAAGTTAAATGAAATGATGCAGTCTAAAAAAGTACGATTTGCAAATGTGACCAATTGTGAAAAGGTGAGAGTACAGAAAGCCAATTATATCAGAAAAATCGCCAGTTTCCTCCGCTGAGCGATGGTCCCTGTTAAGCTTAGATTAAAGGGCCCGTGACTGCCTGAGGGGGAGGTAAGAGGGCCCACAATCATCTACACAAACCTCTACGATCAGCTGTTTAAAATATACATGCAATCAGCTGGAACCAAACTGGAACGTTCGCTTCCGGTCTTTTAAACAGCTGATCGCGCATCTTTCCTTCATACACGCGACTAGCTGTTTAAAAACATCTAATTGCAGACCTCTGGGGAGTAGAGGGGTGTGTGTCAGGGGCCCGGCCTCCAATCTCGCAGGAGGGGACTGGGCTCCTGCAGTTACGCCACTGTTTTCCAGGATAGACCTGTCAGTCATGAGTGTGATAGAAGTTACAACCAATGACTAGCAGGTCTACCCAGAGATTTCTCAAATGAACGCAGCAAAGGGGATATGGTGTGCAGATGCGTCAGCTATCGGGCCGAATAACTCACCTGCACTTCTGGCTTTAGGGTATGGGAAAGCTCTCTAGATATATATATATGAAATATCACTTTGGGGGTGGAATACACTTTAAAGGGTTAAGAGTTATGGCGGGCGATTATTGTCCCTTGTATGTTGCCCGCCGTCAAAATCAGACTGATCGTATCAATTTTGTTATCGGGATAGGCAAAACTTTTGGCCAATGGATGTTATCAGCCAAACTTATCGCTGCATCTATGGACACCATAAGACTGGGGAGATATTTTTTTAAGGTTATCTCTTTTGGCATACCGACATTGTCAATACCTTTCAAAAACCAGTGCAGAGTAAGAATAAACAGAATGGTCTTTTACAGATCTTGGGCAGGAGCTCATTTAAGACTATGTTTACCCTACAAAACACAAAAGGCATACTAAAAAACATTTATAGGCTTTACAATTCTATGGGTTTTAGGGTCAAATGGAAAAAACACAGTCAACTGGACATTTTCATGTGTTTTTAAATAATTGTATGTGTTTTTTGTTTCTTTTCCTCATAGGCTTTAATTAAGTGCATTATTGCACTGCAACTGGAGCATACAAACGTGTCTGGTGAGAATGAAGCCGAAAGAGTTTACATTGCAAAAAAAAGTTTGACATTAATATTGGTCCAAACAATCAAAATCTGTCTACAGGTTGCCTTTTTACAGATACATGTGCTATTGCATTCACTGGAATGCAGAGCAAATCTGGGGGTACTTTATAACAATGTACAATATTACATTACAAACAAAATAATACAGCCAGGCAGTCTGGAAATTATATTCACATTATATTCACCCAGAGAACTGTAATGCTTTACAAATATTTTATATTGTATATTTTAGCCTGCAAAATGGATAATTATATTATGTCAGTGAAGTATCACATTATTTCAGTGACAGTTTAACTGCAGTGATGCAATTAGATCTGGGTCACATTTTCCAGTAATTTCCTGTATGTCCACTGTGTGGCAGCACATTAATAAATTTAAAAATGTTGGTTTGGTCTGATGCTCTGCTAAATGAAAATTAACAAAAATTAGTTTCTGCTAGTTATGCTCCTGCGAGACAGGAGGCAGAGTCCTATATGGACTCAGCTATCCTCCTGGTGGGCAGTTTTTGGGACTTTGGGGGGGGGGGGACTACAGGAGAATCATATGGAGCTGGGATGTGAGGTAAGGATTTTATTACACTACATGGTGGGGCCATTAGTGGGGGGGATTATAGTTTTGGGGGTGGACATGCCCTTTAATAAAACAAACAAGAATTGCACAATAACCGATACGTACCTGAAGAAATGCTCCACAACATGCAAAACCAAGACACTGCAGAGGATTCACACAACCACCCAGTTTAAAACATGGAATCTATGGGCAAAAGGCAAGTTCAGCGATTACAATAAATAATGGAAGGCAGGAGACCTGGGGTAATGTACCATCTATAAGTGCTAAGACCACCCCCACTAATAGGCTCATTTACCCAGAGGCGCTATCGCTCTGGGTAAATGCTGCTTTCGCAATTCAATATCGCAATTGCTAATTTTGGTAAATCCCAGTAAGGGATTTACCTACTGTGGGATTTTAAGCTGGCGTTAAAATCCGGCGCTAAAGATAGTGCAAAGGCAATATTGAATCGTGGGTTTCGGATGCGTGGGTGATTTTTGTGTAACTCGTACATCCAACGCTAATATGGAGTTAAACTCGCACTAACTGGTACCTAACCTCTTAGCGCGATTTTAACTCCATATATTTGCCCAGAGTGTCTGAGTATTATTCAGTAATGTACCAAGCCATTGTATTGATTTTTTTATAAAATTGAAGAGAGAATTAGCAATAGAAATTATTTTATGTGACATTTTATATGGCCCCAGACGACCAGGTGTTAAACACACGAAGTGTAATATGGGATGATATAGCTTAATGCATCTGGTGTTTGAGGCACCTTAGAGTGCTAGTGGCTCTCGGTAAATTCCCCAATAACACAGAACAGAGATTCAAACAATCTAACAACACAGAATCAAAACATATGTAATGGTAAGAACTTCCAAGAAGATGTCATCCACAGCTTTTCACACAATGGTTTCTTTCTTTGCCACACAACTGAATTCTTACTTCAGACAAGAACTTTTGAATGTATTTCAGTCTTTCTTTGGTAGGTAGCAGCATAGTGCATCTCTTAAACAATATGCCTGCAAAGAGAAAGACATAGAACACAGCACAAGTTAGACTCAAATAAATAATCCCCTTTCTGTCAATGTTCTTCTATATTTAAACAATTGGATGTACAATTATACAGTTTGGGTGAACATTCAGGGTTCACACAATTATTTTTAAAACAGAACACATTTTGTGTTATACCAAAACTTTCCACATGGAGAGCAAAGCAGATGGAGGTCCTCAAAGTGTGATTTTATGGTTGTTGGCCTGCCAAAAAAACTCTGCAGACCTTTCAGAATGACCTCATAATTTTAATAGTAACGCATGCAATTATTTAGACAGATTTGCTTTATATAGAACTTAGGAGAACTGTATTCTTTACACCTATGCAAAACACAGATAAAGAGGATAGTTACTGCACTTATTTATAGGATTGGTATGTGTGTGGAGTAGCGGCATTTGTTAGTATACAGTAACAAATAGAGAACAAGCGGCAACATAAACTAAACAGAGACTTAAATACAGATCACTTTGTTTAAAGTTATCTCCCCTCTCGAAATTAACATTTGGGATTTCAGTTTAATTAAAGAACGATTAGGGTGGGATGTCTAAGCTGTGTCTTACCTTCTGTTTTTTTTATTAAAAAACCTGCAGGAGCCTGGAGCGAAGATATGGTACCTACCTGGTCTCACGCTCCTCCGCTGATCTTCTGACAGGGCCCAACAGACTTTGTACTCTATGTGCATAAAGTGCAGTCCTTTATTTGTTAGTCATTAAGGGCTAGGTCCCACTATGTGCGTTGTGCTGTCCGTTTTGAGTGTGTTTAGGACAGTGCATTTTTTCCTGTGCATTTACAGGTTAACAGACATGCGTTTTTCTATGCATTTGTCCACGTTTTCATTCTGTTTGCGTGTGTGTGCAGTTTTTGGAAAATCAAAGGAAACAATGGAAAAATGCAAAAAACAAGTTTGTCTGCGTGTGTCCGCATTTTTTGCGTTCCCATAGACTATAATTAAAGTGCGATTCTGACACACACGGACTAAAAGCCGTGCATGCATGCAGATAAAAAATGGACAACATAGATTCGGAATGCAAATTATAAAGTGGGAACTAATTCTTGCGATTTCTATTATATTTTAAATTACATTGTGAAACGCATGCAAAATGGAAAACAGATTGCAACGCGCATAGTGGGACCTAACCCTAATTACTTTAAAAATCCCCTCTGCACTGTTGCCTATTTTAATGCAACATGCCATATTGTTTATGTTTTGCCCTCTTACACTGTTGTTTTTTTACTTTTGACAGCAGACTTTTGCTGTTTTATAAATTAGATGAAAATTCCTAACGTGCTCTGAGCCGTTTTCAGAGCGTATTGCATGCGCTCCGATAGGCTTCAATTTTGGCCCAACACTGTGTCCTAGTAGGATGCCGCACTGTGTCTTCCATGCATCCTAGTTGGGCCTCAGCCTCAGAGATACTCTTCTGGTAAAGTTATATCTGTCATCAAGACAAGGAAAGACCTTTATAGCCTTTATCCTAGACCTTAGGCTGGGTACACATGGGCAGATTTTTCAGCCTAATCGATTGGGCCGAAACATCTGTGTTGCTTTCGACCGCCGCCGCGACCAATGTTGGTCGCCTGTTAGTCCGAAATGGACAAACGGGCGATTGGACACAGCGGTAACTGATGACCAATCATGCGGTACCCTATAGGACCGCAGGATCGGTCGCACGAACTGTCAGCCGCGCCCACTGTTGCCGTGAACGACAGACTATTTGTCCCCCCCAGCTCGGTGGGGACAAATAGTCCCCTCATGTGTACCCAGCCTTGGAGTGATCCGATCTATGATCTATGCTGTATTCAAGTAAAACCATTCCAGCAGAATTAATAAAAAACTAATACGAAAAGTATATTATAAAGGGATCTATGTTCCAGCACTTAAGATTACAAATATATGAACACTTGAAAATATTCCAAGGTTTTTTGAGTTCAATTCTGGTTTTGTAGGCTACAGACCAAAAAGACTTTAATAGCAAAGTGAAAGCAAATATTCATTCATGTTCAAGGGTAAAACGTAACTTATTTTTGCTTTTATATTTTGTAGGTTGTAGTTACCATAAGAGTGTTTTACTCATTAAACAGTATTAAATACATTTATTTCCTTACATATTTTGCATTAATTTATATTGAATTACAATATGTTGTTATGTACTGACAAACAGCTATTAAAACTATAGCATTGCATAATGTATGAATATTGCTGCATTATTCCAATAAATAAATTTGCTATTTTGTAACATGGTGCCAAGCTATTTTTACTATTTTTAAGAATTCAAAAGTGTCGGCTGCAAAATATATAACACTTCGTAGACTGTCCTGTTCTCTGCGCTCACACCTATTTTATACCATGAATTTTACTTACTTGGTTGTACTGCAAAATACAGATTAACAAAACAGCTTGAGCCAAGGTTACAGTTTTTCCATTTTATGTTGTTTACAGAAATTCTCTAACAAGTTATTTTAGAGATCTCAGGAAAAAAAGAACAGAACACAAATCGTTCTGCCTTTAAATAAACAGCTGTAAACAATATTCAAAGGAGTGAAGGCTGTTTGGAAAGACCTCAAGATGGGCTGGTTAAACATCATTTATCCATGAAAACTTGGAAAACAAAGCTTCTCTGAAAACTTTAGTAAAACCACATTCACAAACAGGCGAGTGCCGTAGTCATAATTAATGCAGGACATTGTCATTATGCTGAAGGGATGCAGGTATGGCTGGGAATCAAAAACAACAATTTCATTTTCAAGCTATGTATACTGCATATAGTTTTCAGAATCAGTTAGGCTGAGGCTACACTACGGCACACAGCAACGCACAGGAGAAGCATGCGCGCATGCCCACATGGTTTCCCCCATGTTGCCGTCCCCTTGCGATGAGATCCGCGCAGTTGGAGCATATGGAATCTGGAAAAAAGCCGCCAGACCAATTGGCCAACACTAGCATGTGCTAGTTATGTGCTAGTTAAATGTGCTGGCCTAGTCCTAGCAAGGCATTTCCGGGGCAATCTAATAACATTTCAGAGGCACCCTACCTGCATTTCCATGTATTTGTGACAAATAATGTATCGCTGGAATGTGTATAGGTACAGTAAGTTGAGCTCCGTTACAAGGCTTTTTATGCCCCGACATTAAATTGTAGTTCAAAACTTATCTTAAGGCAAAGTTGTATTCATTGTGATATGCTAATTCAAAGCAGTTTTAGAAATAGTGCAGACCCCACAAAATGAGTGAAAATCCTACACTAAGGGCTAGGCCACAAAGTGCCCAATATTGCGCCATCACATTTAGTCTTTTTTTGGAATAGTTTTACCTTTCCCTGCACCTTTCTCTCACATTTAAGATCTTGACTTGAAACATTTTAAAGGGCACACCCTTTTTATATATGGAGGTAGTTTTTATTAAATAAACTTTAAGGCTGCGACCACACTATCCACCAGCCAGTGTGAATTGCATACAACCTTCCTGGAGCAATGCAAAATAGTCAGATGATTTATATTTACATTTTTAAAAAACATTCTGTTCCTGGCTAAAGAAAAAGCTTGTAAATGTACCTGTTTACCTTATGTGTGCTGTGGTGGCTCACCTGCTAAAGTGCCTTTGATAGACAGCCTACAAGGTCACAGGTTTAAATCCCCAGTAAAAATGAAATCCCTGTTCTGTGTCTGGGATAGGGTGCAGTTATATGATTTGCTGTCAACTTCTGGGAAGCAAGGCTGCAACTTACTTATTTTGAGCTGTTAAGCACTGCAGAGCAAGTTAAGTGGTTTTGCCCAGCTAAGGTAGTTTGTGAGCTGACGCCTAGCACCCACAGGGTAATTCCATAAATCACCCAGCAGCCATAGCATAAGGAGAGGTGAGAAACTGCTTGTTGTTTGTGAAGGTAATCTGACTATTGGGACCAGGGTTGCTGATTTCACCTGTGCTGGAGATGGAGGGAGTGGGGCAGAGCAAGAGCGGAGAGGTGGGGTTATGGAGCATTTCAGGGTAGGGGTGGGCATTCTGGGGTTGGAGCTGCCAGGGACGTTCTTGGATGGGATTTCTGACTGCAGGACTCAGGATTTTGTCCCTGCAGTCAGGACAATCCCATTCAAATAGGGACACCGAGCAACCTTGACTGGGACAATGTGGTCTGGAGACTATAGTTCCCCTTTAAGTAAATTATTGGGGAACCCATGGCTGACAATTATATATTCATATAGTTGTTAAATATGTGCTTCACAGCCACACAGAATACACACAGATACAGGGGCTAGTAGTGTATTGCTAATATAACTAGTCATAATAACTTCTCAAAAATGAGATGAGGTACTCTGTGGTCACCATGCTTGCAAAGTGATCCAGTGCAAACTAAATTGCCAAAATTTCTAAAATAATGAAAATACACATACACCATTAAAAACACATCAAACTCAGATGTTGGTCTCCCAACTTGGTAGTATTCAAGTGTATCATAATGATATCCTATATAGGTACAGGTAGATAGCTTATATAGAGAACAATACAATATAGTAAAGGGCACTCTGACCTCCATATAGTAAAGGGCATTCTGACCTCCATATAGTAAAGGGCACTCTGACCCCAATAGTTAAATGTGTCACCTGAGAGTTGTAGTTCCAAGCTGTCATTTGCACTGAACTAGCAGCTATTTTTTGCCCCAAACTGAGGAGACCCATCAGATTTACAGCATCCAGATGAGCAGGGACAGTGCTGAGTGAGTCCAGCAGCCAGACTACAGGAAGCAGGAAGGAGTGTAAAACAACAGTCTCGTTACTACTCAGTACGGGGTAACAGTCTACAACTCGGCAGACAGGCAGACAGGCCAGGGAAAGGTAAGGCAGCTTTGTGAAACATCTTAAACAGAGGATAGCGTGCATCGCTAAAAGCACCTCGGTCGGCATACCCAGGAACACTGTACGTGCTCGCCGAGTGTGTGTGTGTGTGTGTGTGTGTATTTGACCCTATTATGTCTGCATTTTTAGAAATATATATATATATGTTGATACTGGTAATATGTATTAAAGTGGTGGATTTTAGCATTCAATATATAGCAATGGTATTAGTGGCGTGCTTTTCATGAAGTTAGCAGAAAACTTTGCATTCATTTCAGAATGCAGTAGCTGTGTGTTTCATCCTGATCCTGCCTCTGCCTCTCTTCTGGCACTGTAAGATATGTACCAGTCACTCTGAACAAATTTATAGGTACCTGTCTCTTTGGGCCCACTTGTATGTACCAGTCACTATGGGCAAACTTGTATTTACCAGCCACTGTGGACAAACTTATATGTACCAGTCACTGTGGGCAAACTTATACGTACCACTGTGGGCAAACTTATATGTACCAGTCACTGTGGACAAACAATTCAGCAGCCACAGTTGAGTCAGCTCTCCAGTTCACCAGTTGATTTGAAGTCAGCCTTGCAGTTATCAGCCACTGTTAGGTCAGCCCTCTAATTCACCAGCCTCTGCTAGGTCAGCCCTCCAGTTCACCAGCCTCTGCTATGTCAGCCCTCCAGTTCACCAGCTACTGGTAGGTCAGCCCTCTAGTTCAACAGCTAGTGTTAAGTCAGCCCTTCAGTTCAGCAGCCACTGTGAAGTCAGCCTGCTAGGTCAGCCCTCCAGTTCACCAGCCTCTGCTATGTCAGCCCTCCAGTTCACCAGCTACTGGTAGGTCAGCCCTCTAGTTCAACAGCTAGTGTTAAGTCAGCCCTTCAGTTCAGCAGCCACTGTGAAGTCTGCCCTCCAGTTCAGCAGCCAGTATTATTTAGCCCTCCAGTTCAGCATCCAACATTTAGTCAGCCCTATAGCTCACCATCTAGTGCTAGTCAGACCACCATGTCCACCTGCACAAACCATGCCCAGTTTTTTTTGAGGTGCCAAAAGTTCTAGAACCACCCCTAACTGAGATATTATCCTAACACATCTGCACTAACCATATGGTAAGTAATTGGGATTTTTTTGATTTTTTTTTGTTTTGTTTGTATTTAGTGTGGATACTACACCATTTAAGGGATATTACAGTATTTCTCTTTATTTTTATTAATATGCTTATTTATACCCTTTTGTTTGTGCAATAAGTTCATTTGTCTGGGTTGGGGATCCCAGATATCAGTAGCATACAGGTTCCAAACTTGGACTTTTCTTGTATGATATAAAATCTACACAAAGTACAGTAACAGTGAGCGGCTCATGACCCTTATCTACATTCAAACTTTTTAGTTAAAGAATTCTAAATATGTATATATATATATTTTACACGTACTTAGCAAATGTGGTGAACCGAGTGTATATATAACGCTATATAAGTATAAGCGAACAAATGTTACAATTGCAACCAAGAGTGGAATCAATATGTGTACACTAACCCGGTTCTTGGGGTGACTCAGGTGCATCAAGCCACGGACCCTTCGCTTGGGTGAATGATAAGAGAGATATACAGAAACTGAGGAGATGCACACTGAAGTAGCTGCATCTAAGAGCGGGTCACGCTCGAAATGCCTCAGGTGGAGCCTGCAATTCCAAATAATGTAGCTTTCCCCCCTTTTTTCTGTGCAGTTCCTTGGTGTGCATCACCTCAGTTTCTGTATATCTCTGATATAATGTTTCTACAAGACTCTTCTCCCGCTAATATAAAATCAAACAATGAGTTCTAATTTCAAATTCTTTACTTACAGGCTGTAAACAAATCTTTCACACCCCTAAATCACTAATTCAGACATAAACTGTGCTTTACCCAGGGAGAACAAGTTCATTTATATCCCTTTATATTCCCATATACTGAAGAGAAAGGGAGAATGTGGTAGTGACTGGCCAGTTTATATTTGAAAGAGTTTAATGTTTCTAATGCTGTGTTAAAAAAAAGAAAAAATTAAAAATTCAAGTGGTAAAGGCAAAACAATTCACTGTTTTATTAGCAGCTCAGGGGCTGTAAATCAGGAAACATGTTTTAATAGAGATAAGAAGAACAGTTAATCTTTCAGATATAATCTTTCGGTGTAAAGTTTTGGAAGAACATATTAAATTCCGCATTTAACCTAAAGCATGTCTCTCCCCATGAAAATTCATACTTTCCTTACCCTACCCAAAGACGGACAAAGACCCCCCCCAAAAAAATCCTGAGATTGCAATAGTTACTTACTGTACCTGACCAGCGTTCACTGCCCTCCTAGCCTAGCTAGTCAATCATGGGCGTGATTGATGATTTCACAGCCAATAAATGACTGATGCTGACTGGGCTGTCTCCTCTGTACATGTGCGAACTCATAACAAGCTCTACAAACTATCAGACTTCTTATACTAAAGAAAAAAACTTCTATCTGTTTACATTAAAGGAGAAGGAGACTCTAAAACAGCAGCCCTTTTTTGCACCATGAACTGGTTCACTTGTTGGATATTTTTACGGACCAGTCATTGCAATTAATAATAACCAGTAGACTGCACAATATACTTTATTGTACAGATGATGTATGTGGGCTGGTACCAAAAGATACATTACCAGTTTGATGACTGTCCAGTGGCTGAGGACCCTTTTTCTAAAACACATGTTTCAACACAAACTAAAACTGATTCTGCTGTTGAAATTTATGACCAATGAAATTTTGGCACTGACATTTCCATTGTCAAACCAGAAATCTCATTTTCAACTATGAAATGTGGATTTTCGATTTGATGGTCGAAATTCCATGTAGGAACTTCTTAATCCTTAGTGAGAAGCTGTCCAATTACCTACTTTGTAAAATGAACAAGGGATATAGATGAAATTATCTGCAAGATTGCTGCAGTAAGCAATTTTACTGATTTCACATGGGTTGGAAGAAAAATGAGACTAATTAAATCAGCAGTTTCTAGGTTACAAATAAGGAAAAAAATCCCTTAGGATAAGTTCACCTTGATTTTAATCTGTACATATTTGCTTTGCCCTCAGCAGGTACTAATTTAAGATGTAAAAGTCTGCCTGAAAATTGAATACTAAGGACATTAAAGGGTATGTCCACCGTTATTTTAACTTTTATGTTTCCAGTTTAACTGAAGGACAGGAGGTAAATGCGATATGTCTTACCTCCTGTCCTTCAGTAAAACTTACAGGAGACCAGAAGAAACTTACCACGTAACAGCCTCCGAACACGGACAGTCCCCGACGGATCCACAGTCCTTTGCATTGTGAGCGCGTGCGCACACAGTGCATAGGAGCGTGGACGCGGCGGAGACTGTCAGTGAGGCCGGCGCCGGAGCGATACGTGGGTAAGTTTCTTCTGGTCTCCTGTAAGTTTTACTGAAGGACAGGAGGTAAGACATATCGCATTTACCTCCTGTCCTTCAGTTAAACTGGAAACATAAAAGTTAAAATAATGGTGGACATACCCTTTAAGTATTTATTGCTAAAATTAAGATTAAATAATGCTCATGGGCAGACGCTGAAAAAAAAAAGCTTTGTCTTACCTGACCAGGATCCCATGTATGGTGTGCCGTTTGTTCCCAGATCATTTTGTAACAAAAAACACACTTCGGCGACCAAAATTAATTCAGTGGCAACAAAATACATTTAGTGAACAAAAACCAACACTTTGGGGGCAAAACCATATTTAGTGCCCAAAAGAAGTTCTGTGGTAACAAAACACATTTAGTCAACAAAAAAAACCAACATTTTGGTGACAATACTATATTTTGTCAACCAAATGAAATTCGGTAGTAACAAAATACATTTAGTCAACATAAAACAATGTTTTGTTTAGAAAACTATATTTAGTCGACCAAAGAAATTCAGTGGTAACAAAACAAACATTTAGTCAACAAAAAACAACTGTAGCACCAAAATGTATATTTTGATGACCAAAATCTTTTTTGTGAACAAAATGTACAGTGGATTTAAACAGAATATTTTTGGTATACAAAAAGTGGTGAAAAGAAACATTATGCTGGCAAAAAGAAAATTTTGTAGACCAAATACATCTTGTAGCATAAGTGTATGGTTTTTGTACACAAAATGAACTAAGGAAAAACAAGCATACTTTTTGTCTTAAAAATGCGATTTTGTGCATGTAAGAGTTATGTTTGGTAATGGTAATGGTAAATAGCAAGCTTTCCCTTTAATCTGTGTTAAAAAAAATATAAACTGGGAAATTGTTTGCTTTCCCTTTAATCTCTTCAGAAAAAATGTGTACACTTAATGACTCTTGCCCATAATATATTCCCCTTTTAACTCTTTAATAAGAAATATCTGGTATATGATACACTTCCCCTTTAAAAGTAGTAATTGTCATGCATTACCTAAATAAATTCTAGTAATTGGAAAACGTTTCCTTTAGTCTCTGCTGTAAGAAAATTCTACTAAATGGCACAGTCCTTATTTTCTTTTTATGGGCAAGGCCCCACTAGGCAGCACGCAAGAATCACGCTACGCAGCGAAATCGCAACTTCACACAATTCATGTGCGCTACCCTGTGTGTGCGCTGCAATAGCTTTGATGTTATCATATCGCAGCGCATGCGATGTGCACCATTGTGATAGCATTACAGGGCACCGGAGATAGTGGGGCCATCCCCATCCTCTTCTATTGGCGTGCGCTGAGGGAGGGGTTGGATACCTGACTTTATAGTTGTTCTGAGATCTAAATTTTCCCTTGACGAACCCAGCTAAATAAGAAACTGACTACAGTCTCATCTAGCTATCTAAAGTAGTGACGCTCAACCCGCGGCCCGGGCACCAAAATTAGCGTAAGACTACTACTACTTGATGTATTATTGGGTTTGCATTGGTTTTACACTAATTTTGTGTTGACGGCGCTATTTTTAACATTTATGAAAATAAGGCAGCACAGCCTATGTAATATAGAAAGCGTTGAGTTTTGGCTTATTTGTAGCACAGAACTTAATGCCTTTAATGCAGAGGCACAGAACGGTGCTTCAGACCTGGATCCCGCTATTTAGTAAATCTCGCAAAGGGATTTACAACATTGTGGGACCTCATAAAGGTAAGTAATGCTATTTCTGGTTCTGCATCGGCTCCTATGTTTATAAAACAACAATCTTATAATGTTCACCAAAAAATTTCTGTAGAACAAGTCTGTCAATTCTGTTCACCAAATAATTTCTGTAAAAAAAACTCTATCAATTCTGTTCACCAAATAATTTCTGTGGAACAATTTTGCCCACTAAATAATTTCTGTAGAACAAGTCTGTCAATTCTGTTCACCAAATGTTTCTGTAGACCAAATTTGTTCACCCAATAATTTTAGTAAAAGAAGTCTATCAATTCAATTCACCAAATTGAAATTAGGGGCCGATGCAGAACCAAAAATAACATTACTTACCTTTGCGAGATCCCACAATGTTGTAAATCCCTTTGCGAGACTTACTGAATCGCGGGATCCTGGTCAGGTAAGAAGCAACACTCTGTGCCTCTGCCTTAAAGGCGTTAAGTTCTGTGCTACAAGATAGTACAAAACTCAATGCTGCCTATATTACATAGGCTGAGCTGCCTTATTTTCAAGGATTTTTGAAAATAGCTCCGTCAACACAAAACTAGTGTAAAATCAATGCAAATACATCAAGTAACATGGGTTTTACGCTAATTTTGGCGCCCAGCCCGCGGGTTGGATAATGAGGCTGTAGAAAATATAACTCAGAATAATTCCAGAGTCAGGTATCCAACCCCTCCCGACAGTTACAGAAGTCTCCCAGATTCTGGGGTGGTCTCCCGTACTCTCATGAGACCACCCCCCAAACTCCCGTAATTGCAAGCACCTGTATTCTCTGCCCCCAGAATGCCTCTTTTATGCCTGTTATGCCCCCAGAATGCCCCCTCACCATGCCCTAACGCAGCGTCCGCTCCACCCCCAGAAAACGTCTTGTGCCACGCACCCTTCCCGTCTCCACCATATCACCACCCCCCCACCCTGCCGGAAAGCTACATTTGGCATGTCTATAAAGTAAGGAGTTAGGGCTAGGGCCCTCTAGCCTATTTTGGTGTGCGCTGTGCGCTGCTTTAGCTCAGCACACACCAATAGCACACACCAACAGAAGAGAATGGGGATGGCCCATCTCTGCTGCCCTGTGCTGCTGCTGCATGTCATCACCATTTTCGATGCGCATTGCATGTGCTGCAATAGGGTAACTCAAAGAATGCACAGGGTAGCGCACAGGGTAGCGCACATGAATCACATGAAGTTGCTGCGTATCGTGATTCTTGTGTGCTACCTAGTGGGGCCTAGCCCATAAAAAGAAAAGGGACATTTAGTAGCATTTGCTTACAGCAAAGATTAAAGCAAACATTTTCCATTTACCAGAATTTATTTTGGTAATGCATGACAATTACCATTTTTAAAGGGGAAGTGTATCATATACCAGATATTTCTTATTAAAGAGTTTAAAAGGAAATATATTATGGGCAAGTGTACACATTTTTTCTGAAGGGATTAAAGGGAAAGCAAACAATTTACCAGTTTATATATTTTTTAAACAAAGATTAAAGGTAAAGCTTGCCATTTACCATTACCATTACCAAACATAACTCTTACATGCACAAAACTCTAAAACGTCTTAGATTTCTAAGGTGCTGGAAAATCTACTTACAAGCCCTCCTTCCCTCTGCGTTCTTCTGCGCCTTTTCTGTGCATGGAAGCAAGAAGAAGGGGCTGGACAAGCAGCAGTGCCTGCGATTGGCTGAGAAGCGATGTCTCAGCCAATAACATGTGGGGGGTGAACATAACCTTAAATCTCTTTTGAAAACATTGTTAAATGTACTATAGCTATCATAAACACAAATTAACACAGGCACACACAAGCATACCCATACATATAATAATACACTCAAACCCGAACACAGGCAGAGGAACAAACACATATATGCATCTACAAGCTTACATAAAATAGACAAAGATTAATTAAGAAATATAAAGAAAAATATAAATCATAAAGTGAAGTTAGCTTCAAAGACAATTTAAATAGAGAAAATAAAAATAAATGTTTGAACAGAAAGATGGTAAAATATAAAACTACTTCTAAAAAAGAAAGAAAATGGGTAAGTCATCATGAGCAGAAAAAAGTTAAAGAAATACAAGAACAAAAGAACAGGGGTGCAAGACAAGTTAGCACATGCAAAGTGATAAAATAATGGGCCAATGCTTTAAAGGCAGTTTTTGCCAGAAAGTAGTCCAAACTCCACACTACCCAATGTAATTTTGGGTTAGCACGCGTTTTAAACTACTTTCACGCTGGCCATGCCATTTCCAATCATTTTTGGAAAAATCGCAGCCATTACCACTGTGGCGTACGGTCCCGATGCTGAAAACTTGCGTTTTTCCTCACCGGGATCCCGCGATGCAGATGAGTTTCTGCAAACAAGGAATGTTACAAGTTACTGGTATTGATACATAAAGTAGAGTTGATCCAGGGAAATTTCCGATTGCCTATTGGAGTCAGGAAGGAATTTTTTCCCCCTTCATAAATTTGGTGGGTTTTTTTTGCCTTCCTCTGGATCAACAGTTAGGCAGGAAATAAGGATATTGCTAGATGGGTTGGACTGGATGGACGTATATGTCTTTATTCAACATCAAATACTATACTGTACTATATTAAGGTTCGGGAGAGACTTAAAACATCGCAGGATCCCGGTCAGCTAAGACGCAACTTTTATATTTTTTCAGTATCAGCCTGTAAAAGTGAAAGGAAAACAGGGCAAACATGTTGATTTATAAAAAGGAAATAGGAAAAAGGGAAACATCACAGTGCTGAAAAGAGTGTATAAAAAGGGACAAAATGTAATATGTTATTTGCTATAACAAGAGATTTAATACGGGAGCAGTTTGTTTCAGTGACAGAGTAGAAAAGATCTAATTTAGACGAAAACTGTAGGCAGTTTGTATCTGTTTTATTTATTTATATTAAATGGACTAGTCATCCGACAGGCTCTCTCAGTATTCTCATAATTGAGATGACTAGTGAAATGTCTTCAAGGATTGAACTTCAAGTCCAGTTGATTTACCTGAATAAAACAGATATACCATGACCTGAATAAATGAGAACCTTCACATGTATGTAGGTAGTTTGCCTTTTTTTCAGGCATATACACACAGGCTGATCTCCCCACTGACAACTGAATGGCTCTTTGGTAGTCCCTACAGTACTGCAAATATTATCAAGCCATCTCACATCTCAAGAGCCATTACAAAAACCAAAGCTATTTCTATCCAAAACCACCAGATGATCATGTTTATCATGTTTAAAGGCCAGGAAGCTACACACAGGACAATATCTGTCAAACATGTTGGTAAATTTTAGAATTTTTTCAACAAAATATTGTCATGCCATTTTTTACCAACCAGCAGACTACTTTATTGATCTGTAGTTTGTCAGTCTAACCCATGTGCAAGGTCCAAGATATAAAAATAATTGGTAATTTTCTAGGTGCATATGGGCAGATACTAAGAACTTTCAATATCCATCAAAATTCTTGCCTATTAAGGGCAAAATAAGTCATTTCCTTTACTGTTTTAATTTTCAGAAAAGTTTTCAGAATTTTCTAAAGTTGATTTTGCAATTAAGAACTTCTTCCTGCTATGAAAACTGTGTTGAAGGGATACAAATTTAGACTCTAGTTTCAATAAGATTTTTCTTTCTGTTATACTTCTTTTATCAAAAGATTTACTGATATTTTAAAAGCAGTCGTAACCAATCTAATTATATTTAAGAGCTTATGGGCAAAAAGATAATATAAAGAGACATTAAAGGAATCGAGCATGTATTTTTTTTAAACTGCCGATTTGAAAATGACTTTAAACAATTACTTTTTCTGGTTTAAAAGCTAAAGGAAGAAAATAAGTTAACAAATCACTTTTTTCCCCCTAAATACATACAGGGTTATTCAATAAAAGTTCTTATCGTTAAAAATGGTGCTAATTTGCCCCAACCAATCAGATGTTAGCTTTCAAATGTTAAATAATATTTGATTGGTTGGGGCAAAATTAGCACTATTTGTAACAATAAGAACTTTTATTGGATCTGCCTAATAGTTTTTACTTACTTTAAAGTAATATTTTATTGTAGGACAACTTACAACCCCTTCTCTATTTAGGTACCCAGGATTTAAACCACTCAGTCCTCATCCCAGGTTTTGCCCCAATGCCCGTACTGATGGCTTGGAGTTGCACCCCCCGTCAGACTACCTCTCCTCTTCCACTGCACGACCAATAAGAGAGCATGCTTTTTGTAAGGGGAATCAGGACAAAACCCAGGGATGAGTGAAGGGGGAAGTTACATTTTGTATAATATCCT
The DNA here is from genome assembly GCA_019447015.1 of Hymenochirus boettgeri. Classification (NCBI taxonomy): domain Eukaryota; kingdom Metazoa; phylum Chordata; class Amphibia; order Anura; family Pipidae; genus Hymenochirus; species Hymenochirus boettgeri. The sequence goes on along the minus strand of CM033476.1, from coordinate 68,106,652 downwards.
TTAGTTTATGACTTAGGTGTGACTCATAATTTATACCTAAGGATCTGTAGTGATCAATTGCTGGTATCATTCTCCTTTCCACAGGAATCCTAGCATTGTGAAAGTCCAGAACCAACAGTCCACGGCTTCTCATTGGTGAAGAAATGTAGCCCATTATGTGTCTGCCTACGGATTTGGAAACCAGGCTCAGTACGCTGACATCTTTTACTGTAACGCAAAAACACAAATTCTTCTTTTTAGGATTCTCTACTTGTTAAGCTAGTTGTTTGTAATTATGCAAAGTTTACAAATAACTTCCTCAACAAAGCTATCTAACGATAAACAGCTAGTTATTTATAGAATCCATTCAGGCTCATTTGTAATTTCTCTTTTATTCTCTCAAACATTTTATAATTGTGACACACATGGCAATTCAAAATTCTGTTGTGGTAAACCTGTATTGTTGAAACTAAGGGCTTTATTTATAAAGGTGTGGTATCACTTTTTAGTGATAACGGCCCTTTAAGGAGCGTACATTAAAAAATGCCCATAGAATACCATTGCGGTATTTTACTGCCACCTGGTATTAGACAACATATGGTAGATTTACGAGCATTCGCTGTAAATGTATTATTGTGTACGTACTTACGATATGTACGATTGTACTAACAATAAAGTTTTTTAAATATGGCCGTAAAATCTGCGCTACCATGGTCTGTGTCCCCAAATGGCAGAAAGAGAAATTCATTTTAGGCTAGGGAAAATATGTGCACTATATGCTTGTGAAGGTTCTCATTCATCCAGGTCATGGTATATATATTTCAAGAACTACATTTTAAGTCCAGTTGATCTAATTGAATACAACAGATATATGTGCACTATAATAATTAAGATAACACTGGTTTCCTGGCACACGCAATGCATGTCAGTGAGCTCTGACACAAATTAAGAAATACTGATATAGATACACAAGAAAACATCTATAGATCACACATACTGCAGGACTTGCACACTACAGTCTGCAGACTACACTGGTGTCAGTGCATATCTCAAATAATACTACTGACCATAATGAATTTTCATGTGACTCATGTCACATCCTGATCAAATACTAAACTAGAGGATATGCTGCTGATATCTAATTGATACTGTTCAAAACACAAAAAATGGACAGGGTGAAAACCTAAACCGCATTGTCCTCATCCCTGGGTTCACTTGCTAACTCTAGATTTACTTTTTAAATTTTCCTTTGTTGCGCCAATCCTGATGTCTGCTGGTGACTCAGCCAATGAGGAGACGCGCTCTGGAAGAAGGATTGAAAAGTGGAAGTGGGAGCGGAGTACAGAAGGAAACTTCAGGTAAGTAAATCTTTAGGTAAGTAAATCTAGGTCCTCACCCTGGGTACTACAGATGGCACGGATCTTAGGAGTGGGGTCTAGGTGAGTATAATTGTCCTTTAATGTCAGAAACATGAAGACTGGTGAGTCGTGACAAATCCAGTTCTATAGAATTTTGTTACAACCCACTCCTTCCATGGATCCCTATGGGTCCAACTGTAATTTCCTTATAATTGGCCCACTACTACGTAGTAGCATGCCGATTATAACCCAGAAGTCACCTCCAATGCTTCTCCTCCCATCCCCAAGATGTTACTTTTGCACATTACCCACCTTCCTCGGTCCTCCGTGGCTTCTTCCAGATGTATGATTGTGTTGTAAAAGAAGTGTAAGGAAAGCAAGAGAGAGGCTGTTGGTGTAGGTTTTCTGTAGCACTTAACAAACAGTGTGTATATCTCAAGAATTATACTGGATGTTTCTGCAGAATGTGTATGTGAACAGGTTTTTGTTTGAGGCACAAACTTCAACAAGACTAAAAGAAAGAGGTATGACAATGTCTAAAGCTTTAACATTCAAATGGAGGTGAAAGGGGTGGATTATAATTGATAATGTACCCCTTACTAAAAAATAAAGTTCCCTTCAGAGTTCCCTGACCTTTATAAAATCACTTGGCCTGCAAACCTGTGCTTTTATATGGGTCACATGCCACCACAGTGACTTATAATATCCTTATAATTTACAGTAGGGGGTACACTATCCCCTTTATAATATTTGTGTAGCCCTAGATTTTTATTTCTAGATTATTTTTTTTTGGGATGGGGGATAGTAAGGGGGGAGGGATATTCAAGCTTTAAGTATACTTTGTTTATAATAGCTTCTGAAATTTGTTTGAATGAGGTATTGGGATGGAATTGGAAACAGATTTATTTATTCTGAAATGTTGATGTGTTTTCACATTTAATATGTAATTAAACAGAGGAGCAGAGGTTTGGCAAAGATAAAGCCACAAATGCATAAACATTGTTCTAGAATCTTTCAGCATCTATGTTACATAAACTTTTTAGAAAACGCTAATTGTCAGCTTTTTAAAAATGTATAAAATTAAGCGTTTGTCTCTTACAACCATTGTTATATCAACACTGATAGATATGTAATGTATGTACACATACACATATACCAAATGTGCATAAAACTTGTAATAAATAAATACACACAATAACAATACTACAGTAAATACCAATCCATATCAGCATACACAGAAACCACTTCCCTTTCTTGATGTAATTAAATATCTGTGACTATTATCAAAAATCTTCCTCACCTGTCATGCAGTCTAATATTATATTAAAAATTTCCACAGGTAAGGACTGGAAATAGCCCATAGGGCTCCCATCCACAAACTCCTTATCCACACCAACATTTCTACCCCGTTTATTTCTGCGCTTGAATCTCTGTTTAAGGGTGAAATTGTTGGTTGAAGATGCCATATTGCTTATTTCCTTTCACTGCACACCTTAAAAGAAGACAATATAAACAAATCATTTATGAAAGAATACAGGTTATTTTAAAAACAACGCTGTAGGTTAGTCATATACTGAAATATGTTATATGGTAGTTAAATAACTAAATTAATAAACTGTAGAGAAAGTGCACACTTGTTTGGTCACGTTAGGTGCGTTGCTGTGCGCTGTGATTCGTTAATCAGAGTGCATACACATGCAATTGCGTGTTTCCGGATCGCTCGGACACGCTGTAGTGTGGTCTCCCCTAAATATATAGCTATGTTGTAGAATGCAACTAAAATTATTGCATTCAGCATATTATCTAAACACTAGTTCCTAAGCATTTAACATTGGAGGATAAGGATTTTTTATGATTTTTTCAAATTTAAAGGACAGTTATATCTGATGTATTCAATTAGATCAACTGGACTTGAAATGTAGTTCTTGAAGACGTTTCGCTAGTCATCCGACTGGCTTTCTCAATTCAGAATGACTTGTACAAGAATCTAAAGGACAGTTATACTTTTCTTCCTCGCTCCCCTCCTCTTCTGTATATAAAAAGTACCCACAGTAAGTAAACTGCTCATCCCTGGGTGCAGTCTCTGTCTCCTGATATACTCGCCAGTCCAGCCTTGTTCCGCATCTGATGGCTGTCGGTAACATGGCCAATGGTAAGATGCATTCTGCAAGAAGTGTATGTCACGGACAGTCCATAGGGCAGAGAGAAAGTATAGGCTAATATATCAAGAGATAGAGACTATACCCAGGGATTAAAGGAGAAGTAAACCCAATTTTTTATACTCTAAAAACAACCCCCCTAAAAATACCAATAAGCTATAAAATACCACTCCAGTAAATTGTATTAAAGGGCAACTATAGTGAAAAAAAAACTTTGTCTGTATACAATGTATAGATCACTTAGTATAAGCTGCCTTACTTTCATGTTTCTGTGTGGTTTCGTTTCTTCACACTGGCAGAAGTTTGTACCAAGCTGTGTAGTCCCCCTCCCCTCTCTGTCTACTCCCCTCAAGCAGTGACGGGCTGTATACAGAGTCCGAGCATTGTCAGTTGAAAGGACTTTAAATGAAGTGCTGACATCCTGTTGACCCCTCCCTTCCAGAGCTAGACTGCAAGCAATCAAATTGTGGAATAAAGTAGCAATATGCTGAAGGGAGGGGCAGAGGGGGAGAGAGGAGATTCTTTACAAGTAAGTTACTGAACTCTGCCTGTTCTCTAACTTTGCTAATTGTTATTTACTTTTTACCTAAAGTTCATATCTCTCCCCCTGCTTAGCTGAGATCATAATCACTGAAGAGAGAGTCAGTGTAACAGCAGCTTGTAGTGAGACCTTCACAAACACAGTGACACTGCTTGTTGTCCTGTTACATTTCAGTTACTTTAGTCTATATATTTCATAGATTGCACTGTATGTCTTGTTTGGTATATAGTCTGTATTACTCTATTATATATACTGTATTAGTGTTCCATTTGAGTCACTGGTTTTGTATGTATATAAGATATTTTTTTTGGGGGGGAGGGGCTGTTTTATAGTGTGTTATGCTCATATTGCTGGGTTAATGGTTTATTGATTGTGTTTAGCACTACAGCATTTGACTATATGTTGCACATGGTACATATAGTGTGGGTGAGAGAGTGTGTGACAGTACTGCAGGGGAGCTTTGGATTGTGTGGGTGTGTGCCTTTGAATATGCTGTGATTTGTAGGAGCTGCTACACCTCATCTGTCACCATATGAGCATACACACACTATAAACAGCCCCCCCCCCCAAAAAAAATATCTTTATACATACAAACCAGTGACTCAAATGGAACACTATACAGTATATATAATAGAGTAATACAGACTATATACCAAACAAGACATACAGTGCAATCTTGAAATATATAGACTAAAGTAACTGAAATGTAACAGGACAACAAGCAGTGTCACTGTGTTTGTGAAGGTCTCACTACAAGCTGCTGTTACACTGACTCTCTCTTCAGTGATTATGATCTCAGCTAAGCAGGGGGAGAGATATGAACTTTAGGTAAAGTAAATAACAATTAGCAAAGTTAGAGAACAGGCAGAGTTCAGTAACTTACTTGTAAAGAATCTCCTCTCTCCCCCTGCCCCTCCTTCAGCATATTGCTACTTTATTCCACAATTTGATTGCTTGCAGTCTAGCTCTGGAAGGGAGGGGTCAACAGATGTCAGCACTTCATTTAAAGTCCTTTCAACTGACAATGCTCGGACTCTGTATACAGCCCGTCACTGCTTGAGGGGAGTAGACAGAGAGGGGAGGGGGACTACACAGCTTGGTACAAACTTCTGCCAGTGTGAAGAAACGAAACCACACACAGAAACATGAAAGTAAGGCAGCTTATACTAATGATCTATACATTGTATACAGACAAAGTTTTTTTTTTCACTATAGTTGCCCTTTAATACAATTTACTGGAGTGGTATTTTATAGCTTATTGGTATTTTTAGGGGGGTTGTTTTTAGAGTATAAAAAATTGGGTTTACTTCTCCTTTAATCCCTGTTATAGTCTCTATCTCTTGATATATTAGCCTATACTTTCTCTCTGCCCTATGGACTGTCCGGTGACATACACTTCTTGCAAAATGCATCTACATGGGCCATTTTACCGACAGCCATCAGATGCGGAACAAGGCTGGACTGGCGAGTATATCAGGAGACAGAGACTGCACCCAGGGATGAGCAGTTTCTTTACTGTGGGTACTTTTTTATACAGAAGAGGAGGGGAGCGAGGAGAAAAGTATAACTGTCCTTTAGATTCTTGTACAAGTCATTCTGAATTGAGAAGCCAGTCGGATGACTAGCGAAACGTCTTCAAGAACTACTTTCAAGTCCAGTTGATCTAATTGAATACATCAGATATAACTGTCCTTAAATTTGAAAAAATCATAAAAAATCCTTATCCTCCAATGTTAAATGCTTAGGAACTAGTGTTTAGATAATATGCTGAATGCAATATTTAGTTGCATTCTACAACATAGCTATATATTTAGGGGAGCCACACACAGCGTGTTTCTTATGCTGGGCGTTGTAGTTTCTAAACACCTGGAGTGCCACGGTTCGACATTACTGAACTGAAAGGGAACGTTCCCACTGACCGATGGAAATATACGGTATAAACCATACAGGAACCATTTGCTGTTTGTAAATCCACCAATTAAATGTTTGCTTAGATAACAGTACAGGCAAAATGTCGCACCTCCTATTACATAGGTGACTTGGGGACGACGACTCTGTATTTTATGCACATTGCACTAAGTTTGTCGGGACTGTCAGAGGACCGCGGGGAGGAGCGAGAGATCGGGTAAGTACCTTACCTTCTTCCGGCCCTGAACGGTTTATTGAAGAATGGGAGGTAAGAAACAGCTCTTTACTCCTAATCTTCAATAAAACTCATTACCAAAATAATTTACCAGTGGAGATACCCTTTAAGAAAGTCTCAATAATGTAGCCCAATCGCCTTAGTACATTGCAGTAGTTTGCCCTGTGTTATCTTATCTAACTGCCACAACCACGCAAGAAGTAAATCTAAGTTGTGTAACCCTCTGTATAAGACCATGCCCCCCCCAACCAACACAGGTTCCCTGGGACAGACCCGGGGAGAAGACTGCCCCAGAGTCCTGGTAAAATGTACAATGTCCAGCAGTGGGCAGCGCTTGGGCATTCGGGGATGAACTATTAATAAGCACCGCCCCCATCCTGGGCACACCCCACAAAGTATGCAATGTGTTAGCAGGACTTCAATGCTATAATGCTCGCGGTAATTTAAACATGGTCATGGGTTCTTCTCCAGTTAGTTCATAATTTTTAAAAAAAACATTTTATCTGCCCTTCATTAGTATTGTGATAACATTAAAAACATGAATTAATTTTGATCTTTTTAAGTCATTAGGGTTGCCACCCCCATCAGTATTTCACTGGTACAAGGGGCAAGCACAGGATTTCCATTGTAGGCATTCTTAAATGGTATCATAGGCAGTGGTTCCCTCCTTTAGAGACCATTTTTGACTTTTTGCATCATAATGCATTTTCTATTCTAAAATATATTATAAATATATAATGACCATTTAAATGCAAACCTAATTATGTAAAACAATATTGTGCCATTCTAATACTCCCTAAATACAATAATAAAGTTAAATAAGCGATTCATTAAATAAATGATCATTTGGCAATTGTCTCAGAAAAAGTCCTCCCCCTCCATTAAAAGTGTGGGCCAAAGTCTTAAAGGACAACTAAGCCACAGAACAACACTGAACCAGAAGGGGGACACCTTGATATAAAGCCAGTAATCTGTGTCTTACCTCTCATTTTGATACGGGAGCTGGGAAATGTACCTTAAACATATGGTTTGTGCTTTAATTCCAGTTCTAGTATCACACAGTTTGGTCAAGACCATTTGTTCTGCACATGCTCAGTCCTTAGCTATGGCAGAAATGTTACAGTTGGTCACACCCATTAATAATATCTAGCCAATCCTTTTAAGGACAGATGCAGCAAGGAAGCATGTGACTGAGGTAGGAGGTGTGGTCTGACACTGCAATCACACAACATCATCCAGTTCTTAACAGGCTTACATTTACTTTAAAGGGCAATTATAGTGAGAAAATTGTTTTTTTTTTTTTTTCTCTAATGTATCCTATAAGTCATCCCATCCACCAGGGTACCTTTAGTTTCTTTAAATTCTTCATAGTCCCAGAGATATAAGCCTTTGAATATGCTGTGATTTGTAGAGCTGCTACACCTCATCTGTCACGGGTTAATGGTTTATTGATTGTGTTTAGCACTACAGCTTTTGACTATATGTTGCACATGGTACATATAGTGTGGGTGAGAGAGTGTGTGACAGTACTGCAGGGGAGCTTTGGATTGTGTGGGTGTGTGCCTTTGAGTGACAGATGAGGTGTAGCAGCTCCTACAAATCACAGCATATTCAAAGGCTTATATCTCTGGGACTATGAAGAATTTAAAGAAACTAAAGGTACCCTGGTGGATGGGATGACTTATAGGATACATTAGAAGAAATAAAAAAAAAACAATTTTCTCACTATAATTGCCCTTTAAAGTAAATGTAAGCCTGTTAAGAACTGGATGATGTATCTGTGTGTATGTGCAGTGTCAGACCACACCTCCTGACCTCAGTCACATGCTTCCTTGCTGCATCTGTCCAGTAAAAGGATTGGCTAGATATTATTAATGGGTGTGACCAACTGTAACAATTTCTGCCATAGCTAAGGACTGAGCATGTGCAGAACATAATGGTCGTTGACCAAACTGTGTGATACTAGAATACTGGGAATTAAAGCACAAACCATATGTTATTAAGGTACATTTCCCAGCTCCCGTATCAAAATGAGAGGTAAGACACAGATTACTGGCTTTATATCAAGGTGTCCTGCCTTCTGGTTCAGTGTTGTTCTGTGGCTTTAGTTGTCCTTTAAGACTTTGGCCCACACTTTTAATGGAGGGGGGAGGACTTTTTCTGAGACAATTGCCAAATGAATCATTTATTTAATGAATCGCTTATTTAACTTTATTATTGTATTTAGGGAGTATTAGAATGGCACAATATTGTTTTTACATAATTAGGTTTGCATTTAAATGGTCATTATATATTTATAATATATTTTAGAATAGAAAATGCATTATTGATGCAAAAAGTCAAAAATGGTCTCTAAAGGAGGGAACCACTGCCTATGATAACCATTTAAAGAATGCCTACAATGGAAATCCTGTGCTTGCCCCTTGTACCAGTGAAATACTGATGGGGTGGCAACCCTAATGACTGTAAAAAGATCAAAATTAATTCATGTTTTTAATGTTATCACAATACTAATGAATGGGCAGATAAAATGTTTTTTTAAATAAAAATTATGAACTAACTGGAGAAAGAAAACCATGACCATGTTTAAATTTACCGCGAGCATTATAGCATTGAAGTCCTGCTAACACATTGCATACTTTGTGGGGTGTGCCCAGGATGGGGGCGGTGCTTATTAATAGTTCATCCCCGGAATGCCCAAGCGCTGCCCACTGCTGGACATTGTACATTTTACCAGGACTCTGGGGCAGTCTTCTAACCGGGTCTGTCCCAGGGAACCTGTGTTGGTTGGGGGGGGGCATGGTCTTATACAGAGGGTTAGCACAACTTTAAGATTTTACTTGCGTGGTTGTGGCAGTTAGATAAGATAACACAGGGCAAACTACTGCAATGTACTAAGGCGATTGGGCTACATTATTGAGACTTTCTTAAAGGGTATCTCCACTGGTAAAATTATTTTTTGGTAATGAGTTTTATTGAAGATTAGGAGGTAAAGGAGCTGTTTCTTACCTCCAATTCTTCAATAAAACGTTCAGGGGCCGGGAAGGAAGCTAAGGTACTTACCCGATCTCTCGCTCCTCCGCCGCGTCCTCTGACAGGTCCCGACAAACTTAGTGCGATGTGCATAAAATACAGAGTCCGTCGTCCCCTAAGTCACCTATGTAATAGGAGGTGCGACATTTTGCCTGTACTGTTATCTAAGCAAACATTTAATTGGTTGATTTACAAAACAGGCAAATGGTTCCTGTATGGTTAATACCGTATATTTCCATCGGTCAGTGGGAACGGTTCCCTTTCTAGTTCAGTAATGTCGAACCGTGGCACTCCAGGTGTTTAGAAACTACAACGCCCAGCATAACCTGATGGCATTCTGGGAGTTGTAGTTTCCAAAACAAGGTTCGCCATCCCTGTCCTGGACTTCAACATAAATAAAAAAAACTTTTCTGGGGGCAGAATTGACAGTGTTTCTTACAGAATCTATGTAATATTCTCAACAAGCAGAGCCAATACGTGAAATAAAATATCTATTAACATTGGCCATACCGAGTTATTCACAGATACAGCGAGTTCCCTTCTTAGTTTCCCTGAGGTAAGACTGGAAATCCCCCAATCCCAGTCACCACAGCTTCTAATTTCCCGCACTTTCTTCTCTCCACCAATTACTTGCTCTCAAATGTCCAGTCACGTAGGCCACGCCTCCGCCCCACTTACACCTCTCCTTGTCTGGGAGTCAGGGCGTAGGAGGAGCTGTGGAGGGGAAAGAAAACAATCCTCTGACTTCAGCAGAATTTCCCTGATTTTGTGCGTCAGCAACCAAATCAATAAAGTTTGAAGCATTAGGGGGGGGGGAAAAGTCAGTGGAGAGACTGGGATCATCAGAGACACAAACAGGGTATGGGCTGTTAATTGTGAGCCAATCAATTTACCTGAGCCTGTCAATGGTTGCCAACCATAGTACCAGTGTGTGCCAGGATGCCAAGCATACTACCTCTGCCTGTGCCAACCAATCATATTACCAGTGCCAGAGTGACAAGCATAGTACCAGTGTATGTATGCCAACCATGCTACCAATGCCAGGTTGCTAAGCAGGCATTGGCACCTGTAGTCCAAAAATAAGCAGGGGTGTAACTACCAGGGGAGCAGGGGGAGCGACCGCAGGGGGCCCCATCTTCTTATTTTTCCTATGACAGATATAGCCTCCTCCCAGGAAACCACTGTGGATGAAGCACAGATAGGGGCCCCATCATAGTTGTGCTGGGGGGGCCAGTGATTCCTGAAATCAAATAAGATTTAAAAAGGCATCTCCACCACCCAAAATTAAAATTTACATTTAAAATTATAACCCCCTTCAAAACCCATAGATTCTATTTAAAATGATCCCTGGTGCTTCTATACCTGCCCCCGATCCCTCACTGCATCTATCTTCACTTCCTGGTAGTGGCTGTGAACGAAAGCTTACAGCCAATCACTGATGTCACCAGTTGAACCTCCTCTGCTGCTGCTCCAGAACATAAACAGAACATAGCAGAAGCAGAGGAGGCTGAATGTGCAGCAAGTGATAAGGAGCTGGTAAGTATATTTAGGAGTGGCTGGAATCATTTTAAAGGGCAAGTTCACTCTAAAGGGCAACTTTGCTCTTAAATGAATATTACCCCCAACCTAAACCCTACTTTCACAATATTCCCAGCTTCCAAAAGAAGGGGGCATTGAGAGCAAGATCTTTGTTTTTGCTGATGACACTAAACTATGCAGAGCTTTGGAAACTTCAAATGATGTGCAAGTGTTGCAAGTAGACCTAGATAGATTATCAAAATGGGCAGCAGAATGGCAGATGAGATTCAATGTTGATAAATGTAAGGTGATGCATTTGGGATTTAATAATCCCTGTGCCACCTACGCCATAAATAACTCTGTGTTAAGTGCATCTGTAATGCACTTGAATTGGGGGTTCTGGTAGATAACAATAGCAAACAATGCCAGACAGCCAGAGCTAGCAAGATATTGTCTTGTATAAAGAGGGGAATAGAAAAATATTATTCTCCCTCTTTACAAGGCACTGGTAAGGCCTCATTTGGAATATGCGGTGCAGTTTTGGAATCCCATATACAAAAGGGACATCTTGGAAATGGAAGCAGTTCAGAGAAGGGCAACTACATTAATAAGGGGAATGGAGGGGCTTGAATATGCAGGCAGATTAGACAAGTTAGGGCTGTTTACATTGGAGAAGCGATGTTTGCGTAGGGATATTATAACCCTATACAAATATATTAAAGGCCATACAATAAACTCTCTGGTGCATTGTTTACTAATAGGTCATATCAGAGGACATGTGGACATCCTTTAAAGTTAGAAGTAAAGAAGTTTCATCTTCAGGTTAGGAAAGGTTTCTTTACAGTGAGAACGGTGAAACTGTGGAACTGTCTTCCAGCAGATGTGGTAATGGCAAGTTCATTAAATAGCTTTAAAAAAGTCCTGGATAAGTTTCTAAAACTAAAAAATATTGAGAATTACTGGTATTAATACATATAATGTAGTTCTGGTTGGTACAGGGATACTATATAATATTGAGAATTAGTGGTATTAATACATATAGATCTGGTTGATCCAGTGATACTTTCCGATGAAATTGCATACTTCCTTCCACGCTACCCCCTGCGGTGCCCCCCCCCCAAAAAATCCTGAGATGCAATAGTTTCTTCTTTACTGTACCTGAACCAGCGGTCACTTGCCCTCGCTAGCCTAGCTAGCAATCTGGGCGTGATTGACTGATTTGCACTCACAGCCAAGAATGATGATGCGTACTGGGCTTTCTCCTCTGTACATGTGACTCCTAAAACATCAACATACACTATCAGACCTTCTTATAACTAAGAAAAAAACTAACTCTATCTGTTACATTAAAGGATAGGAACTCTAAAACATGCAGCCCGTTTTTGCACAAACCATGAACTGGTTCAACCTTGTGGATATTTTTTTAGGACCATCATTGGCATTAATAATAACCAGTAGACTGCCACTAATATACTTTATTGTAAGAATGTGTATTGGGGCTGGTACCCAAAGGATACATTACCATTTGATGACTGGTCCCGTGGCTGAGGACGTCCCTTTTTCGTAAAAAAAACCGGTTTTTCCAATGAGTTTAACAGCAAACTAAAACTGATTCGTGCTTGTTGAATTTATGACCACATGAAACATGTTTGGCATGACATTTCCTTGTCAAACCCAGAACAATCCATTTGTGCACTATGAACTGTGGATTTTCGATTGGATGGTCGAAATTCCATGTAGGAATTCTTAACCCTATCCTTAGTGAGAAGCTCGCAATTACCTACTTTGTTAAAATGAACAAGGATTAGATTGAATTATCTGCAAGATTGCTGGCAGTAAGCAATTTTCAAACTGATTTCACATGGTTTGGGAAGGAAAAATGAGACTAATTAAAATAAAATCAGCAGTTTCTTCAGGTTACAAATAAGGGGAAAAAAAAAAATCCCTTAGGAAAAAAATAAGTTCCCACCTTGATTTTAAATCTGTAACAATATTTGCTTTGCCCTCAAGCAGGTACTAATTTAAGATTTAAAGTCTGCCTGAAAATAATACAGGAACATTAAAAGGGTATGGTCCACCGTTATTTTAAAAACTTTTATGTTTCCAGTTTAACTGAAGGACAGGAGGGTTAAATGCGATATGTCGTAACCTCCTTCCTTCAGTAAAACTGGTACAGGAGACGCAGAGAAACTTAACCACGTAACAGCCTCCTCTTCCGACTACAAAACCACAACAACTGACATTCCCTCGACGGATCCACAGTCCTTTGCATTGTGAGCCGCAGGGTGGCGCACCAGGGCTCTGATTAAACAGCAAGTGGACGCTGGTCTGAGCTGTCAGTTAGGACGTCCGGCGCCGGGAGCGATACGTGGGTAAGTTTCCTTCTGGTCTCCTGTTAATGTTTACTGAAGGACAGGAGGTAAGACATACGCATTTACCCTCCTGTCCTTCAGTTAAACTGGAAACTAAAAAAAAGATTTAAAATAAGTGTTCTACATACCCTTTAAACAGTATTTATATTGCTAAAATTACGATTAAATAACGCTCATGGGCAGACCTGAAAAAAAAAACTTTGTCTTATTACTGACGGCAGGGATCCGCGTATGTCGGGCTGTCCGGTTCCGTTTGTTTTCCCCGCTCTTATTGTCCCCCCACCCCCCCCCCCCTTCTATTTCTTCTTGCCCTTCGGCGACCAAATTAATTCCGTGGCAACAAAATACATTTAGTGAACATACGCTCGAAACCACACTTTATGGGGGCAAACCATATTTAGTGTGCCCAAAAGAAGTTCGGTGGGTAACAAAACACATAGTCAACAAAAAAAAAACCAACAGTTTGGTGACAATACTATATTTTGTCAACCAAATGAATTCGGAGTACAAATACATTTAGAAGTCAACATAAACAATGTTTTGTTTGAAACATATTTAGAGGTCGACCAAGAAATTCAGTGGTAACCAAAACATACATTTATTCAACAAAAGAAACTGTGCACCAAAATGTTATTTTGCTGACAAACTTTTTTGTGACAAAAGGTAGCAGTGGATTTAAACAAATATTTTTGGTATAAAAAAGTGGTGAAAAGAAACATTTAGCTGGCAAAAAGAAAATTTGTAGACCAAATACATCTGTGTAGCATAAGTGTATGGTTTTTTTGTACACAAAATGAATAAGGAAAAACAAGCATACCTTTTGTCTTAAAAAAGTGCTGATTTTGTGCATTAAGAGTTATGTTTTTATGGTAAATGGTATGTATATCAAGCTTTCACCTTTAAATCTGTGTTAAAAAAATATAAATGGGAATTGTTTTGCTTCCGTTTCACTCTTTCAGAAAAAATGTGTACACTTAATGACTCTTAGCCCATAATATTCCCCTTTTAACCTTTAAAAGAATATCTGGTAATATGATACACTTTCCCCTTAAAGTATAATGGTCATGCATACCTAATAAATTCTAGTAATTGGAAACTTTCCTTTAGTCTCTGCTGTAACGAAAATTCTACGCTAATGGCACATCCTATTTTCTTTTTATGGGGCAGGCCCCCACTAGAGCAGCAACGCCAGAATCAGCTATGGCAGCGAAATCGTCAACTTTTCACAACTTCATGTCGCTAGCGCCCCTGTGTGTGCGCGGGTCAACTAGCTTTGATGTTATCATATCGCAGCGCATCGATTTGTGCTACCATTGTGATAGCATTATCATTACAGTGGCACCGAGAAGTGGGCATCCCATCCTCTCTATTGGCGTGCGCTTGGAATAGGGTAGATGGGTTGGCTTATCCTGACTTTACTGTGTTTCTGAGACTTCATTAATTTTCCCTGACGAACCTAGTCTACAACACATGAGTCAGGTGACGTACACAGTCATCATGCTACGGTTGCGTAAAGTAGTGGCACGCTCTACACGCACGGCGGCCCGGGCAACAGAAATTAAAGTAAAGCACTACTACTACTAACTACTGATGATTATGGCATTGGTTCAACAGTAATGTTGGTTGACGGTCGATTAATTCCTTTAATTTTATGAAATACGATGTCAGTGCTACATGCTCTGGATACAGTTATTAAAATAAGCAGATAGCTTGTAAGTAGATAAAAGCGTGTATTTTGTATGTGACAGCAGGTATAACTAGTCAATGCTTTCAGGTGCGAGTGCTCACACGCTGAACGGGGGGGATCAGCCCTGGAGCTCCCGGCAGGTTTAGGTAATGGCAATCTCGCATCTGACAGCGTATACACTGACGCTGACAGCGAGTGGGGGAGTGATCGAAGCCAAATTGTGGGACTCATAAAAGGTAAGTATGCTATTCTGGTTCGACGTGCATCGCTCCTATCGTTTGATAATAGAGCCAGCACAATCTATAATGGTTCCGCCAAAAATTTCTGAGAACAAGTCTGTCAATTCTGTCACCAAATAATTCTGTAAAAAAAACTCTATCAATTCTGTTCACCAATAATTTCTGTGGACCAATTTTGCCCACACTAAATATTCTGTAGAACAAGTCGGTGCATTCGGTTCACCAAATGTTTCTGTAGACCAATTTGTTCACCCAATAATTTTGTAAAAGAAGTCATCAATTCATCACCAAATGTGAAATTAGGGGCCGATGCAGAACCAAAAATAACATTACTTACCTTTGCGAGATCCCAAATGTTTTGTAAATCCCTTTGCAGACTTACTGATCGCGGGATCCTGGTCAGGTAAAAGCACACTCTGTGCCTCTGCCTTAAGGCGTTAAGTTCTGTGCTACAAGATAGTACAAAACTCAATGCTGCCTATATTACATAGGCTGAGCTGTCCTTATTTTCAAGGATTTTTGAAAATGCTCCGTCAACACAAACCTAGTGTAAAATCATGCAAATACAATCAAGTAACATGGGTTTTACGCTAATTTTGGCGCCCAGTCCCGCGGTTTGGATAATGAGGCTGTAGAAATATAACTCAGAATAATTCCAGAGTCAGGTATCCAACCCTCCCACAGTTACAGAGTCTCCCAGTTCTGGGGATGGTCTCCCTGTACCTCATGAGACCACCCCCCAAACCCTTAATTGCAAGCACCTGTATTCTTGCTCTGCCCCAGATTGCCTCTTTAAATGCCTGTTTGCCCCCAGAATCCCCTCACCATGCCCTAACGCAAGCGTCTCGCTCCACCCCCAGAAAACGTCTGTGCCACGCACCCTTCCCGTCTCCACCATATACACCACCCCCCGACCCTGCCGGAAAGCTAACATTTGGCATGTCTATAAAGTAAGGAGTTTAGGGCTAGGGGCCCTCTAGCCTATTTTGTGGTGTGCGCTGTGCGCTGCTTTAGCTCAGCACACACCATAGCACACACAACAAAGAGAATGGGGATGGCCCATCTCTGCTGCCCTTGCTGCTGCTGCATGTCATCACCATTTCGATGCGATGCGCCTTGCATGTGCTGCAAGTAACTCAAAATGCACAGGGTAGCGCACAGGGTAGCCGCACATGAATCACATGAAGTTGCTGCTATCGTGATTCGTGTGTTACCTATGGGGCCTAGCCCATAAAAAGAAGGGACATTTAGTAGCATTTGCTTACAGCAAAGATTAAAGCAAAACTTTTTCCATTTACCAGAATTTTATTTGGTAATGCATGACAATTACCATTTTAAAGGGGAAGTGTATCATATACCAGATATTTCTTATTAAGAGTTTAAAAGGAAATATATTATGGCAAGTGTACACATTTTTTCTGAAGGGTTAAGGGAAAGCAACATTTACCAGTTTATATATTTTTTAAACAAGATTAAGGTAAAGCTTGCCATTTACCATTACCATTACCAAACATTACTCTTACAATGCACAAAACTCTAAAACGTCTTAGATTTCTAAGGTGCTGAAAATCTACTTACAACGCCTCCTTCCCTCTGCTTTCTTCTGCGCCTTTTCTGTGTCATGGAAAGAAGAGAAGGGGCTGGACAGCTCAGCAGTTGCCTGCGATGGCCTGAGAACGATCTGTCTCAGCCAATAACATGTGGGGGGTGAACATAACCTTAAATCTCTTTTGAAAACATTGTTAAATGTACTATAGCTATCATAACACCAATTTAACACAGGCACACACAAGCATACCCATCACATATAATAATACACTCAAACCCGAACACAGGCAGAGGAACAAACACATATATGCATCTAATCGTACATAAAATAGACAAGATTCATTAGAAATATAAAGAAAAATATAAATCATAAAGTGAGTTAGCTCAAAGACAATTTAAATAGAGAAAATAAAAATAATGTTTGAACAGAAAGATGGTAAAATATAAAACACTTCTAACAAAGAAAGAAATGGGTATGTCATCATAGCGAAAAAAGTAAGAGATACAAGAAACAAGAACAGGGGTGGCAAGACATTAGCAATGCAAATTAAAAATAAGTAATGACCAGGTAGCCATATTTTTTTAAGAGGCTTTTATGTTCTGTGAGCTGCCAGAAATTAGTCCAACTCCACATCACCCCAATGAATTTTGGTTTGCAACGCGTTTTAAACGTCTTACACGCTGGCCATGTGTACAGCTTTGCCACTATCATTTTTGAAAAAATCGCAGCCATTACCAACCGTGGCTCGTCGCCGATCTGAAAACTTGCGTTTTCTCACCGGGATCCCGGCGATGGCATGAGTTTCTTGCAACAAGAATGTTACAAGTTACTGGTATTGATCCAAAAGTAGAGTTGATCCAGGGAAATTCCGATTGCCTTTGGAGTCAGGAAGAATTTTTTCCCCCTTCATAATTTTGGTGGGTTTTTTTGCCTTCCTCTGATCAACAGTTAGGCAGGAAATAAGGATATTGCTAGATGGTTGGACTGGATGGACGTATATGTCTTTTTCAACATCAATACTATACTGTACTATATTAAGGTTCGGGAGAGACTTAAAACAATCGCAGGATCCCGTGTCAGCTAAGACGCAACTTTTATATTTTTTTCAGTATCAGCCTGTAAAAGTGAAAGGAAAAGGCAAACATGTTGATTTATAAAAAGGAAATAGGAAAAGAAACATCACAGTGCTGAAAAGGTGTATAAAAGGACAAATGTTATTTATTTGCTATACAAGAGATTTAATATACGGGAGTCAGTTTGTTTCAGTGACAAGTAGAAAAGATTAATTTAACGAAAACTGTGGCTTTGTATCTGTTTTTTTATTTATATTAAATGGCTAGTCATCCGACGGCTCTCTCAGTATTCTCATAATTGAGATGACTAGTGAAATGTCTTCAAGGATTGAACTTCAAGTCCGTTTTGATTTACCTGAATAAAACAGATATACCATGACTGAATAAATGAGAACCTTCACAAGTATGTAGGTATTTGCCTTTTTTCTAGGCATATACACCGGCTGATCTCCCGCACTGAAAACTGAACTGTTCTTGTGAGTCCCTACCAGTACTGCAAATATTATCAACCATCTCACATCTCAGAGAGCCATTACAAAAACCAAAGCTATTTCTTATCCAAAACCACCAGATGATCATGTTTATCATTGTTTTAAAGGCCAGGAGCTACACACAGGAACATATCTGTCAAACATGTTGGTAAATTTTAGAATTTTTTTCAACAAAATATTGTCATGGGCCATTTTTACCAACCACAGACTACTTATTGATCTGTAGTTTGTCAGTCTAACCCATGTGCGGTCCAAGATATAAAATAATTGGTATTTCAGGTGCATATGGGCACGATCCTAAGAACTTCAATATCATCAAATCTGCCTATTACAGGACAAAATAAGTCATTTTCCTTTACTGTTTTAATTTTCGAAAAGTTTTCAGAATTTTCAAAGTTGATTTTGCAATTAAGAACTTCTTCTGCTATGAAACTGTGTTGTAAGGGATACATTAGACTCTAGTTTCAATAAGATTTTCTCTTCTGTTATACTTCTTTTATCAAAAGATTACCTGATATTTTAAAAGCAGTCGTAACCAATCTAATTATATTTACGAGCTTATGCGGCAAAAGATAATATAAAGAACATTAAGGAATCGAGCATGTATTTTTTTTAAACTGCCGATTTGAAAATGCTTGAAACAATTACTTTTTCTGGTTTAAGAACTAAAGGAAGAAAATAAGTTACAATTCACTTTTTTCCCCCTAAATACATACAGGGTTATTCAATAAAAGGTTTCTTATAGTTAAAAATGGTGCTAAATTTGCCACCACCAATCAGATGTTTAGCTTTCAAATTGTTAAATAATATTTGATTGGTTTGGGGCAAATTAGCACTATTTGTAACATAAGAACTTTTATTGGATCTGCCTGATAGTTTTTACTTACTTAACAGTATTTTTATTGTAGGACAACTTACACACCCCTTCTCTATTTAGGTCCCCAGGATTTAAACCACTCAGTCCTCATCCCAGGTTTTGCCCCAATGCCCGTACTGATGGCTTGGGTTGCAGCCCCCCCCGTCAACTACCTCTCCTCTTCCACGGCAACCAAGCACTCACAAGAGCATGCTTTGTGTTTAAGGGGAATCAGGACAAAACCCAGGATGGATGAAGGGGGAAGTTACATTTGTATAATATTCCTTTAGTTTGTGCTATGACTTAGGTGTGACTCATAATTTATACACTAAGGATCTGTAGTGATCAATTGCTGGTATCATTCTCCTTTCCACAGGAATCTAGCATTGTGAAAGTCCGAACCAACCGTCCACGGCTCTCATTGGGAAGAAATGTAGCCCATTATGTTCTGCCTACGGATTTGGAAACCGCAGCTCAGTACGCTGACATCTTTTACTGTAACCAAAACACAAATTCTTCTTTTTAGATTCTCCTACTTGTTAAGCTAGTTGTTTGTAATTATGCAAAGTTCAAATAACTTCCTCAACAAGCTATCTAACGATAAACAGCTAGTTATTTATAGAATCCATTCAGGCTCATTGTAATTTCTCTTTTATTCTCTCAAACATTTTTAATTGTGACACACATGGCAATTCAAAATTCTGTTTTGGTAAACCTGTATTGTTGAAACTAAGGGCTTTATTTATAAAGGTGTGGTATCACTTTTTAGTGTAACCCCTTTAAGGAGCGTACATTAAAAAATGCCCATAGAATACCATTGCGTTGTTACGTACTGCCACCTGGTATTAGACAACAATGGTAGATTTACGAGCATTCGCTGTAAATGTTTTATTGTGTACGTACTTACGATATGTACGATTGTACTAACAATAAAGTTTTTTAAATATGGCCGAAATCTGCGCTACCATGGTCGTGTCCCCAAATGGAGAAAGAAAATCATTTTGGCTAGGGAAAATATGTGCACTTATATCTTGTGAAGGTTCTCATTCATCCAGGTCATGGGTATATATATTTCAAGAACTACATTTTAAGTCCAGTTTATCTAATTGAATAACAACAGATATATGTGCACTATAATAATTAAATAACACTGGTTTTCCTGGCACACGCAATGCATGTCATTGAGCTCTGACACAAATTCGAAATACTGATATAGATACACAAGAAACATCTATAGATCACACATACTGCAGGACTTGCACCACTACAGTCTGCAGACTACACTGGTGTCAGTGCATATCCAACATAATACTACTGACCATAATGAATTTTTCATTGACTCATGTCACATCCTGATCAAATACTAACCTAGCAGGATATGCTGCTGATATCTATTGATACTGTTCAAAACACAAAAAATGGACAGGGGAAAACCTAAACCGCATTGTCCTCATCCCTGGTTTCACTTGCTAACTCTAATTTACTTTTAAATTTTCCTTTGTTGCGCCAATCCTGATGTCTGCTGGTGACTCAGCCATGAGGAGACGCGCTCTGGAAGAGGATTGAAAGTGGAAGTGGGAGCGAGTACAGAAGGAACTTCAGGTAAGTAAATCTTTAGGTAAGTAAATCTAGGTCCTCACCCTGGGTACTACAGATGGCACGGATCTTAGGAGTGGGGTCTAGGTGAGTATAATTGTCCTTTAATGTCAGAAACATGAAGACTGTGAGTCGTGACAAATCCAGTTCTTAGAATTTTGGTTACAACCCACTCCTTCCATGGATCCCTATGGGTCCAACTGTAATTTCTTATAATTGGCCACTACTACTAGTAGCATGCCGATTAAATCACCCAGAAGTCACCTCCATGCTTCTCTCCCATCCCCAAATGTTACTTTTGCACATCTCCCACCTTCCTCGGTCCTCCGTGGCTTCTTCCAGATGTATGTTGTGTTGTAAAGAAGTGTAAGGAAAGCAAGAAGAGGCTGTTGGTGTAGGTTTTCTGTAGCACTTAACAAACGTGTGTATATCCAAGAATTATACTGGATGTTTCTGCAGAATGTGTATGTGAACAGTTTTTTGTTTGAGGCACAACTTCAACAAACTAAAAGAAAGAGGTATGACAATGTCTAAAGCTTTAACATTCAAATGGAGGGTAAAGGGGTGGATTATAATTGATATGTACCCCTTCCTACAAAATAAGTTCCCTTCAGAGTTCCCTGACCTTTATAAATCACTTGCCTGCAAACCTGTGCTTTATATGGGTCACATGCCACCACAGTGACTTATAAATCCTTTATAATTTACATTAGGGGGTACACTACTCCCTTTATAATATTTTGTGTAGCCCTAGATTTTTATTTCTAGATTATTTTTTTTGGGATGGGGGATAGTAAGGGGGAGGGATATTCAAGCTTAAGTATACTTTTTTTATATAATTCTGAAATTGTTTGAATGAGGTATTGGGATGGAATTGGAACAGATTTATTTATTCTGAAATGTTAATGTGTTTTCACATTATATGTACCGGTAATTAACAGAGGGCAAGGTTTGGCAAAATAAAGCCACAAATGCATAAACATTGTTCTAGAATCTTTCAGCATCTGTTACATAAACTTTTAAAAACGCTAATGCTCCTTTAAAAATGTTAAAATTACGTTGTCTCTTACAACCATTGTTTATCAACACACTGCTAGATATGTAATGTATGTACACACACACACTTACCAATGTGCATAAAACTTGTAATAATAAATACACACAAAAACAATACTACAGTTAAACCAATCCATATCAGCATACACAAACCACTTCCCTTTCTTGATGTAATTAAATATCTGTGACTATTATCAAAAATCTTCCCTCACCTGTCATGCAGTCTAATATTATAGTTAAAAATTTCCGTACATAGGACTGGAAATATGCCCATAGGCTGCCATCCACAACTCCTTATCCACACCAACATTTCTACCCCGTTTATTTCTGCGCTTGAATCTCTGTTTAAGGGTGAAATTGTTGACTGAAGATGCCATATTGCTTATTTCCTTTCACTGCACACCTTAAAGGAAGACAATATAACAAATCATTTATGAAGAAGATACAGGTTATTTAAAAACAACGCTGTAGGTTAGTCATATACTGAAATATTTTATATGGTGTTAATAACTAAATTAATAAACTGTAGAAAAAGTGCACACTTGTGTGTGTTCACGTTAGGTGCGTTGCTGTGCGCTGTGATTCGTTAATCGGAGTGCATACACATGCAATTGCGTGTTTCCGGATCGCTCGGACACGCTGTAGTGTGGTCTCCCCTAAATATATAGCTATGTTGTGAAATGCAACTAAATTATTGCATTCAGCATTTATCTAAACACTAGTTCCTAAGCATTTACCATTGGAGGATAAGGATTTTTTATGATTTTTTCAAATTTAAAGGACAGTTATATCTGATGTATTCAATTAGATCAACTGGACTTGAAATGTAGTTCTTGAAGACGTTTCGCTAGTCATCCGACTGGCTTTCTCAATTCAGAATGACTTGTACAAGAATCTAAGGACAGTTATACTTTTCTTCCTCGCTCCCCCTCCTCTTCTTATAAAAAGTACCCACAGTAAGTAAACTGCTCATCCCTGGTGTCAGTCTCTGTCTCCTGATATACTCGCCAGTCCACAGCCTGTTCCGCATCTGATGGCTGTCGGTAACATGGCCAATGGTAGATGCATTCTGCAAGAAGTGTATGTCACGGACATCCATAGGGCAGAGAGAAAGTATAGGCTAATATATCAAGAGATGAGACTTATACCCAGGGATTAAAGGAGAAGTAAACCCAATTTTTTATACTCTAAAAACAACCCCCTAAAATACCAATAAGCTATAAAATACCACTCCAGTAAATTGTATTAAAGGGCAACTATAGTGAAAAAAAAACTTTGTCTGTATACATGTATAGATCACTTAGTATAAGCTGCCTTACTTCATGTTTCTGTGTGGTTTCGTTTCTTCACACTGGCAGAAGTTTGTACCAAGCTGTGTAGTCCCCCTCCCCTCTCTGTCTACTCCCCTCAAGCGTGACGGGCTGTATACAGAGTCCGAGCATTGTCAGTTGAAAGGACTTTAAATGAAGTGCTGACATCCTGTTGACCCCTCCCTTCCAGAGCTAGACTGGCAAGCAATCAAATTGTGGAATAAAGTAGCAATATGCTGAAGGGAGGGGCAGAGGGGAGAGAGGAGATTCTTTACAAGTAAGTTACTGAACTCTGCCTGTTCTCTAACTTTGCTAATTGTTTTTACTTTTTACCTAAAGTTCATATCTCTCCCCCTGCTTAGCTGAGATCATAATCACTGAAGAGAGAGTCAGTGTAACGCAGCTTGTAGTGAGACCTTCACAAACACAGTGACACTGCTTGTTGTCCTGTTACATTTCAGTTACTTTATTCTTATATTTCATAGATTGACTGTATGTCTTGTTTGGTATATAGTCTTTATTACTCTATTATATATACTGTATTAGTGTTCCATTTGAGTCACTGGTTTTGTATGTATATAAGATATTTTTTTGGGGGGGGGGCTGTTTTATAGTGTGTATGCTCATATTGCTGGGTTAATGGTTTATTGGATTGTGTTTAGCACTACAGCTTTTGACTATATGTTGCACATGGTACATATAGTGTGGGTGAGAGAGTGTGTGACAGTACTGCAGGGAGCTTTGGATGTGTGGGTGTGTGCCTTTGAGTGACAGATGAGGTGTAGCAGCTCCTACAAATCACACATATTCAAAGCTTATATCTCTGGGACTATGAAGAATTTAAGAAACTAAAGGTACCCTGGTGGATGGGATGACTTATAGGATACATATAGAAGAAATAAAAAAAAAACATTTTCTCCACTATAATTGCCCTTTAAGTAAATGTAAGCCTGTTAAGAACTGGATGATGTATCTGTGTGTATGTTGCAGTGTCAGACCACACCTCCTGACCTCAGTCACATGCTTCCTTGCTGCATCTGTCCAGTAAAAGGATTGCTTAGATATTATTAATGGGGTGGACCAACTGTACAATTTCTGCCATAGCTAAGGACTGAGCATGTGCAGAACATGGTCGTTGACCAAACTGTGTGATACTAGAATACTGGGAATTAAAGCACAACCATATGTTATTAGGTACATTTCCCAGCTCCCGTATCAAAATGAGAGGGTAAGACACAGATTACTGGCTTTATATCAAGGTGTCCTGCCTTCTGGTTCAGTGTTGTTCTGTGGCTTTAGTTGTCCTTTAAGACTTTGGCCCACACTTTTATGAGGGGGGAGGACTTTTTCTGAGACAATTGCCAAATGAATCATTTATTTAATGACTCGCTATTTAACTTTATTATTGTATTTAGGGAGTATTAGAATGGCACAATATTGTTTTTACATAATTAGGTTTGCATTTAAATGGTCATTATATATTTATAATATATTTTAGAATAGAAAATGCATTATTGATGCAAAAAGTCAAAAGGTCTCAGGAGGGACACCACTGCTATGATCCATGCGAGGAATGGTTGACAGAATACGCGGAATAGTGGGGTGGCAACCCGATGTACTGTAATGAACTTGACTCTAATTCAATTCAATGTTTTTTTATAATTTGTCTAGAGAACAGATGCTTTATTATACGGCCATAATGACATTATGAATCTACTGACGAAGAAAACACTCGACGACCCATGTTTACAGCATTTTGATCACTAATCTTGCTAGTGGGGGTGGTCGGCCCAGATGGGGGCGGTGCTTTATGTATCCCCGAACGAATGCCCAGCGCGCCCACTCTGGACATTGTCTGTACCAGCTCTGGGGCAGTCTTCAACCGGGTCTGTCCCAGGGAACCTGTGGTTGGGGGGGGGCATGGTCTTATACAGAGGGTTACACACTTTAAGATTTTACTTGCGTGGTTGTGGCAGTTAGATAAGATACACAGGGCAAACTACTGCAATACTAAGCGCTGGGCTACATTATTGAGACTTTCTTAAAGGTATCTCCACTGTAAATTATTTTTGGTAATAGTTATTGAAGATTAGGAGTAAAGGAGCTGTGTCTTACCTCCCATTCTTCAATAAAACGTTCAGGGCCGGAAGGAAGGTAAGGTACTTACCCGATCTCTCGCTCCTCCGCCGCGTCCTCTGACAGGTCCCGACAAACTTAGTGCAATGTGCATAGAATACGAGTCCGTCGTCCCCTAAGTCACCTATGTAATAGGAGGTGCGACATTTTGCCTGTACTGTTTATCTAGCAAACATTTAATTGGTTGATTTACAAAACGCAAATGGTTCCTGTATGGTTAATACCGTATATTTCCATCGGTCAGTGGAACGGTTCCCTTCTAGTTCAGTAATTGCGAACCGTGGCACTCCAGGTGTTTAGAAACTACAACGCCCAGCATAACCTGATGGCATTCTGGGAGTTGTAGTTTCCAAAACAAGGTTCGCCATCCCTGTCCTGGACTTCAACATAAATAAAAAAAACTTTTCTGGGGGCAGAATTGACAGTGTTTCTCAGAATCTATGTAATATTCTCAACAAGCAGAGCCAATACGTGAAATAAAATATCTATTAACATTGGCATACCGAGTTATTCACAAGATCAGCGAGTTCCCTTCTTGTTTCCCTGAGGTAAGACTGGAAATCCCCCAATCCCAGTCACCACAGCTTCTAATTTCCCGCACTTTCTTCTCTCCACCAATTACTTGCTCTCAATGTCCAGTCACGTAGGCCACCATCACCCCCTTACACCTCTCCTGTCTGGGAGTCAGGGCGTAGGAGGAGCTGTGGAGGGGAAAGAAAACATCCTCTACTTTCAGCAAATTTCCCTGATTTTGTGCGTCAGCAACCAAATCAATAAAGTTTGAAGCATTAGGGGGGGGAAAAGTCAGTGGAGAGACTGGGATCATCAGAGACACAAACAGGGTATGGGCTGTTAATTGTGAGCCATCAATTTACCTGAGCCTGTCATTGTGCCAACCATAGTACCAGTGTGTGCCAGGATGCCAAGCATACTACCTCTGCCTGTGCCAACCAATCATATTACCAGTGCCAGAGTGACAAGCATGTACCAGTGTATGTATGCCAACCATCTACCAATGCCAGGTTGCTAAGCGCATTGGCACCTGTAGTCCAAAAATAAGCAGGGGTGTACTACCAGGGAGCAGGGGGAGCGACAGCAGGGGGGCCCATCTTCTTATTTTTCCTAACAGATTAGCCTCCTCCCAGAAACACTGTGGATGAAGCACGATAGGGCCCATCATAGTTGTGCTGGGGGGGCCTTGATTCCTGAAATCAAATAAGATTTAAAAAGGCATCTCCACCACCCAAAATTAAAATTTACATTTAAAATTATAACCCCCTTCAAACCCATAGATTCTATTTAAAATGATCCCTGGTGCTTCTATACCTGCCCCGATCCCTCACTGCATCTATCTTCACTTCTGGTAGTGGCTGTGAACGAAAGCTTACAGCCAATCACTGATGTCACCAGTTGAACCTCCTCTGCTGCTGCTGCCAGAACATAAACAAAACATAGCAGAAGCAGAGGAGGCTGAATGTGCAGCAGTGAAAGGAGCTGGTAAGTATATTTAGGAGTGGCTGGACATTTTAAGGGCAAGTTCACTCTAAAGGCAACTTTGCTCTTAAATGAATATTCCCCCAACCTACACCCTCATTCACAATTATTCCCCACTTCCAAAAGAAGGGGGCATTGAGAGCAAGTCTTTGTTTTTGCTGATGACTAAACTATGCAGAGCTTTGAAACTTCAAATGATGTGCAAGTGTTGCAAGTAGACCTAGCAGATATCAAAATGGCAGCAATGGCAGTGTGAGATCAATGTTGATAAATGTAAGTGATGTCATTTGGCATTTATAATCCCTGTGCCACCTACGCCATAAATAACTCTGTGTTAAGTGCATCTGTAATGCACTTGAATTGGGGGTTCTGGTAGATAACAATAGCAACACAAGCCAAACAGCCAGAGCTAGCAAGATATTGTCTTATCTGTTGTATTCAATTAGATCAACTGGACTGAAATGTAGTTCTTGAAGACGTTTCGCTAGTCATCCGACTGGCTTTCTCAATTCAGATGACTTGTACAAGAATCTGTGGCAATTATGTACCCTGGAAAATCCCAATTAGCATATCACAGCCAGGTGTTAAGGGTGTGATTAGATAGTTGCTAAGAGTTTTTATAGGAACGCCCAGAGTAAGGTGTTAAAACAGCATTGTACATGGCAGACAGTTGGTGTCGAACCCCCCACCACTCTATTTAGGCTTGGTTTCTTTATTTTCACATAAATGGCCTCCTTAACACCTCCTCTTGAACCATCACGTTCCTTCGCCCAGTATGTTTAACATTACAATCTTCAAAGGTATGTCCTTTATCCTTAAGATGCAGATACACATACACGGCTGAGTCCTGACCCGAGGAATTGGCTCTTCTGTGCTGGGCCATACGTTGATGCAGTTGCTGTTTGGTCTCCCCCACATACAAATCAGAGCATTCTTCACTGCACTGCACTGCATATATGATGTCGCTTTTCTTGTGTTTTGGTATTGGGTCTTTCGGATGTACCAATTGCTGCCTCAGTGTGTTGTTCGGTTTAAAGCAGACAGGGATACGATGTTTTTTGAAAATTCTTCTTAATTTCTCGGAGACCCCTGCTACATATGGGATGACCATGTTCTTCCTCCTGTCTTGCTTTTCCCCTTCACTGTTGGTATTCGTGTTCTTTTCTTTCCTTCTACTTCTTTTGACAAAGGCCCAGTCTGGATATCCACAAGTTTTAAGGGCTCCTCTGAGATGTTTCATTTCTTTAGCCTTCGCCTCTGTGCTAGTGGGGATGTTCTCGGCTCTGTGTTGCAGGGTTCTGATGACCCCCAGCTTGTGATCTAAAGGGTGGTGGGAGTCAAACATCAAATACTGATCTGTGTGTGTTGGTTTTCTGTAAACCTCTACTTCCAGTTTACCATTTTCCTTAACTTCTACCAAGCAGTCCAAGAAAGCCAGTTTGTTGTTTTGTACCTCTTCCCTTGTGAATTTAATGTTTTGGTCCACCGCATTAATGTGTTCTGTGAAAGCTTGTACTTCCTTCTGGTGGATTTTAACCCAGGTGTCATCAACATATCTGAACCAGTGGCTGGGTGCTATGCCCTTAAAGGTATTAAGCGCCTGTGTTTCTACCTCCTCCATGTAAAGGTTGGCCACAATAGGTGAAACTGGAGATCCCATAGCACATCCATGTTTTTGCTTATAGAACTTATCCCTGTATTTGAAATAGGTGGTATTCAGGCACAAGTCCAACAAGGAACACACCTGTTCTGGGTTGAGATCAGTTCTGCTAGTAAGAGTGCTGTCTTGGCCCAGCCGTTTTCTCACCATGTCAACAGCTCCTTGGTGGGTATACAAGTGAAGAGAGATGTCACATCATAGGACACCATAGTTTCTTCTACACCGAGTACTATATCTTCAATCTTGTTGGTGAAATCCTGAGAGTTCTGGATGTGATGATTAGAACTTCCCACCAAAGGTCCTAAGATGTTAGCTAGATATTTTGCCACCTTGTATGTTACCGAGTTGATGCTGCTGACTATAGGTCTTAGTGGGGCCCCTTCCTGATGTATCTTTGGGAGTCCATATATGCATGGATGTGCCTCACCAGGGTAGAGGCGATGATACATTGCTCGGTCAATGGCTTTATCCTTTTGAAGCTGTTGTAGTAAGTCTATGACTCTTTTCTTGTAACGGCTGGTGGGATCCCTTGTTAAAGCCTCATATGTGTTGTTATTGGCCAGGAGCATGGTCACCTTATCATGGTAGTCTGAGGTGTTGAGTACCACTGTGCATCTTCCCTTGTCGGTAGAATGGTGATACTGGGATCTTTCTTGAGGGATGTTAAGGCTCTTCTTTCCTGTGTAGTCAGGTTAGATGAAGGAGTTTTAGCACTGGCTAAGACGGCAGATACCTTAATGCGAAGTTGTTCTGCCTCACTCTGTGATACCTTATTACTGTGGATAGAGGCTTCTGTGGCTGCTATAATATCCACCACAGGGATGGCTTTAGGGGTGATGGCAAAATTCAAGCCCTTACCAAGGACTTCCATTTCTGGCTGGGTCAGGGTCCTGTTAGACAAGTTTCTCACCCATTCCTCCTTGTTTGATGAAGTGACACTTCCCTCCTTAACTTCCCTCCTCCTTAACACCTTACTCTGGGCGTTCCTATAACACCTCTTAGCCACTATCTAATCACACCCTTAACACCTGGCTGTGATATGCTAATTGGGATTTTCCAGGGTACATAATTGCCACAGATTCTTGTACAAGTCATTCTGAATTGAGAAAGCCAGTCGGATGACTAGCGAAACATCTTCAAGAACTACATTTCAAGTCCAGTTGATCTAATTGAATACAACAGATATACCATGACCTGGATGAATGAGAACCTTCACAAGATATTGTCTTGTATAAAGAGGGGAATAGAAAAATATTATTCTCCCTCTTTACAAGGCACTGGTAAGGCCTCATTTGGAATATGCGGTGCAGTTTTGGAATCCCATATACAAAAGGGACATCTTGGAAATGGAAGCAGTTCAGAGAAGGGCAACTACATTAATAAGGGGAATGGAGGGGCTTGAATATGCAGGCAGATTAGACAAGTTAGGGCTGTTTACATTGGAGAAGCGATGTTTGCGTAGGGATATTATAACCCTATACAAATATATTAAAGGCCATACAATAAACTCTCTGGTGCATTGTTTACTAATAGGTCATATCAGAGGACATGTGGACATCCTTTAAAGTTAGAAGTAAAGAAGTTTCATCTTCAGGTTAGGAAAGGTTTCTTTGCAGTGAGAAGGGTGAAACTGTGGAACTGTCTTCCAGCAGATGTGGTAATGGCAAGTTCATTGAATAGCTTTAAAAAAGGCCTGGATAAGTTTCTAAAACTAAAAAATATTGAGAATTACTGGTATTAATAAATATACTGTAGTTCTGGTTGGTACAGGGATACTATATAATATTGAGAATTACTGGTATTAATACATATACGCCCAGCCCAGCCCCAGCGCTCCCCCTGATCAGTGTCTACTTTCGATTGCACGTTTGGCGTCAGGAAGGAATTCCCCCCCCCCCCCCCATTTTTGCTGGGTTTATTTGCCTTCCTCTGGATCAACTGTTAGGTAGGGTTAAAAAAAAAAGAAAAAAAAAGAGGGTGAATAGGTTGGAGTTGATGGACGTATGTCATTATTCAACCTTAATTAATTTGGCTTGAAAAAGCCAAATTACTGTTCTTTCTATTTCTTCTTCTTTTTCTTCTTCCGTTTTCTTCTTCAGCTTTTTTGGACTGTATCTCCTCCCACAGTTTTTGAGGTAAAGACATGAAATTTGGTACAGACATGCGGGGCATATAGGAGAAGTGTGCTATCTTCTAGCTAAGGAATCCGCAGAAGCATTACGGCGTTATCGGCGAATTTCCAGACATTTTTTCCCATAGACTATAATGGTAACAATCCTCAAATGTGGATATTTCAAAACAGTTTTTTTCATGGTCATAAATACAAATGGTGATACCCCCAACCCCCCACACAGACCCAGGTACACCCACCTACTGACCTAACTTTCCATTCCCATGGAAGCCTTATTTAAAGGGTAACTAAAGTCAAAAAAACTAATTTAGATTTATCCTCAATAAAAGATAGTTTTATGGTTAAAAACACCAAAAAGACATACCCCCTCAACCAGACCCAGGTACACACACCTACTGATCTACTTATCCATTACGGTGGCAGCCATATTTAAAGGGTAACTAAAGTCAAAAAAATTAATTTTTAATGGATAAGTTAGATCAGTAGGTGTGTGTACCTGGGTCTGTTAGGGGTTATGTCTTTTTGGTGTTTTTAACCATAAAACTATCTTTTATTGAATAATCTAAATTAGTTTTTTTGACTTTAGTTACCTTTAAATAAGGCTTCCATGGGAATGGAGTTAGGTCAGTAGGTGGGTGTACCTGGGTCTGTGTGGGGGGTTGGGGTATCACCATTTGTATTTATGACCATGAAAAAAACTGTTTTGAATATCCACATTTGAGGATTGTTACCATTATAGTCTATGGGAAAAAATGTCTGGAAATTCGCCGATAACGCCGTAATGCTTCTGCGGATTCCTTAGCTAGAAGATAGCACACTTCTCCTTATGCCCCGCATGTCTGTACAAATTTCATGTCTTTACCTCAAAAACTGTGGGAGGAGAACAGTCCAAAAAAGCTGAAGAAGAAAACGGAAGAAGAAAAGAAGAAGAAATAGAAAGAACAGTAATTTGGCTTTTTCAAGCCAAATTAATTAAGGTGAATAATGACATACGTCCATCAACTCCAACTATTCACCCTCTTTTTTTTCTTTTTTTTTAACCCTACCTAACAGTTTGATCCAGAGGAAGGCAAATAAACCCAGCAAAAATGGGGGGGGGGGGGGAATTCCTTCCTGACGCCAAACAGCAATCGGAATATCACTGGATCAACCCAGATCTATTTATTAATACCAGTAATCCTCAATATTATATGTATCCTGTACCAACCAGAACTACAGTATATTTATTAATACCAGTAATTCTCATATTTTTTAGTTTTAGAAACTTATCCAGGCCTTTTTTAAAGCTATTCAATGAACTTGCATTACCACATCTGCTGGAAGACAGTTCCACAGTTCACTCCACCTTCTCACTGCAAAGAAACCTTTCCTAACCTGAAGATGAAACTCTACTTCTAACTTTAAAGGATGTCCACATGTCCTCTGATTGACCTATTAGTAAACAATGCACCAGAGAGTTTATTGTATGGCCTTTAATATATTTGTATAGGGTTATAATATCCCTACCAACATAACGCTTCTCCATGTAAACAGCCCTACTGTCTAATCTGCCTGCATATTCAAGCCCCTCCATTCCCCTTATTAATGTAGTTGCCCTTCTCTGAACTGCTCCATTTCCAAGATGTCCCTTTGTATATGGGATTCCAAACTGCACCGCATATTCCAAATGAGCCTTACCAGTGCCTTGTAAAGAGGGAGAATAATATTTTTCTATTCCCCTCTTTATACAAGCAA
This sequence comes from Hymenochirus boettgeri, assembly GCA_019447015.1. Taxonomy (NCBI): domain Eukaryota; kingdom Metazoa; phylum Chordata; class Amphibia; order Anura; family Pipidae; genus Hymenochirus; species Hymenochirus boettgeri. The sequence continues at coordinate 68,074,537 of CM033476.1, read as the reverse complement.
TATCTTGCTAGCTCTGGCTGTCTGGCATTGTTTGCTATTGTTATCTACCAGAACCCCCAATCTCATTACAGATGCACTTAACACAGAGTTTTATTGGCGTAGGTGGCACAGGGATTATTAAATGCCAAATGCATCACCTTACATTTATCAACATTGAATCTCATCTGCCATTCTGCTGCCCATTTTGATAATCTATCTAGGTCTACTTGCAACACTTGCACATCATTTGAAGTTTCCCAAAGCTCTGCATAGTTAGTGTCATCAGCAAAAACAAAGATCTTGCTCTCAATGCCCCTTCTTTTGGAAGCTGGGATATTGTGAAAGTAGGGTTTAGGTTGGGGGTAATATTCATTTAAGAGCAAAGTTGCCCTTTAGAGTGAACTTGCCCTTAAAATGATTCCAGCCACTCCTAAATAACTTACCAGCTCCTTATCACTGCTGCACATTCAGCCTCCTCTGCTTCTGCTATGTTCTGTTTATGTTCTGGAGCAGCAGCAGAGGAGGTTCAATGGTGACACATCAGTATTGGCTGTAAGTTTCTGTTCACAGCCACTACCAGGAAGTGAAGATAGATGCAGTGAGGGATCATTTTAAATAGAATCTATGGGTTTTGAGGGGGTTATAATTTAATATAAATTTAATTTTGGTGGTGGAGATGCCTTTTTAAATCTTATTTGATTTCAGGAATCAACTGCCCCCCCAGCACAACTATGATGGGGCCCCTATCTGTGCTTCATCCACAGTGGTTTCCTGGGAGGAGGCTATATCTGTCATAGGAAAAATAAGAAGATGGGGCCCCCTGCGGTCGCTCCCCTGCTCCCCTGTAGTTACACCCCTGCTTATTTTTGACTACAGGTGCCAATGCCTGCTTAGCAACCTGGCATTGGTAGCATGGTTGGCATACATACACTGGTACTATGCTTGTCACTCTGGCACTGGTAATATGATTGGTTGGCACAGGCAGAGGTAGTATGCTTGGCATCCTGGCACACACGTACTATGGTTGCAACCATTGACAGGCTCAGGTAATTGATTGGCTCACAATTAACAGCCCATACCCTTTTTGTGTCTCTGATGATCCCAGTCTCTCCACTGACTTTTTCCCCCCTAATGCTTCAAACTTTATTGATTTGGTTTGCTGACGCACAAAATCAGGGAAATTCTGCTGAAGTCAGAGGATTGTTTTCTTTCCCCTCCACAGCTCCTCCTACGCCCTGACTCCCAGACAAGGAGAGGTGTAAGTGGGGCGGAGGCGTGGCCTACGTGACTGGACATTTGAGAGCAAGTAATTGGTGGAGAGATAGAAAGTGCGGGAAATTAGAAGCTGGGTGGTACTGGGATTGGGGATTTCCAGTCTTACATCAGGGAAACATAAAAGGGAACTCGCTGTACTGTGAATAACTCGGTATGGCCAATGTTAATAGATATTTTATTCACGTATTGGCTCTGCTTGTTGAGAATATTACATAGATTCTGTAAAAACACTGTCAATTCTGCCCCCAGAAAAGTTTTTTTTATTTATGTTGAAGTCCAGGACAGGGATGGCGAACCTTGTTTTGGAAACTACAACTCCCAGAATGCCATCAGGTTATGCTGGGCGTTGTAGTTTCTAAACACCTGGAGTGCCACGGTTCGACATTACTGAACTAGAAGGGAACCGTTCCCACTGACCGATGGAAATATACGGTATTACCATACAGGAACCATTTGCCTGTTTTGTAATCAACCAATTAAATGTTTGCTAGATAACAGTACAGGCAAAATGTCGCACCTCCTATTACATAGGTGACTTAGGGGACGACGGACTCGATTTTATGCACATCGCACTAAGTTTGTCGGGACCTGTCAGAGGACGCGGCGGAGGAGCGAGAGATCGGGTAAGTACCTTACCTTCCTTCCCGGCCCTGAACGTTTTATTGAAGAATGGAGGTAAGACACAGCTCCTTTACCTCCTAATCTTCAATAAAACTCATTACCAAAAAATAATTTTACCAGTGGAGATACCCTTTAAAAAGTCTCAATAATGTAGCCCAATCGCCTTAGTACATTGCAGTAGTTTGCCCTGTGTTATCTTATCTAACTGCCACAACCACGCAAGTAAAATCTTAAAGTTGTGCTAACCCTCTGTATAAACCATGCCCCCCCCCAACACAGGTTCCCTGGGACAGACCCGGTAGAAGACTGCCCCAGAGTCCTGGTAAATGTACAATGTCCAGCAGTGGGCAGCGCTTGGGCATTCCGGGATGAACTATTAATAAGCACCGCCCCATCCTGGGCACACCCCACAAAGTATCAATGTGTTAGCAGGACTTCAATGCTATAATGCCGCGGTAAATTTAAACTGGTCATGGTTTCTTTCTCCTTAGTTCATAATTTTTATTTAAAAAAACATTTTCTGCCCATTCATTAGTATTGTGATAACATTAAAAACATGAATTAATTTTGATCTTTTTACAGTCATTAGGGTTGCACCCCATCAGTAATTTCACTGGTACAAGGGGCAAGCACAGATTTCCATTGAGGCATTCTTAAATGGTTATCATAGGCAGTGGTTCCCTCCTTTAGAGACCATTTGGACTTTTTGCTCATCAATAAGCATTTTCTATTCTAAAATATATTATAAATATATTACCATTTAAATGCAAACCTTATGTAAAACAATATTGTGCCATTCTAATACTCCCTAAATACAATAATAAAGTTATAAGCGATTCATTAATAATGATTCATTTGCAATGTTCTCAGAAAAAGTCCTCCCCCCTCCATTAAAAGTGTGGGCCAAAGTCTTAAGGACAACTAAAGCCACAGAACAACACTGAACCAGAAGGCAGGACACCTTGAAAAAAGCCAGTAATCTGTGTCTTACCTCTCATTTTGATACGGGAGCTGGGAAATGTACCTTAATAACATATGGTTTAATTCCCAGTATTCTAGTATCACACAGTTTGGTCAACGACCATTATGTTCTGCACATGCTCAGTCCTTAGCTATGGCAGAAATTGTTACAGTTGGTCACACCCATTAATAATATCTAGCCAATCCTTTTACTGGACAGATGCAGCAAGGAAGCATGTGACTGAGGTCAGGAGGTGTGGTCTGACACTGCACATACACACAGATACATCATCCAGTTTCTTAACAGGCTTACATTTACTTTAAAGGGCAATTATAGTGAAGAAATTGTTTTTTTTATTTCTTCTAATGTATCCTATAAGTCATCCCATCCACCAGGGTACCTTTAGTTTCTTTAAATTCTTCATAGTCCCAGAGATATAAGCCTTTGAATATGCTGTGATTTGTAGGAGCTGCTACACCTCTCTGTCACTCAAAGGCACACACCCACACAATCCAAAGCTCCCCTGCAGTACTGTCACACACCTCTCACCCACACTATATGTACCTGTGCAACATATAGTCAAAAGCTGTAGTGCTAAACAAATCAATAAACCATTAACCCAGCAATATGAGCATAACACACTATAAAACAGCCCCCCCCCCAAAAAAAATATCTTATATACATACAAAACCAGTGACTCAAATGGAACACTAATACAGTATAATAATAAGTAATACAGACTATATACCAAACAAGACATACAGTGCAATCTATGAAATTATAAGACTAAAGTAACTGAAATGTAACAGGACAACAAGCATTGTCCTGTGTTTGTGAAGGTCTCACTACAAGCTGCTGTTACACTGACTCTCTCTTCAGTGATTATGATCTCAGCTAAGCAGGGGGAGATATGAACTTTAGGTAAAAAAGTAAATAACAATTAGCAATTAGAGAACAGGCAGGTTCAGTAACTTACTTGTAAAAATCTCCTCTCTCCCCCTCTGCCCCTCCTTCAGCATATTGCTACTTTATTCCACAATTTGATTGCTTGCAGTCTAGCTCTGGAAGGGAGGGTCAACAGGATGTCAGCACTCATTTAAAGTCCTTTCAACTGACAATGCTCGGACTCTGTATACAGCCGGTCACTGCTTGAGGGGAGTAGACAGAGAGGGGGGGGACTACACAGCTTGGTACAAACTTCTGCCAGTGTGAAGAAACGAAACCACACACAAACATGAAAGTAAGGCAGCTTTACTAAGTGATCTATACATTGTATACAGACAAGTTTTTTTTTTCACTATAGTTGCCCTTTAATACAATTACTGGAGTGGTATTTTATAGCTTATTGGTGTTTTTAGGGGGTTGTTTTTAGAGTATAAAAAATTGGGTTTACTTCTCCTTTAATCCCTGGTATATTCTCTATCTCTGATATATTAGCCTATACTTTCTCTCTGCCCTATGGACTGTCCGTGACATACACTTCTTGCAGAATGCATCTTACCATTGGCCATGTTACCGGACAGCCATCAGATGCGGAACAGGCTGGACTGGCGAGTTATCAGGAGACAGAGACTGCACCCAGGTGAGCAGTTTCTTACTGTGGGTACTTTTTATATACGAAGAGGAGGGGAGCGAGGAAGAAAATTATAACTGTCCTTTAGATTTTTGTACAAGTCATTCTGAATTGAGAAAGCCAGTCGGATGACTAGCGAAACGTCTTCAAGAACTACATTTCAAGTCCAGTTGATCTAATGAATACATCAGATATAACTTCCTTTAAATTTGAAAAAATCATAAAAAATCCTTATCCTCCAATGTTAATGCTTAGAACTAGTGTTTAGATAATATGCTGAATGCAATAATTTAGTTGCATTCTACAACATAGCTATATATTTAGGGGAGACCACACTACAGCGTGTCCGACGATCCAAACACGCAATTGCATGTGTATGCACTCGATTAACGAATCACAGCGCACAGCAACGCACCTAACGTGACCAACAAGTGTGCACTTTCTCTACAGTTTATAATTTAGTTATTAACTACCATATAACATATTTCAGTATATGACTAACCTACAGCGTTGTTTTTAAAATAACCTGTATCTTTCATAAATGATTTGTTTATATTGTCTTCTTTTAAGGTGTGCAGTGAAGGAAATAAGCAATATGGCATCTTCAACCAACAATTTCACCCTTAAACAGAGATTCAAGCGCAGAAATAAACGGGGTAGAATGTTGGTGTGGATAAGGAGTTTGTGATGGAGCCCTATGGGCTATTTCCAGTCCTTACCTGTGGAAATTTTAATATAATATTAGACTGCATGAACAGGTTGAGGAAGATTTTTGATAATGTCACAGATATTTAATTACATCAAGAAAGGGAAGTGTTTCGTGTATGCTGATATGGATTGGTATTTACTGTAGTATTGTTATTGTGTGTATTTATTATTACAAGTTTATGCCATTTGGTAATTGTGTGTGTACATACATTACACTATCTATAGTGTTGATATAACAATGGTTGTAAGAGACAAACGCTTAATTTTATACATTTTTAAAAAGCTGACAATTAGCGTTTTTAAAAGTTTATGTAACATAGATGCTGAAAGATCTAGAACAATGTTTATGCATTTGTGGCTTTATCTTTGCCAACCTCTGCTCCTCTGTTAATATTACATATTAAATGTGAAAACACATCAACATTTCAGAATAAATAAATCTGTTTCCAATCCATCCCATACCTCATTCAAAAATTTCAGAAGCTATTATAAACAAAGATACTTAAAGCTTGAATATCCCTCCCCCCTTACTATCCCCCCCCCGTAAATTATAAGGATATTATAATTCCACTGGGGTGGCATGTGACCCATATAAAAGCACAGGTTTGCCCAAGTGATTTTATAAAGGTCAGGGAACTCTGAAGGGAACTTTATTTTTTAGTAAGGGGTACATTATCAATTATAATCCACCCCTTCACTCCATTTGAATGTTAAAGCTTTAGACATTGTCAACCTCTTTCTTTTAGTCTTGTTGAAGTTTGTGCCTCAAACAAAAACCTGTTCACATACACATTCTGCAGAAACATCCAGTATAATTCTTGAATATACACACTGTTTGTTAAGTGCTACAGAAAACCTACACCAACAGCCTCTCTCTTGCTTCCTTACACTTCTTTTACAACACAATCTGGAAGAAGCCACGGAGGACCAGGAAGGTTGGGTAATGTGCAAAAGTAACATTCGTGGGATGGGAGAGAAGCATTGGAGGCATGCTACTACGTAGTATGGGCCAATTATAAGGAAATTACAGTTGGACCCATAGGGATCCATGGAAGGAGTGGGTTGTAACAAAATTCTATAGAACTGGATTTGTCACGACTCACCAGTCTTCATGTTTCTGACATTAAAGGACAATTATACTCACCTAGACCCCACTCCTAAGATCCGTTGCCATCTGTAGTTACCCAGGGTGAGGACCTAGATTTACTTACCTAAAGATTTACTTACCTGAATTTCCTTTCGTACTCCGCTCCCACTTCCCACTTTTCAATCCTTCTTCCAGAGCGCGTCTCCTCATTGGGCTGAGTCACCAGCAGACATCAGGATTGGCGCAACAAAGGAAAATTTAAAAAGTAAATCTAGAGTTAGCAAGTGAACCCAGGGATGAGGACAATGCGGTTTAGGTTTTCACCCGTCCATTTTTTGTGTTTTGAACGTATCAATAGATATCAGCAGCATATCCTCTAGTTTAGTATTTGATCAGGATGTGACATGAGTCACATGAAAATTCATTTGGTCAGTAGTATTATTTGAGATATGCACTGACACCAGTGTAGTCTGCAGACTGTAGTGTGCAAGTCCTGCAGTTATGTGTGATCTATAGATGTTTTCTTGTGTATCTATATCAGTATTTCTTAATTTGTGTCAGAGCACACTGACATGCCTTGCGTGAGCCAGGAAAACCATGTTACTTAATTATTATAGTGCACATATTTTCCCTAGCCTAAATGAATTTCTCTTTCTGCCATTTGGGGACACAGACCATGGTACGCAGATTTTACGGCCATATTTAAAAAACTTTATTGTTAGTACAATCGTACATATCGTAAGTACGTACACAATAATACATTTACAGCGAATCTCGTAGATCTACCATATGTTGTCTAATACCAGGTGGCAGTAAAATACCGCAATGGTATTCTATGGGCATTTTTTAATGTACGCTCCTTAAAGGGCCGTTATCACTAAAAAGTGATACCACACCTTTATAATAAAGAGAGACCAACAAGCATTTAAAAAACAAGCATTCTATAACATGGTATATGTTGAAAATGGTAAATAGCTCTACTTGACTTAGACCAGATAATGATAAAATCCATTGTGGTACAATCAGTATGCAGCACACGTAAGCATTAGTCTTTTAAATCTGGTCCAAAAATTAATAATGATAAAATAATTGGATTTTATATCAAGGTTTATGTTCTCATAATTCTGTTAATTAAACTGTCAACTAACGGGTATTCAATAAAAGTTCTTATCGTTTAAAATGGTGCTAATTTTGCCCAACCAATCAGATCTTATTAAGCATTTGAAAGCTAACATTCTGATTGGTTGGGGCAAAAATAGCACCATTTTAAACGATATAAGAACTTTTATTGAATAACCCTGTAAGTCTGTAGTAAAAATGACTGTGATGGATGGTTGGATAGAAACAGTGACAGTGAATTATACATTTCCAGGATATATTTATATCAAAATCTTTATGTCTGTCATACAAAATGAAAGGAAAACAAAACCTATCCCAACCGTTCCTCTAATTAAAAATTAGGCAGGTGAGGACTTATACAAGTTCACACTAGAGATGTTCAAAACGGTGAGTTCCTTTCAAAATGGATTTTCGGAAAAATGATAAAATTCAAAAATCCGAAAACAGACCCATAGTTGTCAATGGGAGTTAAAAAAAAATCCTAAAGTTACAGTTAAATTTAGGCAACATGGGATGGGAAAAGGTCTGGGAAACACATACAAATAACTAAAACAAAAAATTGATAATTATCGAAAATACAGGAAAAGTTCTGTGATCCGAAAAATCTAAAAAACTCATCCCTTGCGCTCAGGTTCGTCTTAGATCGTCGTAATACTTACCTAAATTTTAATTCACTGGTCTGATCTGCACCATTTCTCAGTTCAGGACCTAGCCTACATCTTCCCATAGGCCAGGCTCCAGACACAAGCAGGGAGTAGGGGGACCAGCAATTGCAATTTTTCCTAAAGGGTATCTCTACTGGTTAAATAATTTTACTTGAATAACAGGAGGTAAAGGGCTGTGTCTTACCTCCCATTCTTCAATAAAAAACTGGCGGAGCCAGGAGAGAAGATTCTGAAATTACTCAATCGCATGCTCCTTGGCCGCCTCCTCTGACAGGGCCCGATGGGCTCTGTACGCTATGCACTTACCTGACTCTCGCAGCAGAGGAGCGAGGATCAGGTAAGTTCCGAATCTTCTCTCCTGGCTCCTGCAGGTTTTATTGAGAATGGGAGGTAAGACACAGCCCTTTACCTCCTGTTCTTCAAAAAACTGAATGTGAAAAAATTCTTTTACCAGTGGAGAGATACCCTTTAATCGACTCTTTGCACTGTTCTGCAGATGTTTGGGACACTGCATACAAAATGCCAACAGTTATCCAGTTTAAAATTTGTATAATTATAGATATGATGGAATATTAAAGAATACTTTGTTGTGGTTGAGTTGAATCGAGTTCTCAGGTTCCAAAAAGACAATAAGAAGGATGAGAATAATAAGAAAGACAACAAGCAATAAAGGATGTAGGATAATGTGTGAAAGGGAACACAATGCAGAGACTCAATACTGATACACGCATTGGTCATATGCAGGCCTACCGTAATTCATTTTAAGATAAACACAGACATCAGGGTCTCACAAACCATTTTTGTTTGCATTGAAGCCACCTACTTTAATTGCGTTTTTTAAATCTTGTTCTTTTTTCTAAATTGGTTTGAAGTGCATGTCCACCTATAAAAGAAATTTTACATATAGATTAAGCATCCCTCCAAACCTAAGTTCCGTTTTACTTACCTTCCCCAAAGATGCCCAGGAACATACTTACACAAGACCCGGTCCCTAGCCACTCTGTAAATATAATTCCATATACATTATCTATAGCAGATAGATCCGATCAGACAAGCTCTTAAAGGGCATCTCCACCAACCCCCCAAAAATAAGATAAGTTGTAGGAAATCTCAATAGGTTTAAATTCCTTTAAATCGGCCCCTAAGGTACTTACCAGCCTTCGTTCCCTTTCACGGCCTCTTCTGCTACTTTCTCGCACGGAACAGCAGAAGGAGCTGAACTGGCAGCCACGTCTGGAATACGTTGACACATTTCAGGAAGGTTGACAGTTAAGTGAACAAGCATACGCACTTCATGGCCATACTTGGCTTTTAAATGGCAACTTCACAGCAGATTCAGACTGATGTGATTTAGGTACAAACATTCAGGCCAACCTTTCTATACCACTGTATGGCAATAACCAGCTGTTCTTTGTGAAGTAGACATTTGCAATATTCCTGTTGTGAAACCTATAACCAAGACCATTGCAATATTGGAGATGCCAGACACTGTGGGCCTCAATTTACCTGGAGCTACAATCGTAAATGTGGCTTCCGTATTTAAACTGGATCCTGAAAGGTATTTAACCCTAGTGCAATCTTAACGCCGGCCATTAGCTGTTGTTAAGTAGCAGCGTTATAAACAAGTGCAAACCCCAGTGTGAAATACTTTTCGCCAGTTACGTTTTGGCGATATTCTCGCAGCCAGCACAATAAAGGGTTAAACTCACTATTAAATATTGGCTAGAGCGAGTTTAACCTTATTTTAATGCATGCCATGGGTAAATAAGGCCCTGTGTGTCTCTTTTGTAATGGTCTGTACCACTATTTATTTATTTCATGATAAGGTCTTTGGGGCCTCATTAGCATTTGAAATATTACAATTTTAAATATTGCAGTTTGGCGTTAACAATAGTCGCTAGTCTCGACATGGAAACATTTTTAGTATCTCCCCCCCAGACTGGGTTTGAGGTGAAAATTATATCCCCAATCTCTAGCTTTTTTAAGGGTGAGGATGTCCCTCATATTTACAAGTAACATCTGGTAAAAATAACAGTGTGTAAAAGGTATTAATGGCTTGTTTGGTAAAGTTCCTCTCTTCATACCTGATACTCTCTTAATTGACACCCTTTCACCTCAGTCTGCCTAAAGCATTCTCCACCGACACATTTCCTCCTGTCACATGTTTCTTTCAAGGATGAAACTTGGGTTGCTACCTTTTTGCTATAGCAGCATTCAAAAGTTGTCTCAGGTGGCAAAAAGAACAAGTATAGGGGAGACCATATAAAATTGAAAGAATATCCCTTTAATAACTAACAAATATAAAGGTATAAGAAAAATCTAATATGCATATGTAGTAGTGGAGACTGTGGTCCTAAGCCTAGACCAACGAACCGGTAACACCAGCAGGAGAGATCATTGGGAAATTAACATCGGCACCGAAGGGAGGGAGAACACTGATCCTCTGGAGATTGCTTTCTACGAGGCGCGGATGGTAAGAGGACACATTGTCAGTTCTGGACACTTGATGTTTGTTGGAGGACTATTTATTCCAGCTCCATTTTAGCACTAATCAATATTTATATTCATCACTGTTTTTGTATTTTACTGCTACATATGCATATTAGATGTTTCTTATACCTTTAATTTGTTAGTTAATTAAAAGGATATCCTTTCCATTTTATATGGTCTCCACTATATTTGTTCTTTGTATATATTACTGATTTACCTAGTGTAGATCGGTTTTTTCCTAGGACTAGGAACCTGTCCGGGATAGGGGACTCCACATTTGAGGATTTTCTCTATCGTTTATATCAGGTGGCGAAAACCCTAGAGACTCCCCTGGGCTGAAGACTCACCTCAGATGCCCTGCATCCAAAGCATGATTATCTCTAATATTATTAGATATTTACATATGCGTATATGCGTACAGCAGCAAACCATCAGCTGACATCCACTGAATAAGTGTGAACTTTGAGTGCTCACTGCTCTGGCTACCTAGAATGGTAGGAATAGGATTTGTTTGGGAAATAGACTATAAAGGGCATGTCCACCACCAAAATTAAAATAAATATTTAAACTTTTTACCCCATAAAACCCACATGCCCTGTTTAAAGGGCATGTCCACTGAAAAAACTTTGCTCTAAAATGTATATTCCCCCTACCCCCCCCCCCAAACCCCACTTTGCAACTTTCCCAGCTTCCAAAAAGCCCGTTTTACATAGTAACAAGAAAGGGAAAGTTAAGTATAAACTTTGAATTTGGCTTGAAAGACTGCATTTTGGAAGGGAATTTGTGTGTTGTGCTGCAGATTTTAAAACTCAATAATGCCAATGAAGAGGACATTGTTGTTTTTTACTTAACCTTTAAATATGTCACATGCATTAAAGGTAGGTCAGTTGGCGTGTGTGTATTCATATTAGGTTGGGGGATAAAAATACTAACTTTTTGATGATTGGTCAAGATGAGTTTATTTTACTTTAGTTACCCTTTACGTATGGCTGCCATAGTAATGGATAAGTAGATCAGTAGGTGTGTGTACCCGTGTCGGGTTGAGAGTTAAAAAAAAAACTTTTTTGATGATTGGTCAAAATTAGTTTTTTTGACTTAGTTACCCTTTACGTATGGCTGCCATAGTAATGGATAAGTAGATCAGTAGGTGTGTTGTTACCCGTGTCGGGTTGAGAGTTAAAAAAAAACTTTTTTGATGATTGATCAAAATTTGCTTTTGACTTTAGTTACCTTAAAGTATGGCTTCCACGTAATGGATAAGTAGATCAGTAGGTGTGTGTACCTGGGTCTGGTTGGGGGTATGTCTTTTTTGTGTTTACAACTATAAAACTATTTTTTATTGAGGAAAATCTAAATTAGGGTGGCAGCCATATTTAAAGGGTAACTAAAGTCAAAAAAAAATTTAGATTTATCCTCAATAAAAGATAGTTTTATGGTTGTAAACACAAAAAAGACATACCCCCTCAACCAGACCCAGGTACACACACCTACTGATCTACTTATCCATTACTGTGGCAGCCATACTTTAAGGGTAACTAAAGTCAAAAAAGCAAATTTTGATCAATCATCAAAAAAGTTTTTTTTTAACTCTCAACCCGACACGGGTACACACACCTACTGATCGTGATCAGTAGGTGTGTGTACCCGTGTCGGGTTGAGAGTTTAAAAAAAACTTTTTTGATGATTGATCAAAATTTGCTTTTTTGACTTTAGTTACCCTTAAGTATGGCTGCCACAGTAATGGATAAGTAGATCAGTAGGTGTGTGTACCTGGGTCTGGTTGAGGGGGGTATGTCTTTTTTGTGTTTACAACCACATAAAAACTATCTTTTATTGAGATAAATCAAATTTTTTTTTGACTTTAGTTACCCTTTAAATATGGCTGCCACCTAATGGATAAGTAGATCAGTAGGTGTGTGTACCTGGGTCTGTTAGGGGTATGTCTTTTTGGTGTTTTTAACCATAAAACTATCTTTTATTGAATAATCTAAATTAGTTTTTTTGACTTTAGTTACCTTTAAATAAGGCTTCCATGGGAATGGAGTTAGGTCAGTAGGTGGGTGTACCTGGGTCTGTGTGGGGGGTTGGGGGTATCACCATTTGTATTTATGACCATGAAAAAAACTGTTTTGAATATCCACATTTGAGGATTGTTACCATTATAGTCTATGGGAAAAAATGTCTGGAAATTCGCCGATAACGCCGTAATGCTTCTGCGGATTCCTTAGCTAGAAGATAGCACACTTCTCCTTATGCCCCGCATGTCTGTACAAATTTCATGTCTTTACCTCAAAAACTGTGGGAGGAGAACAGTCCAAAAAAGCTGAAGAAGAAAACGGAAGAAGAAAAGAAGAAGAAATAGAAAGAACAGTAATTTGGCTTTTTCAAGCCAAATTAATTAAGGTGAATAATGACATACGTCCATCAACTCCAACTATTCACCCTCTTTTTTTTCTTTTTTTTTAACCCTACCTAACAGTTTGATCCAGAGGAAGGCAAATAAACCCAGCAAAAATGGGGGGGGGGGGGGAATTCCTTCCTGACGCCAAACAGCAATCGGAATATCACTGGATCAACCCAGATCTATTTATTAATACCAGTAATCCTCAATATTATATGTATCCTGTACCAACCAGAACTACAGTATATTTATTAATACCAGTAATTCTCATATTTTTTAGTTTTAGAAACTTATCCAGCCTTTTTTAAAGCTATTCAATGAACTTGCATTACCACATCTGCTGGAAGACAGTTCCACAGTTTCACTCCACCTTCTCACTGCAAAGAAACCTTTCCTAACCTGAAGATGAAACTCTACTTCTAACTTTAAAGGATGTCCACATGTCCTCTGATTGACCTATTAGTAAACAATGCACCAGAGAGTTTATTGTATGGCCTTTAATATATTTGTATAGGGTTATAATATCCCTACCAACATAACGCTTCTCCATGTAAACAGCCCTACTGTCTAATCTGCCTGCATATTCAAGCCCCTCCATTCCCCTTATTAATGTAGTTGCCCTTCTTGAACTGCTCCATTTCCAAGATGTCCCTTTGTATATGGGATTCCAAACTGCACCGCATATTCCAAATGAGCCTTACAGTGCCTTGTAAAGAGGGAGAATAATATTTTTCTATTCCCCTCTTTATACAAGCAATATCTTGCTAGCTCTGGCTGTCTGGCATTGTTTGCTATTGTTATCTACCAGAACCCCAATCTCATTACAGATGCACTTAACACAGAGTTTTATATGGCGTAGGTGGCACAGGGATTATTAAATGCCAAATGCATCACCTTACATTTATCAACATTGAATCTCATCTGCCATTCTGCTGCCCATTTTGATAATCTATCTAGGTCTACTTGCAACACTTGCACATCATTTGAAGTTTCCAAAGCTCTGCATAGTTAGTGTCATCAGCAAAAACAAAGATCTTGCTCTCAATGCCCCTTCTTTTGGAAGCTGGGATATTGTGAAAGTAGGGTTTAGGTTGGGGGTAATATTCATTTAAGAGCAAAGTTGCCCTTTAGAGTGAACTTGCCCTTAAAATGATTCCAGCCACTCCTAAATAACTTACCAGCTCCTTATCACTGCTGCACATTCAGCCTCCTCTGCTTCTGCTATGTTCTGTTTATGTTCTGGAGCAGCAGCAGAGAGGTTCAATGGTGACACATCAGTATTGGCTGTAAGTTTCCGTTCACAGCCACTACCAGGAAGTGAAGATAGATGCAGTGAGGGATCATTTTAAATAGAATCTATGGGTTTTGAGGGGGTTATAATTTAAATATAAATTTTAATTTTGGTGGTGGAGATGCCTTTTTAAATCTTATTTGATTTCAGGAATCACTGCCCCCCCAGCACAACTATGATGGGGCCCCTATCTGTGCTTCATCCACAGTGGTTTCCTGGGAGGAGGCTATATCTGTCATAGGAAAAATAAGAAGATGGGCCCCCTGCTGGTCGCTCCCCTGCTCCCCTGTAGTTACACCCCTGCTTATTTTTGACTACAGGTGCCAATGCCTGCTTAGCAACCTGGCATTGGTAGCATGGTTGGCATACATACACTGGTACTATGCTTGTCACTCTGGCACTGGTAATATGATTGGTTGGCACAGGCAGAGGTAGTATGCTTGGCATCCTGGCACACACGTACTATGGTTGCAACCATTGACAGGCTCAGGTAATTGATTGGCTCACAATTAACAGCCCATACCCTTTTTGTGTCTCTGATGATCCCAGTCTCTCCACTGACTTTTTCCCCCCCTAATGCTTCAAACTTTATTGATTTGGTTTGCTGACGCACAAAATCAGGGAAATTCTGCTGAAGTCAGAGGATTGTTTTCTTTCCCCTCCACAGCTCCTCCTACGCCCTGACTCCCAGACAAGGAGAGGTGTAAGTGGGGCGGAGGCGTGGCCTACGTGACTGGACATTTGAGAGCAAGTAATTGGTGGAGAGAAGAAAGTGCGGGAAATTAGAAGCTGTGGTGACTGGGATTGGGGATTTCCAGTCTTACTCAGGGAAACTAAAAGGGAACTCGCTGTACTGTGAATAACTCGGTATGGCCAATGTTAATAGATATTTTATTCACGTATTGGCTCTGCTTGTTGAGAATATTACATAGATTCTGTAAAAACACTGTCAATTCTGCCCCCAGAAAAGTTTTTTTTATTTATGTTGAAGTCCAGGACAGGGATGGCGAACCTTGTTTTGGAAACTACACTCCCAGAATGCCATCAGGTTATGCTGGGCGTTGTAGTTTCTAAACACCTGGAGTGCCACGGTTCGACATTACTGAACTAGAAGGGAACCGTTCCCACTGACCGATGGAAATATACGGTATTCCATACAGGAACCATTTGCCTGTTTTGTAATCAACACAATTAAATGTTTGCTAGATAACAGTACAGGCAAAATGTCGCACCTCCTATTACATAGTGACTTAGGGGACGACGGACTCGATTCTTATGCACATCGCACTAAGTTTGTCGGGACCTGTCAGAGGACGCGGCGGAGGAGCGAGAGATCGGGTAAGTACCTTACCTTCCTTCCCGGCCCTGAACGTTTTATTGAAGAATGGAGGTAAGACACAGCTCCTTTACCTCCTAATCTTCAATAAAACTCATTACCAAAAAATAATTTACCAGTGGAGATACCCTTTAAGAAAGTCTCAATAATGTAGCCCAATCGCCTTAGTACATTGCAGTAGTTTGCCCTGTGTTATCTTATCTAACTGCCACAACCACGCAAGTAAAATCTTAAAGTTGTGCTAACCCTCTGTATAAGACCATCCCCCCCCCAACACAGGTTCCCTGGGACAGACCCGGTAGAAGACTGCCCCAGAGTCCTGGTAAAATGTACAATGTCCAGCAGTGGGCAGCGCTTGGGCATTCCGGGGATGAACTATTAATAAGCACCGCCCCATCCTGGGCACACCCCACAAAGTATCAATGTGTTAGCAGGACTTCAATGCTATAATGCCGCGGTAAATTTAAACTGGTCATGGTTTCTTTCTCCTTAGTTCATAATTTTTATTTAAAAAAACATTTTCTGCCCATTCATTAGTATTGTGATAACATTAAAAACATGAATTAATTTTGATCTTTTTACAGTCATTAGGGTTGCACCCCATCAGTATTTCACTGGTACAAGGGGCAAGCACAGATTTCCATTGAGGCATTCTTAAATGGTTATCATAGGCAGTGGTTCCCTCCTTTAGAGACCATTTGGACTTTTTGCTCATCAATAAGCATTTTCTATTCTAAAATATATTATAAATATATTACCATTTAAATGCAAACCTTATGTAAAACAATATTGTGCCATTCTAATACTCCCTAAATACAATAATAAAGTTATAAGCGATTCATTAATAATGATTCATTTGCAATGTTCTCAGAAAAAGTCCTCCCCCCTCCATTAAAAGTGTGGGCCAAAGTCTTAAGGACAACTAAAGCCACAGAACAACACTGAACCAGAAGGCAGGACACCTTGAAAAAAGCCAGTAATCTGTGTCTTACCTCTCATTTTGATACGGGAGCTGGGAAATGTACCTTAATAACATATGGTTTAATTCCCAGTATTCTAGTATCACACAGTTTGGTCAACGACCATTATGTTCTGCACATGCTCAGTCCTTAGCTATGGCAGAAATTGTTACAGTTGGTCACACCCATTAATAATATCTAGCCAATCCTTTTACTGGACAGATGCAGCAAGGAAGCATGTGACTGAGGTCAGGAGGTGTGGTCTGACACTGCACATACACACAGATACATCATCCAGTTTCTTAACAGGCTTACATTTACTTTAAAGGGCAATTATAGTGAAGAAATTGTTTTTTTTATTTCTTCTAATGTATCCTATAAGTCATCCCATCCACCAGGGTACCTTTAGTTTCTTTAAATTCTTCATAGTCCCAGAGATATAAGCCTTTGAATATGCTGTGATTTGTAGGAGCTGCTACACCTCTCTGTCACTCAAAGGCACACACCCACACAATCCAAAGCTCCCCTGCAGTACTGTCACACACCTCTCACCCACACTATATGTACCTGTGCAACATATAGTCAAAAGCTGTAGTGCTAAACACAAATCAATAAACCATTAACCCAGCAATATGAGCATAACACACTATAAAACAGCCCCCCCCCCAAAAAAAATATCTTATATACATACAAAACCAGTGACTCAAATGGAACACTAATACAGTATAATAATAAGTAATACAGACTATATACCAAACAAGACATACAGTCAATCTATGAAATTATAAGACTAAAGTAACTGAAATGTAACAGGACAACAAGCAGTTGTCACTGTGTTTGTGAAGGTCTCACTACAAGCTGCTGTTACACTGACTCTCTCTTCAGTGATTATGATCTCAGCTAAGCAGGGGGAGATATGAACTTTAGGTAAAAAAGTAAATAACAATTAGCAATTAGAGAACAGGCAGGTTCAGTAACTTACTTGTAAAAATCTCCTCTCTCCCCCTCTGCCCCTCCTTCAGCATATTGCTACTTTATTCCACAATTTGATTGCTTGCAGTCTAGCTCTGGAAGGGAGGGGTCAACAGGATGTCAGCACTCATTTAAAGTCCTTTCAACTGACAATGCTCGGACTCTGTATACAGCCGTCACTGCTTGAGGGGAGTAGACAGAGAGGGGGGGGACTACACAGCTTGGTACAAACTTCTGCCAGTGTGAAGAAACGAAACCACACACAAACATGAAAGTAAGGCAGCTTATACTAAGTGATCTATACATTGTATACAGACAAGTTTTTTTTTCACTATAGTTGCCCTTTAATACAATTACTGGAGTGGTATTTTATAGCTTATTGGTGTTTTTAGGGGGTTGTTTTTAGAGTATAAAAAATTGGGTTTACTTCTCCTTTAATCCCTGGTATATTCTCTATCTCTGATATATTAGCCTATACTTTCTCTCTGCCCTATGGACTGTCCGTGACATACACTTCTTGCAGAATGCATCTTACCATTGGCCATGTTACCGGACAGCCATCAGATGCGGAACAGGCTGGACTGGCGAGTTATCAGGAGACAGAGACTGCACCCAGGTGAGCAGTTTCTTACTGTGGGTACTTTTTATATACGAAGAGGAGGGGAGCGAGGAAGAAAATTATAACTGTCCTTTAGATTTTTGTACAAGTCATTCTGAATTGAGAAAGCCAGTCGGATGACTAGCGAAACGTCTTCAAGAACTACATTTCAAGTCCAGTTGATCTAATGAATACATCAGATATAACTTCCTTTAAATTTGAAAAAATCATAAAAATCCTTATCCTCCAATGTTAATGCTTAGAACTAGTGTTTAGATAATATGCTGAATGCAATAATTTAGTTGCATTCTACAACATAGCTATATATTTAGGGGAGACCACACTACAGCGTGTCCGACGATCCAAACACGCAATTGCATGTGTATGCACTCGATTAACGAATCACAGCGCACAGCAACGCACCTAACGTGACCAACAAGTGTGCACTTTCTCTACAGTTTATAATTTAGTTATTAACTACCATATAACATATTTCAGTATATGACTAACCTACAGCGTTGTTTTTAAAATAACCTGTATCTTTCATAAATGATTTGTTTATATTGTCTTCTTTTAAGGTGTGCAGTGAAGGAAATAAGCAATATGGCATCTTCAACCAACAATTTCACCCTTAAACAGAGATTCAAGCGCAGAAATAAACGGGGTAGAAATGTTGGTGTGGATAAGGAGTTTGTGATGGAGCCCTATGGGCTATTTCCAGTCCTTACCTGTGGAAATTTTAATATAATATTAGACTGCATGAACAGGTTGAGGAAGATTTTTGATAATGTCACAGATATTTAATTACATCAAGAAAGGGAAGTGTTTCGTGTATGCTGATATGGATTGGTATTTACTGTAGTATTGTTATTGTGTGTATTTATTATTACAAGTTTTATGCCATTTGGTATTGTGTGTGTACATACATTACACTATCTATAGTGTTGATATAACAATGGTTGTAAGAGACAAACGCTTAATTTTATACATTTTTAAAAAGCTGACAATTAGCGTTTTTAAAAGTTTATGTAACATAGATGCTGAAAGATCTAGAACAATGTTTATGCATTTGTGGCTTTATCTTTGCCAACCTCTGCTCCTCTGTTAATATTACATATTAAATGTGAAAACACATCAACATTTCAGAATAAATAAATCTGTTTCCAATCCATCCCATACCTCATTCAAAAATTTCAGAAGCTATTATAAACAAAGATACTTAAAGCTTGAATATCCCTCCCCCCTTACTATCCCCCCCCCGTAAATTATAAGGATATTATAATTCCACTGGGGTGGCATGTGACCCATATAAAAGCACAGGTTTGCCCAAGTGATTTTATAAAGGTCAGGGAACTCTGAAGGGAACTTTATTTTTTAGTAAGGGGTACATTATCAATTATAATCCACCCCTTCACTCCATTTGAATGTTAAAGCTTTAGACATTGTCAACCTCTTTCTTTTAGTCTTGTTGAAGTTTGTGCCTCAAACAAAAACCTGTTCACATACACATTCTGCAGAAACATCCAGTATAATTCTTGAATATACACACTGTTTGTTAAGTGCTACAGAAAACCTACACCAACAGCCTCTCTCTTGCTTCCTTACACTTCTTTTACAACACAATCTGGAAGAAGCCACGGAGGACCAGGAAGGTTGGGTAATGTGCAAAAGTAACATCGTGGGATGGGAGAGAAGCATTGGAGGCATGCTACTACGTAGTATGGGCCAATTATAAGGAAATTACAGTTGGACCCATAGGGATCCATGGAAGGAGTGGGTTGTAACAAAATTCTATAGAACTGGATTTGTCACGACTCACCAGTCTTCATGTTTCTGACATTAAAGGACAATTATACTCACCTAGACCCCACTCCTAAGATCCGTTGCCATCTGTAGTTACCCAGGGTGAGGACCTAGATTTACTTACCTAAAGATTTACTTACCTGAATTTCCTTCTGTACTCCGCTCCCACTTCCCACTTTTCAATCCTTCTTCCAGAGCGCGTCTCCTCATGGGCTGAGTCACCAGCAGACATCAGGATTGGCGCAACAAAGGAAAATTTAAAAAGTAAATCTAGAGTTAGCAAGTGAACCCAGGGATGAGGACAATGCGGTTTAGGTTTTCACCCGTCCATTTTTTGTGTTTTGAACGTATCAATAGATATCAGCAGCATATCCTCTAGTTTAGTATTTGATCAGGATGTGACATGAGTCACATGAAAATTCATTTGGTCAGTAGTATTATTTGAGATATGCACTGACACCAGTGTAGTCTGCAGACTGTAGTGTGCAAGTCCTGCAGTTATGTGTGATCTATAGATGTTTTCTTGTGTATCTATATCAGTATTTCTTAATTTGTGTCAGAGCACATGACATGCCTTGCGTGAGCAGGAAAACCATGTTACTTAATTATTATAGTGCACATATTTTCCCTAGCCTAAATGAATTTCTCTTTCTGCCATTTGGGGACACAGACCATGGTACGCAGATTTTACGGCCATATTTAAAAAACTTTATTGTTAGTACAATCGTACATATCGTAAGTACGTACACAATAATACATTTACAGCGAATCTCGTAATCTACCATATGTTGTCTAATACAGTGGCAGTAAAATACCGCAATGGTATTCTATGGGCATTTTTTAATGTACGCTCCTTAAAGGGCCGTTATCACTAAAAAGTGATACCACACCTTTATAATAAAGAGAGACCAACAAGCATTTAAAAAACAAGCATTCTATAACATGGTATAGTTGAAAATGGTATAATAGCTCTACTGTGACTTAGACCAGATAATGATAAAATCCATTGTGGTACAATCAGTATGCAGCACACGTAAGCATTAGTCTTTTAAATCTGGTCCAAAAATTACTAATGATAAAATAATTGGATTTTATAATCAAGGTTTATGTTCTCATAATTCTGTTAATTAAACTGTCAACTAACGGGTATTCAATTAAAAGTTCTTATCGTTTAAAATGGTGCTAATTTTGCCAACCAATCAGATCTTATTAAGCATTTGAAAGCTAACATTCTGATTGGTTGGGGCAAAAATAGCACCATTTTAAACGATATAAGAACTTTTATTGAATAACCCTGTAAGTCTGTAGTAAAAATGACTGTGATGGATGGTTGGATAGAAACAGTGACAGTGAATTATACATTTCCAGGATATATTTATATCAAAATCTTTATGTCTGTCATACAAAATGAAAGGAAAACAAAACCTATCCAACCGTTCCTCTAATTAAAAATTAGGCAAGGTGAGGACTTATACAAGTTCACACTAGAGATGTTCAAAACCGGTGAGTTCCTTTCAAAAATGGATTTTCGGAAAAATGATAAAATTCAAAAATCCGAAAACAGACCCATAGTTGTCAATGGGAGTTAAAAAAAAATCCTAAAGTTACAGTTAATATTTAGGCAACATGGGATGGGAAAAGGTCTGGGAAACACATACAAATAACTAAAACAAAAAAATTGATAATTATCGAAAATACAGGAAAAGTTCTGTGATCCGAAAAATCTAAAAAACTCATCCCTTGCGCTCAGGTTCGTCTTAGATCGTCGTAATACTTACCTAAATTTTAATTCACTGGTCTGATCTGCACCATTTCTCAGTTCAGGACCTAGCCTACATCTTCCCATAGGCCAGGCTCCAGACACAAGCAGGGAGTAGGGGAGACCAGCAATTGCAATTTTTCCTAAAGGGTATCTCTACTGGTTAAATAATTTTCACTTGAATAACAGGAGGTAAAGGGCTGTGTCTTACCTCCCATTCTTCAATAAAAACTGGCGGAGCCAGGAGAGAAGATTCTGAAATTACTCAATCGCATGCTCCTTGGCCGCCTCCTCTGACAGGGCCCGATGGGCTCTGTACGCTATGCACTTACCTGATCTCTCGCAGCAGAGGAGCGAGGATAGGTAAGTTCCGAATCTTCTCTCCTGGCTCCTGCGAGGTTTTATTGAGAATGGGAGGTAAGACACAGCCCTTTACCTCCTGTTCTTCAAAAAACTGAATGTGAAAAAATTCTTTTACCAGTGGAGAGATACCCTTTAATCGACTCTTTGCACTGTTCTGCAGATGTTTGGGACACTGCATACAAATGCCAACAGTTATCCAGTTTAAAATTTGCTATAATTATAGATATGATGGAATATTAAAGAATACTTTGTTGTGGTTGAGTTGATCGAGTTCTCAGGTTCCAAAAAGACAATAAGAAGGATGAGAATAATAAGAAAGACAAACAAGCAATAAAGGAATGTAGGATAATGTGTGAAAGGGAACACAATGCAGAGACTCAATACTGATACACGCATTGGTCATATGCAGGCCTACCGTAATTCATTTTAAGATAAACACAGACATCAGGGTCTCACAAACCATTTTTGTTTGCATTGAAGCCATACTTTAATTGCGTTTTTTAAATCTTGTTCTTTTTTCTAAATTGGTTTGAAGTGCATGTCCACCTATAAAAAGAAATTTTACATATAGATTAAGCATCCCTCCAAACCTAAGTTCCGTTTTACTTACCTTCCCCAAAGATGCCCAGGAACATACTTACACAAGACCCGGTCCCTAGCCACTCTGTAAATATAATTCCATATACATTATCTATAGCAGATAGATCACGATCAGACAAGCTCTTAAAGGGCATCTCCACCAACCCCCCAAAAATAAGATAAGTTGTAGGAAATCTCAATAGGTTTAAATTCCTTTAAATCGGCCCCTAAGGTACTTACCAGCCTTCGTTCCCTGTCACGGCCTCTTCTGCTACTTTCTCGCACGGAACAGCAGAAGGAGCTGAACTGGCAGCCACGTCTGGAATACGTTGACACATTTCAGGAAGGTTGACAGTTAAGTGAACAAGCATACGCACTTCATGGCCATACTTGGCTTTTAAATGGCAACTTCACAGCAGATTCAGACTGATGTGATTTAGGTACAAACATTCAGGCCAACCTTTCTATACCACTGTATGGCAATAACCAGCTGTTCTTTGTGAAGTAGACATTTGCAATATTCCTGTTGTGAAACCTATAACCAAGACCATTGCAATATTGGAGATGCCAGACACTGTGGGCCTCAATTTACCTGGAGCTACAATCGTAAATGTGGCTTCCAGTATTTAAACTGGATCCTGAAAGGTATTTAACCCTAGTGCAATCTTAACGCCGGCCATTAGCTGTTGTTAAGTAGCAGCGTTATAAACCAGTGCAAACCCCAGTGTGAAATACTTTTCGCCAGTTACGTTTTGGCGATATTCTCGCAGCCAGCACAATAAAGGGTTAAACTCACTATTAAATATTGGCTAGAGCGAGTTTAACCTTATTTTAATGCATGCCATGGGTAAATAAGGCCCTGGTGTCTCTTGTTGTAATGGTCTGTACCACTATTTATTTATTTCATGATAAGGTCTTTGGGGCCTCATTAGCATTTGAAATATTACAATTTTAAATATTGCAGTTTGGCGTTAAACAATAAGTCGCTAGTCTCGACATGGAAACATTTTTAGTATCTCCCCCCCAGACTGGGTTTGAGGTGAAAATTATATCCCCAATCTCTAGCTTTTTTAAGGGTGAGGATGTCCCTCATATTTACAAGTAACATCTGGTAAAAATAACAGTGTGTAAAAGGTATTAATGGCTTGTTTGGTAAAGTTCCTCTCTTCATACCTGATACTCTCTTAATTGACACCCTTTCACCTCAGTCTGCCTAAAGCATTCTCCACCGACACATTTCCTCCTGTCACATGTTTCTTTCAAGGATGAAACTTGGGTTGCTACCTTTTTGCTATAGCAGCATTCAAAAGTTGTCTCAGGTGGCAAAAAGAACAAGTATAGGGGAGACCATATAAAATTGAAAGAATATCCCTTTAATAACTAACAAATATAAAGGTATAAGAAAAATCTAATATGCATATGTAGTAGTGGAGACTGTGGTCCTAAGCCTAGACCAACGAACCGGTAACACCAGCAGGAGAGATCATTGGGAAATTAACATCGGCACCGAAGGGAGGGAGAACACTGATCCTCTGGAGATTGCTTTCTACGAGGCGCGGATGGTAAGAGGACACATTGTCAGTTCTGGACACTTGATGTTTGTTGGAGGACTATTATTCCAGCTCCATTTTAGACTAATCAATATTTTATTCATCACTGTTTTTGTATTTTACTGCTACATATGCATATTAGATGTTTTTATACCTTTAATTTGTTAGTTAATTAAAAGGATATCCTTTCCATTTTATATGGTCTCCACTATATTTGTTCTTTGTATATATTACTGATTTACCTAGTGTAGATCGGTTTTTTCCTAGGACTAGGAACCTGTCCGGGATAGGGGACTCCACATTTGAGGATTTTCTCTATCGTTTATATCAGGTGGCGAAAACCCTAGAGACTCCCCTGGGCTGAAGACTCACCTCAGATGCCCTGCATCCAAAGCATGATTATCTCTAATATTATTAGATATTTACATATGCGTATATGCGTACAGCAGCAAACCATCAGCTGACATCCACTGAATAAGTGTGAACTTTGAGTGCTCACTGCTCTGGCTACCTAGAATGGTAGGAATAGGATTTGTTTGGGAAATAGACTATAAAGGGCATGTCCACCACCAAAATTAAAATAAATATTTAAACTTTTTACCCCATAAAACCCACATGCCCTGTTTAAAGGGCATGTCCACTGAAAAAACTTTGCTCTAAAATGTATATTCCCCCTACCCCCCCCCCCAAACCCCACTTTGCAACTTTCCCAGCTTCCAAAAAGCCCGTTTTACATAGTAACAAGAAAGGGAAAGTTAAGTATAAACTTTGAATTTGGCTTGAAAGACTGCATTTTGGAAGGGAATTTGTGTGTTGTGCTGCAGATTTTAAAACTCAATATGCCAATGAAGAGGACATTGTTGTTTTTTACTTAACCTTTAAATATGTCACATGCATTAAAGGTAGGTCAGTTGGCGTGTGTGTATTCATATTAGGTTGGGGGATAAAAATACTAACTTTTTGATGATTGGTCAAGATGAGTTTATTTTTACTTTAGTTACCCTTTACGTATGGCTGCCATAGTAATGGATAAGTAGATCAGTAGGTGTGTGTACCCGTGTCGGGTTGAGAGTTAAAAAAAAAACTTTTTTGATGATGGTCAAAATTAGTTTTTTTGACTTAGTTACCCTTTACGTATGGCTGCCATAGTATGGATAAGTGATCAGCTACTTATCCATTACTATGGCAGCCATACGTAAAGGGTAACTAAAGTCAAAAAAACTAATTTTGACCAATCATCAAAAAAGTTTTTTTTTTAACTCTCAACCCGACACGGGTACACACACCTACTGATCATCAGTAGGTGTGTGTACCCGTGTCGGGTTGAGAGTTAAAAAAAAACTTTTTTGATGATTGTCAAAATTGTTTTTTTGACTTTAGTTACCCTTTACGTATGGCTGCCATAGTAATGGATAGTAGATCAGTAGGTGTGTGTACCCGTGTCGGGTTGAGAGTTAAAAAAAACTTTTTTGATGATTGATCAAAATTTGCTTTTTTGACTTTAGTTACCCTTAAGTATGGCTGCCACAGTAATGGATAAGTAATCAGTAGGGTGTGTACCTGGGTCTGGTTGAGGGGGTATGTCTTTTTTGTGTTTACAACCATAAAACTATCTTTTATTGAGATAAATCAAATTTTTTTTTGACTTTAGTTACCCTTTAAATATGGCTGCCACCTAATGGATAAGTAGATCAGTAGGTGTGTGTACCTGGTCTGGTTAGGGGTTATGTCTTTTTGGTGTTTTTAACCATAAAACTATCTTTTATTGAATAATCTAAATTAGTTTTTTTGACTTTAGTTACCTTTAAATAAGGCTTCCATGGGAATGGAGTTAGGTCAGTAGGTGGGTGTACCTGGGTCTGTGTGGGGGGTTGGGGGTATCACCATTTGTATTTATGACCATGAAAAAAACTGTTTTGAATATCCACATTTGAGGATTGTTACCATTATAGTCTATGGGAAAAAATGTCTGGAAATTCGCCGATAACGCCGTAATGCTTCTGCGGATTCCTTAGCTAGAAGATAGCACACTTCTCCTTATGCCCCGCATGTCTGTACAAATTTCATGTCTTTACCTCAAAAACTGTGGGAGGAGAACAGTCCAAAAAGCTGAAGAAGAAAACGGAAGAAGAAAAGAAGAAGAAATAGAAAGAACAGTAATTTGGCTTTTTCAAGCCAAATTAATTAAGGTTGAATAATGACATACGTCCATCAACTCCAACCTATTCACCCTCTTTTTTTCCCTTTTTTTTTAACCCTACCTAACAGTTGATCCAGAGGAAGGCAAATAAACCCAGCAAAAATGGGGGGGGGGGGGAATTCCTTCCTGACGCCAAACAGCAATCGGAATATCACTGGATCAACACCAGATCTATTTATTAATACCAGTAATCCTCAATATTATATGTATCCTGTACCAACCAGAACTACAGTATATTTATTATACCAGTAATTCTCATATTTTTTAGTTTTAGAAACTTATCCAGCCTTTTTTAAAGCTATTCAATGAACTTGCATTACCACATCTGCTGGAAGACAGTTCCACAGTTCACTCACCTTCTCACTGCAAAGAACCTTTCCTAACCTGAAGATGAAACTCTTACTTCTAACTTTAAAGGATGTCCACATGTCCTCTGATTGACCTATTAGTAAACAATGCACCAGAGAGTTTATTGTATGGCCTTTAATATATTTGTATAGGGTTATAATATCCCTACCAACAAACGCTTCTCCATGTAAACAGCCCTAACTGTCTAATCTGCCTGCATATTCAAGCCCCTCCATTCCCCTTATTAATGTAGTTGCCCTTCTTGACTGCTCCATTTCCAAGATGTCCCTTTGTATATGGGATTCCAAACTGCACCGCATATTCCAAATGAGCCTTACAGTGCCTTGTAAAGAGGGAGAATAATATTTTTCTATTCCCCTCTTTATACAAGCAATATCTTGCTAGCTCTGGCTGTCTGGCATTGTTTGCTATTGTTATCTACCAGAACCCCAATCTCATTACAGATGCATTAACACAGAGTTTTATTGGCGTAGGTGGCACAGGGATTATTAAATGCCAAATGCATCACCTTACATTTATCAACATTGAATCTCATCTGCCATTCTGCTGCCCATTTTGATAATCTATCTAGGTCTACTTGCAACACTTGCACATCATTTGAAGTTTCCAAAGCTCTGCATAGTTAGTGTCATCAGCAAAAACAAAGATCTTGCTCTCAATGCCCCTTCTTTTGGAAGCTGGGATATTGTGAAAGTAGGGTTTAGGTTGGGGGTAATATTCATTTAAGAGCAAAGTTGCCCTTTAGAGTGAACTGCCCTTAAAATGATTCCAGCCACTCCTAAATAACTTACCAGCTCCTTATCACTGCTGCACATTCAGCCTCCTCTGCTTCTGCTATGTTCTGTTTATGTTCTGGAGCAGCAGCAGAGAAGGTTCAACTGGTGACATCAGTAATTGGCTGTAAGTTCTCGTTGACGGCCACTACCAGGAAGTGAAGATAGATGCAGTGAGGGATCATTTTAAATAGAATCTATGGGTTTTGGAGGGGGTTATAATTTTAAATATAAATTTTAATTTTGGGTGGTGGAGATGCCTTTTTAAATCTTATTTGATTTCAGGAATCACTGCCCCCCCCAGCACAACTATGATGGGGCCCCTATCTGTGCTTCATCCACAGTGGTTTCCTGGGAGGAGGCTATATCTGTCATAGGAAAAATAAGAAGATGGGGCCCCCTGCTGGTCGCTCCCCTGCTCCCCTGTAGTTACACCCCTGCTTATTTTTGGACTACAGGTGCCAATGCCTGCTTAGCAACCTGGCATTGGTAGCATGGTTGGCATACATACACTGGTACTATGCTTGTCACTCTGGCACTGGTAATATGATTGGTTGGCACAGGCAGAGGTAGTATGCTTGGCATCCTGGCACACACGTACTATGGTTGCAACCATTGACAGGCTCAGGTAATTGATTGGCTCACAATTAACAGCCCATACCCTTTTTGTGTCTCTGATGATCCCAGTCTCTCCACTGACTTTTTCCCCCCTAATGCTTCAAACTTTATTGATTTGGTTTGCTGACGCACAAAATCAGGGAAATTCTGCTGAAGTCAGAGGATTGTTTTCTTTCCCCTCCACAGCTCCTCCTACGCCCTGACTCCCAGACAAGGAGAGGTGTAAGTGGGGCGGAGGCGTGGCCTACGTGACTGGACATTTGAGAGCAAGTAATTGGTGGAGAGATAGAAAGTGCGGGAAATTAGAAGCTGTGGTACTGGGATTGGGGATTTCCAGTCTACATCAGGGAAACCTAAGAAGGGAACTCGCTGTACTGTGAATAACTCGGTATGGCCAATGTTAATAGATATTTTATTTCACGTATTGGCTCTGCTTGTTGAGAATATTACATAGATTCTGTAAAAACACTGTCAATTCTGCCCCCAGAAAAGTTTTTTTTATTTATGTTGAAGTCCAGGACAGGGATGGCGAACCTTGTTTTGGAAACTACAACTCCCAGAATGCCATCAGGTTATGCTGGGCGTTGTAGTTTCTAAACACCTGGAGTGCCACGGTTCGACATTACTGAACTAGAAAGGGAACCGTTCCCACTGACCGATGGAAATATACGGTATTACCATACAGGAACCATTTGCCTGTTTTGTAATCAACACAATTAAATGTTTGCTAGATAACAGTACAGGCAAAATGTCGCACCTCCTATTACATAGGTGACTTAGGGGACGACGGACTCGATTCTTATGCACATCGCACTAAGTTTGTCGGGACCTGTCAGAGGACGCGGCGAGGAGCGAGAGATCGGGTAAGTACCTTACCTTCCTTCCCGGCCCCTGAACGTTTTATTGAAGAATGGAGGTAAGACACAGCTCCTTTACCTCCTAATCTTCAATAAAACTCATTACCAAAAAATAATTTACCAGTGGAGATACCCTTTAAGAAAGTCTCAATAATGTAGCCCAATCGCCTTAGTACATTGCAGTAGTTTGCCCTGTGTTATCTTATCTAACTGCCACAACCACGCAAGTAAAATCTTAAAGTTGTGCTAACCCTCTGTATAAGACCATCCCCCCCCCAACACAGGTTCCCTGGGACAGACCCGGTAGAAGACTGCCCCAGAGTCCTGGTAAAATGTACAATGTCCAGCAGTGGGCAGCGCTTGGGCATTCCGGGGATGAACTATTAATAAGCACCGCCCCATCCTGGGCACACCCCACAAAGTATCAATGTGTTAGCAGGACTTCAATGCTATAATGCGCGCGGTAAATTTAAACTGGTCATGGTTTCTTTCTCCTTAGTTCATAATTTTTATTTAAAAAAACATTTTCTGCCCATTCATTAGTATTGTGATAACATTAAAAACATGAATTAATTTTGATCTTTTTACAGTCATTAGGGTTGCCACCCCATCAGTAATTTCACTGGTACAAGGGGCAAGCACAGGATTTCCATTGTAGGCATTCTTAAATGGTTATCATAGGCAGTGGTTCCCTCCTTTAGAGACCATTTGGACTTTTTGCTTCATCAATAAGCATTTTCTATTCTAAAATATATTATAAATATATGTACCATTTAAATGCAAACCTTATGTAAAACAATATTGTGCCATTCTAATACTCCCTAAATACAATAATAAAGTTAATAAGCGATTCATTAATAATGATTCATTTGCAATTGTCTCAGAAAAAGTCCTCCCCCCTCCATTAAAAGTGTGGGCCAAAGTCTTAAGGACAACTAAAGCCACAGAACAACACTGAACCAGAAGGCAGGACACCTTGAAAAAGCCAGTAATCTGTGTCTTACCTCTCATTTTGATACGGGAGCTGGGAAATGTACCTAATAACATATGGTTTAATTCCAGTATTCTAGTATCACACAGTTTGGTCAACGACCATTATGTTCTGCACATGCTCAGTCCTTAGCTATGGCAGAAATTGTTACAGTTGGTCACACCCATTAATAATATCTAGGCCAATCCTTTTACTGGACAGATGCAGCAAGGAAGCATGTGACTGAGGTCAGGAGGTGTGGTCTGACACTGCACATACACACAGATACATCATCCAGTTTCTTAACAGGCTTACATTTACTTTAAAGGCAATTATAGTGAAGAAATTGTTTTTTTTATTTCTTCTAATGTATCCTATAAGTCATCCCATCCACCAGGGTACCTTTAGTTTCTTTAAATTCTTCATAGTCCCAGAGATATAAGCCTTTGAATATGCTGTGATTTGTAGGAGCTGCTACACCTCTCTGTCACTCAAAGGCACACACCCACACAATCCAAAGCTCCCCTGCAGTACTGTCACACACCTCTCACCCACACTATATGTACCTGTGCAACATATAGTCAAAAGCTGTAGTGCTAAACACAATCAATAAACCATTAACCCAGCAATATGAGCATAACACACTATAAAACAGCCCCCCCCCCAAAAAAAATATCTTATATACATACAAAACCAGTGACTCAAATGGAACACTAATACAGTATAATAATAAGTAATACAGACTATATACCAAACAAGACATACAGTCAATCTATGAAATTATAAGACTAAAGTAACTGAAATGTAACAGGACAACAAGCAGTTGTCACTGTGTTTGTGAAGGTCTCACTACAAGCTGCTGTTACACTGACTCTCTCTTCAGTGATTATGATCTCAGCTAAGCAGGGGGAGATATGAACTTTAGGTAAAAAAGTAAATAACAATTAGCAAATTAGAGAACAGGCAGAGTTCAGTAACTTACTTGTAAAAATCTCCTCTCTCCCCCTCGCCCCTCCTTCAGCATATTGCTACTTTATTCCACATTTGATTGCTTGCAGTCTAGCTCTGGAAGGGAGGGTCAACAGGATGTCAGCACTCATTTAAAGTCCTTTCAACTGACAATGCTCGGACTCTGTATACAGCCGTCACTGCTTGAGGGGAGTAGACAGAGAGGGGGGGGGACTACACAGCTTGGTACAAACTTCTGCCAGTGTGAAGAAACGAAACCACAACAAACATGAAAGTAAGGCAGCTTATACTAAGTGATCTATACATTGTATACAGACAAGTTTTTTTTTTCACTATAGTTGCCCTTTAATACAATTACTGGAGTGGTATTTTATAGCTTATTGGTGTTTTTAGGGGGTTGTTTTTAGAGTATAAAAATTGGGTTTACTTCTCCTTTAATCCCTGGTATTCTCTATCTCTGATATATTAGCCTATACTTTCTCTCTGCCCTATGGACTGTCCGTGACATACACTTCTTGCAGAATGCATCTTACCATTGGCCATGTTACCGGACAGCCATCAGATGCGGAACAGGCTGGACTGGCGAGTTATCAGGAGACAGAGACTGCACCCAGGTGAGCAGTTTCTTACTGTGGGTACTTTTTATATACGAAGAGGAGGGGAGCGAGGAAGAAAATTATAACTGTCCTTTAGATTTTTGTACAAGTCATTCTGAATTGAGAAAGCCAGTCGGATGACTAGCGAAACGTCTTCAAGAACTACATTTCAAGTCCAGTTGATCTAATGAATACATCAGATATAACTTCCTTTAAATTTGAAAAAATCATAAAAATCCTTATCCTCCAATGTTAATGCTTAGAACTAGTGTTTAGATAATATGCTGAATGCAATAATTTAGTTGCATTCTACAACATAGCTATATATTTAGGGGAGACCACACTACAGCGTGTCCGACGATCCAAACACGCAATTGCATGTGTATGCACTCGATTAACGAATCACAGCGCACAGCAACGCACCTAACGTGACCAACAAGTGTGCACTTTCTCTACAGTTTATAATTTAGTTATTAACTACCATATAACATATTTCAGTATATGACTAACCTACAGCGTTGTTTTTAAAATAACCTGTATCTTTCATAAATGATTTGTTTATATTGTCTTCTTTTAAGGTGTGCAGTGAAGGAAATAAGCAATATGGCATCTTCAACCAACAATTTCACCCTTAAACAGAGATTCAAGCGCAGAAATAAACGGGGTAAATGTTGGTGTGGATAAGGAGTTTGTGATGGAGCCCTATGGGCTATTTCCAGTCCTTACCTGTGGAAATTTTAATATAATATTAGACTGCATGAACAGGTTGAGGAAGATTTTTGATAATGTCACAGATATTTAATTACATCAAGAAAGGGAAGTGTTTCGTGTATGCTGATATGGATTGGTATTTACTGTAGTATTGTTATTGTGTGTATTTATTATTACAAGTTTATGCCATTTGGTAATTGTGTGTGTACATACATTACACTATCTATAGTGTTGATATAACAATGGTTGTAAGAGACAAACGCTTAATTTTATACATTTTTAAAAAGCTGACAATTAGCGTTTTTAAAAGTTTATGTAACATAGATGCTGAAAGATCTAGAACAATGTTTATGCATTTGTGGCTTTATCTTTGCCAAACCTCTGCTCCTCTGTTAATATTACATATTAAATGTGAAAACACATCAACATTTCAGAATAAATAAATCTGTTTCCAATCCATCCCATACCTCATTCAAAAATTTCAGAAGCTATTATAAACAAAGATACTTAAAGCTTGAATATCCCTCCCCCCTTACTATCCCCCCCCCGTAAATTATAAGGATATTATAATTCCACTGGGGTGGCTGTGACCCATATAAAAGCACAGGTTTGCCCAAGTGATTTTATAAAGGTCAGGAACTCTGAAGGGAACTTTATTTTTTAGTAAGGGGTACATTATCAATTATAATCCACCCCTTCACTCCATTTGAATGTTAAAGCTTTAGACATTGTCAACCTCTTTCTTTTAGTCTTGTTGAAGTTTGTGCCTCAAACAAAAACCTGTTCACATACACATTCTGCAGAAACATCCAGTATAATTCTTGAATATACACACTGTTTGTTAAGTGCTACAGAAAACCTACACCAACAGCCTCTCTCTTGCTTCCTTACACTTCTTTTACAACACAATCTGGAAGAAGCCACGGAGGACCAGGAAGGTTGGGTAATGTGCAAAAGTAACATTCGTGGGATGGGAGAGAAGCATTGGAGGCATGCTACTACGTAGTATGGGCCAATTATAAGGAAATTACAGTTGGACCCATAGGGATCCATGGAAGGAGTGGGTTGTAACAAAATTCTATAGAACTGGATTTGTCACGACTCACCAGTCTTCATGTTTCTGACATTAAAGGACAATTATACTCACCTAGACCCCACTCCTAAGATCCGTGCCATCTGTAGTTACCCAGGGTGAGGACCTAGATTTACTTACCTAAAGATTTACTTACCTGAAGTTTCCTTCTGTACTCCGCTCCCACTTCCACTTTTCAATCCTTCTTCCAGAGCGCGTCTCCTCATTGGGCTGAGTCACCAGCAGACATCAGGATTGGCGCAACAAAGGAAAATTTAAAAAGTAAATCTAGAGTTAGCAAGTGAACCCAGGGATGAGGACAATGCGGTTTAGGTTTTCACCCGTCCATTTTTTGTGTTTTGAACGTATCAATAGATATCAGCAGCATATCCTCTAGTTTAGTATTTGATCAGGATGTGACATGAGTCACATGAAAATTCATTTGGTCAGTAGTATTATTTGAGATATGCACTGACACCAGTGTAGTCTGCAGACTGTAGTGTGCAAGTCCTGCAGATGTGTGATCTATAGATGTTTTCTTGTGTATCTATATCAGTATTTCTCTAATTTGTGTCAGAGCACACTGACATGCCTTGCGTGAGCCAGGAAAACCATGTTACTTAATTATTATAGTGCACATATTTTCCCTAGCCTAAATGAATTTCTCTTTCTGCCATTTGGGGACACAGACCATGGTACGCAGATTTTACGGCCATATTTAAAAAACTTTATTGTTAGTACAATCGTACATATCGTAAGTACGTACACAATAATACATTTACAGCGAATCTCGTAATCTACCATATGTTGTCTAATACAGGTGGCAGTAAAATACCGCAATGGTATTCTATGGGCATTTTTTAATGTACGCTCCTTAAAGGGCCGTTATCACTAAAAAGTGATACCACACCTTTATAATAAAGAGTAATTATCCAATCTGTCTTCATATTCAAGTCCCCGTATTTGTTTAGTTTCCCTACTCTGATTCCATAATGCACTGCATATTCCAAATGATTCCATACCAGTTCTTTGTAAAGAGAGAAAAATATTTTCCCATCTTGTTATTATGTGATAGTTGATCCCACTGTAGGCCCAATTAGAGTAGGTTGGTTAATATCTTTAATCAATAAGGAATATCTCTACTACATAAAACACTACAATAGTACAACCTCAATCAAATTGCAAATAATTGTGTCTACCAATACTAAGATTTTAAAAGCAAATAAAGCCTCAGAACAACGCTGAATCAGAAGGCAGAACAGCTTGATAAAAAGCAGTAATCATTGTGTCTATCTCTATTTTGATGTGGTTGCTGGGAAATTACCTAAAGGGGTTTGTATTATATTTTCCACTGTGTTCTTTGGCACATGTCAAAACCTAAACTACTGCAAGAACTTAAAGCAGGTCATGCCTACTAGTAATCTAATATGATATTACACCAATAAACTCAGAGAAGACGTACACTGCAAATCAACTTCAACTTTTATTCAAACATCACAAATGCTCAACATTTCGGGGGACTCCTTAGGTAGGGGAGATTTTAAATCAGAAGGTGTGGCCAGACAGGGGGATGCTTTAAGATACGGAGTATAAAAATTTCAGTTCAGTTCTCCTTTAATGAAGGAAATCCAAAAATAAAACAGTAAAGTCTTTCAATGAATATCACACAAAAGATGGTTGAAAGTGAATAAATATATGGTCTTATTATCCAAGTAGACATACAGAGCCTACTGGCATAATCGTTCACCGGTGCTCCAGATATGTAATGTACCATCAGCATGCAGTCAGGGATCTCTTCAAATATCCAGGTAAGTCATGGGTGTATCACTGAACTTAAGGCAAAATAATGGTCTAACTTTGGATTAACTTTAAAGAGGAACCCGGTCACCTCCTCTACTCCGAGGACAGACCAACATGTGAACAACTTGTTGCATGGATTTTCTATAAAAATGGTTTAGCTTTCCTAATTCTCAACGAATTTTGCAGATATATATTTTATAGATCTTTCTTTGTGTTTGTAAAGGTTCTCATTCATCCAGGTCAAGACTGGCTTCTTAGTGAGAAAATATAAGAATTTTGGCAATAAATAAAAATGTGTCATAATGAAAGATTCTAGATCACGGCAGATATGATACTGGCCTGTTAGTGGAGCTCCCTGAAGCTATTTCCATCAATAAAAAGTAAGATACTGATCTTTAGATAATAGTTTTTGGCAGGTAAGAGGATGTCTAGAATCAGTGCTAGACAATTTGTTCCAATTTACTTGCCAGTACCCACAATCCTCTATTCCTGACGCACCTGTATCATATAGATTTTAGAGTTTTTTAACTTCCTAAAACTGCCATTGCTGAAAACATCAATCATCTAAAAAACGGATTAAAAATTGCACTTGGAAAAGTATCTTATAATCGTGTAACATAAATGCTTGTCATTATTTATTCTTGCATCATGGATTTGCACTTTAATTTCAGTAATAATCCATAATTCTCAAAAAAATAGTGACTGCATATAACAATCGTAATGTGGCCTAGCCCTAGTTAAACATCCACAGTCTATGTGTGTTTCCAGACAAACAAGCATTTAAAAACAAGCATTCTATAACATGGTATATGTTGAAAATGGTAAATAGCTCTACTTGACTTAGACCAGATAATGATAAAATCCATTGTGGTACACTTCAGTATGCAGCACACGTAAGCATTAGTCTTTTTAACTTCTGGTCCAAAATTTACTAATGATAAAATAATTGGATTTTATAATCAAGGTTATGTTCTCATTAATTCTGTTAATTAAAACTGTCAACTAACAGGGTATTCAATAAAAGTTCTTATCGTTAAAATGGTGCTAATTTTGCCCCAACCAATCAGATTATTAAGCATTTGAAAGCTAACAATCTGATTGGTTGGGGCAAAAATAGCACCATTTTAAAAGATAAAGAACTTTTATTGAATAACCTGTAAGTCTGTAGTAAAAATGACTGTGATGGATGGTTGGATAGAAACAGTGACAGTGAATTATACATTTCCAGGATATATTTATATCAAAATCTTTATGTCTGTCATACAAAATGAAAGGAAAACAAAAACCTATCCCAACCAGTTCCTCTAATTAAAAATTAGGCAAGGTGAGGACTTATACAAGTTCACACTAGAGATGTTCAAACCGGTGAGTTCCTTTTCAAAAATGGATTTTCGGAAAAATGATAAAATTCAAAAATCCAAAACAGACCCATAGTTGTCAATGGGAGTTAAAAAAAAATCCTAAAGTTACAGTTAAATTTAAGGCACACATGGATGGGAAATGGTCTGGGGAAACACATACAAATAACTAAAACAAAAAAATTGATAATTATCGAAAATACAGGAAAAGTTCTGTGATCCGAAAAATCTAAAAAACTCATCCCTTGCGCTCAGGTTCGTCTTAGATCGTCTGTAATACTTACCTAAATTTTAATTCACTGGTCTGATCTGCACCATTTTCAGTTCAGGACCTAGCCTACATCTTCCCATAGGCCAGGCTCAGACACAAGCAGGGAGTAGGGTGGACCAGCAATTGCAATTTTTCCTTTAAGGGTATCTTACTGGTTAAATAATTTTCATGAATAACAGGAGGTAAAGGAGCTGTGTCTTACCTCCATTCTCAATAAAACCTGGCGGAGCCAGGAGAGAAGATTCTGAAATTACTCAATCGCATGCTCCTTGGCCGCCTCCTCTGACAGGGCCCGATGGGCTCGTACGCTTGCACTACCTGATCTCTCGCAGCAGAGGAGCGAGAGATCAGGTAAGTTCCGAATCTTCTCTCCTGGCTCCTGCAGGTTTTATTGAAGAATGGGAGGTAAGACACAGCCCTTTACCTCCTGTTCTTCAATAAAAACTGAATGTGAAAAAATTCTTTTACCAGTGGAGATACCCTTTAATCCGACTCTTTGCACATGTTCTGCAGATGTTTGGGACACTGCATACAAAATGCCAACAGTTATCCAGTTTAAAATTTGCATATAATATAGATATGATGGAATATTAAAGAATACTTTGTTGTGGTTTGAATCGAGTTCTCAGGTTCCAAAAAGACAATAAGAAAGGATGAAATAATAAGAAAAAAACAAGCAATAAAGGAATGTAGGATAATGTGTGAAAGGGAACACAATGCAGAGACTCAATACTGATACACGCATTGGTCATATGCAGGCCTACCGTAATTCATTTTAAGGATAAACACGACATCAGGGTCCTCACAAACCATTTTTGTTTGCATTGAAGCCATACTTTAATTGCGTTTTTTAAATCTTGTTCTTTTTCTAAATGGTTTGAAGTGCATGTCCACCTATAAAAAGAAATTTTACATATAGATTAAGCTCCCTCCAAACCTAAGTTCCGTTTTACTTACCTTCCCCAAAGATGCCCAGGAACATACTTACACAAGACCCGGTCCCTAGCCATCTGTAAATATTAATTTCATTACATTATCTATAGCAGATAGATCACGATCAGACAAGCTTTAAAGGGCATCTCCACCTAACCCCCCAAAAATAAGAATAAGTGTAGGAAATCTCAATAGGTTTAAATTCCTTTAAATCGGCCCCTAAAGGTACTTACCAGCCTTCGGTCCCTTGTTCACGGCCCTTCTGCTACTCTTCTCGCACGGAACAGCAGAAGGAGTGAACTGGCAGCCACGTCTGGAATAAGTTGACACATTTCAGGAAGGTTGACAGTTAAGTGAACAAGCATACGCACTTCATGGCCATACTTGGCTTTTTAAATGGCAACTTCACAGCAGATTCAGACTGATGTGATTTAGGGACAAACATTCAGGCCAACCTTTCTATACCACTGTATGGCAATAAACCAGCTGTTCTTTTGTGAAGTAGACATTTGCAATTTCCTGTTGTGAAACCTATAACCAAGACCATATGACAATATTGGAGATGCCCAGACACTGTGGGCCTCAATTTACCTGGAGCTACAATCGTAAATGGGCTTCCAGTATTTAATACTGGATCCTGAAAGGTATTTAACCCTAGTGCAATCTTAACGCCGGCCATTAGTGTTGTTAAGTAGCAGCGTTAAAACAAGTGCAAACCCCAGTGTGAATACTTTTCGCAGTTACGTTTTGGCGATATTCTCGCAGCCAGCACAATAAAAGGGTTAAACTCACCTATTAAATATTGGCTAGAGCGAGTTTAACCTTATTTTAATGCATCGCCCATGGGTAAATAAGGCCCTGTGTGTCTCTCTTGTAAATGGTCTGTACCACTTATTTTTTTTATTTCATGATAAGGTCTTTGGGGCCTCATTAGCATTTGAAATATTACAATTTTAAATATTGCAGTTTGGCGTTAACAATAAGTCGCTAGTCTCGACTGGAAACAATTTTAGTATCTCCCCCCCAGACTGGGTTTGAGGTGAAAATTATATCCCCAATCTCTAGCTTTTTTAAGGGTGAGGATGTCCCTCATATTATTACAAGTAACATCTGGTAAATAATAACAGGTGTGTAAAAGGTATTAATGGCTTGTTTGGTAAAGTTCCTCTCTTCATACCTGATACTCTCTTAATTGACACCCTTTCACCTCAGTCCTGCCTAAAGCATTCTCCACCGACACATTTCCCTCCTGTCACATGTTTCTTTCCAAGGATGAAACTTTGGGTTGCTACCTTTTTGCTATAGCAGCATTCAAAAGTTTGTCTCAGGTGGCAAAAAGAACAAGTATAGGGGAGACCATATAAAATTGAAAGAATATCCCTTTAATTAACTAACAAATATAAAGGTATAAGAAACATCTAATATGCATATGTAGTAGTGGAGACTGTGGTGTCTAAGCCTAGACCAACGAACCGGTAACACCAGCAGGAGAGATCATTGGGAAATTAAACATCGGCACCGAAGGGAGGGAGAACACTGATCCTCTGGAGATTGCTTTCTACGAGGCGCGGATGGTAAGAGGACACATTGTCAGTTCTGGACACTTGATGTTTGTTGGAGGACTATTTATTCCAGCTCCATTTTAGCACTAATCAATATTTATATTCATCACTGTTTTTGTATTTTATCGCTAATATGCATATTAGATGTTTCTTTACCTTTATATTTGTTAGTTAATTAAAAGGATATCCTTTCAATTTTATATGGTTCCACTATATTTGTTCTTTTTGTATATATATGATTTACCTAGTGTAGATCGGTTTTTTCCTAGGACTAGGAACCTGTCCGGGATAGGGGACTCCACATTTGAGGATTTTCTCTATCGTTTATATCAGGTGGCGAAAAACCCTAGAGACTCCCCTGGGCTGAAGACTCACCTCCAGATGCCCTGCATCCAAAGCATGATTATCTCTAATATATTAGATATTTACATATGCGTCATATGCGTACAGCAGCAAACCATCAGCTGACATCCACTGAATAAGTGAAAATTTGAGTGCTCACTGCTCTTGGCTACCTAGAATGGTAGGAATAGGATTTGTTTGGAAATAGACTATAAAGGGCATGTCCACCACCAAAATTAAAAAAATATTTAAACTTTTTACCCACTAAAACCCACATGCCCTGTTTAAAGGGCATGTCCACTGAAAAAACTTTGCTCTAAAATGTATATTACCCCCCTACCCCCCCCCCAAACCCCACTTTGCAACTTTCCCAGCTTCCAAAAGCCCGTTTTACATTAGTAACAAGAAAGGGAAAGTTTAAGTATAACTTTGAATTGGCTTGAAAGACTGCCTTTTGGAAGGGAATTTGTGTGTTTGTGCTGCAGATTTTAAAACTCAATAATGCCAATGAAGAGGACATTGTTGTTTTTTACTTAACCTTTAAATATGTCACATGCATTAAAGGTAGGTCAGTTGGCGTGTGTGTATTCATATTAGGTTGGGGGAAAAATACTAACTTTTTGATGATTGGTCAGAGTGAGTTATTTTTACTTTAGGTAACCTTTACGTATGGCTGCCATAGTAATGGATAAGTACTACTTATCCATTACTATGGCAGCCATACGTAAAGGGTAACTAAAGTAAAAATAAACTCATCTTGACCAATCATCAAAAAAGTTAGTATTTTATCCCCCAACCTAATATGAATACACA
This sequence comes from Hymenochirus boettgeri, assembly GCA_019447015.1. Lineage (NCBI taxonomy): Eukaryota > Metazoa > Chordata > Amphibia > Anura > Pipidae > Hymenochirus > Hymenochirus boettgeri. The sequence goes on along the minus strand of CM033476.1, from coordinate 68,034,234 downwards.
CACGCCAACTGACCTACCTTTAATGCATGTGACATATTTAAAGGTTAAGTAAAAAACAACAATGTCCTCTTCATTGGCATTATTGAGTTTTAAAATCTGCAGCACAAACACACAAATTCCCTTCCAAAATGCAGTCTTTCAAGCCAAATTCAAAGTTTATACTTAAACTTTCCCTTTCTTGTTACTATGTAAAAACGGGCTTTTTGGAAGCTGGGAAAATTGCAAAAGTGGGGTTTGGGGGGGGTAATATACATTTTAGAGCAAAGTTTTTCAGTGGACATGCCCTTTAAATAGGGCATGTGGGTTTTAGTGGGTAAAAAGTTTAAATATTTATTTTAATTTTGGTGGTGGACATGCCCTTTATAGTCTATTTCCCAAACAAATCCTATTCCTACCATTCTAGGTAGCCAAGAGCAGTGAGCACTCAAAGTTTCACTTATTCAGTGGATGTCAGCTGATGGTTTGCTGCTGTACGCATATGACGCATATGTAAATATCTAATAATATTAGAGATAATCATGCTTTGGATGCAGGGCATCTGGAGGTGAGTCTTCAGCCCAGGGGAGTCTCTAGGGTTTTCGCCACCTGATATAAACGATAGAGAAAATCCTCAAATGTGGAGTCCCCTATCCCAGACAGGTTCCTAGTCCTAGGAAAAAACTGATCTACACTAGGGGGCATATTTATAAAGGATTGTCTTTTTCGCCAAATAATTAGCAAAAGCGAAAAAAAAAACACACTTCGCGGCTAAAAAAGGCGAACGGGCGCATCTAAGAAGACTGCATTGTGAAAACCATTCGAAACCAGAAAAGCCCACTAGAAAATGATGTCAAGTTCAAGAAGTCAGCCATGTCTTATTTAGTCAATCTTCTTAGAATTTCTCAATTGGAATCCAATTTTCTTTTGCAATGCGCGTTCGCCTTTCTAATGTGTGTTCGCCTTTCTAATGCGCGTTCGCTTTTCCAAGGCATATTCCATTATAATGTGCATTCGCCTTTCTAATGTGCGTTCGCCTTTCTAATGCACGTTCGCTTTTCTAATGCGCGTTCGCTTTTCCAATGCATATTACATTATAATGTGCGTTCGCCTTTCTAATGCGCATTCGCCTTTCTAATGCGCGTTCGCTTTTCCAAGGCATATTACATTCTAATGCGCGATCGCCTTTCTAATGTCGCTTTTCCATGGCATATTTCACTCTAATGCGCGATCGCCCTTCTAATGCGCGTTCGCTTTTTCAAGGCATATTACCCATTAGAATGCCTTTTCGCTCAAACAATGACTTTTCACCACCTTCAGGGTCGCGCTAATCTTTTGCTCTTTTTAACGCAAAAACCACCTTTCGCTCTTTTATAAATCGCGTTATGCCTTTTTGCTCCTTTTTCGCTAAAATTACCATTGCGAAGTTAGGCGAAAAGGGTTTCGTTAACGCTACCTTTATAAATAGCGTTAACTGTCTTTTTGGCGAAAACCCATGCGAAAAGCGAATGCGAAAACATTTCGCTACTTTTCGCTCTTTTATAAATATGCCCCTAGGTAAATCAGTATATATACAAAAAGAACAAATATAGTGGAGACCATATAAAATTGAAAGGATATCCTTTTAATTAACTAACAAATATAAAGGTATAAGAAACATCTAATATGCATATGTAGCAGTAAAATACAAAAACAGTGATGAATATAAATTTTAATTAGTACTAAAATGGAGCTGGAATAAATAGTCCTCCAACAAACATCAAGTGTCCAGAACTGACAATGTGTCCTCTTACCATCCGCGCCTCGTAGAAAGCAATCTCCAGAGGATCAGTGTTCTCCCTCCCTTCGGTGCCGATGTTTAAAGGGCAACTATAGTGAAAAAAAAACTTTGTCTGTTTACAATGTATAGATCACTTAGTATAAGCTGCCTTACTTTCATGTTTCTGTGTGGTTCGTTTCTTCACACTGGCAGAAGTTTGTACCAAGCTGTGTAGTCCCCCTCCCCTCTCTGTCTACTCCCCTCAAGCAGTGACGGGCTGTATACAGAGTCCAGCATTCAGTTGAAAGGACTTTAAATGAAGTGCTGACATCCTGTTGACCCCTCCCTTCCAGAGCTAGACTGAAGCAATCAAAGTGTGGAATAAAGTAGCAATATGCTGAAGGGAGGGGCAGAGGGGGAAGAGGAGGAATGGTGAGATTCTTTACAAGTAAGTTACTGAACTCTGCCTGTTCTCTAACTTTGCTAATTGTTATTTATTTTTACCTAAAGTTCATATCTCTCCCCCTGCTTAGCTGAGATCATAATCACTGAAGAGAGAGTCAGTGTAACAGCAGCTTGTAGTGAGACCTCTACAAACACAGTGCAACTGCTTGTTGTCCTGATATATTAGTTGCTTTAGTCTATATATTTCATAGATTGCACTGTGTGTCTTGTTTGGTATATAGTCTGTATTACTGTATTATATATACTGTATTAGTGTTCCATTTGAGTCACTGGTTTGTATTGTATAAAGATATTTTTTTGGGGGGGGGCTGTTTATAGTGTGTTATGCTCATATTGCTGGGTTAATGGTTTATTTGTGTTTGACACTACAGCATTTGACTATAGTTGCACATGGTACATATAGTGTGGTGAGGTGAGAGAGTGTGTGACAGTACTGCAAGGAGCTTTGGATTGTGGGTGTGTGTGCCTTTGAGTGACAGATGATGTGTGCAGCTCCTACAAATCACAGCATATTCCAAGGCTTATATCTCGGGACTAGTAGAATTTAAAGAAACTAAAGATACCCTGGTGGATGGGATGACTTATAGGATACATTAGAAGAAATTAAAAAAAAACAATTTTCTCACTATAATTGCCCTTTAATTTCCCAATGATCTCTCCTGCTGGTGTTACCGGTTCGTTGGTCTAGGCTTAGGACCACAGTCTCCACTACTGCATATGCATATTAGATGTTTCTTATACCTTTATATTTGTTAGTTAATTAAAGGGATATTCTTTCAATTTTATATGGTCTCCCCTATACTTGTTCTTTTTGCCACCTGAGCCAAACTTTTGAATGCCGCTATAGCAAAAAGGTAGCAACCCAAAGTTTCATCCTTGGAAAGAAACATGTGACAGGAGGGAAATGTGTCGGTGGAGAATGCTTTAGGCAGGACTGAGGTGAAAGGGTGTCAATTAAGAGAGTATCAGGTATGAAGAGAGGAACTTTACCAAACAAGCCATTAATACCTTTTACACACTGTTATTATTTACCAGATGTTACTTGTAATAAATATGAGGGACATCCTCACCCTTAAAAAAGCTAGAGATTGGGGATATAATTTTCACCTCAAACCCAGTCTGGGGGGGAGATACTAAAAATGTTTCCAGTCGAGACTAGAGACTTATTGTTAACGCCAAACTGCAATATTTAAAATTGTAATATTTCAAATGCTAATGAGGCCCCAAAGACCTTATCATGAAATAAAAATAAATAAGTGGTACAGACCATTTACAAGAGACACACAGGGCCTTATTTACCCATGGGCGATGCATTAAAATAAGGTTAAACTCGCTCTAGCCAATATTTAATAGGTGAGTTTAACCCTTTTATTGTGCTGGCTGCGAGAATATCGCCAAAACGTAACTGGCGAAAAGTATTTCACACTGGGGTTTGCACTTGTTTTAACGCTGCTACTTAACAACAGCTAATGGCCGGCGTTAAGATTGCACTAGGGTTAAATACCTTTCAGGATCCAGTATTAAATACTGGAAGCCACATTTACGATTGTAGCTCCAGGTAAATTGAGGCCCACAGTGTCTGGCATCTCCAATATTGTCATATGGTCTTGGTTATAGGTTTCACAACAGGAATATTGCAAATGTCTACTTCACAAAGAACAGCTGGTTTATTGCCATACATTGGTATAGAAAGGTTGGCCTGAATGTTTGTACCTAAATCACATCAGTCTGAATCTGCTGTGAAGTTGCCATTTAAAAAAGCCAAGTATGGCCATGAAGTGCGTATGCTTGTTCACTTAACTGTCAACCTTCCTGAAATGTGTCAACGTATTCCAGACGTGGCTGCCAGTCCAGCTCCTTCTGCTGTTCCGTGCGAGAAGAGTAGCAGAAGAGGCCGTGAACAAGGGAACGAAGGCTGGTAAGTACCTTTAGGGGCCGATTTAAAGGAATTTAAACCTATTGAGATTTCCTACAACTTATTCTTATTTTTGGGGGGTGAGGTGGAGATGCCCTTTAAGAGCTTGTCTGATCGTGATCTAGCTGCTATAGATAATGTATATGGAATTAATATTTACAGAGTGGCTAGGGACCGGGTCTTGTGTAAGTATGTTCCTGGGCATCTTTGGGGAAGGTAAGTAAAACGGAACTTAGGTTTGGAGGGATGCTTAATCTATATGTAAAATTTCTTTTTATAGGTGGACATGCACTTCAAACCAATTTAGAAAAAAGAACAAGATTTAAAAAACGCAATTAAAGTATGGCTTCAATGCAAACAAAAATGGTTTGTGAGGACCCTGATGTCTGTGTTTATCCTTAAAATGAATTACGGTAGGCCTGCATATGACCAATGCGTGTATCAGTATTGAGTCTCTGCATTGTGTTCCCTTTCACACATTATCCTACATTCCTTTATTGCTTGTTGTCTTTCTTATTATTTCATCCTTTCTTATTGTCTTTTTGGAACCTGAGAACTCGATTCAACCACAACAAAGTATTCTTTAATATTCCATCATATCTATAATTATATGCAAATTTTAAACTGGATAACTGTTGGCATTTTGTATGCAGTGTCCCAAACATCTGCAGAACATTGCAAAGAGTCGGATTAAAGGGTATCTCCACTGGTAAAAGAATTTTTTCACATTCAGTTTTATTGAAGAACAGGAGGTAAAGGGCTGTGTCTTACCTCCCATTCTTCAATAAAACCTGCAGGAGCCAGGAGAGAAGATTCGGAACTTACCTGATCTCTCGCTCCTCTGCTGCGAGAGATCAGGTAAGTGCATAGCGTACAGAGCCCATCGGGCCCTGCCAGAGGAGGCGGCCAAGGAGCATGCGATTGAGTAATTTCAGAATCTTCTCTCCTGGCTCCGCCAGGTTTTATTGAAGAATGGGAGGTAAGACACAGCTCCTTTACCTCCTGTTATTCAATGAAAATTATTTAACCAGTAGAGATACCCTTTAAAGGAAAAATTGCAATTGCTGGTCTACCCTACTCCCTGCTTGTGTCTGGAGCCTGGCCTATGGGAAGATGTAGGCTAGGTCCTGAACTGAGAAATGGTGCAGATCAGACCAGTGAATTAAAATTTAGGTAAGTATTACGAGCGATCTAAGACGAACCTGAGCGCAAGGGATGAGTTTTTTAGATTTTTCGGATCACAGAACTTTTCCTGTATTTTCGATAATTATCAGATTTTTTGTTTTAGTTATTTGTATGTGTTCCCCAGACCATTTCCCATCCCATGTGTGCCTTAAATTTAACTGTAACTTTAGGATTTTTTTTTAACTCCCATTGACAACTATGGGTCTGTTTTCGGATTTTTGAATTTTATCATTTTTCCGAAAATCCATTTTTGAAAAGGAACTCACCGGTTTTGAACATCTCTAGTGTGAACTTGTATAAGTCCTCACCTTGCCTAATTTTTAATTAGAGGAACTGGTTGGGATAGGTTTTGTTTTCCTTTCATTTTGTATGACAGACATAAAGATTTTGATATAAATATATCCTGGAAATGTATAATTCACTGTCACTGTTTCTATCCAACCATCCATCACAGTCATTTTTACTACAGACTTACAGGGTTATTCAATAAAAGTTCTTATCGTTTAAAATGGTGCTATTTTTGCCCCAACCAATCAGATGTTAGCTTTCAAATGCTTAATAAGATCTGATTGGTTGGGGCAAAATTAGCACCATTTTAAACGATAAGAACTTTTATTGAATAACCCTGTTAGTTGACAGTTTAATTAACAGAATTAATGAGAACATAAACCTTGATTATAAAATCCAATTATTTTATCATTAGTAAATTTTGGACCAGAAGTTAAAAGACTAATGCTTACGTGTGCTGCATACTGAAGTGTACCACAATGGATTTTATCATTATCTGGTCTAAGTCGGTTTTTACTGTTGAGAATCCTTACAGTAGGGATTGTAACAATGTATGAACCCACAACCATGGCTTACGGACAGATAAAAAAGTTGAAAAGGCAATCCCGTATAGCCGAAACGACGCTGGCGCAAGAACACAAGATAGAGACTTTCTGAATTTAAAAGTGTCCTCTACTGGACTCGATCTAGAATACTTCTCTTCACTCATATCCAACAGTCAATAGCCTGAAACAGCTCTTGAGGTATCAACTTCCCGTCTGCTTCGCCTCTCCTCCACTACGCTTGTTTATCGGCTGATGAAATAGCCTCCTATTTCACAGAAAAAAACGAAAATATCCGAAATGGTTTTTCTATGCACCCTACCTCCTCCGTACAGCTTTCCACTCCAACAACTGCACTGGCTAGCCTCCCTTCATTGGTTAATCCTTAATTGACCCTAACAAGCTCACCACTATCAGAACAGGGATTCTATCCAGGACACGTCTTACCACCTGCCCCCTTGACCCCATTCCCTCTCATCCCCTCTCTCCTCTTCCTTCATACCAGCCCTAAACTCTCTCTTAATTTGTTCATTCCACTGGTATTTTCTCTCCTCATTTAAACATGCCGTGGTTCCCTATACTAAAAAACCCCCCTCCACCCGGCTGTCTTTTCAGCTGCCAGCTGTCCCCTTCTCCCATTTGCTTCCAAATACTGGAAAGGCATGTTTATGCTGACCTGGTTAATCCATGTCTGCTAACTTCTCTTTGACCACCTCCAGTCAGGCTTCCGCCCTAACCACTCCACGGAAACCAATACCCTCACTAAAGTGACCAATGATTTACTTAGTGCTAAATCTAAAGGTCACTTTCTTTGCTCATTCTTCTTGATCTGTCCTCTGTTTGATACTGTCGACCACCCTCTACTTCTTCAGATCTGGCCTCCTTGGGTATCCAGGACACTGCACTTTTTGGCTATCCTCCTATGTCTCTGGTAGGACCTTTAGTGTTTTCCACTCTGAAATTAACTAAAACCCTTGCCCCCTCCCTGTGGGGTCCCACAAGGCTCAGTACTCGGTCTCTTTTTTCTCCATCTACACCTAGATTCCAGTAGCACTGTATGCGGATGATACCTAAATTTACATCTTTGCCCCTGATATCCCTACACTGACATCCCAGGTCCCCGACTGCCTAATGCAAACTCTGCCTTTATGTCCTCCCGCTTCCTCAAACTAAACATGGACAAGACTGAACTTGTCCTTTCCCACCCTCACTATCTGTTCCCCTCCCTAGTCTTACTATTAATATTAACAACACACCTACATCACCATCTCCACATGTCCGCTCCTGAGAATAACGCTAGATTCCGATCTTTCTGTCAATTCGCTTGCCAACATCCTGTCGGCTCCAACTCAAAAAAAATCTCCCGCATCCGACCCTCCTCTCGAACGAAGCTACAAAATCCTAGTCCATGCCTAGTCTTGCTGACAGCTGCAACACACTCCGTGTGGTCTACCAAACAACCCACTTGGCTTCTCTTCAATCCATCCTCAACTCTGCTGCCAGCTCATTCACTTCTGCTCCTCTAATGCCTCTCCTCTCTGTCAGTCACTCCACTGGCTGCCCATCATGCAAAGGATCCGGTTCAAGCTGTTACCCATCCTATAAAGCACTATCCAACACATATATCTCAGAGATGATCCACCGATATCGTCCCAGACGCCACCTCCACTCCCCAAACGATCTTTTCTCTAATCACCTTGTCACCTCTTCCCGTATTCAGGACTTTGCTTGCTGCCCCTCTGCTCTGGAACGCCCTTCCTCCATCTGTCCGGATTCACCCTCCCTTAATATCTTCAAAAGTAACCTAAACCCACCCTCTTCGGAAAGCATACAAACCTGGCCTACATTACCCCTACAGCCTCCGAATCTTGCAACCTTAGTCTCACCCCCATATCCTCGGTAAGCTGTAAGCTCTTTGGACAGGGTCCTCTCTCCATTGTATCACAGTATTGCTGTAAGAAAATTATCACGCTGTTTACTATATTTGTATTACTGTGTATGTAATATGTATGACTTTGTATAACATGTATTACCTGTATGTAATGTATGACTATGTATTGTAAAGCGCCAGGGAAGATGTTGGCCATATAAATCCAAATAATAATAATAAGTGTTCTCCTGTGCTTGTGTGGGTTTCCTCCAGGCACTCCGTTTTCCCCCACAATCATGAAGACATACTGATAGGTTGTATGTGTACATAAAGTGATTAGATGAGTAAGCTCTTCGGGCAGGGCTGATGTGAATTGAGTAAATAATTGTAAAGCACTGGCAGAATATGTAGCACTATATACCGTATATACTCGAGTATAAACCAGGTTTTTAGGTTTTAAAAATACCTTTAAAACCTGCCCTCGGTTTATACTCCGGTCATACGAATAGGAGAAATGGAGAATAGAAGTAACGGTAGCCTACCTGTAGCAGACCATTCGGCAATGCAGAGAGGAAACCGGAGTAGTCAGAGGCGCAGGAACTAGGCGCGGGCACGTTGGGGACGTAAGTTACGCACGTACTGCATGTAGCACTTACCAGCGCCTCCTGACTGCACCGGACTGACAACTGATGCCCTTGGCCGCCCCATTGCTTAGGTGGATCCGCTCCGGAGAAGCTGATGGTGGGCGGTATAGGATGGTCTTCCCGGCCGACAGTGCATTATGTGCAGAGACTGAAGGAGGGGATGTTTCGCAAGGTGGGACAGATTGGGTCAGCAGCAGCAGAGCCTGTGAGCCCTCTTCAGACTACAGTAAGGAAATCTTTATGTATGGAGGGTTTAGGGGTGGGCTAGTACCATAAGTCTGTGCAGTGAGGGGTGGGGTTGGGTTAAGTTGAGGCACCGCGAATAAAGGCATTTATGATGTTGTGAAACTGATTTATTTTATTATGTGAGCTTGCCACTCAGATGTTTAGAAACTACAACCCCCAAGCATGCTAGGATTTGTAGTTTACAAATATTGGAGTTCCATAGAATAGTTGGTTACTGCATTCTGCAATTTTTAGGTACCAAATATTGCATTGTGTTTTCTATCCTCGGTTTATACTCAAGTCAATTGGTTTTACTCCTTTTTTTGGGTAAAAAATGGGTACCTTGGTTTATACTCGTCGGTTTATATTGAGTATAAAATACATATATACATACATACAGTAGACAAAGGGGTGATTTTTCCCCAGGTCACTTTTTGCTACACTATCTAGGCAATGGCTGCCAATGCAATGATATGGACTAGCCTGCCAGTAGTCCTAATAATGATGAATTACACTGAATTAAGAGCCCTGGTTACACAGTGTAGTTTTGAGCAGGTTTATAAGGTGCATTAATTAATAAAATCATTAAAACATACAGATCGTTTTCACACAGTTAATAATAATTTAAAAAAAAAAAATTACATCTACCAAAATGTTTATAGCCAAACCTAAAAAATATATAATCTACGTGGATATTGATGTTATAGAAATATCCATATTAATGCCCAATACAAAACAATTTATTGAAAAGATAGTATGTGATATCATACTATAACATAGTCCAAAAATCAACAAGTTCAAAGGCACATTCTTCAATTCTTTGTGTTAAATGTGGTATATCTGCGGAAAGAGATAATGGCTGCAAGTAAAGGTAAAAAAGCGATCTTTGTAAACCATAAATTGTAAATCCTATTAGAGTACCGTATATACTCCAGTAAAAACCGACCTGAGTATAAACCGAGGCACCTACCTTTAAACATGAGTAAAAGTGATTGTGAGTTATAAACCGAGGGAAGAAAATATGACCACTACTGCCTTTGATTCTGTATTGTTTTAGGTTTTAGTTGTCCATTAAATGGACAGCAGAATTCCTATTCAGTAATAGCTATACTGCATTTGGCTATTACTGTATAGGAATTCTCTTACAACCCCAGCATGCTTTAGTTGCTGGGAGTTGTAGTTTCCAAACATCTGCAGTGGCAAGGAATTACCACTGCAGGGATTAATGCCTCTCCTTCCCCCTCTGGAGAGCCCCCCCCATGGGAAGTGGGACAGGCATTGAGTAGTTACGTAGCCAGCAGAGGATGTGGAGCGAGCGGCCGCCTGAGCAAGTAAGTGACTGACTGAGTATAAACCAGGTTCGTTTTTCAGGCATTTAGCCTGAAAACCTTGGTTTATACTGGAGCATACGTATATACGTAAATGCTGAAAAAAACATATTGAGAAACATTCCACAATGTACTGACACCTTATTGGCAGGTAAGGCCTTGTCTAGACTTTTTGGCATCTGAAAAAAAATCCAAATACTGCAGGAAATCCAAAATCGCAGGAACTTTTGGTTTCCGTGATTTCCATTAAATCAAAATCGCAAGCACAATCGCAAACGCATTGCATGCGAAACACGCGATAGTGTGGCTTAGCCCTTATTCTTTTTTTTAATGAAGACCTAGTGACAGTTATGACAGTTATGACTGCATGACTATCTATTTGCATAAGGGGTGGAGCTATGACTCATCACTGCCCAGTTTTTTATTGATAGAAGCACAAAGCCTAAAGCTGGCCATACACAGGCAGATATTGGATATCCCTACTCTAAACAGCATTGGAAAGTATCCCTGGATCAACCAGATCTACAGTATATGTATTAATACATTTGCTTGTGAAGGTTCTCATTCATCCAGGTCATGGTATATCTGGATATCCAGACTGGGCCTTTGTCAAAAGAAAGTAGAAGGAAAGAAAGAAACGAATACCAACAGTGAGGGGAAAAGCAAGACAGGAGGAAGAACATGGTCATCCATATGTAGCAGGGGTCTCCGAGAAATTAAGAAGAATTTTCAAAAAATCGTATCCCTGTTGCTTTAACAGAACAACACACTGAGGCAGCAATTAGTACATCCGAAAGACCCAATACCAAAACACAAGAAAAGCGACATCATATATGCAGTGCAGTGCAGTGAAGAATGCTTGATTTGTATGTGGGGGAGACCAAACAGCAACTGCATCAACGTATGGCCAGCACAGAGAGCCAATTCCTCGGGTCAGACTCAGCGTGTATCTGCATCTTAAGGATAAAGGACATACCTTTGAAGATTGTAATGTTAACATACTGGCGAAGGAACGTGACTGGTTCAAGAGAGGTGTTAAGGAGGCCATTTATGTGAAATAAAGAAACCAAGCCTAAATAGAGGTGGGGGGTTCGACACCAACTGTCTGCCATGTACAATGCTGTTTAACACCTTAACTCTGGGCGTTCCTATAACACCTCTTAGCCACTATCTAATCACACCCTTAACACCTGGCTGTGATATGCTAATTGGATTTTCCAGGTACATAATTCCACAGATTCTTGTACAAGTCATTCTGAATTGAGAAGACAGTCGGATGACTAGCGAAACGTCTTCAAGAACTACATTTCAAGTCCAGTTGATCTAATTGAATACAACAGATATTAATACATTTGTTTTTTAGCTGCAGGTGAGACCAGGTGTGGGTCATATATATCATTAATGAAAATACTGTGTTATATTTTCCAAATATTCTGTTTCATTATACTTCCAGAAAAACATCCTACCCACTAATTTTAGCAATTAAACTTGATACATTGGGTACACACACACAGATGTATAGACATCAGTGATACTGTACAGTCACCAAGATGTATAGTCATACAGTATAGTCATACAGATGTTTATAGTCATAGTCATACTGTAGTAGTCATACAGATGTATAGTCATAGTCATACTGTATAGTCATACAGAATATAGTCATAGTCATAGATAGTCATACAGATTATAGTATAGTCATACTGTATAGTCATACAGATGTATAGTCATAGTCATACTGTATAGTCCTACAGATGTATAATCATAGTATACTGTAATAATAAAGATGTATAAGTCATAGTCATACAGTATAGTAATAAGTCATACTTGTATAGTCATAGTCATACGTATAGTACATACAGATGTATAGTCATACGTAGATAGTCATATCAGAGTATAGTCATAGTCACTGTAATAGTCATACAGATGTATAGTATAGTCATACTGTATAGTCATACAGAGTGTATAGTCATAGTCATACTGTATAGTCATACAGATGTATAGTCATAGTCATATACTGTATAGTCATACAGATGTATAGTCATAGTCATACTGTATAGTCATACAGATGTCTAGTCATAGTCATACTGTATAGTCATACAGATGTATAATCATAGTCATACTGTGTAATCTTAAAGATGTATAGTCATAGTCATACAGTATAGTAATAGAGATGTCCGAACTTCGAAAAATCCGGTCCGCGCGAGGATCCGGATTTTCGAAAAATCCGAAAATTGAAAATCCGTGAGCGGACCCGTTAAAAAGTATTAAAATGAAAGTTCGGCAAAATCCGCATTAAAAGTGTCTAAATAGCCTTGGTAACTTAACTTAACCATCAGGGACCTGGGTAATGGCCAGAAGCATGTATAAATGCCAACAATACTAAAAGTACAGTCCGCTAGCGTGACTTTAAAAAAATGGTATTTTTCGAAAATACGAGGATTCTCGTAAAAACGAAGATTTCCGTAAAAAAACGAGGCTTTCTGTAACTATGATAGCTGCCATTGGCTAATTGGATCATGTGGTTGCTCCGTCTTGAAATTTACACGAATTACTGTTTTTACGAGTATTCATAATTCGAGAATATCGTAATTACGTGAATTCTCGTAATTACGCGAATCTCGTGATTACGAGGTCTCGGTTTTTCCGTATCCCGCAGTATCGTAGATCCTCGTAATTACGGAGATACTCGTTTTTCGAAATTTTCGTAAAAAAAAAAATCCGCAGTTCGGAAGTTCGGAAGTCCGGAAAGTCCGGAATAATCCGCCGTTCGCGGACGGGAGAAATCCGCGGCGGATCCGGGTTCGGGTCCGCGAACCGGCCATCTCTATATAGTAATAGTCATACTGTATAGTCATGTCATACTGTATAGTCATACAGATGTATAGTCATAGTCATACTGTATAGTCATACAGATGTATAGTCATAGTCATACTGTATAGTCATACAGATGTATAGTCATAGTCATACTGTATAGTCATACAGATGTATAGTCATAGTCATACTGTATAGTCATACAGATGTATGTATAGTCATACGTATCGTCATACATGTATAGTCAGTACTGTATGTCATACAGATGTATAGTCTCAGTCATACAGTATAGTCATACCAGAGTATAGTCATAGTCATACATGTATAGTCATACAGATGTATAGTTCATAGTCATACAGTATAGTCATACAGATGTATAGTCATAGTCATAATGTATGTCATACAGATGTATAGTCATAGTCAACAGTATAGTCATACTGTATAGTCATATCATACGTAATAGTCTACGATGATAGTCATGTATCTGTATAGTATACAGATGTATAGTCATAGTCATACTGTATAGTCATACAATGTATACATAGTCATTAGTCATACAGAGTATAGTCATAGTCATACTGTATAGTCATACCGTGTATAGTCATAGTCATACTGTATAGTCATACAGATGTATAGTCATAGTCATACTGTATAGTCTATACAGATGTATAGTCATAGTCATACTGTATAGTCATACAGATGTATAGTCATCGTATCTGTAAGTCTACGTTAGTCATAGTCATACTGTATAGTCATACAGATGTATAGTCATACTGTGTAATCATAAAGATGTATAGTCATAGTCATACGTATGTCATACAGATGATAGTCATAGTCATACGTATAGTCATACTGTATACAAGTCATACTGTATGTCATATAGAGTATAGTCATAGTCATACGTATAGTCATACAGATGTATTGTCATAGTCATACTGTATAGTCATACAGATGTATAGTCATAGTCATACTGTATAGTCTACGATGTATAGTCATAGTCATACAGTAAGTCATACAGATGTATAGTCATATCATATGTATAGTCATACAGATGTATAGTCATAGTCATACGTATAGTCATACGATGTATAGTCATAGTCATACTGTATAGTCATACAGATGTATAGTCATAGTCATATGTATAGTCATACAGATGTATAGTCAAGTCATACAGTTAGTCATAAGATGTATAGTCATAGTCATACTGTATAGTTAGTATAGTCATAGTATACTGTATAGTCATACAGATGTATAGTCATAGTCATACTGTATAGTCATACAGATGTATAGTCATAGTCACAGGGCCGCCATCAGGTGGGTACAGCCGATACTTTTGTACCGGGCCCGAGAGGCTTCTGGGGCCCGGAGAGGGAAACTACATGTGGGGCGGCTGGGCCCGGCGGGCCCGCTATGTTAAACTTTTTTTGCATTGCAGCAGCTGCTACGAACGCGACACAGGCAGCTCACAGTGACAGTCAGTCACATGCGTAAATTTACTGTCTGTCTACTTACAAAGTTAAAGAGTCGGGCCCCAGCGCAGCAACACAACTACCGGTATGTCCATGTATGGTGAATGACGTCACAACGTTACGCACGCCACGGCGACGCACGCCCGTGCCGTGACATCAGTCTATAAGGCCGTCCGGCGCGGTGCGCAACTTAGTGGAAGAGGCTTCAAGACCTGGCTGAGCTGGCTCCTCCTCTTTTCTCTCATCCATTCAGGACGCGGGGGAGGTGGAGGTAGGATTTGGAAGGAGGAGGAGCTGCCTGCCTGAATGACGGCTGCTGAGGCTGAACCTGAGTCCTGAGAGCGCGGCAAAGTGTCAGGCTCAGCATGAAGACAGTACAGACTCCAGTCCAGTCTCCACCAGAGAGAGGCCACCAGACCACAGACCAGCACAGTGACAGCCCTGATAATTGTATGTAGATTATTATGATATATAAATAATTGATTAATGATTTTGCCATTTGCCAACTTTGCTTACTTACGGCTTGTGCTTGGGCCTTGGGGCTGTAAAGAGGGTAGGGGGGGGTCTCTTGTTTGTGGGGACTGGTGTTCCAATCTCCTGGAGTCCTGGCTGGCTGTGTTTGTTGTTCACAACATGGTGAAACTTGGGGCAATCAATTGAGGGGTTTGGGGTGGTACCGTACCGTATTTTGTCATGTCCATGATCCACCATGCATCATTAGAGTTAGATAGATAGATAGATAGATAGCAGAGTTAGATAGATAGATAGATAGATAATAGATAGCAGAGTTAGATAGATAGATAGATAATAGATAGATAATAGATCGATAGATAGATAGATAATAGATAGCAGAGTTAGATAGATAGATAGATCGATAGATAGCAGAGTTAGATAGATAGATAGATAGATAGATAATAGATAGATAATAGATAGCAGAGTTAGATAGATAGATAGATAGATAATAGATAGCAGAGTTAGATAGATAGATAGATAGATAGATAATAGATAGCAGAGTTAGATAGATAGACAGATAGCAGAGTTAGACAGATAGCAGAGTTAGATAGACAGATAGCAGAGTTAGATAGACAGATAGCAGAGTTAGATAGATAGATAGATAGATAGATAATAGATAGCAGAGTTAGATAGATAGATAGATAATAGATAGCAGAGTTAGATAGTTAGATAGATAGATAATAGATAGATAATAGATAGCAGAGTTAGATAGATAGATAGATAGATAATAGATAGCAGAGTTAGATAGATAGATAGATAGATAATAGATAATAGATAGATAATAGATAGCAGAGTTAGATAGATAGATAGATAATAGATAGATAATAGATAGCAGAGTTAGATAGATAGATAGATAATAGATAGCAGAGTTAGATAGATAGATAGATAGATAGATAATAGATAGCAGAGTTAGATAGATAGACAGATAGCAGAGTTAGACAGATAGCAGAGTTAGATAGATAGATAGATAGATAGAGAGACACAGAGAGATAGACAAGAAGCAGATAGACATAGTTAAATAGATAAACGAGGCAGATATATAGATAGAGATAGATATACAGATAGAGAGAGAGGGACAGATAGAGATAGATAGGGGCAGAGGTCCATGTACAAGAAGGTCTCCCTGGCCAAAGGTGTGGGCAAGCGTCTGACTACAACTGAACACAGCAGTAAGTTTAAAATAACCAAATTGCTACCAGTATATAATGAAATTGCCAGTTTACTGTGCCTTTGTGTCATTAATTTGTGTCTCTCTGTCCAACTCTCTGATCTCTATCTCTGTCTGTCTATGTCACTGTCTCTGTCTGTTTCACTATCAGGCTGTGTGTCTATGTTTGTGGTTGTCTGTCTGTGTCTTTTTGGCCATCTCTATTAGTACATAGTGGGTGTGGCCTAATTGGGCTGAGAAAGGGCGTGGCCTAAAAAATTTCCGCCGCGCTTGAGGTGCCCAGAAGTGCCCCTGATCTTCATAGACCCTAGATACGCCCTGGGAGTTGCCTGCCTAAATGGCTGATGAACCTGAGAGTAAGCGCAACAAATTAAGTGACAGCACATGAGCACAGCACAGTCCAGACTCCAGAGACCACCAGACCACAGACTCCACAAGACCACTGACCACAACATGTCATCAGAGTCAGACCGTGAGAACCGCACCTGCACAGAACAGCCCTGCCTGGCATCCACATTGTATGTAGATATAAAGATATTGATTTTTGCTTTGCCACTACTTTGTTTGGCGCAGGGGCTGTAAAGGGAGGGGGGGGGTCTCTTGTTGTGGGGACTGGTGTTCCAATGATCTCCTGTGGTTGCGGCCTGGCAGGTATTATGTGTGGGGAGGTAATTACTATGGGGGGGTGCAGCTGGGGCCCAGTAATTTACCTAGTATGGGGCCCTGAAAATTCTGATGGCGGCCCTGCATAGTCATACAGTATAGTCATACAGATGTATAGTCATAGTCCATACTGTATAGTCATACAGATGTATAGTCATAGTCATACTGATAGTCATAACAGATGTATAGTCATACTGTGTAATCATAAAGATGTATAGTCATAGTCATACAGTATAGTCATACAGATGATAGTCATAGTATACAGTATAATCATACTGTATAGTCATAGTCATACTGTATAGTCATACAGATGTATAGTCATGTCATACTGATAGTCATACGATGTATAGTATAGTCATACTGTATAGTCTACAGATGTATAGTCATAGTCATACTGTATAGTCTACAGATGTATAGTCATAGTCTCAGTATAGTCATAAGAGTATAGTCATAGTCATATGGTATAGTCATACAGATGTATAGTCATAGTCATATTATAGTCATACAGATGTAGTCATAGTCATACAGTATAGTCCATACAGATGTATACTCATAGTCATACTGTATAGTCATACAGATGTATAGTCATAGTCCTACTGTATAGTCATACAGATATATAGTCATAGTCATACATTATAGTCATCAGATGTATAGTCATAGTCACAGATGTAGTCATTTCATACTGTATAGTCATACAGATGTATAGTCATAGTCATACTGTATAGTCATACAGATGTATAGTATGTCATACTGTATAGTCATACAGATTATAGTCATAGTCATACTGTATAGTCATACAGATGTATAGTCATTGAATTTTTAACTTGCCGGAAAGAAACAAGTACTTCCCTCCCTCCCAAAGTAATGGGTTCAGAGTTGAGTTATTTAGTTAGAAGGTTGGTTTGGTACTCCTAATCCCTCATGGGTTAAATGAAAGATTTGAGTCTTCTATTTTAATATAGGTTATTCAATAAAAGTTCTTATCGTTTAAAATGGTGCTAATTTTGCCCCAACCAATCAGATGTTAGCTTTCAAATGTTAAATAACATCTGATTGGTTGGGGCAAGATTAGCACTATTTTTAAACGGTAAGAACTGTTATTGAATAACCCTGTTAGTCTATTAAACTCAAAAGTACTCACAATCTTTCATGTAACCCCATAAGGGATTAGGGAGATGACTATTCAGTAGCAATTAATTATCATCAGGAATTTTCAACATACTTACCAGAATGCTACATACTAAACCACAAAGCCTTATATTATACTAAGTGAATTATTATTATTATTATGGATTTATATTGCGCCAACAATCTTCCGTGGCGCTTTACAATTACATAGTCCTACATTACATACGGTAAGAC
This sequence comes from Hymenochirus boettgeri, assembly GCA_019447015.1. Lineage (NCBI taxonomy): Eukaryota > Metazoa > Chordata > Amphibia > Anura > Pipidae > Hymenochirus > Hymenochirus boettgeri. The sequence continues at coordinate 68,016,051 of CM033476.1, read as the reverse complement.
ATGTTGTACAAAGTTATACATATACATACCAGGTAAAACATAATATAAGTAAACATAGTGAGGAGTTTTCTTACAGCAATACTGTGATACAATAGGGAGAGGACCCTGCCCAAGAGCTAACAGACTAGAGGATATGGGGAGACATAAGGTTACGGGGATCGGTAGCTGTAAATATTTGGCAGTGGAAGCGTGAAAGGCGGTTGGATCATATGGGTAATGTTTAGGCCAGGTTATATGCTTGCCTGAAGAAGTGGTTTAAGGTTATATGTGAAGGTGTTAAGGGATGGTGAGTGACGGACAGACGGGGGAGGGAATTCCAGAGCAGGAGGGCAGGCACGAGTAAAGTCCTGAATGCGGGCATGGGAAGAGTGGACTAGGGTGGAGAGAGGAGGGTATCATTTGCAGAGCGGAGGTTGCGCCTGGGACAGTATCGCTGGATCAGCTCTGAGATATATGGAGGGGGCTGGTTGGATAGGCTTTATAGGATAAAGGTAAGCAGTTGGAACTGGATCCTTTGTGTGATGGGCAACCAGTGGAGTGACTGACAGAGAGGGAGAGGCATTAGAGGAAGCGAGAAGAGAAATGAATGAGCGGGCAGCAGAGTTGAGAATGGATTTGAAGCGATGCCAGGCGGTCGTTTGGTAAACCACACAGGAGTGTGTTGGGCAGTCTCTGCCGGGATATATATAGGGCATACTAGGTATTTTTGTATGCTTCATTCAAGAGGAAGGGTCGAATGCGGGAGAAGTTTTGAGTTGGAGTCGACAGGAGTTCGCAAGCGAATGACATGAGGTTTGAAGGAAAGATTGGAATCTAGCATTATTCCCAGGCAGCGGACATGAGGAGATGGGGATATTGGTGTGTGTTAAGATTAATAGCAAGACTAGGGAGGGGAACAGAAACGTGAGGGTGGGAAAAGGGACAAGTTCAGTCTTGTCCATGTGAGTTGAGAAAGCGGGAGGACATGAAGCAGAGATGCACTAAGGCAGTCCCGGGGCCTGGGATGTCAGTGTAGGGAGATCTGGGGCAGAGATGTAAATCTGGTATCGTCCGCATACAGGTGATACTGGAACCCAAATGAACTAATGAGTTGTCCAAGGCCATAGGTATAGATGGAGAAAAAGAAGAGGACTGAGTACCGAGCCTTGAGGACCCCCACGGGAGGGGGGTGAGGAGTGGAGTTACTTTCAGAGTGAAAACACTAAAGTGTCCTACCAGAGAGATAGGAGGATAGCCAAGAAAGTGCAGTGCCTGGATACCAATGAGGCCAGGATCTGAAGAGAATAAGGGTGGTCGACAGTATCAAAGCAGAGGACAGATCACGAAGAATGAGCAAAGAGAAGTGACCTTTAGATTTAGCACTAAGTAGATCATTGGTCACTTTAGGAGTAGTTTCCGTGGACGTGGTTAGGGTGGAAGCCTGACTGGAGGTGGTCAAAGAGAGAGTTAGCAGACAGGTGATTAACCAGATCAGCATAGACATGTCTTTCCAGTAGTTTGGAAGCAATAGGGAGAAGGGAGACAGGCCGGTAAGTGGAAAGACAGACGGTCAAGGGAGGGTTTTTTAGGTATAGGGGATACAACGGCATGTTTAAATATAGAGGGAAAAATACCAGTGGATAGGGACAAGTTAAAGAGAGAGGGTTGGGCTGGAATGAAGGAGGAGGAGAGCGGGGGAATAGATGATAGGGAATGGGGTCGAGAGGGCAGGTGGTGAGACATGTCCTGGATAGGAGAGCTGAAAGACCCTGTTTTTGTTATAGTGGTGAAGCTCGTTAGGGGGCAAGTAAAGGGATTAATCAATGAAGGGAGGCTAGACAGTGGCAGTGGTAGGGTGTAGAGATGGAGGGGGGTGAGCAATGAATGGAGGTTGGGCAGTTGCAATGGTAGTGGTTGGAACGTATGGAGGAGTTAGGGCGCATAGGAAAACCACTTTGGATTTTTCACTTTCTCTGTGAAATATGAGGCTATTTCATCAGCCGATAGACAGGGGGGTAGGCGGAGGAGAGTGGCGAAAGAGCAGGGAGTTGAATCCTGAGAGCTGTTTGGGGTATGGGATTGGGTGGATATGAGTGAAGAGAGTAGTTTGTTTGGCTAAGGACCAAAGCACCTCTGATCGACAAAGGGTCACATTAAATTCGAGAAATTCGATATTTGTTACTACCACTTGGACTATTACGGGATTGCCTTTGCAATTTTTTAATCTGGTCCGTAACCCACGGTGTGGGTTCTTGCGACCAAGGCAACGGGTGTATAAGAGAGCAACAGAGTCGAGGGCATTGGAAAACGTGTTAGGTAGTGGACATGCAGCTGCAAGGTAGGTCAGAGAAGGAGGGCATAGAGTTAAGTTGTTGAGCGAATAGAGAGCGAATGGGGGGTCGAGATTACGCAGCTCTCTGCAATCTGTACGTTTGGTGTAGGGGTTACAGCTGGGACGATGACACAAGAATAAATTGAGAAGATGATTATCGGACAGAGGAAAGGGAGTTGGAGAAGTTGATATGAACAGAGGCAGGTGAAGACCAGATCCAGTGTGTGTCCATTACAATGGGTCTGAGCAGAGGACCATTGAGTAGGCCAAGGGAGGAGGTAAGGGAGAGAAGTTTAGTGGCAGCAGAGGTGTTGGTATCGATGGGATATTGAAATCCCTAAGATAATTGAGGGATGTCAGTGGACAGAAAGTGGGACAACCAAGCAGAGAAGGGGTCAAAGAAAGTGGTGGTCGGGCTGGGTGGTGATAAATAACCGCAATTTGTAGGGGTGTGGAGAGTAAACACGGATGAGTGGAACTCAAAAGATAGACAGGAGAGGGCTGGTAGGAGGTTGTGATGGTATTAAAGTACAGAGAGAAGAATACCACTCCCCCACCACATTTATTATCGGGGCCTAGTGGTGTGGCTGAAGTGAAGACCACCAAGAGGCGAGCGGGTAAGACAGAGTCAGAGGGTGACAGCCATGTTCGGTAAGACCAAGAAAAGTAAAGCAGTTAGAGATAAATAGGTCGTGTACGTGTGCAAGTTTATACAAACAGACCAGTGTTCCACGGGCCCCAGATATAGGAGCAGGGGGAAGGGAAAGGAGAGGTACATTAGTGATATTGTGTGTGTTTAGGGTACGAGTGGATGAAGGAGCGTTACGGTCAGTAGACATTGGGGTGGGGATGGGTTGATCATACAGGTGCGGTATGGAGGTGGGGCCGGGATTAGGGGAGATATCACCAGCTGCAAGTAGAAGCAGGAGAGAGAACGAGAGGAGGTGAGAGTGGGATTTAAATGGTTTGTCTTGTCTTGTAGTGGAGGAAGCTGGGGGGTGTTTGACAATGGAAAGGAGTTCATGGCGGGTAAGGAGTGGAGAGGATAGAATGGAGGGTGCGATATATAAGATTACCACAGTGGGTGTTGCAGTGAGTTGATGGAGCTGAGTAGGTAGGTTACCAGGCAGATAAGGAGCAAGGTTTATATGGAACATGATGATGGGGTAATAATACAATGGAAGGATTCAATGGTCTGATCCAAATGAGCAGGGTTCAGTGTCAGGCACTTCAGGTTAATTCTGGGTTAGTTCAGCCAAAACTTCAGACTGTGACTAGGGCCCTTACAGATATAACTGGCCCTTACAATTAGTTATACAGAAGGGATGTGGGAGGGCTAGAGGAGACAGACAATTAATGAAACCCGAGGGAGGATCAAACAAATGGAGAATGCCCAATAAAACAACCAGACAACATGAGATAAGTCAGCAGATTCATACCAGTGTAAAACTACAGTCAAGCAAATGAAGTGATGCACAGTGGAGAGTTATGGTACAGCAGATCATACCAGAAATACAGTCAAGCAAATGAAGTGATGCAAGTGGAGATTGTGTACAGGCAGATTCATACAGCAGTAAATACAGTCAAGCAAATGAGTGATGCACAGTGGAGAGTGTGATACAGCAGATTCATACCAATAAAAATACAGTCAGAAACTAAATGACATCTAATGTATGATGCGAGGTAAGGCAGTCCCCCACTATTTAACCTTACGGCACACAAGTAGTTTACAATCTACCAGTAAAATATCACGCAGTCAATGCAAATGACCAGTATTAAAAGTAGGCAGCTCAGTGAGCTGTATCAGCAAGGATTCTCCAATTCATGATCAGAGGCTGAAACATGCAGCAGGGAGATGAGGCATACAGTAAGAATCGATTCAACAATATATAAATGCGGTTGGCTGGACAGCCCTACTCACATATCAAAAGTTAATTATTGTGTGGGTGGAAGCCCTTAGGAGCTGTGTTCTTACCTTCCGTTCTACATACTTTTTGTATTTTTGCAAATGTAGAGGAATTCGAGGTGAATGTTTGCATTGGCGATCAAGCTGTTTATACACTTTAGTGCCCCAAAGAGCTTACAATCTAATCACTTTTTGTACACCTACAACCTACAGTATGTCTTTTGATTGTGGGGGAAAACCAGAGTGCCCGGAGGAAACCCATCAAGCAGGGGAGAACATACAAACTCCTGCAGATGTGTCCAAGGGTGAAATTAACTCAGGACTTCATCCATGCAAGGCACAGTGCTAACCGCGAGCCACAGTGTGAAACCTCACTGCCCACAGCAGACATCAATGGCAGGAAAAGCATGTGGTCTTCTGGTGTAGAACTGAGCAAAACCAAATGGCAGTTCAAGGGCCATCATATTTCTTAATAATTCAGGTATAGAATTATTTCATATTTCGTAAATATTCTCAGTTTATACTAGAATCAAATCTGCATTCATAGATACCTTGTAGGCGATGATATTCCTTGGCAAACTCAAATATTATCCTTCTTAGACCTACCAACTCCAAAATGTTATGTTTGGTATCATTCTATTGTGTAAATGAGGTAATGACAACCAGGTTAATATTGTGAATGTGACATGTATAATACTCGGAGTATATCTAGAAGGAAATTAGAGCTTAAAAGTTCCCTCCCAAAACAGGAAAACACCTTTCAGGGGCAGATCCCACCCCCCCTCTAGAGACCAGACACTCCCATTTCAGGAGAAAGGATTAAATTGGAGTATGGACTAAGCCCAGGAGTTCGTCATAACATCTTAAGGAACATCTAGCCAATCGGAGGGACCACGTATTGCTTCCATCAGGGAATATAAATTTGGCCTCTGTCACTCTTTTCCTATGTTTCTATTACACGTTCCTGACTGTCAGGACTTTTCAGATGTCATTTATTCTAAGATTCTTTCTTTATCCCATTCTTCTCTCTGTTTACCATTTATGTTCAGTAAAGTTAACTTAGTTTTTTTTGCACTCTTAGTTATCTTGTAGTGTTCAATTACATTTTTTATTGATTTTCTATTTCACATGAAGCTATATGTATATTTGTTTGCATACCACATACTTCAAATGTAATATCATTAATAACAGATTTGTATGATTGGATTTGTAAAATACTGTGTTTTAAATAAAACATATGATGAGTAACATCAAATAATAATAATAAAAAAATTTAAATTAAAAAACATTGTGACGTATCGCTTTTCTTCTATATTCCCATTCTCTAAATAATGTTTTTCCTTATACTTAGCACTTTGTCCATAATGTATGGTTTATCCTTTTTGGTTGAATATTTTTGTTTAACTATAAAGTAGGTTTTATATGGAGAATTTACTACTGGTCCAGGGTGTCCATGTCTTGGTAATAGATGTAATGTATCTTGGAGCACATGGAAAATTCTTCATTTATCATGTATATGTTGATTCGCTTATTATTTTGTTAAGTCTAATGCTTGTTTTCTCCATTGTGCTCCCGATATGTATTTTAGTGTGCTAATGCAAATTACCAACTTTCAACTAGCAGCCCATCATCAGACTTGTTGAGCAGCAGACCAATCAGCAATTACCACAACTCAGTCTACAGGCCAGACGTGTGGCACCGGAATAATTAATACAACAGGCAATCCAGGAGTTCTACCCAATGAGCCATCTTTGTACAAGGCTAACTGCATATCCCAACAGTGTGCTTGGTACATTTTACACAGGGGGCACTTCTAGAGTTTTTGCTGCCTGAGACAAACTTTTGATCTTTGGCGCCCCGCTGCATTAAAGTGGGTGTAGCTTTATTATGGGCATGGTTTTGCCAATGGCTGGCTTCACTGGGGCATGGGTAAAATTTAGATTTTAACTTCCCATCACGATATCTTGTGAATGGTTCTCATTCATCCAGGTCATGGTATATCTGTTTCAAGAACTAAACTTCAAGTCCATTGATCTAATTGAATACAACAGATTTCCCATCACATAGCTATTAAAAAGTCAATTACCATAATGTTAATTACTAGAAACAGATATTACATCCCTTTCTAAAACAGCTTGTGTTGTCACTTTCATATTGTTCCTTTCAGCTTTAGTTGACAATAGACTTCTTTTATAGCCTGTGCTATATTTTTGTGGCTTACCGTTACAATACATTAGAAATACGATATTTCTGTAGTATAAAAGATTTAAGCCAAAAGATTTGTAAGCCTGCAACCATGTCAAGCCCAACTAGCTAACTAGCATACTAGACTTATCTAGCCTAACAAACTAAAGCTAACCGAACCATATAAAATGTGAAGTGGTTGAAGAGTCGGTCCAGGAGTTGGTCAGGGTCGCACGTTTGCCGGTTAACGGAATTTTTTTTTAGCACCACTGCCTTCTCTTCTTCAGTGCAGAGGTGCCGTCTGAGACAAAAGTCTCACCTTGCTAATGGTAGATTGGGCCCTGATTTTATAATACATATAAACATGATATAATACTGGGAGGTGGTGTCTGGATGAAAAACACGTTATTTTATTAAAGACTGGCAACCACACTCTCCCTTACATAGATTTACTAATTCGGGTTATTGCAGACCCTGTGTGCTCTCCTCACAGAGGTATAGCAAATTTGCTCTTAGTTGGATAGGTCTATGATCTTGTTGTGAAAGTGAATATCAATTTATAGATACCTGTTTCAGACCACCACGTGTAAACCTTTATCCGATATGCTACTATGAAGGCTGGGTCTTGCTGATGTTGGGCATTAGTGAGGGTTTTGAGGTCCAGTTGTATTGTTTTAGTTCTATGAATCCAAAGTAGGAGAGTATTATAGTGCATGGACTGATGGTAGGTGTTTTGGTTTTAGTGGGATGGAATGCCCAGGCGATTGAGTCAATGTGTTGAGGTTTGGCTAGGTCGGAGACTTTAATTCAGACCATCTTGGGATGTTAGTTGTTTTATGCCATGTGACTAAATGCGTCAGTTGGGCTGCTAAGTAATATTTGGTATAGATTTGGGACCCCATGCCTCCCTGTGATTGGGTTTTATATTTGATTTAGTATGGGTATAGTCAGGATTTTTGATCTGTGTTGGTAAACATCTAATCGGTTTATGAGCAAACGTAGTAGTATATTCATTTTGAAGGTATCTACCTATCCAGGATATTTGTAGATTATTCCATTTATTTTGTGAGTATGGGTGGTATGTTATGTGATATATAGTTTCATATAGTTGGTGGTTATCTGAACTCCGTAGTATTTCAGTCCTTCGTCTTTCCATTTCAAGTTAAAGTTTAGGGTTATTCATTTTGTTTGGTATGTTGGTTTTAGTCCCATTATTTCAGTTTTAATCTTTTATTGTTCACATATTGCAATGGTAGATTCAGTATGGCTATTGGATTATTGTTAGTAAGTTTCCATTACAGTTAGAAATGCTTGGTGAGAAGCCAGCAATGTTTTTTCCATATACTGCCAGTCTAGGCTATCGAAGGCTTTTTCTATGTCCAACGTTATGACACAACTTTGTGTATTTTCTTGTTTAAAAAATCTATTATGTTATATACTTTCTGATATTGTCTGAGGCTGTCTGCCTAGGACAAAACACCTGATCATTATGTATTAAAATGGCATAAATGGGTTTAATCTGGTTGCTAGATTTTTGTTAGTATTTGATGTCTTTATAATGAGTGATTGGGTCTGTAAGTGTGTGGTTCAGTGGTTGCTTTACCTGGTGTTGGTATGAATATGTAAATATATGCAGTGTTCATTTCTGAGGGCATATCGTCTCCTTTCAGATAACAGCTGGAACATATTCACTGTGGTGTGGTGTTAATGGGTTCCAAATTTTTTATAGTAGATTCCAGAAAACCCTCTGGTGCTATGTGTGCCTTTAGTGTTTTATTGCTTGTGTGGTTCATGGAATTGTAATATTTTAAGCTAATTTGTGTATCATCATTGTAAAGTTAGTGTTGGGCTGGTTGTGTTTGAAGGAAGGATGAATGATTTCTTTATTGTCTTATGTGGATTTGTGTATAGTTTCGTGCAATAAGAAGGGAAGGTTTTGTATATGGAGTCTGGGTCGTGAATGTGGCTTGGGACGTACGTACTTTGTGATTTTTGGTATTCCTGATCTGGCTTAGAAGATGTGCTAACGTCGTCTGGTTTTTTTTTATCTTTCGGATAATAGAATTGGATTTGCTGGTAAGCTGTTGTCTGGCAGTTTTAGTTGGTCAAGTACTTGTTTGTCCCTGTTTCTATATGTTTGGCTTCTAAGGTGGGAATTTTTTTTTCTAGCTGTGTCTTATTTATGTGTTTTTTGGGTTTGCTGCTATTTGTATGATTGATCCTTCGTATGACTGCCTTATGTGCGGCCCATAGTATCGGATATGATACTTCGCCATTGTTTGTGTTGAAATAGTTTGTGATATGTTTTTGAATTGTTCGTTATGTAAGGGTCCGTTAGTAGGATTCATTAGTCTCCATTGTGTTCTTTTCAGGGGTTGTTGTTTGTGTTTATTTTGATTTGTGCTATATTGGGTCGACCAAACACTGTTTCCAATGGGCCTTGCTATTAATGGAAGGATTGTTGTGAGCATAGGACGTGATTGAGTCTGCATAACAGTCATGTTTTGGGTGAGTAGTATGAATAGTCTTTACATTTATGTTTTTCTCTCCAGCTATCTGGCAAGTTTAGTTCTCCAACGTGGAGTGTACTTTGCGTAGTGTTTGTTGTTGTAGTTTAGTTTGAGTGTTTTTAGACCTGTCCATTCAGATCCAGAGGAAATTAATATCTCCTGCTACTGTTTTTGTGTCTGTGGAGATATTTATTCAGTAGTTGTAATATTGGTATAATGTATTTGTGTTGATGTGTGTTTGGTGCGTATATATTCATTAATGTGTAAGTTTGTTATTGAGTGAACAGTGGACTATCAGGTATCTGCCTTCTTTTCTAATCTGTTTTAATAATATTGATCTTTAAAGAGTATGGAATAGGATGGATACTCACATTTTTTTTGCTGAGTGTGGTGTTTGTATAATGTTTATGGATGTATTGTGGTGCAGATTTTTTGTGAAAGTGTTTTTTTGTAGAAAGTGATGTGTGGTTTGTATATGTTGTATTGTTTAAAAGCTGTGTTGTCTTTTTTGGTGCGTGTTGAGCCCTCTGACATTATGTGATCACATCACGTTGTTTGTTTGTTCATTAGGATATTATTTGTGTATCTTACACTTGATTGAATGTTCGGGTTATTCTTTTCCATAAGGCTGGTAGCTGCGTGGGAGCTTGTCCCCGGATTCAGAGCAGTTGCATGTCTGTGGCATAAGTAAAACATTAAAAAATGATTTTGGAACATTTGGATTGGAATGTCAACATAATAGATGAAATTAAAAATTTGAACTAAAATATGGGATACCTTCTCTCTCTCACATTGTCCTGTGAGACAGAGGGAGGCTTTTGGTTGGGGTTCATACGTGTGCCCCAAAGCTGGGTTGTATGTTATATCTCATGGCAAGTTTTCTTCTGGGAACTATGTATGAATCATTTAATTAACCTTTATTATACACCTATCTTATAGGGATAGCATCAATAGTGATAGAGCAAGATAGAAAAACAATTGTGCTTTTAACCTTTAGGGATTGCTTTACTGAGATGAAAGTATAAAAAGTTTGGAAGCTCAGAGAGAATGTAATATCTCAATTTTAGATGTTTAACCATAAGTTATATTTCAACACGTTTGTAGAGCTTGTACTCATTTATCACACTTTGTTAATATACCATTTCACCTTATGTCCCTTGATTAGGTGTCCACCGGTGGTCTAGCCAACGCCCTGTGAGCCCTATCAGGCTCCAGGCCACTCCTCCGGTTCATCAGGTATGAGGCTCCTTGAAGATTCTTAGTGTTACCTTGTGTGCGTCGGTCTGGTGTTCCGGTATCCCCTTACCGTACGATACACCTTCGGGATCTATTTTCGAGATCCTTGATCGGCAGTACCATATATCTACTCGAGTTATAAACCGTCTCGAGTAAAAAAACGCAGGTACCTAGTTTTAGCTAAAAAGGAGAAAAACATATTGACTCGAGTATAAACCGAGGGGTTAGTATTTGCCACTTAAGATGTTTTGGAAACTACAACTCCCAGCATGCTTTATTGCTGGGAGTTGTAGTTTTCAAACATCTTAAGTGGCAAATACTTGCAAATAGGGTTAATCTTCCTCCTTATTGTGCATACATATGCACAAATAAAGAAGGTTTTACTCTTTTTGTAAGTATTTAACACTTATGATGTTGCCCTGTATAAGGTAATAGTTCTCCTAACCTTGTCGCGCGGCCCTCTGGTCCTCGCTCTGCATCCTCGGTGGCGCATCCGGATGATGTCACTATTTGCGCCGTAAAGTGAGAGGCGCCGTTATGACATCATCCGGATGCCGCACGCGATCATGCTGATCGCGCGCCGGGACAAGGTAGGAGGAAGATGACTTGAGTATAAACCGAGGTAAAGATTTTCAGGGCTTTTTTAAAGCCTGAAAACCTCGGTTTATACTCGAGTATATACGGTAATAGTTTTTCAGTTGTCGCTTTTACTGTATCATGTTTGCCTTGGGTGATTGTATGCCATCCATATCCATCGTACTTATTTTCTCTATGTCTGAAAGTCTTTGCCCCAATTTCTTGGATATCTACCTTATGGTCTTCTGTCATGGTCTTTCTGTAGCTCTTCCTTTAGTATTGCCTTATCTGTGATTAAGTATTCAGACACTTCTGGCCTGTTTTGCTGTGGAGAGGATTTCCTCGTATCAGAAGCTGCCCTGGCCTGCTTCCACCCCGTCGTGGTTTTGGTTTTCGCAGTTTGTGCTGGAAAGCTTGGAGCGTCTTAACTGCGCTTCCCCTTATTGGGTTTGGTTCAGCATATTCGGGTATCCCTAGCTAGTGTACCCAAGGGTTTTTTCGGGTTTTGTTTATCGTACTATTTGCTTAAGTTCCATTTCTGAAGTGAGGAGCTCCTTCACCCTGGCGGCCATCTTTGAGCTGCTCATGAGCGCCCCCTTTTTTATCTTTTAAAATGATATAATCATTTAAAAGGCTTATTGTCCTATTCTGGATATCCCAAAACGAAGTAGAACTACTATAGAAGAAGTATTTTTGAATATATATATAACTGTGTATAGAGTCATTCCGCTTAACTCGAATGTGGTGCGCACGATCATATCTATATTGAGAATATTAGTGTGTGTTATATACGGTTTGTTTCACTCCCGCTCCTTGTCCGTTACTGTTTATTAACTTGTTGGTTACTTTTAGAGATGTCCGAACTTCGCCAAAATCCGTCTGCTCGAGATCCGCGAATTTTTGAAAAATTCGAAAAATTCGAAAATCCAGGACCCATTAAATGAAAAAAAACTCCTCAAAATACGAGAAATCCTCGTAATTTAGAAAATTTTTGAAAATACTTATTTTCGAAAATACGAGGAAACCATCTTAATTTTGAAAATTTTCAAAATACGTATTTCACACACTTTTCGAAAATACAAGAAATCCAGTAATTTGAAAATCGGAACAGAAGACAGTCCTCCCGCCGCCCGTACGCTTCAGCGAAGTCGGATTCTTACGGGCAGCAAAAATCCGAAAATCAGGAAACATCCGCCGTTCTCTAACAGGATATCCGCGGACGGATCCAGTTTGGATCCTCGAAACCGGCCATCCTGTTGCTTGGAGAGTGGCGTTTCCGATACGTGATAGGTGGTAAGCGGACCAGACAGGGGGTTCATGACAAAGAGCAAATTGTCTCAGCTTGATAAAGAATATAATGTTCTGGAAAGCATGCTATTGCTATGATTATCTTGTTAGCCAATAAGGGATTCAACCTTATACCACTGTTATTTGTTATTTTAAAAGGGTTATACCCTGTAAACATTATAGATATAGAAAATATATGAAATAAATGGCTATAACCATAGGAGGCATAACACATAAACAGGTTAGGCTAAGTTCAGACGAAGGGCCCTGTTCACCGTTCATTCAGCGGTTGTCACAACGGTTTTTGAGCATTGCCGGTTTAGGAGAATACGCAGTGCAACGTTTTTTTTTCCATAGCGGCAAAATATTTGTGAACCGCGTCTGATAGTGAAAAGCTGCACACTCGTTGTCTGGACCAGCCTTAGTTCCTTGAACTTATCAATATTGAATATGGTTATATAAGAAAAAACAGAGAAATACGAGATAAACGTATATAACATGAATATATCTTAATATTATAGTGGATAATAACAACCCCCAACTGTAAATTATAAGGATATTAGAAGCACAGAGGAGTTCTCGTGAACCAGGCACAAGGCGAAGATGAGTACCTTTTATACAGGGCCACGTGAACTCCAAGGTGACGTCTAATATCTTATAATGTAGAAATATATATAGCATACATATTTTAACCTATATAAAACATTTCCACAGATAAATATATCGGCATATAAGCCTATACAGCTTACAACAATACTTGAAATGTATAATAAACAAAAAGATAGGAGGTTATCAGAATATATTATGGTTAAAATAGATATTGTTTTGTAAATAGATATTATAATACTATGGATTATAGGTCGGGGTGGATTGTATATATGCAAAAAACTAAGCCCACTTGTCACAAAAATCAATACGTAACCATACTTTACTTAAAAACACATTCAAGGAATTACAAAAACAAGGACACTTCCAATCCTTATTAAAGTGTATACAATCCACTGATAAAAACACATTTTGTCGTATGTTTTATTATGAAGTAAAGGAGCTTGTTTAAATCCCTTTCTGTTCTATAAAACCTGCAGAAGCCAGGATGAAGGATACTTGTCAGACTGTGCGGACGGAGCAAGTGATCAGGTCTGCAGGTTTTTATTTGAATAACAGGAGGAAGACCATGATCATTTACCCCGTTTCTCCCATAAAACTATATGCAAAAACAGTTTTTATCACGGAGATTACCCTTTAAGCCTCTAGACCATCTTGTTTTATTTTAAATCTTCTTTTATGTATCACCTCCTCTGCATTTCAGTGACCATCTTGTTCAATGCCTATATAGAGCAGTTATTGGTCATATCATACGGCCAATTTCACACTGTGGTACCCAACTGCTGGTACACATATCTCTGTTATCAATGGAGTTTACATGTTCATATAAATGATCCTTTAAACAGCGTTGGTCTTTCCCACCAACTACTGTTGCGCTACAACCACCAAGTTACAATATATTTAAAAAAATGCGAACGGACAGTTTTATATTCCTCTGAGTGTTCATTGAACTGAAAAAACACTTTGGCCTCATTTACCAGGTTTTGTTCTACCCGGTTAGCGCATTTTAACTCCATTTAGCCATTGATGCGCAGGTTACTTAAAATCCCCCGTGCATACGACGCTCGCGACTTCTAATTTGCAACTAGCGGGATTACTGGGATTTACCCACTTTCAAAATGCGATAATGTAAGCACCAAACAGGGACTTTCTTAGCTAGGCGATAGCAGTCTGGGGTTAAATGAGCCTGCTTTTTAAATTTACTTTCTGTAGATTAAATATCACAGAGAGTTTGAGAAGAACTGATGGGGAATCCTCAATGAGGGTGGTGAATATGACGTCGGGGATCCTGATGAGGTGCTAATTCACCAAAGGCCTTCATCAGAGTGCCCCCGCACCAACCTCACTGCCAGTTAGCTCAGGTAACTTGAACTTTCCCTTAATAGTTTGACAATCTTTACATGTATAGCTTTAAATGATACGCAGCTGTCCACATGCTCAAACTGTAAACTTAGGTGGCAGAGCAGTGTGGATGGGGATTGCCACTCGTCACATAACCACCACCCTTTTACTGCCTGGCAGTTTGGAAAACTGCAACTACAGAAGCCATGATCCTGGAACTCATTTTAAAGGTAGGAGTGTGCTATTTTTAGTAAAGGCCACATGTATGGAGTACCTAATTATTTTCCCATTAAGTGCTCCAACCAGCGGGTGGTCTATAAAATGGATCAATTGGACCTCTTGTTAACTCTGGAGTTATAACACCAACAACAGGGTTATTCAATAAAATTCTTATCGTTAAAAATGGTGTACTAATTTTGCCCCAACCATCAGATTTTATTAACATTTGAAAGCAACATCTATTGGGTTTGGGGCAACAATTAGCACCATTTATACGATAGAACTTTTATTGAAAACCCTGTAGTTTGTTAATAAGTCGCCATAACTTGTCTGTGGGTCACTACCATAAAAATACCAATCCAAAAGGATCGTGTAGACAGGGTCTGGGACCACCAACTCGCCACCAGCACATTACAACAATGACATGCAGGTGGTCCCGTGGCCTTAATAATTCACCAGTATTGGGAAAATTTAGTGACAGTCGACCATAGAGGGATAGTATGGCATACCCGAACTACTAGTGAGGCTGAACCTGTAGTCAGGGAGAAGCTGCCCAATGAGGCAGACATCACACTCCAAACCCTTAGAGGGGAAAAAGCGTGCAGTGTGCGCAACGTCTTTACAAGATGGAAATTGGACTGATCACGTTATTATGTAATCGTTGATGAATTCAGAGGGCTAAATGGAGGTAAAAACCTGATAGTATTGACTAATTTAGTTATGGGGGTGCGCGCAGGTCTGAGGGTAATAATCATAATGATCGGTCCTGACAGACTACCTTTCAGATTGCCTGTTGAGGAGTTCAGGGAATGGAATTTTTGTCCCACCCTTTAGATGGTGGTTTTTCTCGCCTCCCTGACAACCTGTTCTAGGTCAGGGTTAGAAAAGGCGCCAAAAAAAAAGAGGGTGACACTGCGTAAGGGTGGAGATCATTGCATACTTGAATTAGGGCGGGTATACGTAATGGCCTTGTCGACTTAATTTACTAGTGTCTATCGGGGTGTTACTAGAGACCACCCCAAATGTCACAGGGAGACGACTCCTGCGACTCCCGGGAGGGGGGGATACCTGGACTGGAGCTCCTGAATTATCATCTTATTAAACATCAAAGGGATTACAGTGAGTTACCTTTTTGGAGCAAAGGAACTCTTTTATCATCAATGGAATTAATTCTTTTTAATGGATCGAGATTTGACCACATATAAGTATTTTCATTTTGTATCCTTTATTTTACCATGCTGTTTTTCATGCTGGGTGTTAATTATTTTTGTAATCACTATTGCACCGGTTTTTGTGTTTTTCTTTTATTAAATGATATTCTATAAAAATCGTAAGCTGATGTCCCTATGCTTAACAGAACTAAGAATCCTGTCCTCTGAGACCGCTACATAGATATTTCAGTATTTTTCACATTTATAGACATAAGAGCTGTATCGGTTTCCACTGCCATTAGTATGTGGGTTTTGGCAGTATCCTATATTACCTGTCAGTGGTTATATGTCTGTCAACGTCCCTCAACCTGGTGTTGATCAGTGAGCTGGGTAAGCTCGGTTTGGTCGAGGTTAGAGCTTGTGTTTTGCACTGGTATCGGGTCTCCCACAGCCGTTAGTCAGTGGGTGGTGGCGTGTTGTAATACCTGGTAATTGGTATATGGTAAGTGCTGGCAGCCCTTAACTGTTTGGAACCCGGTGAGCTGGAACAGCTACTGTTTGGTCTGAGGTTGAGAGTGTAGGTCCGTCACACCCTGTTATTTCACATTCACACTGCCCTAGAAATCTGGCAACCCTGGTCCTGCCCTTAAGCATTATGCTCCTCTGTACTTTCATTACCTGTAAGGTTTGTATAATGCTCTGCTTTTACAAATTGAGGGGAAGCAGTGACAAATACATCTGAAGCAAAACAAAGTAGAGGGTCGCACTCCATATATTCTTAATATCAATATTCACTATGAGTGTGTGGTCACAAATTAAAACTTATTTAACTATTGGAGTGCGGACCCTCTACTTTGTTTGCTTCGGATGATTTGATCCTCTAAGGGTTGGTGGAGTTGGACGGCTAAGCACCCAACTTGACAGAGTGCAGAGGAACTGAATCCCTCTGTACATGCAAATAGGTCCATTAAGTAGGTTGAGATGGACTGTGACTGGGAACTTAATGTGTGCAGGTTGGGTGGGGGGAAGTGGGGGTGAAAGAGGGAGATGTAAATGGCAGGCACATTAATAGCAGATGGAGAGACAGAGGGGATATTTTTAAGGATAACCGACCTCAGTATGGTTGTTAACGCGTCAATGGCAAGCCTATGCTGCTGGTAAGTAGAGGGAGATAATTGCTGGGTTTACGACCCATGTTTGTTGCCAGGGTTAGTTCCTTGTGTACTCCTCAATAATTTGAAACATTTTAAAAGAGAAAGGGGGAACTAACCATAAGCATATTAATGCTTTTTTACACTTGTTTCCCCTCTTTATAAATTACATGCAGGAGGAATCAATGGAGAACACTGCTCCTCTGTGGAAAAACCAGAAAAATTCTGAGAACAAACAAATGTTTGCTTACTTAAAAACCTAGTGTTTTTTAGGGCTGTGAGGGGTCCCTAGCACTACAGCAAAACATGTAGAGTTTTTATAGGTTATACTAACAATATATGATATGAAGAGTCACAACGGCTCACACACTCATTGAATATAAAAATTTATCCATTAGATACACACAGCAAGCACTAGAAACATTAGGTGTCTACATTAAAAGGTTGAAAACAAGTTTATTTGTGTATATTCGTTAGCTATTAAAATGATAACCATTATTCAACATCAATGCGCCTAAACACATCAGCCTTATATTATATTAACTAAAATAAATATTTAGCAAAATCCAAGAATTTTTTTGTTGTAACAACACAATTGCAATTAAAATAACAATTGAATACAATGTACACAGTTTCTCTTAGAAATCACATTAGCACAGTCCCTGACACCTGTTTTATCTTCCTTAAAGCAATAACAAGTACAGATATATGTTTACTTTTCACTTGAATTGTATGGGGCGTTCTGAAAAAGAAAGGGAACATTGAAGAAACTCTAAGTTGGTGCTAAGCTAGAATTAGAACGGATTTGTGGTGCTTTGTTCTCAATCATTCAATAGTCTATGAAATGCAAATCTGCTTGGTCAAACTATCTTGACCGAGTAACTTTGTTTTATGAAAAATTGTTTCTTTATCTTAAAGGGCAAATATAATTATATTGGCTAAATCTTGAAACAGTCCAAGGAGGCAGAGGAGAGAAACCAACGCAGCAGCGTAGTATAGTGTGTCCTTTAAATAGCATGCAAACAGATCAATGCCAACTGAAATAAGCTTCAACCCCTTTCCTGCCCCAGGGGGGAAATATACAGAGAGGCAATGGAAGCTCGGACTAGACCGATTTAAAGAAAAAGCCCCTAATATACCAGGGACAGTTATAGTTACTCATTAATATGTTTGGATACAAAATATCGTATAAATGTGATATTAAACTTAGGGGAAGCAATTGTTGGGCATTACTTTACCACTATTCCCCTATAATTCCTGTTTATACACATTCAACGTGTTTGTAAATGGATTATGGTGATTGCTTGTGTACATCTTTCTATTGGGCCGGCAGGACCAACACCGGCAAATGTCAAGTTAGGTAAAGTATTTCCAATGACTTGAAAACCCAGAGTGCGGAACGATTGGTACTGAGAGGTATTTTTATTGGGGGGTAGATGGAAATGTGAGAGAAAGCATTTTTGGGACTCTTCTAACACTCAGAAGATCACATGTATCAAGATATAAGATCTCTTTGTGAAAATTTGCTTTGCATTAATAAGATGATAAAAGGTCCAGCGGGGACTGTCCTCTGTTCCATATGACCCTAGCAAAAAAAACAAAAAAACCACCAAATTGAAAACGTCTTGGCCTGGCTTAGTCAGTTCATTATTTGTATATTACTTTGTTAAAGTACTTCATATCTAATATGTCAGGCTCAGAAACCCAAAAACACTTATGTACATCAAGAAATTATATTATGTAAGTTAGTAACTTACAATATCAATTACATAGTTACTTGGTGTTAAAGTAACAATAATATTCACCTTTCTTAAGATTCCTGGGAAAGAGAATCAGTAGAGCAGTATTCAAATGTTTCGTTACTTGTTTGTAATTCATTTACAACACCTCCTAGTTTCATTCATGACGGTATCATTTTGCCGTACCCAAAAAAAGATACAGCTAAAAAAAACACCATGGTTATACAAATCCTGTCTCTGTCAAACAAACCCCCAAATGTGATACCCCCAAAAAGGAATCCCAAAATAGGAATAAAAAGATCCACTACAATGTACCTAAATGTGGGTGGAACTCCTCCGGTCCCCCGTCCACATATAGCTTGTGCCGACCCGTGTATATACACACTGGGATCCACCTGAGGTCGAAAGCAATCGTAATGAAGGCACCGTGTTGCCGAGAGTCTGTGCTCTTTCCTCAATCCGACCGATACGGGTCACCAATCAGGATCACAGCCGTCCAAAGTCAGGATTCAACAGTGTTGTACGTCTACCTAGATACGTACTGCACGCACTTACTACGCGTTTCACTCGAATAGTTCCTCAGTAATGAACATGCTGATCCCCCTCCTTTTAAGGGTTGCCCTCAGTGCCTCATGGCTTCAACTGCGGAACGTTACAATTTTACTCAGAATGTCTCTGATTAAGGTGACTCTTCGTATCCATAATTCTTATTTCCATTGTTTATTTTGTAGACTTTGAGATATTACATTTTTTGTGTGGATTGGCAGCCATCACCAGCCTCTGCACTTCCTCGCTCTCTGAAACTGTCAGTCAATCTGTCCTTGTGTCTCCTACTTCCCCTTTGCAGCCCCCCTGGTCCCTCTCACGGCATGAACCCATGTCCCTCCAGTGCATGCCCCCCTTGAACCATTATCTTACAGCCTCATGGGCAACGGCCCACTACGCAGGTGCCTAAGCCACGAGCCCCCACTCGCAAATGCGTACAATCCCCGCCCTCCAGTAATTGTGGATCCTAAGCCCCGCTCACGCATGGATGCCTAAGCCCCACCCACTTACAGCGTGCCTAAAGCAACGCCCACTCGCGCAGGTCCGTGGTTACTCAGACACAGCACCCTCCCTAAGCGTTCTCTGTCCAGACGGTTCACACACAGAGAGAAGAGGGACTTCGCTGGTCGCTCCCTCTACACTGAGCGAGTCTGAGCTGTGTCGCGTGGGCACTGTGCAGACGGGACCAACCCAGGAATGTCACAAGTCACCTCCCCACCCTTAACTTTACTGGTCAGTTCATTTCTGTATATCTGGGCTGTGGAGCCGTAGAAGGTGGTATGATGCTCGTTTTAAAGGTCGGAAAGGGTGGCTTCCCCTTTAAAACAAATGCAAAAAAGGGGTCATACAATCAAAATTTCTGGTGCACTTTTATATAGATCACAACTAAGAAGTGATACCTGGGCAGGTTTCATTTAAGATGCAGACTGGACAATCAGAGACCGTGTAGAAAGAAAAGAAAAACTAAATGTCTTATTAATACATAAGATAACTGGATCCAGTGATTCTTCTTACTGCCATTGGAGTCACGAGAAAAAAAATTCTCTTTAGACTGTTTTTTTCTGGTCTCTGGTACCAACTGTTGGCAGCATTATAACCAGGGTAAAAAGTTGTAATAGACGGGCATATGTCGTTGTTTTAGCCTTACTAATATGTGTTCAGCATACGGATCTCACTAGTAAGACTGTCAGAGGACTAGTCACGAACTTCGAAATCCTGGTCGCTGCGAGGAGTCGCTAATTTTCGAAAACAATTTGAAAATTCGAAAATCGCAGCGGACCCATGAAAAGAAAATTCCCTTGTGAAAAATACTAGATTTTCGTATTTCGCAATTTTCGAAATTACGGTTTCGCGTATTTTCGAAATTTTTGAAAATACGAGAAAACTAGTATTTGAATATTGTATTTTTGAAATGCGAGTAAGTATCCTGGAAATTTCCGAAAATTTTCGAAAATAACTTATTTATAAAATAAGAGGAAATCTTGGCATTTTCGAAAATTTTCGAAATTACGGTGTTTTTTCCGTATTTTCGAAAATTCGAAGATCGAGAAAACCCTAACTTCGAAAATTGATAAAAATCCGCGAATCGGAAGTTCGAAAAGCGGAAAAATCCGGAAAAATCCGCGCCGTTCGTGATGGGATAACTCCAAGCGGATCCGCCCCCAAAAACTTAAAAAGTTTTAAGAAGCTGCCCAATCTTACTTAACTTCCCTCTCAACCTCCGACGCACTGCCCGGTTGCTTTCAATCACCTGAAAGCTGGTGCGGGCATGACAGACATGGCTGCGCTCTCAGAATGCCGGGGAGAGAGGGGAAGGTAAGTAGATTCGCGGGGACTTTCTATAAAATGTTTTCTTAGCGGTCGAGCTGGGGAAAGAAAACCTAATATAGTGCAAAGTTTCTATGCTAGGGGGAGGGATCGCAAACGGGAGAGAGAGGGAGGAGAATGGAGGGGGAGGGAGGGGAGAAGGGCTGCAGTACGCGATGCCAAACTCTCCCGGAGGTGAGACAGTAACAGAGCTCCGGTATATGGACTCTGCTATCCTCCTGTGTTGCACGTTTTGGGACGTTAGGGGGGACTACAGGAGAACCATTGGAGCTGGTGATTTGAGTAAGGATTAAACTACACTTACATGGTGGGGCCAGTAATGGGGGGGGATATAGTTTGGGGGGTGGGAATGCCTTTAAGTTAAGTTTTCTTATAACGGATGCTAGAATGGTTTTAAAAACATGCTTTGGGAACACTTTACAAACTAACTCTAAGGTACCTGTCCTGTCAGACCAGCCAAGGCAAACTTCACACATTAGTCCTCTGCTTTCAAAATATTAATGGAGTTAGAGTACTTATATCTTCCCATGTGAAGTGTTCAGTCATTACCGTTTCCAAAAGGTTAGAAGGGCACCCTTTCGTTTAAAGGGAGAACTTTGGGGCATATAATTCTTTTCACAAAACACTTGAAGGAATGAAAAATATACCGGGGAAGGGATAGATAGAATGTACTTTCTACCTCCCAATATCATTTTCTATAGGAGCGGCGCGCCCAAAGAAACGGTTTTCTGCCCAGGGCTTCCTGAGTGCGTTAGCACTAATCTTAATACTGAGAAGATCGGGCCAAACCGCGGCAGAGTAAAATTGGGTATGTGCTGGTAGTTCCTACATTGAAGCATATTGTGAGGTAGGAATAATCAATGGCTGCGGGAAGCCGTCCTGCCACTCCCGGTAATGTTGTCATTACAAAAAAAGTTCATACCATTGCAGACTAAGTATGAGTCCTGCGAAATGAGTACATTTGCCTGTAACTGTGCCACAACTGGCATGATAAGCGAAGGTTAAAAAAACGACCTAAGATAAATAGTGCAACATCTTCCATGTAATGCGAGCCAAAGCATTTCCACATTTAAAAGAATGAAGAAATTGTTTCTCCTTCTGTGGGTGTGGCAAACACTGTAGAAGACCCTCTCTCATTTTCATCTGCCAGTCCATGCAGTACGAGTCGTCTTTCTCACACAGCCCTTCAATTAAGAGAGAAAAGTGCTTTATTGAGGCATTAGTATAGAGATACAGTAGACACCAACACACTAACATTACTTTTTCTTTAATAATTGAACTATTCTAATGTGGACCTTTTACGTATATACACTACTGTTTACTTTGTATTAATAATGTGCAGTTATGTTGCTCTGTTAAATAATAAAGTTTCATTTGCCTTTTATCAAAACATTGTAATAGACCTTAGGAACCTCAAAAGATTTTTTTTTCACCCAAAAATAACTACCACCCCCCAAAAGTGGACTTTTTTAGTGTTTCCATACTTACATCATCAAATGCCATCAACTCCTGAGATATACCTAATTTAAAAGGGAACCGGTGTGGTCACAAAAATGACTTAGGTAACTTGATAGGAATTTTTTGCCCTCCCTGAGAATTTTTGCAATTCTTTTCATTGTTTTATTTGCATAGTTTTTGAGATATATTTACATTTTTGTGTGTGAATATCTGCCATGCGTGTCTCACACTCCGCCTTGCAACACCCCCTGGTCCCGCAGTCCGACGCTCAGTGGACCCATGGTCCCCCGTTGCAGGTGCCCCCCTGGCCCATTCTCTACAAGCCCCATTGTGCCACGCCCACTCGTGGGTGCATGAAGCCGCCCACACATGAGCACACAAGCCCTGCCACACTCCCAGGTGCAACAGCCCCCGCCCATTCCATGGGGCTATAGGCCCCTGCCCACCACGGGTGCCGTTGTGGGCCACTCAGACTCCTTACCTATACTCTGTATCAGGACTTCACACAGCAGGAGAAGAGGGACTGTCCGTCTACCTCACACCTGAGGTAGTCTGAGGCTGTGCTTGGCCGGCGGCACGTGCATGAGAGCCTCCTTAAGCAATGTCACTCATGTCAGCCTCCCACAACCATTAACTTTCTGGTAGAGTATTCTTTATATCTTGGGCTGTGGAGGTAGCACCGTATATGTGGTTGAGTGGCCTCGTTTGTAAAGGAGGAAACTGTCTCCTTCATTTAAAATTTCCCCTTAAAACACAGATGCTCCCGTGCCAGAAGCCGCGTCCAAGCCCGGTATGAGGGTGGCACACAGAGCAGATGTGTCCTGTAAGCCGCTTTCCGGGGTATCGACTGTTTTTTATGTGTGATGGATGATTTAACCATATAACAATACAGCCCTTTTTCAACAGAAATCTCCATAGCAACCCAAAGAATTACCTGCCTAATGTGCCGTTTTATACATGATTCTAACATAAAAACACCCAATTATTCATATATTCAAGAGATACAAGCCTCAAACCCATTAAAAAAATCACATTATTGAGGATGTAAAGGCTGAAATCCAAATTTTTATTTCCAGACGTGGTTTACAAGATGACCCAAGAATATGCAAAATGGTTCGCAGGTCAGACCATCTGGTGTGGTCACATTCCTGGTGTTGATCCTTCGTCTCACCAGTGGTTAAACCTGTTTGAACAGCTGTGGCGAGCAGCCCTCCTAGGTCTTCACCTAGATACAGTGACAAAGAAAACTATGGTGGAGGTCAGTATATTGATATTTTTACATTGGTGCAGATTGAAAAACATCTTTGATAAGCCTCTTCCCTACCACGAAACAGGCTGAGTCAGTGAAGAAACAAAGGCAGAGTTGCCTCACAACCATTATAACTGGCTGCAGTGGTTTCGCAGTTTTTGCTAGCATTACTTTGTTGAGCGCTACCGAAAATGGGGCCTCCTTGTTTTGTTACATGGAATTGATCTGGGGGGCATAGGATAAAAACGTACGGGGGTCAATGTGGGCTCAGGTAGTCAGAGGCATTTAGGAAGAAGGATGCGCAGCCTCACTCTTCTATGAAAGTGTAATGCCCAGGACATTATTCTTATGGCGTAACCAGACACATCTCGGCCCCCTCGTTTCCTATACTTTCCTTCAGCAGGTTGCCGCACCTCATCAGCGGGGTGTCGGCTGGAACCACGCACTGATAGGTACATGTGTTATCTAAGAAATTCCAATTGCAGTTGGTTCTCCTCAGGTAAATTTCGGTACGAATGTTGTTCTGCGGAGTGTACCCACCCAGACCGTTTAGATGTTAATGGGTTAAAGCAACGCCCTACTGCCTTTTGTCCATTCTTCGCCAGGCAAGGACACCGTGAGCCATGCAGCCATGGCTAGACCTTTACCTAACAGGCGGAGCAAACTATACAGTCCTGGTTTCCTGACGAGGGGTGATTGATATTGCCACTCCATTTCAATATACCACCCTCTCCCCTTTCAGCTCCCAGTTTAAAAATCTGCATGCTTACATATCTGATTTTGAGGTGAAAAATGATCATGAAAAATGTAACAACACGCATATGCTGGCTCGACGTTGACTTGAGCCCCCTTTTTCCAATTTAAGAGTGTCCCTAGTTTTTTCTTGCCCAACATTACAGGTTATATATGTCTTAGGCACAAAAGAGGAAGGGAAATTCTTACTCACTCCCCACCTTTCACTGCAAAGGTAATCGGTAATGACGACATCAGTAAGGGACAAAGTCCAGGGTGCATTAGCGTCCTGTCGATACATGCTCTGAGTTTGTAAGGCAAGCAGGTTGTCTGAAGCCTTAATGGCAAACTCGAGACATCCAGTCTGCTTTCTGCCTTACTTCCTACTCGTACTGCTTCCCTAATGACTATGACATGGCACTCAGGGACTGTGCTATCCGTTATACATTTCTTGAGTGGTCACTGCCGGGGGTTACGTATGTTACGTTTCCTATAAATAGTCATACCTAGGTACTACTATCGATAGTTTGAATATTTTGGTCATCAGCATGAAAGATGTTACAACTTTAAAGAACCAAAATTGCAGGCTGACTCCATAGATTAAAATGCAAGTAATTGTCTTATTAATCTCTGCTCAATGTCAGTAGGGTGAACCAGTAACTTTGCCCTACTAAGAAACTCCTCTCGTAATTAAGCAAACCAGGTTATACCCGTGGTCTCTTGGTAGGGTGTGCCGCCCGCCTCGAGCAGAACCGAGCAATAACAATTAGGATTACAGTCGATGCACACTGGATGGATTTCCTATTGTCAGGCTGTAACTTGACGCGGCATTCAACCTCTGTAATCATTTTGGTGTCCCTATTTAGTCAAGAAAGCGTGTTTAAAGTACTTAACCTTCTTTTGGATTAAAAATCGATTCACTATGATTCACGGTCTTCCAAACTCCCAGTTGACAAGGTTAAAAATGTATCCAGCTCATCAGCATAACTTAATGGCAACATAAGATTGCACTGAAACCAACCTTCAATACTGATAGGACAATAACAGGGTGTATTCAATTAAAGTCTTATCGTTTACAATGGTGCTAATTTTGCCCCAACCATAAGATGGTAGTTCAAAGGTTTAAATAAGTTTTCTGATTGGTTGGGGCAAAATACACATTTTAAAGATTAAGAACTTTTATGGAATCTCCATGCTAGTGTTTGCCTGCAGAGTACTCCTCATGGGAAGGGTGACTCATGCATGGGAGTGTCATACCCATCACAATTCAAATTTACAAAACCTATGAAAGAGGACCTAAAAATTGGCCAATCCTTAGTGAATTCAGGGTTCAACTTTTTGGCAGGAGTCTGAGATCTCAACATGACATCAACTTATACACAAGTCTGCTTCTAGTGTAGGACTTGGTGCCCTTTTTCGGCGACGTGGCGTGCGATGAGAAATGGCCTCGAAGCAATG
The DNA here is from genome assembly GCA_019447015.1 of Hymenochirus boettgeri. NCBI lineage: Eukaryota > Metazoa > Chordata > Amphibia > Anura > Pipidae > Hymenochirus > Hymenochirus boettgeri. The sequence goes on along the minus strand of CM033476.1, from coordinate 67,990,564 downwards.
GACAAAGGTTCCCTATTCTAGGAGTTCATGTTCTAGAATTGCTTCCAAACTTGTTGGCCTAACCCCTTTGGGGGTCTGAATTCAGAATAAAAGAATTATCTCTGGTGTGAGTACATCAGTGTTGTTAATGTCCATACAAAGGAACAAACTTCCTCAATCCCCGCGGATAGTGGTTTTGCAAGTGCCTCAACTAAATGTATGGTTTAGGGCAGACACGCTGGCTGGGGTCAATAATCAATCGCGATTTCTTATCTCATTTCCATTTTTCAGGAGTTTCAGAGCTATGCCGCGGTAGCCGAGAGGAGGGTCATGCGGTGCCACCATACTTGTGGATGCCCTGGCTTCCGCCAGCTGGGCCCCCTAATTCGTGTATAGTCATGTCACATGGTACACAGCGTGCCTGAGGCAGTACCATTACACAAACAGGGGTAAGTTTATTGATTGACTGGCATACCTTATTTCACCAGGAGCAGGAGTTTTTGGCAATACAGCGGAGAGAAAACCTGGCCGCCTTGTCCTTCTATTCCGGTTTTTTCCAATGGGACGGACATTTACCAGGAGTTTGCTGGTAACACAAATACAGTTGGACACGAGGCACTTTACTTATCTCTGTTTTGTTAGGCACCTGCACTTTGGACACTTGGGGATGGCCTGACCCACAAGAAAATAAAGTTTTTTGCACACAAACTAAGTGTGGAAGTTTGTAATATATTTTTAATACGTTTTATGATATTGTTAGGATTGAAACTTTTTAAAACACTTTGTTACGTTTTATCTTTTCTTTATTCAAAGTTTATAGAAAGTCCATCTGTCTATTCCATACATCACAGGTGCCCCAGGTTAGTATCAAATGATACCTCGGATTTTATTAGCAACAACATTATGGTTGTTATTGTTTCATTGACGTTCACAGCTTCAAGTTCTTTACAGTGAGAACGTAAAGATGAAATGAAAACGTGGAACTGTCTTCACAGATGTGTGTAATGGCAAGTTCATTGAATGGCTTAAAGTGGGCTAGATAAAGTTTCTAGAACTAAGTAACTGTAGTTTGATCAGATAATATATACATGGAGTGTTTAATACATATACGGTAGATTCTGGTTTGGTACAGGGATACTACTTTAAATATTGAGAAATTATGGGTATTAATACATATACTGTAGTTCTGGTGGTACAGGATACTATATAATGTGAGAATTACTGGTATTTTATACATATTACTGTAAGTTCTGTTGGTACCAGGATACAATAATATATTGAGAATTACTGGTATTAATTACACTATAACTGTAGTTCTGGTTGTAACAGGGGATACTATATATATTGAGAATTAACTGGTATTAATACATATACTGTAGTTCTGGTTGGTAACGGAGATACATTATATATATTGGAGAATTACTGGTATTAATAACATAACTGTAGGTTCTGGTTGTACGGGGATACTGATATACTTGAGAATTACTGGTATAATACTATAACTGTAGTTCGTTTGGTACGGGATACTATATAAATTGTTGAGAATTATCTATATTTATACATATACTGTAGGTCTGGCTGGTTGGTACAGGATTACTATGATAATATTGAGAATTACTGGATTACTACATATACTGTAGTTCTGGTTGGTACAGGGATACTATATACATATTGAAGATTACTGGGTATAATACATATACTGTATTATCTTGTTGGTACAGAGGGATATATATTGATTGAGAATACTGGTATAATACATATTACTGTAGTCTGGTTGGTACGGAATACTATATAATCTTGAGAATTGGTATTAATACATATATCTGTAGTTCTGCGTTGGTAAAGGATGACTATAGTTATGATAGTGTAGAAGTTATGGTATTAAATACAATATACTTGTATTCGTGTTGATCAAGGTACTTCACTTCCCCCTTTTATAGCTGTTTTTTTTTTTGTTGCCTTCCTCTGGATTACACTGTTATGTAGGGTGTAAACAAGGATGGTATAAAGGTTGGACTGATGGACGTATGTTCTTTATTCAACCTCAATTACTATGTAACTAGTAAGAGCACCTCACCTGAAAAGCACCAAAGGTTGAACACACAAGAATTTTTAATATATATCCCTTAAGCAACCATATCAGAAACGTTAAATTATTTTGAACACAAGGAAATAGTTTATATGTGGCCATACCTACTAAAGGTTACTTGCGAATAGTAATACCTACTGATACTTGATAGATGGAATATACAATGTTAAACTGTATGTAGATATTATATGTTACATTCAATACATTTGTTTATTATTGTCAGATTTGTCAACTGTTGAGGTACATACATTTACATTTAGGGTTAGGCCCAACAGGCTTTCATTTTAACCACATCTGATTGTGTTTGCGATCCGATTGTGTGTTTTAAAAATAACACACTAGTGTGACCCCATTGGAGTGGCCACACTAGGTGCTCTAGGGCTGTTTGCACTGTGATCGAAAAGAGCTGTGATCACATTTTTGGTTGCCAATTTGCACATGCTCCTACCACCAGAAATGCACAGTGACGCATTGCAAGGGGCCACCAATGGTTGTACGATTGCTTAGTACGGGCCCACACAAGGCCGTCACTATGCCAGTTACACTCTAACCCGCGTCTTCTGCTGAAGTCTTGTGCTTCATATTCAGCGGCCTAATGGGGAGGGCCATGACAGAACATAAAAGTACGGTAATTTACCACAACTTCTTACACTTCCCATGCGTCTCCCGGTCTCCCCCATTCTGGCCTATTTTTCGGACATGGCTTCAAGTATTAGCCAAGTATAAGCCAAGGGTCAGCTTATAGTCTGGAATTTTAAAAAATAAAACACCTCGTCTATACTTGAGTAATTTTACTATAGGAGATATAATAAAGTTATTCTATGTTAAAAATGGTCTAATTTTGCCCATCCAATCAAATGTTAGCTTAAATGTTAGAGCGAAAACTTTACTTTTAAAAGAACATCTTGCAAATACAAGTTTTGTTAGGGTGTACTTATCCTTTAAGAGTTGTCGTAAATATGTTTGTGCACAAAATTTGCAAACTTGGACGAGGACCAAATTCTAAAAAATGTTATAGAAAGTTACTGAATGAAAACAAGTAGTAGAACAAGGTAAAACAAATTTAGTATAACAGTAAGTTTAACACTTACCAGAGCGAGAAAGACAACAATCCTAGTAATGCCATAGGACCGTCCATGTAACTGCCTTTACAGCCACTAAAGGTTAAAACAGATGCTGTATGCTCCCATGAGGATCATAAGCGGCACTGTTCTCCAGAAGCCACTTATTTGGATAACTTTGATGTGAAAGTTTACACTTATGTTGAATATTTGCCCCCCTTATCTAAGAATATAAAACTAAAACAAGGATCTAGCAAAATAAAAAAAGTATCTCTTTTCATATATCAAAGGGGTACTGTATATACTGTTAAACTTTGAAGGGGCGTTGTGAACCTCTGGGTATAGTAACAAAAAAAACAAAAAACTTATTGTTACATAGTTTCATAAAGGACAAACATTTTCTCACATAGCTCTGCTATATATGTAGGCAAGTCCAGCTAAAAAACAAGTAAACTTTTAAGAATGCTTATTACCCCCTAAACCTACATTTTCGCAGTTCCTAGTTCAAAGTGTCCCCACTACTTAATCTGACCTGACCGTCCCTTATGCCATAGAACGTTGATGCTTTTAGGATACTTTCATAAAAAATGAAAGAAAGAATGATTCAAGTTAGAAACTTACCTACCCTTTGGCAAGTAAAAACCCCCCCCCCCCACTTAAATATCCATTCTCCCACATGTCCCTGAAATCAAAACACTCTGCTATATGTATGGGTGCATGGTGCATACAGCACCATGGCAACCATCTAGCTCAAATTTCACGATTCACAAGTGGCAATACATGAAAAAATCAAAGTACTCTGCAATTTGAACAGCCTCCACTTGTTTCAAAGTGAAACTCCCCGGTTACTCAGAAATTACTCCACAAACCATAATTTATTGTAATGGTTACACCCCTTTACAACCTTCTACAGCCTACATAACGATGCATCGTTCATACATACATGAAGAATTCCAAACACAGTAATCCATAGAACTTTCAGGGAGATCAATAAAAGTCTTATCTTAAAATGTGCTATTTTAAAGACCCCAACATTCAGAATTATTTAAATTGTAAGCTTACATCTGATTGTTGGGGCCAAAATTGCACCATTTTAAACATAAGAACTTTATTGGAATAACCCAGTTTATGTTTTTTAGGAGATTGTGAAATTAAAATAAGAGATTCAAATGTGGACATCCTAACTAAAACCACTTGAAGTAAAAATAATTAACACATGTCAATTAACATAGGCACCTTGGGGCACAAGATATGGCAACCAAGTAGCATCAAATGGCACCATGCACAAGTGCAATTAACATGAATAATCAAAGTGACTTCCTGTAATTTAACGAGCTTCAATTTTTCAAAGGAGAACACTCCCAAACTTGAAAATACCCCCAAAAAACATAATTTTTATATACACACCCTTCAGCTTCATATTTGGGCTAGGCGTTCTATAAATAACAATGAAGAATTAATACAGATGCCGCTTTCAAATGTTAAATAACATCTGATTGGTTGGGGCAAGATTAGCACTATTTTAAACGGTAAGAACTTTTATTGAATAACCCTGTTAGTCTATTAAAATAAAAGACTCAAATCTTTCATTTAACCCATAAGGGATTAGGGAGATGACTATTCAGTAGCAATTATCATTCAGGAATTTTTCAACATACTTACCAGAATGCTACATACTAAACACAAAGCCTTATATTATACTAAGTGAATTATTATTATTATTATGGATTTATATTGCTATATTATACTAAGTGAATTATTATTATTATTATGGATTTATATTGCACCAACATCTTCCGTGGCGCTTCACAATTACATAGTCATACATTACATGCAGGGTAATACATGTTATAAAAAGTCATACATATTGCATAAACAGGTAATACAAAATATGAGTAAACAGAGTGAGGAGTTTCTTACAGAATATACTTTTTTTTTATTTAATGTGCTTAGTAAGAAGGTGCAGGGTTAATGCCTTGGGAAATTTAAAGGGTCACTAAACCCCCCAGAATTATTAAAAAAAACAAAACAAAAACCTCTATAATTTACTAGGAGATTCCGTATTGTTTCATCATTGGCCAAGATAGCGGCAGAAGATATGTGATACTGCAGCTTGGCACTGTGCTCTTCCCGGTAACAGCCTTTGGTATGCCCCCCCATGTAATGACGCAGATCCTATGTTTCAATGTGCGTGCGCATAGCGGTCTGATGGAGGGGGGAGCCAGAGTGGGGACTGTGCAAAGCTGCAGGATTGAGGATTTCAGATGCTATATTGGCTTTGCGATACAATGTCAAGAGATCGGACCAAGTGCTCCTATCTCCTTGGGAATTGTAGTAATGTTTAAATAAATACAAGCGAGGGAGAAAGGAAGTTTGCTGTTCTTTTAAGTGCAGTTACGTCAGCTGTGCAGGGTTACATGTTTGCTTTTTTCTGCATATTAAGGGAACTAAGTCTTTGCACAGCTTTCTTACAAGAACTTTTTTTAAAATGATATAAATACAATTTCCCCTTTGCACGTGGGAACTAAATGATTTTCCCTTTCCATGAATAATGAAATACCTTCCTTTCTATTGTAATGATCTAAACTCATCTGTGATAACATCCACCCAGTATATTGGATTAATATTGTTTGTTTACCGTTGGCTTTCAGACTCTGCACGCAGTTTGCACTACATGGTTGTGTGAGCAAAGTGAAAGCTGGACTTTAGCACTGTCCCCTAAAAAGATATGAACAGCTGAATATCTTTACTTTCAATTTCGTGACTGAGTAGGATCAGTATGGAAGGGAGGGAATTACTTAGGCTAGGGGTGGGATATGAGCCCCACCCCATGTGAGCAGTTGTGCTGTCTTGCACTATGAATTGTATGGGAATAATGGGGAGTGAGTCTAATCTGGTAATTCTCTCCCTACAGGGATTACTGAACGCCGAGGAAGTTAAAAGAGGTGATTGTGTCCAATAACTTGACAAATATGAACTTTTTTAATTTGGGAAAAATATATTCATGCCAATTCATTGTTGGTTATTTTGTGGTCTTGATGTGGGACACAGTTATCCCTTTAAGATATACAATGTTCCATAGATCTGCGCATTATCACCTTCCCACTCTAGTGAGGGGCGTAGGCCAGTGATGATGTCATTGAACACCATTGATGTTAAACTATTCAGTATAGAGCTGTGAGGGTCAAGCATCTAAGGCGGGAGGAGGAACAACCTGCAGTGTTCCTGATGTTTTGAAACCATTGCAACCAAGGACTGCGGAGTTTTAGTTTTCAAACGTCAAGAGAACTGCAGGTTGCAGATCCTATTTAGGCTTCCTTGTAAGGACAGTGGGATTGAGCATATCTGATATGTAAGGGAACTACAAGTGCAAATTAGGGAAGGGAAGAGGGTAACTGTTTCTGTACAAAACTGAGACCAAGCAAAGTATTGCAGCATGCTGTGTCAGTCAAAGCACAATTACTGAAAGCAAGGAATAGCGAACACTTAATACATTCCTTACCAGGGCAGCAGAGCCCTTCCCATGGGTATTGTATCACTTTATTGCTAAAAATACTTAACCACAGGGATCCAGGTGACAGGGGTGGAGTTTTTCGTTCTGTTATCTTTTAATTCATATCATTCATGGGACCATTATTAAGGTGCAGAAATAGATTTTATTTGTTGTGTGGAATAGGTTGTATAGTGACTGGACCAAAATTTCATCCCTGCTCTTTCCTCAATTGATGCACTTTGTCTTGCCTGGAGCAGGAAAGGGGAAAGAAGAAACTATCATGAGCCACACACATTCTGTGACTGCGTACAATCAATCATCTTTCCTTCCCTTTTGCATTTGTTTTCCTTTTTTGTTGTTTATTGTTTTGAAAATCCTCCTCCCCAGCTGGAGAGCCTTTGTATCAAATTGCTTAGGCCTATAACCAATGAATTTGAAAAAAATAAAAAATGACAGAAAAAAAATTGCAATCATTCGCTACCAAGAAATGCTTTCTCGGTTATTCAAATTTACAAAAAACGGATCATTTTATCTGTGCAGTCACTTGTGTTATTTGCAGTTAGTGTTCAACTGTGTGTGAACACAAATAAAATGGCCCAATTGGATAGCTCATGTATGAGCAACTGTACTTGTACAGGACCTACCCACCTAGGGGCCTCATCCCAAGCGAGAATTTAGATCATTCTGGTGGTTCTATCTGATGTAAATTGTCCCTCATATCCTATACAAAACCTTAGTTACTAGGCATGCCAAGTATTGTGCAAATGTATTGTTTAGTGGAAGGCCTGCTTAAAGTAGGTTTGGGACAGAAATATGTAGATATTGTGCACGTTGTATACCTGAGCTTCAGATATGGATTATCTTTGATTGGTCACATATTTTAAAATGTTTACCAACTGGACCACATTCATTCCTAGTTTCAATATCTCTAACATGTTCCAATAAGTGATTTAGGGGAACGTGTGGTGAAACTATGTATTGCATAGACAGCAAGTGCAAATTAACAAGTAGACGGACATGATCTACAATGCAATTATATACTGCTGGATCATGTACCCTTACCCATTAGTGAACTATGAAATTATCAGATTTAAATATGTAATTGACTCTTTGGGGGATGAAATTACACCCTCGTTTAAAGATCTCTTAATTGGGGGTCTTGTTCCAAAATGGGTAGAATTTTGATGACCCTATAAATGAGCACTTATACTTATTGTGAAGAAAAATTCCTTGATGACCCCATTATTTCATTTCCTGTTTGTGTGAGTACCCCATATCAAATGTCTCCTCTTTACCTTTTGTGGTCTTATTGAATGCTCTATTCACGACCCTTTTGCTGTAACCCCTTCCTGAAATCATCTACTCATCGCTTCTGTGCCTTATTAAATGAATCCATTTGCTTTGTAACATTGGCCGTATTGGTATTGCTCACAGGCAGTGGGGTGATGACTAGAATCTGCTTGAGTAAAGCGTGTGTGATTAAGCTATCCTCTGTACTTCTTACATAAATCCAGATAGTTAATGGATGTCCCTCCAAGCAGGAAGTAAACCTCAAATTATATAAATTGTTGTCAAGCTTCTCCAAGAAAACTGTACAAATTCAATCGGGTACCCTTCCACACAAACAAATCGTTCCTAAATACATGAATTTGTGACACGTTCATACAGCCAATTTCTAAGACTAAAAATTGCACAACAGTGGATTCAGTTAATAAGACACAGGAGCGAATGGTACAAGAAAGGGGTTAAAGCAAAAAAGGGTCTGAATAAAGTCATCAAATAAGACTAGAAAAGTAAGGATGGATTGATATGGGGTACTCACAGGACACAAAATAATGGGTCAATCAAGGAGATTTCTTCACAACGAGATATAGAGCTCATCTTAAACAGGTTATAGGGTCATCAAAAAAATTTACCAATTGGAACAAACCCCCAATTAAGAGAGATCTTGAAAACAAGGATACACAATGGAGGATTCAGTATCACACCAGCTTCCCTTTGACGCATATCATCATAACTCCCTTTAACATGTATCACACCAACTTTCCTTTAACAGTATCACACCACTTCCTTTAACGCAATCGCACCAACTTCCTCGTTAAGGCATATCGCACAACTTCCTCTTTGCGCGTATTGCATTAACTTCCATTAGCACATGTCGCATCAACTTCCCTTAGTGGCCTATCGCATTAATGTCAAACTTTAGTGCGTGTATGGCATCAAACTTCCCCTTTAATGCCTATCGTATTTAAAAGGACAGTTATGAATGAATTTGAAGTTTGAATTATGAATATTGTTAAATGTTTAGTGTTGTGGCTTCTAGTTATTCTACATATTCTCTCCCTTGGAAATATCAGTTGGTTTCATGACCCTTTCCCATTGGTCCTGCTGTTGACATTAGTGAGCGACATTCAGGTTGTAACGGTCCTTCTTCCCAGGATGCACCACATCCATGGACTGTCCTAACAGTAATTTCTACTGATGGCTGTTGGATGGGTCAAAGATGCTCAGATCTCTACTGAGCACTGAATCAACCAGACGCTGGTCAAGGGCTTAAGAAGTCAGTATTGCGGTTGCATTTATTTATAGACAGACAAAATGCTGAATGGGCAGATTAAGGTCATTGGGATGAAAAAAAGACTGCCTTTTTTTCTGAAAAGTATATGTATTTGCACTGAAACTACCCTTTAATGTCAACTTTAGTGCGTTATGGCATCAACTTCCCTTTAGCGTTTAGCGCATCGATTTCACCTATAGCGTTGTATTGCATCAACTTCCCTTTAACAGGGTATTGCATCAACTTCTCCTTTAATGCGTATCGCATCAACTTCCCTTTAGCACCTATCGCATCAATTTTCCTTTAGCGGCATATTGCAATCACTTCCCCTTAAGCAGATGTATCGCATCAATTCCCCATCAATTTCCCTTAGGGGGTATGGCATCAACATCCCCTATAGCACGTACATATCCACTTCCCCTTTAAAGCATATTGCATCAACTTCCCCTTTAAGCGTATCGCATCAACTTCCCTTTAGCGCGTATTGCATCAATTCTTTTAAAAAGCGTATTGCATCAAACTTCCCCTTTAGCGCCTATCGCATCAACTTCCACTTTATCTCGTATCGCATTAATCCCCCTTTAGCGTATATATTGCATCAATACCCCTTTAGCGCGGTGTTGCATAACTTCCCTTAGTGCCATATCACATCAATTTCCCTTTAGGTGTATGGCATAACTTTTCTTTAGCATGCAGCGCATCAACTTCCCTTTATGGCGTATGCATCGGATTTACCCTTATAATCTTATAAACTTATAATAAAACCTTTATAATCTGAATTTGGAAGGTGTGCAATTAACTTGATTCACCACCAGATGGCAGCACACAGGTAATTAATTAAAAAATGTCCAAAAAAGGGGGTACGGAGGCATTTTTTAAAATGTTTGCTTTTCCCCAGGTCCTTATACATAAGTGTACACAAGTCTGATGTAAATGTTTGTTTGGTTTATGGATCAAGACGCCAAAGCATAACACTATCAAATTTGGTATGTACAAAAATCCGTATAACCACCCTGAACACGGATTTGTAAGTTGGCAGTTACCCGTGGCATACGGGAGTTTGCAGGGAAAGCCACCTTGTGGGTGGTGTCAGGGAGACCACCTGGAGTGTGTTACACTCCAGCCCACCCCATTCTATGAGTGGGGTGTGGGTAATTGGTTCCACTTTTCAGGGGTTTAAAGAATGGCTCTGAAACCCAAAGAGCTAGCCTCCATTTACATTAATATTGGACTAATTTGAGGGCCAATAACTTGGAAAACTACTTGTGACCTCATTTACACTGATATACTTCCTCCACTTCATCCTGGAACATTAAAGGGCATGTCACCCCCAAAACTAAATCCCCCCCACTACTGGCCCCACTCTGTAGTGCATAAAAATCTTAACATCCAGATCCTAATGGTTCTCTGTAATCCCCCCCAAAGTCCTAAAAAACTGCCCACCAGGAGGATAGCGGTCCATATAGGACTCTGTTCCTGTCTCCCTCGGGAGAATTTGTCATTGCAGAAGAGCCCCCCCCCCCCTCCCTCCCTCTCCTCGTTTTGGTCTCCCTCCCCCTAGTGTAAAAATCCCTTTCCCATATGAAAGTTTTGCTCCCCAACCCCAAATCGCATTAGTATAATTTCAAGAAAGTGCCCCAATAGGTACTTACCTTCCCTGTATCCTACGGCGTTCTGTGCAGCGGCAGCCGCGTCTGTGATATGCCAGACACAGGGCCGGGATTGTCGACGAAAGGAGGAGGAAGTAAGATAACTAATCGGGGGACTTTCTTGAAATTAAATGCGGGTGGGGCTAGAACTTTATATACAAATAGTTTTTATAAAGGGTGGACATACCTTAAGGACTGACATAAGTATTATTTCACCTTTCATCCCATTAGTGTACTGTTGCTTGTGTTTGTGTGTGTTATGTCTGTTATATTTTCGTAGTTTATTGTTTGCACTGTTTTTGTTTATTATTAAACGATATCAAACGTTAGCATATCTCTAATTGCTCTAATTAGAACTAAGGAACTCTGCCTCTGTGACGCACGTTTTACCAGTATATTATATCTATTGTATTTGTATATTCCTACTGTACGTGGTAGCGAATTAACGGTCAGTATATTAGTTATTGTACAGCTTGCATGCGGGTAGGTTGGTGTACTTTACCACACATGGTTGGCAGTAAACGATGGTTTATGGTAAATATATATAAGTGACGAGCAATTCTCAGTCGGGTGTTTTGGGTTTTCGCAGTGAGCTAAACGTACTTAGAGAGCCCCGGGATTGAGGGTTGTAGGTCCCCGTCACACCGCGGCTTTATAAATATGGCCCAAAATTCCAAATGCCCAAGGAGTGAAGTATCTATTAGGAGGGAATGATCAACTGTGTCAAAAGCAGTTGGAGAGTCAAGGAGGATAAGAATAGAAAAGTGACCATTGGCCTTGCCAACCTGCAGATCATGTATAACCTTACACAGGGCCGTTCTCGGTGCAATGCCCAGACAGAATCCAGATTGCAAAGGATGCCATAGATTACAAGCATGAAGGTAGTAGTGATACGGGGCAATGCGCTGTAAAACTTGCACTTACATGTTTAAATCTGATAAATTTAACAGTTCAGTAACGGGTAAGATATGAATTGCATAGAACAACAAGTGCAAGTTAACAGGTAAACTACATGATCTACATTGCACACCACGTTTCTTAAATCACATTAGAGATATTGAAACTAGGAATGAATGTAGTCCAGTTGGTAAACATTTTAAACATGTGACCAATCAAAGATAAAATATGTTGAAAGTGCAGGGTATACAACGTAGAAAGAGAGATAGGATGGGCCTTCTGTGTATAAGCAGAGGTGAGGTCATTTCATGCCATGTGATTGATATATATTGCCTTGAGCTTTTCTTTTGGACACATCAGGATTTAGGGTTTTGAAATTCAAGTGCATAAAGTTGATGACGTTAAAAACCTCCCTTGTTTTCTCCATTGAGAGCCATTGTCTTTAATAGGGAATTGACTTATCTGTAATGTGTTTCTGTTCCTCTTTTCCTTTTCAAATTATTAATAATGTCAATATTATAAGGGATAATGCGCCCCTTACAGTGTAAATCCATATGTTATAATTGTAAAGGGGTGCATTATTTCTTATAATACATAAGTATCTGATAACTTCACCCCAGTACATTTTCAATTTCAGCCTTGTCTTATTCCCACCTTAATTGAATCCCCAAGATCCTCCTGTAACTTAAACCAGTAGATAGGAACATCCCAGCCCAGCATCTATGCAGAGACATTGATGTGAAGTGACAGACGCAGCACCAGCAGGTTCCATTAGTGAAGTTAAACATGGCAAAAAACAAAGTCATTGTCAGGCATGAACACTGGAATGGGAGGAGTAGTGGGATATAAGAAATATAAGAAATTACTCACTTAGTGACATAGCTGAGTGATTTTTTAAGGATATATACCACTGCAGCTCCTATATAAATATCACACTTATGTATTATATTCTTCTTACTCACAGTTTCGATGTCTTAATGAGTACATAATGTGGAAATCAGTCTTGTTTTATTAGAAGTAGAGTAAATAAAAACTAAGTAAAGTTATAGTAAAGTTTTAATATATACCGGTTGTCAAAATAGTTATGTGAGCGCTCTGTGCCGATAAAGGTCTAATCCTTTAAGAAAGGGTGATAAGGCGGGGCTGGAACGCTATTGTCTGAGCCTATGAGATAGAGTGGGACCAAACTCGAAACGCTAAGGCGTGTTTGTTTGATTTTCTGCATATGTTCAAGTAAAATTTGGTGATTTTACTTGACATCAGCATGATGACTTCTTTATACAGTGAGCACTGGAGTGTCTTAGTTCTTTGGATTGATGTCTTTTAAAAAGGTACACTCATTAGAGATACAAGTTCAGGTTTACTGTCATAACGTCACCCCCTGCAGCTCTGTGCTGTTGGTATAAGTATTGTTTAATGCATTGCACAGGACGTGTACTTTGCACACTGCATCAATAAGTTACAGTAGGGTTACTATGCAAATCGGTGAATCTCTGTGACATCTCCAGCCATCTTGCAATTTGATATATTAGATATATTTATGCATCTAGGGGTTAGGAGGTGGGGGCTGGATCATGCAAGTGCAGAAAATGTTATGAAGTCAAATGATTTATGGACAGAGAGAAAATGGACAGCTTAGCATTTTGGGAAAAAGCGAACTTGCACATGGAGATAAAGGAAGGATCGGAGTGTCTTATGGAGCAAGTAGTTTCTACTCGGTTAGTCATTTTTGGGATTTCATTCCCCCCTGCTATACACATGGCCAATGTTAAACAAGGGGGGAGGGATGATGAAATTAATAAAAAATTTCTGTGATGGATTCAATACGACTGGTGCATGGTGAATGATCCCCATATATGGAATTCCTAGCCAATAGCTATAAAGCTAGGTACACACCTGCTGATAAAGCCCAATTCTGTCAGATCCAAAGAGTATTGGGCTTTTATCGGCAGTCTGTAGAGTCTCTTCCAAACACGGTGGCAGTCTCGTTCCCGTCGGCCTTGGGGTGATTCAGAAAATGCCTAAAATTCCCCTCGGACGTGGTAGATCTTGCAGATCCTGTGTGTCATCTTTCAAAGCTTTACTGTGTGGCACCAGCTAACTCTCATCTCTGAAATCTATGACACAATCGAAATGCACCATCTTGGGCCAATCAGAAATCTGCTGGGAGATGACTGAATCAATCGCACCATAGCGGTGTATCAATTTATTCTAGGCTATATTGCCAAGATCCCATGGCACACACTGATTATCTTCAGGCAGAGGTTCATGCTGAGTCCCAACCCGCTGTCCCCTGTTGCCTCTGTAAAATGCTAATATAATGTCTGTCGGAGCCGGACATTGTTATCACATTAAATGGTAATTGTAATTGAGGCCAGATCCCTTGAAGTAGCCTCCGTGCCTGCATTCTGTTGTCATCTCTACACATCCCTGTATGTTATTCAGTTCTGTGTGTACAGTGTTCGTACTCTAAAAGATATGTGGTGCCTTTAATACTGCCCTGGACACAGTGATAAATGGCATTTATGCAGTTCTCACAGTCTGTCAGGATAGTGATTCCCAGTTTTCCTTGACGTCCATCACGAATGTCACATTTGTCCCAGGGCAGCTGTCATGAGTCAGATGATAAGGAGGAGTCTAGTAGACAGGAACAAGCAGCGCTCATTTTCTCCCCTCTCCCAGTTCCAATTCTCCTTCCCAGCCCCTTCTGCAACTAAAACCCATCGCTCTGCATCCCAAGGAGTAAAGATGCTGACATTTTGGTCCTGATGTTTTTGCATCATAGGCTTGGTTTTGCTCCATAATAATCTACGTACTGTGAAGCCTTGCTGGCGTGTCGACCTTATACAGGTTAGATTTTCTATTTCTGGCTGGGCTGAAGATCCTGGACATGTGTCTTATAATGTCTCCTGGTCATATTCTATAGTGGGGGTGGGGGGGTCTGTGTTTGTGATCAAATGTTTCTGTGCAACAGGAGGGTTTAATATGTATGTCAATGTCAGGAAAGGGATGTAAATAATTAGGGCATTTGGTTTGTTTTGTGTTAATGTGGGAACTCCATCCAAACGTTGAGAGCAGAATTCTCTGTTTACATCACAGTGATAACAGTGGCATGGCAGGTTTATGTAACACTAAACACATCTGCAGTAGGACGTAGCAAGGAATAGTGGCTAGTGGTGACTTTAAAGGGCCTGATCGCCCCTTAATAAATCAGCATTCCCGAAATAAACTTATCTCTCTCGGTAGTGCAGGAGGAAGGAGTTCTTTACTTGGAAGTGCGCCGTCCCTCCCGACTCTGTCGCCTCCATAACAGCTTGTGAGTTTGAGCAGTAAATCAGCCTTCACAGTCATTGGCACGTGACAGCACGGTGATAGCCTTGAATGATGGCTAGCACTTGGATATCTCTCTCACAGGAATGCTAGGAGAAAGGTAAGTGTTTGAAAGTTTTTTTGGGGGGCGTGCTGATTGATGATATTAAAAGTGTTAAGGGGGCAAACATGCCCTTTCTTTGCCAACTTTCTAACAACATCAGCTATTAGCTGCCCTTACAATGTGTCCTGTCTATGTGTATGTTTCTACGCACACAGTATATTGCAGAAACTGCAGTACAGTTATCAACCAGATTCATCTACTATTACTACTCAGAGGGCTTTTATCTACTATTCTCACCAGAGGGCTATTTATCTACGATTACTACTCCAGAGGCTATTTATCTACTATTACTACTACAAGGGATTACTACATTACTATTACCAGAGGGCTATTCTCTATTATTATACTACCAGGGGCTATTTATCTACTATTACTACTACCGAGGGCTATTTATCTACTATACTACACAAGGGGTATTATCTACTTGATACTACTACCAGAGGGCTATTATTACTATTCTACTACCAGAGGGCTATTACCACTATCTTCCAGAGGGCTCTATCATTATTATTACTACTACAGGGGGCTATTATCTACTATACTATACCAGAGGGCTATTTATCTACTATTACTACTACCAGAGGGCTATTATCTACTATTATTAGTTACCAGGGGGCTTCTATTATCTTACTTACTACTACCAGAGGGCTATTTATCTACTATTACTACTACCAGAGGGCTATACCGACTATTACTATTACCAGAGGCAGATTCATGCTATTTATCTACTATTACTACTACAGGGGCTATTTCTATTACTACTTACTACTACCAGAGGGCTATTTATCCTATACTAATTACCAGAGGGCTATTTATCTACTATTACTATACCAGGGGGCTATTTTATTACTATTACTACTACCAGGGGGCTATTTATCTTACTTACTACTAGCAGGGGCTATTTATCTACTATTCTACTACAGAGGGCTATTTATCTAATATTACTACTACCAGAGGCTATCTTTATCTACTATTACTACTACCAGAGGGCTATTTATCACTATTACTACTACCAAGTGGCTATTTATTTACTATTACATACCAGAGGGGCTATTTATTACTATTACCTACTACCAGAGGGCTATTATCTACTATTACTATACAGAGGGCTATTATCTACTATTATACTACCGAGGGCTATTTATCTACTATTACTATACCGAGGGCTATCTATTACCAGAGGCTATCTACTATTATACTACCAGAGGCTATCTACTATACGTCTACAGAGGGCTATTTATCTACTATTACTACACCAAGGGCTATTTTATCTACGCATTACTAATACCATAGGCTTTTATCTACTATAATATACCAGAGGGCTATTATTACTATTACTACTACCAGAGGGCTATTTAACCTACTATTACTATTACCAGAGGGCTATTTACCTACTCTATTACTACTACCAGAGGGCTATTTATCTACTATGTACTACTACCAGGGGGCTATTTATCTACTATTACTACTACCAAGGGCCATATTTCTTACTATTACTACTACCAGAGGGCTATTTATCTACATTACTAAACCAGAGGGCTATTTTACTATTACTATTAACAGGGGCTATTACCTACTATTTACATTACCAGAGGGCTATTTTTATCTACTATTACTTACACTACCAGAGGGCTATTTATCTACTATATACTCAGAGCTATTATTACATCATCCACGGGCTATTTAACATACTATCAGAGCTATACCTTCTAACCGAGGGATTCCACTATTATCTACAGAGATTTCATATACTACACCCAGAGGGCTATTTACTACTATTACTACTACCAGCGGGCTTTATTATTAATCGGCATACCACTATTACTACTACCAGAGGCTATTTATCTACTATACTACTACACAGAGGGTGCTATTTATATACTATTACTAATACCAGAGGGCTTATTTATACTCTACAGGCTATTTATTACTTAGACTACCAGAGGGCTATTTACCTACGTATTACTATTGACCAGGGGGTATGTATCTACTATTACTACTAACCAGAGGGCTATTTTACCCACATGCAAAACACAATTAGATTCGGATAGGGCAGAGATGGATCATACTAGTGAATAAAACATGACACACAATTGTATTTCTATCTGTTTCATGTTTGTGTTAGCTGAATATAAAAGGCCCAATGCCTTCTCATGAACCATGACATACAGGATACAGAGAGCAGAGAAGCGGAATTTCAAGCACAGGATGATCTTAAGGCCTAGAATGGAATATAAAAAAATCTCAGTATGATGCGGTCATCGAAACTACAAAGCATGTATAATCATAAAATGGAACCAAAACCTGCAAATTGCATTCTTTCCCACTGTTCGGATGTTGACATTTGTTGAGTGCAATACAAGATTCACTGAAATCCTTTCTCATAAGTAAAAAATGAATATCAGTCCAAATAAAATGATGTGTCCATCTCCACATCTTCATGGTCCAGACTATTCTTTACTCAAGACTTCCATGAGAAAAGGTTTTAAAGGCTTAAAATTTATTTTTTATTATCTTTTCTACGTGGGAGCCGCTACTATTTCTGTCTATCTACCCTTATCCCGATATATACTAATGGTTACAGGATACACACAGGACGGGGAGCATAGTGCTGTCCAATGAGAAGCTCAATAAAGAAAAACTTTGTCGTACTTTGTATTGTAAAAGTATTTTACTCACTTTGCGGTTCAGACTCCATAAGGGTTCCATACATTATTTTAGCGCAAAAGCAAAATGTTTCGAGGCAGAGGAAGAGATCAGAAAGGAGCCCCATGTACGCCGCTGCTTCACTCCCGGCATCAAAATGGTTTTTGGGGGGTGGGACTTTCACATAATATAATTTGATCTACACTTTCGTATTTGCATGGTTTTTGTTTTGTCACAACGTACACACAGAACCAATAGGCTGCAAGTTTCTGCATAGTACTGCGAGGGCAGGCTCTCAGCGGGAGCGTTCGGACGGAAACCACCCGCCACCAGATTCCCCTCCCAGCACCAGGAAATCCCCTCCCTGGTGCAGAACGGTGGATGGAAGAGTCGGGGTGTTTAGGAGCAGCGGGAGTGTACAATTCAACCTATGTTGTTGTGCAGGGATGTGGGGGGTCGTGGGTGAGGAAGAGGGGGGGGTGTAAGAGCAAAAGACAGCAGGGGGAAAATTAACAGATAATGTACCCCTACTCCAGTGGCGTATCTACGTTAAAACATTCGGGGCACGTTGCCCCGGATGTTTGCAAAGTCGCCCCGAATGTTTCCTGACTTGTGCCCTAGTTCCGGACTCCCCGGGTACTCCGTCGGCGCGATGACGTCACCGCGCGCAGGCGCAGAACGACAGACGGCCTCTGCGCTCCCGGCCTTCTCCTACTAGATAGATAGCCAGAGTTAGATTAGCAGCGTTAGATAGAGCGTTGGATAGATAGATAGATAGCAGAGTTAGATAGCAGAGTTAGATAGAGAGATAGCTAGCAGAGTTAGATAGAAGATAGATAGAGTTAGATAGATAGATAGCAGGTTAGATGTTAGATAGATAGATAGATCGATAGAGCGCAGAGTTAGTATAGATAGATAGATAGCAGAGTAGGAGAGTGATAGATAGATGTAGAAGATAGGACAAGCAGTGATAGATAGATAGATAAGCAGAGTTAGATAGATAGATAGCCAGAGTTAGATAGATAGCAGAGTTGATGCAGGATAGATAGATAGATAGATAGATAGATAGCAGAGTTAGATAGATAGCAGAGTTAGATAGATAGATAGATAGATAGCAGAGTATTAGTAGATAGCAGAGTTAGATAGATTAGATGATAGTAGACAGAGTTAGATAGAAGAGATAGCAGAGTAGATAGATAGAGGGATGATAGCGGTTAGATAGATAGATGCAGAGTAGCTAGAAGTAGATAGCAGAGTGAAGATAGATGATAGATAGATAGCAGAGTTAGATAGATAGATAGCAGAGTTAGATAGATACATAGATAGCAGAGTTAGAGTAGATAGATAGATAGCAGAGAGAGAGAGGGAAGATAGATAGATAGCAGAGTTAGATAGATAGATGCAGAGTTAGATAGAGAGATAGATATCAGGTTAGATAGATAGATATACAGAGAGAGAGGGACAGATAGATAGGGGCAGAGGCCATGTAAAAGGTACAAGAAGGTCTCCCTGGCCAAAGGTATGGCCAAGCGACTGACTACACAATGAACACAAACAGTAAGTTTAAAATTACCAGATTGCTACCGTATATAATGATATGCCAGTTTACTGTGCCTTTGTGTCATTATTTGGTCTCTCTATCCAAATCTCTATCTCGTTGTCTATTTCACTGTCTTTCTGTCTTGTTATCACTATCGGGCTGTTGTTGTCTATGTTTGTGTTATCTATCGGTCTGTCTGTGTCTTTTTGGCCATCTAATTAAGTACTTAGTGGGTGTGGTCCAATTGGGGCGGAGAAGGGGCGTGGCCAGGAGTGCCCCGGATCTTATTAGACCCTAGATACGCCCCTGCCCTACTCTAAATTTCATAGATAATCAGATGTCACCTAATGTTCCGTGCCCTTTATAAAAGCCCTCGGCTTGGGACTCCTCTGTGACTTCTAATATCTTAGAATTTACAGTAGGGGGTACTAACACTATATATAATACATAGGCTATGACTTTAGAGGAGCAACAGTAGAATATATTCTCAGCTACGTAATACACACTTTTGCGCCAATGGCATACGGTTTTGGGAGGGGGAGGGGCAGGTTTAGGGTTAGGGCCTAGGGCGAAAAGTAAACTGTATATAAATATTTAAAACATACAACTACCCATACACACCAAACAGATCTCCGAATACCAGAGAGTGTTGGACAAAAAACCCTAACACAAATGGGCTATAAAAACCATCAACTAGATAACACAAAAGGGTGTAGAACACGTTCTATAAATAACAAGTGTGATGCTTATCTTTTTATATATATTAAAAAAGTAGATTCATCTTAAAATAGTTTTCCATATGTTAGTCAGTGAATATTGTAACCCTTCTGTAAATTATAAGGATATTAAAAGTGACTCTGATATCTGTATAATTTTCAGTAGAGGGGTTCATTATCCATTGTAATCTGCCCCTTTCTCTCTTATTTAACAGCGATCGCAAACTGCACTTTTACAGAGACTTCCCAAACATCCTCCCATCCTTGGTTGGTTCAAACGACTTTACAACCATGAGAGGATAATAAATAAGGCTTCAGGGGTCTAAAAACAAAATATGGCATGCCAGCAGTTTCGTAATGGATAAAACATCTGCAACCGCAGGTAGAATTATGGCAAAATGATGAAAGACATTCATGTTAACCTAAGATCCGACATGCCCCTAAGTAAGCCTCACCACATTGATTAAGCATAAGGGAAGGAGATTAAATGTGTGCTGGTAATTAGTTAACATGGTGACTGCTTTAAGGTCACTGGTTGTCCTTATTAAAATATAACATTGGTTATCATCCTGGAATCCTATCTAGGTTTGCTAACAATCTGAGTTATTTTCATCAGAAAAAAAAAAATCAACAAAATCTTTAATAAGAACTAATTTATAAATGGACAGGCATGGTGGTGGGTTCTGAATAGTAACACTTATTCATTTGTACATATAGCAAGCACTAGAAACATCAGGGTTGACAGAATAATCTCCCTAATCCCTCATGGGTTAAATGAAAGATTTGAGGTCTTCTATTTAATATAGGTGTATTCAATAAAATCTTATCGTTTAAAATGGTGCTAATTTGCCCCAAACCATCAGATGTTAGCTTTCAAATGTTAAATACATCTGATTGGTTGGGGCAAGAAGATAGCACCATTTTAAACGGTAGAACTTTTATTGAATAACCTGTTAGTCTATAAAATAAACGACTCAAAATCTTAATTTAACCCTAAGGGATTAGGGGAGGAGGACTATTCAGTAGCAATTTCATTCAGGAATTTTTTTCAACATACTTACCAGAATGCTACATACTAAACACAAAGCCTTAATTATACTAAGTGAATTATTATTATTATTATGGATTTATATTGCACCAACATCTTCCGTGGCGCTTCAAATTACATAGTCATACATACATGCAGGGGGTTAATACATTTATAAAAAATCAACATATTGATAAACAGGTAATACCAAATATGAGTAAACCAGTGAGGAGTTTCTTACAGCAATACAGGATACAATAGGAGAGAGGACACTGCCCAAAGAGCTAACAGACTAGGAGGATATGGGGTGAGACATAAGGTTACGGGAATTCGGTAGGCTTGAAATATTATTGGACGTGAAGCGTGAAAGGGGTTGGATCATATGGTAATGTTTAGGCAGGTTATGCTAGGCTGAAGAAGTGGGTTTTAAGGTTATGTTTGAAGTGTAGGGATGGTGAGTGTGGAGAGAGGGGGACGGGAATTCCAGAGCAGAGGGCAGCACGAGTAAAGTCTGAATGCGGGCATGGGAAGAGGTGACTAGGGTGGATGAGAGGAGGGTATATAATTGCAGAGCGGAGGTTGCGCCTGGGACAGTATCGCTGATCAGCTCTGAGTATATGGAGGGGCTGTGTTGGATAGTGCTTTATAGGATAAGGGAAGCAGTTGGAATGCGATCCTTTGTTGATGGGCAACCAGTGGAGTGATGACAGGGAAGAGAGGCATTAGAGAAGCGAGAAGGTGAAATGAATGAGCCAGGCAGCAGAGTTGAGAATGGATTGAAGCGATGCCAGGCGGTTGGTTTGGTTAAACACCAGGAGTGTGTTGCAGTAGTCTAGCCGGGATATGATTAGGGCATGGACTAGGATTTTTGTAGCTTCATCAAAGAGGAAGGGTCGAATGCGGGAGAAGTTTTGAGTTGGAGAGGACAGGAAGTTCGCCAAGGCGAATTGACTGACTAGCGTGACTTTAAAAAAACGGTATTTTTCGAAAATACGAGGATTCTCGTAAAAACGAAGATTTCCGTAAAAAAACGAGGCTTTCTGTAACTGGTTTGCTTTAGATCTGGGGGCTGTTGGAGCTCTAGACCAGTGCTTGTATGGCTCCATTTTAAAAGGAGAAACGTGCCTTTGTCATTTAATTTCCCCTTAAACAAGATGCTTTCCATTGCCAGAAGCCGCGGTCTCAAGCCGTTTCTGAGCCACAGGAGCAGAGGTGTCCTGTAACCCGCGTTTCGGGTATCGACTGGTTTTATGTGTGATGGCTTGATTTACCATATAGACCAGATACAGCCATTTTTTCAAACAGAATCTCCTATCAACCCCAAGATATATACCTGCTAAATGTTCCGTTTTATACATATTCTAACATAAAAACACCAATTATATCATCTATTCCAAGAGATCAAGCCTCATGAACCCTTAACCAAATTCACATTTAAATTGAGCGATGTAAAAGGCCTGAAATTCACAAATTTTTATCCGAGACGTGGTTTACAAGATGACCAAGATATAGCAAAAAGGTTCGCAGGTCAGACCATCTGGTGTGGTCACATCAGTTGTTGAGGTTCGCTCGTCTCACCAGTGGTTCAACCTTTTGAACAGCTGTGCGAGGCGACCCTCCTATGGTCTTCACACTAGATACAGTGACCAAAAAGAAACTATGTGGTTAGTCAGTTATATTGATATTTTTACTTTGGTGCAATTGAAAACACATCTATTGATAAGCCTCTTCCCACCACGACAACAGGCTAGTCAGATGACAGAACAAAACAAGTTGCCTCAACACCGCCATTAAATAACTGGCTGCATGGTTTCGCAGTTTTTGCTAGCATACTTGTGAGCGCTACCCGGCTACCCCAAAAAGGGGGGCCTCCTTTTTTTGTTACATGGGAATTGTAGGTGGGGGCATATGAAAACGTTACGGGGGGGTCAATGTGGGCTCAGGTATCATGAGCATTTCGGAGAAGGATGCGCGCCCACTCTTCTATGAAATGGGATGCCAACATGAGTTTATGGCTGCTAACCATGACACCACTCGTCCTTTTCATATAGCTTTCAGCAGTGTGCCGGCACCTCATCACAGGGGTGTCGGCTGGACCGCATAGTAGAGGAACATGCTGGTTAATAACGAATCCCAGTGCAGGTGGTTCTCCTCATGTAATTTAGGTACGAATGTTTGTTCTGGCGGTAGGTACCCACCCAGCCGTTAGATGTTTCAATGGTTAAGCAACGCCCCTACTGCCTTTTTGTCCCTTCTTCCAAGGGCAAGGACACCAGTGGAGCCATGCAGCCATGGCTAGACCTTTACACTAACAGGCGGGAAGCAACTTATACAGTCTGGTTTTACAGTGGGCTTTCACCCATCCCATTTCAATTAACCCCTCTTCCCCGTTCAGCTCCCAGTTTAAAATCTGCATGCTTACAATCTGATTTGGTACGGGAAAAGATCATGAAGATGTAACACAAGGCAGAATGGCTGGACTCGACGTTGACTGAGCCCCCTTTCCCCATTTAAGAAAGATGTGTCCCCATAGGATTAGTCCCAAAAAGGAGGATGGAAATTCTGACTCATCCACCACCTTTCAGCTGCAAAAGGTGAATCGTTAATGACGACATCATTAAGGACAAATCCAGGGTGCATTATGCGTCCTTCGATAATGCTCTGAGTTTAGTAAGCAAGCAGGGTCTGAAGCCTTAAGGCAAAATCAGACATCCAGTCTGCTTTCTGCCTTCTTCCGTGCCAGTGTGACTGTTTTCACTGTTGGGCTGTTCCCTTAATGACTTTTATTTTGTGGACATGGCACTCCCTATGGGATGTGCTATATCCTGTTCATATTTCAAATGTTTTCCTTCCTCCTTTTGAGTGGGTCCTGCCCGGCAGCGGGATTACAGTCACTGCTGCATGCACACTTGGATGATTTCCTATTCGTAGCCTAGTAACCACTTAGACTGCATGCACTTACTCCAAACCTTTCGGATAGTTATGAATCATTTTGGTGTCCCTATAGCAAAAGCAAAAGACGGAAGTCCGGTTTACAACCGTCAATTACCTTCTCTGGGAATTAAATCGATTCACTATGTATGAGTTCTTCCAACTCCCAGTTGACAAGGTTAAGACAATGTATCCCAAGCTTATCACATAACTATATTGGCAAAATAGATTGCACTGAACAACTTCAATCACTGATAGGACACTAACAGGTTATTTCAATAAAGTGTCTTTATCGTTTAAAATGGTGCTATTTTGCCCCAACCAATCAATGGTAGTTTTCAAATGTTAATAGTTCTGATTGGTTGGGGCAAAATTAGCACCATTTTAACGATAAGAACTTTTATGAATCTCCCTGCAGTGTTTGCCTGCAGAGTACTCTCCTGGGGAGGGTATTGTGCAGACGCCTGTCCATGGCCACTACGCGTGTCCATACCCCATCACATATTCAAATTTCCAAACCTATGAAGAGGACCTAAAATTTGGCAATCCTAAGTGAATTTCTTCAGGGTTCAACTGTGTTGGCAGGAAGTCTGAGATCTCTCCACATTGACATTCACTATACACAAGATGCTGCTTCTAAGTGTAGGACTTGGTGCCTTTTTCGGCGGACGGTTGGTGCGCTGAGAAATGGCCTCACAATGACAAGGTTCCCCTATTCTTAGGATTCTCATTTTCTTAAAATTGCTTCCATACTTGTGCATACCACCTTTGGGAGCTTAATTCCAGAATAAAAGAATTATCTTCTGGTGTGATAACATCAGTGTTGTTAATGTCATCAATAGACAAACTTCCTCATCCCCGCAATATTGGTTTTGCATGCCTTCCACCTAATGTTGGTTTAGGGCAAGACACGGTTGCTGGGGTCATAATTCAATCGCCGATTTCTTATCTCATTTCAATTTTCGGAGTTTCAGAAGCTATGCCCTGGAGCCGAGAGGGAGGGTCATGCTGCTGCCACCATACTTGTGTATCCTGGCTTCCGCAGCTTGGTCCCCCTAATTGTTGTTATCTCTTGTCACATGGTACACAGCGCCTGAGGGCAGTACCATTTACACACAAACAGGGGTAAGTTATTGATGACTGGCATACCTATATTTCAAACTCAGAGAACAGTAGTTTTGGGCAATACAGCTGAGAGGACCTGGCCGCCTTGTCCTTTCTATTCCGGTTTTTCAATGGGAGGACATTACCAGAGTTTGCGGTAACACAAATACGTTGACACGAGGCACTTTATATCTCTTGTTTGGTTAGGCACACTTGCACTTTGACATTGTGGATGCCACTGACCCACAGAAAAATAAAGTTTTTTGAGCACACAAAACCCTACGTGTGGAATTTTTAATATTTTTTTTAATACGTTTTATTGGGATATTTAATGGATGAACTTTAAAAACATCTTTGTCTGTTTTATCTTTTCTTTTTCAAAGTTTATAGCAGTCCATCTGTCATTCCATACATACTACCAGGTGCCTCCAGTTGAGTACAAATGATCCCTGGATTTTATTAAGCAAAAACTTTATTGTTGTTTATTGGGTTTCATTGCTTCACCAGCCTTCAAAGTTTTCTTTACAGTGAGAACGGTGTGAAACTTTGGACTGTCTTCCAGCAGATGTGGTAATGGCAAGTTCATTGAATGGCTTTAAAGTGGGCTAGATAAGTTTCTAAAAGTAAATTAATGGTATTTTATACATATACTGGTATGTTTCTGGTTTGGTACAGGGATACTATTTAATATTAGAATTAATGGTATTAATACATATACTGTAGTTTCTGGTGGTACAGGATACTATATAATATTTAGAATTGTACTGGTATTTATACATATTACTGTAGTTCTGGTTGGTACCAGGGATACAAATATATTTGGAATTACTGGTATTAATACATATACTGTAGTTCTGGTTGGTACAGGGAACATATATATGAAATTACTGGTATTAATACATATACTGTAGTTCTGGTTGGTACGGAGATACTATATAATATTGAAATTACTGGTTTAATACATATACTGTAGTTCTGGTTTGACGGGGATACTATATAATATTGGAATTACTGGTATTAATACATTACTGTAGTCTGTTTGGACAGGGGTACTATATAACTGTGAGAATTACTCGTATTTATACTATACTGTAGTTCTGTTGGTACGAGGGATACTATATATATTGAGAATTACTGGTATAATACTATACTGTAGTTTCTGGTTTGTACGGATTAATATATATATTGAAATTACTGGTATTAATACATATACGCTAGTTCTGTGGTACGGAGATCTAATAATATTGGAATTACTTACTGTATTAATACTATACTGTAGTTCTGGTTGGTACGGAGATACTAAATATAATTTGAGAAATTACTGGTATAATCATATACTGTAGTTCTGGTTGGTACGGATACTATATAATATTGAGATTACGGTATAATACATATACTGTAGTTCTGGTTGATCAAGGTATACTATCCCCCTTATATGAGCTGTTTTTTTTTTTTTTTGCCTTCCTCTGGATAACTGTTATGTAGGGTTAAAAGGATGTTAATAAAGGTTGGACTATATGGACATATGTCTTTATTCAACCTCATTACTATGTAACTCATGTACAGCACCTTCACCTGAAAGCACCCAAAAGGTTGAACACACAATAATTTTTTATAATATCCCTTAAGCACCAATATCAGAAAGTTAAATTATTTTGAACACAAGTGGAAATAGTTTAGAGTGGGCCATACACTACTAAAGGTTATTGCGATAGTAATACCTACTGATACTTTGATAGATGGATATACAATGTTAAATGTATGTAGATATATACTATTTGATCATTCATACATTGTTTGATTATGTCTAATGTTGTTCAACTGTGAGGTTACATTACATTTACATTTAGGGGTGGCCACATCAGGCCATTTTAACACACAATCTTGATTGTGTTTTGCGATCCGATGTGTGTTAAAAATCACACACTAGTTTGACCCAATTGGAGTGCGCACACTAGTGCTCTAGGGCTGTTTGCACTGTGATCGAAAAGAGCATGTATCACAATTTTTGGGCCATTTGCACATGCTCCGACCACCAAAAATGACATTGCTCGCATTGCAGTGGCCACCAATGTGAACGAATTGCTATTGACGTGCCCACACAGACACGTTCACATGCAAGTACCCGTCAACCCGATCTCTGCTGAAGTCTTGTGTGCTTCAATTCAGCGGCCTAATGGGGAGTGGTGGCCTGACAGAACATAAAGTCTCGGTAATTTACCACACTTCTTACACTTCCCATGCGTCTCCGGACTCCTCCTTCTGCCATTTTTCGGACATGGCAAAGTATAAGCCAAGTATGGCCCAAGGTCAGCTTGTAGCTGAATTTTAAAAATAAAAACCTCAGCTTATCCTTGAATATATTTACTATAGGAGATTAAATAAAAGTTCTTATTGTTAAAATGGTGCTAATTTTGCCCCATCCAATCAAATGTTAGCTTTCAAATGTTGAGAGAAAACTTACTTTTAAAAGAACATCTTGCAAATAACAAAGTTTTTATTGGGTGTACTTATCCTTTAAGGTTCGCTAAATATGTTTTGTGCACAAAATTTCAAACTTGGACCTGAGGGACCAGAAACTAAACAAAATTGTTTAGAAAGTTAACTGAATTGAAAACAAGTTAGTAGAAAAGGTAAAACAAAATATAGTATACAAGTAGGTTTATACACTTACCAGAGCGAGAAACGACAACAATCCTAGCTAGATCCATAGACCGTCCATTAACCTGCTTTACTAGCCATAAAGGTAAAACAAGTGCTGTTCCCACCTGAGGATCAATAAGCGAGCACTGTTCTCACAGAACCACTTATTTGGGAATAACTGTGATGTGAAAGTTTTTCACTTATGTTTAGAATTGCTTATCTAAGAATATAATATCTAAAACAGAATCTTAGCAAAAAAAAAAAAGATTTTTTTCATATATCAAAGGTAACTGTAATATACTGTTACTTTTTGAAGCTTTGTGATACCTCCTGGGGTATAGTAACAAAAAAAAACAAAAACTTATGTTACATAAGTTTCATAAAGGACAACAATTTTCTCACATTAGCTTTCTGCTATATATTAAAGGGCAAGTCCAGCCTAAAACAAGTAACTTTTAAGAATGCTATTACCCCCTAAACCTCATTTTGCAAGGTTCCTAAAGTTCAATATGTCCCCCATAACTTACTGACGCGTACCCAGTCCCTTATCCATAGAACTTGATGCTTTTGGAATATTTCATGAAAAAATGAAAGAAAGATGATTCAAAGTTAGAAATCTTACCTAAACCCTTTTGGCAAGTAAAACCCCCCCCCCCCCACTATATCACTTCTCCCACATGTCCTGAATCAAACACTCTGCTATATGTATGTGTGCGTGCATACAGAGGCATGGCAACCATCAGCTCAAATTTCACGCATTTCACAAGTGCAATTACACGAAAAAATCAAAGTACTCGGCAATTTGAACAGCCTCCACTTTTCAAAGGAAACTGCCCGGTTACTAAAATACCTCCCACAAACCATATATTTTTAATGGTACACCTTTACATCACTTTACACACTTACATAACGATGACATTCTTTCATACATACATGAAAATTCCAACACAGTAATCCAAGAACTTTCAGGGAGATTCAATAAAAGTTCTTATCGTTTAAAATGGTCTATATTTTACCCCAACCACTCAGATCTTATTATACATTTGTAGCTTACATCTGATTGGTTGGGGCAAAATTAGCACCATTT
Source organism: Hymenochirus boettgeri (assembly GCA_019447015.1). Classification (NCBI taxonomy): domain Eukaryota; kingdom Metazoa; phylum Chordata; class Amphibia; order Anura; family Pipidae; genus Hymenochirus; species Hymenochirus boettgeri. The sequence goes on along the minus strand of CM033476.1, from coordinate 67,961,712 downwards.
TAAACGATAAGAACTTTTATTGGAATAACCCAGTTTAATGTTTTTAGGAGATTTTGTGAAAAATTAAATAAGAGGATTCAAATGTGGACATCCTAACTAAACCACTTGTAGTAAAAAAATTAATGTCAATCTACATGTCCAGATTAAACACTGCCAATGTTGTGTCACCGATCATGGCAACAAGTGTAAATGGCACCATGCATACAAGTGCAATTACATAAATAATCAAAGTGCTCTGTTAATTTGAACAGCTTCCCCTTTTTCAAAGGAAACACTCCCCAAACTTGAAATACCCCCAAAAACAATATGTTTTATATACACACCTTCAACTTCATATTTGGGCTATTCTTTCATAAATACATGAATAATTACGATGCAGTTATCCATAGAACTCCATTTTAGAGCATATTTGAAAAATAAATGAGATGAATCAAAGGTTGAAATCCTACTTACACAAAAAAAATTGGGAACACAATCCAAAAATTATATATTATAGGAACCTACACAGCGTCAGTTACATAATGGTGAATTTTTTTTCACACTATGTGTGAAAATTATTCACTTAGCAGACCTCATGATTTTTTTTTTTTTGAAAAAATGAAGAAGAAAAAGATATTCGAAGTTTAAAATCTTCCCAAACTTACATGATAAGTAGAAAATCCCACTAACTATTATCTCTCACATTTGTTGAATCAAACGGTATAACCACATGTGTGGGTGTGTACAGAAACAGTCACCAGTAACCCCAAACAGGACCAGGCATAAGAGCGATTACGAGAAAAATTTTTAACCAACCCTGTATTCTGACAGCTTTCACATTTTAAAAACTATACCCCCCTCAACGCAGAAATATCCCCTACAAACTATATATCTTTAGAAAATATAACACCTTCAATTACGAGGCAGTGTAACTCTTTTATACATACGTCAAAATTTGGCACACAGTTTCTTTTGAAATGTTTACCAGATTTTTCTGAAAAAGAAGGCAAAGATGGTTCAAAACAAATCTTGGACGAACCTCCAGAACAATAAAAATTCCACTAAATTTCGATCTATATTTTTTGGAATAAACCATACGCTTCAGCATCAATGCATACAGAAACACAATCAGCAAATACGTAGCCTCCAAGGGAAGACAACACTTAGATAACAAACCAGGCGCACACCTCCACTCTGCAAATGAATATCCTCCTCTCATTCACCCTTCTCACCTTTTCCCAGCGCATTCAGGACTTTGCTTGTGCTTCCCCTGAAACTTCCTTTCACTGTCTGTCCGTTATTCACCATCCCTATAATTCTTCAAACAACCTTAAACCCACCTCTTCAGGCAAGCATATAACCTGTCCTTAATATTAACTCAACCTGATCCAACCACCTCTCGCCATGCCAATCTTTTACAACGCCTTTACAATTGTTGGAATAATAATCTGATTGCGTGCAGACCTCCACTAGACCACCCCAATTAAAATACAACAGCCTTCTAAATATTGTCCTCCAGGGAGACATTGAGAAGACCCGTTGAAGGAGGGAAGTCCTCTTGACTGTCACGGGGTCTTCCTTAACACAGCGTACCAGCTGCCATTACGATCAGGTATTAATAGTTTTCTCCTGATCCCCACATCAGTTTCGGGGGGATTGAGAGGAGTAGAGGGGCACTCCTCCCTGACCGATCCTCGCTGCAGAACTTAATTTTTTTTCAGGAACATTGCAGATATGTACGGTGTAACATGCTAGGCAGTTAGACCACCCAGACAGGTATGTACAGCGTATATGTTTGGCACTGAGGGTTTAAAATTTAAACTATTACTATTTAATATGCAACAAGGTCCAGCTATTAATTCACTATTTGCCAGAGTGGCAAATCACTTTTGTGTCAATCCTGGAAAAAAGTCAACTTACCATGGAAGGAAAAACCCTCCGATTCCTTCTGACTCCAAGTGGCAATCGGAAATTTCCCTGGATAACACTCTACTTTATGTAATCAAACTATCCCTCAAACATATTTGTAAAGTTTATCTTATTTCTTTGATTCCAACTTTGATAAACTATCTTCATAACACAAATTACATTCCTTTTATAAATATAGTTGCTAGTCTGAATTTTTCTAATTCATTGATATCTTTCTTAGCTTATAAATTAGAAAGATTTAACTTTACTCGACTGAGCGATCTCCCACACATTAACCGATCCTGCTAGAAACCACCTTTCTTGTTCTTCTTTGCGACTGACATGCAGTTGCACATCTCATTCATTTTGTGATTACTTACCAGCCTTCATTCCATCACCTGCCTTCTGCTGCCTTTTGCGATTTGAGCAGAAGAGGACAGCCCGCAGCCGCTCAGTGATTGGGTAGTATCGCAGTGATTGGCTGAGTCTAAGGGAGAGGGACCTCTAGAGGAGCGTTGAAGGCAAGAAACGGATTGCACCAGGAAATGCACTTACTCTTTCCATTTCCTGGACTTTATTTTGGCCATGAAGGAAACAAATTCGCATCCTTCTCTATTTTCTCTCATTTTCCATTTTGCAGCCCAATATCCAAGTCTTTGTAATCACATTGTGAGAGGAGACCATTATGCACTGAGCCCATAGTACGCTGCACAATATAGGATCATCAAGAGAACACACAGACTGTAATCAATAGACCTAACATTAAGGTTAGAGAGTACTAGAACCCAGGACAGAACCCTGAGGAAAAACACTAATAAAGTGTTCCATTCATTATATTTAGTTATTTTAGTCTGTAGTAAGGAAGCTGCATGCTGCATTATGAGGAGCACATACCAACTGGGGTTTCCTAAAGGCATGACGTGGAAAAGATGTTTCTACAGACTATAGACAGATTACATTTAATTCTATATAAAAATGCCAAATTTCAATGCCAAATTTCAAATTACAATCATCTTTCGTTTCACACAACATATTTGACCGCGGAAATGATAATTGTATTTGGTTGTCTGTTTCCATTTCCCTATTTGTATCCATATGGATTGCTCTGGGGCTTTAGGGCCATCCCATGTTTAAAGCACAAGTCCACTGCCCACACTAAATATTTCTGATTAAGCTAATATTTCCCAAAACCTAGACCTCACTAGGTTAAAAAAATCCCCAAAAACCTAACATAATAACCAACACTGCACCCTCCTCTCTTTCCGTTGCTCCCCTTCTCTTCCGTTGCTGCTACATGAATTTTCCGTGCACTAGCAGCACAAAGAGACTTGTCTAGTAAATGATTGGCCGTGACACAGCCTTGTCTCTGTCACTGACGCCTGCTACTACTTGGAAGTGAGTGAGTGCCAGCGAGGGATTGGGTGGTCAGGGATTTTGTTACTTAACCTAGCGAGGTCAGATTTTTAAAGTCTCCTGACATAGAATAGTTTAGGACATACTGAATAAGCTCTTCGGGATCCTAATATGAAGTGAGTAAATAATTGTAGTGCTGAAAATATGTAGCGCTATATACAGAAATAAAACACAATTACATTACCCAGTATTTACACATTGTTTTTTTATGGCATGATATTAAAATGGTATTAAACATTTTAGTTCCAACATTAACACCTAGTCAAGAAGATCCCCCCCCCCCCCCATTTTTTTAAAGCTTTGTTTTTTTTTTTTTTTTCTTCGATCAACTGTTAGGTAGCATTAAAGGGGAGAGGGTTAAAAGGTTGGACTAGAATGGACGTTTGTCTTATTTAACCGTTAATAACTATGTTAATATGTTACTAATTAAATGCTGATTTGCTACACTGGACATATATCTGGCTTCTATGATTTCTTCAGACCTGACTTATTAAAGTGGTCATCTATACAAAGGGGTCAATGTATAACGAATTTATATAAATTTTGTTAGATGTTAAAGGTCAATGTCCCACCCAGAAAATGAAACTTTTAGTTTAAGGTAGGTACCCCTTTTTATCCTAAAGCTTTCTCAACGCATAGGTCCACACTGTAGAGGATGGATCCAGATGGTGGAAATGTGAGGGGGGGGGTCCTCCCTGCGCATGTCACCATCCTTGTTGAGGTTGAGGAAGAAACAGTGAATTACTGACAGCTTCTACTACTTCACTTTCCTGACTTTGAAAAGGCACTGCAGAAAACCATAAGGAGTGAGAGTAACGGTAAGGATTTTTTTTAAACTACACAATGGGGCCAGTATGGGGGTTAAATTTTACTTTTGGGTGACACGCCTTTAAATGGCTATTTTGTGAATAGTGAATTTACACCATTTTCATGATTATTTACCCTGGTCCAGTATCCGCACAGTAGATACCAATCACAGTTAAACCTAACCTATGTATCATGTAAACACAACTTTTGCTACCTTTTCCTTTGCCTGGTTATTTTGAAATAGTAATAATTGCAATCTGCCTTCACTGTGGTGATAAATTTTCATGTCTACTAAAGTTACCTGAAATCCTCATCAAGTAGGCTGATAACATCATCTGGAGTCCAGGCTTTGGCATTTGTTTCATATAGCAACTCCAGCATCAGCATCCCTTTCAGACTCTTTTCATCAATAACCTTGGTCATTTCCCCCCACAACACATTTCCCTAAAAAACAGAGAAACAACGTTTTAAAATTGTAGTTTAAGAAATAAAAACTATGAGTGAATTTACAGAACTAGTCTTTACTGTAAAGATAGTTTTAATGGGGCACATAGGCAAATTCATGGTATGCTAATTCATAAAGGGACAGTTCATGGAAATGATTATTTGTAAATTGTTAGTTTGTGTAATGCATACTTAGTTACTCACATATTCTCCTGCCATTTAAAAAACAGTCATTTGATTTCATACCCTTTGCTGTTCCCTGCTGTTACATTAGTGAGCTGACATTTCAGGTTCTAATGGTCCTCTTCTTCCCAGGATGCACCAATTCCTTGGAGTGTTCCTAACATTAATTTCTACTATTGGGCTGTTTGGTTCCAAGATGTCAGATCTCTACTGAGCACTGAATCAACCCCTAGTGCTGGTCAAGGGCAAGACTCATAACGGTCCTCAACTAGGGGTCCCTGCATACTAAGTCATATTTTATTTATATAGTTGGCATTTATTTATATACAGACAAAATGCTGAACTTGGCAGATGAATGTCATCTGGGATGAAAAAATACTGCTTTTTTCTAAAAATGCATATGTATTGCACTGAACTGTCCCTTTAAATAAAAGGTTAACTAATCTCTTTTAGGAATCAGTAGTTTATATTACAGAAAACTAATTTCAGATATGAAAAAATTCACTTATAGGCCGGGAGATTTGTCCAGTGGCAGCACTGTGGCTCGTGTTGCATGGATGTCTTGCAGGGATCAAGTCCTGAGTTTGATTCCACCCTTGGACACTCGCAGAGTTTTCCACTAACTCTCTCTCTCTTACCTCCTCCTTACTCAATGGTCCTTTCTCAGACCCATTGTAATGGACCACATACTGGATCTGGTCTTCACCCGCTCTGCTCTGTGTCTCAACTTCTCCAACTCAACTCCTTTCCTCTAATCTGTGATCATCATCTTCCTCAAATTTAAAGAAGATGTAACCCAACCATGCTTACGGATCAGATAAAAAGTTGAAAAGGCAATCCCGTATAGCCGAACCCGACGCTGGCGCAAATCACACGATAGAGACTTTCTGCTGAATTTAAAGTGCCCTACTGACTCGAGTGCTTTTCCTTAGCCACAAACACTTTCTCTTCACTCATACCACAACAGTCAAATAGCCTGAAACAGCTCTTAGAGTATTCACTTCCTGCTTCTGTTCGCCTCCTCCTCCACCTACGCTCTCGTTTATCGGCTGATGAAATAGCCTCCTATTTCACGAAAAAACGAAAATATCCGAAATGGTTTTTCCTATGCACCCTACCTCCTCCTCGTACGAGCTTTCAACTCCAACAACTGCACTGGCTAGCCTCCCTTCATTGGTTAATCCCTTTAATTGCACCCTAACAAGCTTCACCACTATTACAGAACAGGGACTCTTATCCAGACAACGTCTTACCACCTGCCCCCTTGACCCCATTCCCTCTCATCCCCCTCTCTCCTCTTCCTTCATACCAGCCCTAAACTCTCTCTTTAATTTGTCCTACGGTCCACTGATTTTCCCTCCTCATTTAAACATGCCGTGGTCTCTCCCTATAATTAAAAACCCTCCCTCCACCCCGGCTGCGTCTTTTCAGCTGCCAGCTGTCTCCCTTCTCCATTTGCTTCCAAATACTGGAAAGCATGTTTATGCTGACCTGGTTTAATCACCTGTCTCTGCTAACTTTCTCTTGACCACCTCCAGTCAGGCTTCCGCCCTAACCACTCCCACGAAACTACCCTCACTAGTGACCAATGATTTCCTTAGTGCTAATCTAAAGTCACTTCTCTTTGCTCATTCTCTTGATCTGTCCTCTGCTTTGATACTGGTCGACCACCCTCTACTTCTTCAGATCCTGGCCTCCTTGGTTCCAGGACACTGCCACTTTCTTGGCTATCCTCCTATGTCTCTGGTAGGACCTTTAGTGTTTTCCACTTCGAAATTAACTCAACCCCTTGCCCCCTCCCTGTGGGGGTCCCACAAGGCTCGTACTCGGTCCTCTTCTTTTCTCCATCTACACCTAGATTCCAGTAGCACCTGTATGCGGATGATACCTAAATTTACATCTTTGCCCCTGATCTCCCTACACTGACATCCCAGGTCCCCGACTGCCTTAATGCAACTCTGCCTTTATGTCCTCCCGCTTCCTCAACTAAACATGGACAAGACTGAACTTGTCCTTTTCCCACCCTCACTATCTGTTCCCCTCCCTAGTCTTACTATTAATATTAAACAACACACCTACATCACCATCCCACATGTCCGCTCCTGACGAATAACGCTAGATTCCGATCTTTCTGTCAATTCGCTTGCCAACTCCTGTCGGCTCCAACTCAAAAACATCTCCCGCATCCGACCCTCCTCTCGACGAAGCTACCAAAATCCTAGTCCATGCCCTAGTCTTGCTTGACAGCTGCAACACACTCGTGTGGTCTACCAAAACACCCCTTGGCTTCTCTTCAATCCATCTCACTCGCTTGCCAGCTCATTCACTCTTGCTCCTCTATGCCTCTCCTCCTGTCCGTCACTCCCACTGGCGCCATCATCAAAGGATCCGGTTAAGCTGCTTACCCTATCCTATAAACACTATCCAACACATATATCTCAGAGATGATCCACGATATCGTCCAGACGCAACCTCCACTCCCCAAACGTCTCTTCTTCTCTAATCCCACCCTTGTCACCCTTCTGCCCGTATCAGGACTTTGCCTGCTGCCCCTCTGCTCCTGGAACGCCCTTCCTCCATCTGTCCGTCATTCACCATCCCTTAATATCTTCAAACGAACCTTAAACCCACCTCTCTCGGAAAGCTACAACCTGGCCTAAACTTACCCCTTACAGCAGCCTACCGACTCTTGCAACCTTATGTCTCACCCCCATTCCTCGGTACGCTGTAAGCTCTTTGGACAGGGTCCTCTCCCTATTGTATCACAGTATTGCTGTAAGAAAATTATCACGCTTTTACTCATATTTTGTATTACCTGTGTATGTAATATGTATGACTTTGTATAACATGTACGTTACCCTTGTAATGTATGACTATGTAATTGTAAAGCGCCAGGGAAGATGTTGGCACAATATAAATCCATATAATATAATATGTTCTCCCTGTGCTTGTGTGGGTTTCCTCCAGGCACTCCGTTTTCCTCCCCACAATCTGAAGACATACTGATAGGTTGTATGTGACATAAATGATTAGATTGTAGCTCTTTCGGGCAGGGCCTGATGTGAATTTGAGAATAATTGTAAGCACTGCAGAATATGTAACACTATATACCGTAATACTACTCGAGTATAAACCGAGGTTTTTAGGTTTTTAAAAATACCTTTAAAACCTGCCCTCGGTTTATACTCAGGTCCATACATAGGAGAATGGAGAATAGAAGTACACCGGTAGCCTACCTGTAGCAGACAGTCGGCAATGCAGAGAAGAAACCCGGAGTAGTCGAGGGCGCAGAACTAGGCGCGGGCACGTTGGGGACGTAAGTTACGCACGTACTGCATGTAGCACTTACGCACGCCTCCTGACTGCACCGGACTGACCACTGATGCCCTTGGCGCCCCAGCTTAGGTGATCCGCTCCGCTCATAAGCTGATGGTGGGCGGTATAGGATGTCTTCCCGGCCCACAGTGCATTATGTGCAGAGACTGTAAGGAGGGGATGTTCCGCAAGGTGGGACTAGATGTGGGTTCAGCAGCACAGAGCCTGTAGCCCTTCCGACTACAGTAAGGAAACCTCTTATGTATGGAGGGTTTAGGGGTGGCTAGTACCATAAGTCGGTGCAGTGTAGGGGTGGGGGTGGGTTAAGTTGAGGCACCGCAATAAAGGCATTTAAGATGTTTGTGAAACTGATTTATTTTATTATGTGCGCTTGCCACTCAGATGTTTAGAAACTACAACCCCAGCATGCTAGGATTTGTATTTTACAAATATCTGGAGTTCCATAGAATATTGGTTACTCGCATTCTGCAATTTTTATGGTACCAAATATTGAACATTAGGTTTTCTATCCCCGGTTTATACTCAAGTCAATTGTTTTTTACTCCTTTTTTTCGGGTAAAATGGGTACTGGTATACTGTCTTACTTCGGTCGGTTATACTTGAGTATAAAATACATAATATACATACTCAGTGACAAAGGGGTGATTTTTTCCCCAGGTCACTTTTGCTACACTATCTAGGCAATTGCCTGCCAATGCAATGATATGGACTAGCCTGCCATAGTCCTACAATGATGAATTACACTGAATTAAGAGCCCTGTGTCATACACAGTGTAGATTTTGAGCAGGTTTATAAGGGCATTATAATAAAATCATATAAACATACAGATCGTTTTCACACAGTTAATAATAATTAAAAAAAAAAAAATTACATCTACAAAATGTTTATAGCCAAAACCCTAAAAATAATAATTCTACGTGGATATTGAGGTTATAGAAATATCCATATTAAAGCCCGAATCCAAAACAATTTATTGAAAAGATGTATGTGATATCATACTTATACACTAGTCAAAAATCAACAAAGTTCAAAGGGGCACATTCTTCAATTTTTGTGTTAAATGTGGTTATCTGCGGAAAAGAGAATATGGCTGCAAGTAAGGTAAAAAGCGATCTTGTTAAACCATAAATTGTAAATCCTATTAGTACCGTAATACTCCAGTATAACCGCCTAGTATACAACCGAGGCACCTACCTTTTAACATGAGTAAAAGTGGATTGACTTGAGTATAACCGAGGGAAGAAAATATGACCACTACTGCCTTCTGATTCTGTATTGTTTTTAGGTTTTAGTTGTCCATTAAATGGACAGCAGATTCCTATTCAGTATAATACTATACTGCATTTGGCTATTACTGTATGGATTCTTCTACAACTCCCAGCATGCTTTAGTTGCTGGAGTTGTAGTTCCAAACTCTGCAGTGGCCAAGGAATTACCACTGCAGGGATTAATATGCCTCTCCTCCCCTCCTGGAGAGCCCCCCCAGTGGAAGTGAGACAGGCATTGATGTTACGTCAGCCAGCAGAGGATTGGAGCGAGCGGCCGCCTGAGCAAGTAAGTGACTGACTCGAGTGCAACCGAGTTCGTTTTTCCAGGCCTTTTAGCCTGAAAACCTTGGTTTATACTGGAGCATACGTATATACGTAAATGCTTGAAAAAACATTTGAGAAACATTCCACAATGTACTGACCCTTATTGGCAGGTAAGGCCTTGTCTAGAACTTTTTGGCATCTGAAAAAACATCCAACTACTGCAGGAAAATCCAAAATCGCAGAACTTTTTGCGTTTCTATTTTCCATAAATCACCAAATCGCAAGCACAATCCAGAACGCATTTGCTGCGAAAACAGCGTATAGTGTGGCTTAGCCCTTATTTTTTTTTAATGAAGACCTAGTGACAGTTTGACAGTTTAGACTGCATGACTATGCTATTTGCATAAGGGGGGGAGCTATGACTCATCATCATGCCCTTTTTTTTATGATAGAAGCACAAAGCCTAAAGCTGGCCATACACAGGCAGATATTGGATATCCCTAACTCTAAACGCAATTGGAAAGTCCCTGGATCAACCAGATCTACAGTATATGTTTATTAATACATTTGACTTGTTGAATCGGTTCTCATCATCCAGGTCATGGTAATATCGAGATATCCGAAGCTGGTCACCTTTTGTCAAAGAGGAGACAGGAAAAAAAGAACACTGAATACACACAGTGAAGGGGAAAAGGCAAGACAGAGGTATGAACATGGTCATCTCCCATATTGTAGCAGGGGTCTCCTAGAACTTAAGAAGACTTTTCAAAAAACATCGTTCCCCTGTCTGCTTTCGAACACAACACACTGAGCCAGCATAGGTACATCCAAAGACCCAATTCCAACAACACAAGAAAAGCGACATCATTATCAGTGCATGCAGTGAAGAATGCTCTGATTTGTATTGTGGGGAAGACCAACACATGCATCACTGCACTCAACGCTAATGGCCAAGCACGACAGCCAATTCCCTCGGGTCAGGACTCGCTTGTATCTGCATCTTAAGGATAAAGGACATACCTTTGAAGATTGTATGTTAACATACGTGGCGAATGAACGTGACTGTTCCAGAGTAGGGTTTTAGGGGCCATTAATATGTGAAAATAAAGACCACGCCTAAATAGAGGTGGGGGGGTGCGACACCAACTCGCCCTGCCATGTACAATGCTGTTTTTAACACTTACTCTGGGCGTTCCTATAACACCTCTTAGCCACTATCTAATCAGCACACCCTTAACACCTGGCTGTGTATGCTAATTGGGATTTTCCAGGTACATAATTTCCAAGATTCTTTGTCAAGTCATTCTGAATTGAGAAAGCCCTCGGATGACTAGCAAACGTCTTCAAGAACTACATTTCAAGTTCCAGTTTGATCTAATTGAATACAACAGATATTAATACATTGTTTTTTAGCGCAGTTGAGACCAGGGTGTGGTCATATATTTCATTAATTTGAAAATACTTTGTTATTTTCTCAAACTATTTCTGTTTCATTTATACTTCCAGAAAAACATCTACCCACTAATTTTAGCAAATAAACTTGATACATTGGGTACACACTACACAGATTTCATACAGACATACTTGATATGTCAGTCATACAGATGTATAGTCTACAGCCATAGTTCATACGATGTATAGTCTAGTCATACTGATGTCACAAGATGTATAGTCATAGTCATACTGTAATAGTCATATCAGATATATAGTCATAGTCATAAGTACTGTATAGTCATCCAGATAGTATAGTCCCTGTCATACTGTATAGTCATACAGATTATAGTCAAGTCATACGTATAGTCATACAGATGTATAATCATAGTCCATCTGTGTATCTAAAGATGTATACCATATCTCATACGTATATAATAGTCTACTGTATATCCATAGTCATACTTGTATAGTCATACAGATGTATAGTCCCTACTGTTAGTCATACAGATGTAGTGCTAGCTACTGTAGTCATCAGATGTATGTCCATAGTCATACTGTTATAGTCATACAGATGTATAGTCTAGTCCATACTGTATATATCATACAGATTTATAGTCCAAGTCTACTGTATAGTCATACAGATGTATAGTCATAGGTCATACTGTATATCATAGTCATAGGCAGATGTCTAGGTCATAGTCATACTGTATATCATACAGATGTATAATCATAGTCATACTGTGTAAGCTTAAAGATGTATATGTCATAGTCATACATTATAGTAATAGAGATGTCCGAACTTCGAACATATCCGGTCCGCGACGAGATCCGCGATTTTCGAAAAATCCGAAAATTGAAAATCCGTGAGCGTACCCTGTAAAACGTATTAAAATGAAGTTCGGGGCAAAATCCTGCTTAAAAGTGGTCTAAATAGCCTTGGTAACTTCAACTTAACTCACTCAGGGACCTGGGGTAATGGCATTAAAGCATGTATAAATCCAACAATCTAAAAAGTACAGTCCCGCTATAGCGTGAACTTTAAAATGGTATTTTTTTCCGAAAATACTGAGATTCTCGTAAAACTGAAGATTTCCTTCCGTAAAAATTCGAGGCTTTCTGTAACTAATGTATAAGCTGCCATAGCATAATTATGGATCATGTTGCTGCTTCGCCGTCTTGAAAATTTACAAGAATTACCTCCGTTTTTTTTTTTTACGAGTATTCTCTCATAATTTACTACGAAAATATCTAATTAACGTGAATTCTCGTAATTCGCGTAATCCTCGTGTTAGCAGGATCTTGGCATCTTTTGTCCGTAATCCCGCAAGTATCGTATATCTCGTAATTACGGAGAACACCGTATTTTTCGAAATTTTCGTAAAAAAAAATCCGCAGTTCGGAAGTTGGAAGTCCGGAAAGTCCCGGAATAATCCCCGTTCGCGGACGGGAGAATCCGTCGGCGGATTCCGGGTTCGGGTCCGCAAACCGGCATCTCTATATAGTAATAGTCATACTGTATGTCATAGTCATACTGTATAGTCATACAGATGTATAGTAATAGTCATACTGTATAGTCATACGATGTATAGTCATAGTCATACTGTATCGTCTACAGATGTATAGTCCCTGTCAACTGTATAGTCTACAGATTGTATAGTCTAGTCATACTGTATAGTCATACAGATGTATAGCTCATAGTCCAGTTATTCATACGATAGGTCATACAGTTAATAGTCATACTGTATAGTCATACAGATTTAGTCAGTCATACAGTATAGTCATACAGATGTAAGTCATAGTCCATACAGTATAGTCATACAGATGTATATCATAGTCATACAGTATAGTCATACAAGATCGTATAGTCCATAGTCATACTGTATGTCATACAGTATGTTAGTCATAGTAGTCACACGTAATAGTCCTACTGTATAGTCATAGTCCATACTGTATAGTCATACAGATGTAGTCAACTTGTCATACTGTAATAGTCATACAGCATGTATAGTCATAGTCATACTCTACTAGTCATACACATGTATAGTCATAGTCATACTGTATAGTCATACAGATGTATAATCCATAGTCATACTGATAGTCATACAGATGTATAGTCATAGTCCATACTGTAATAGTCATACAGATGTATAGTCATAGTCATACTGTATAGTCATACAGATGTATAGTCCTAGTCATCCTGTATAGTCATACAGATGTATAGTCATGTCATACTGTAATAGTCATACAGATGTAATGTCATAGTCATCTGTAATGTCATACAGTATGGATAGTCATACTGTAGTAAATCATAAAGAATGTATAGTCTATCATACAGTAAGAGTCATACAGATGTATAGTCATAGTCATAACAGTATAATCATAATACTGTAATAGTCCATAGTCATCACTGTATAGTCATACAGATGTATATCAGAGTCATACTTCTATAGTCATACAGATGTATAGTCATAGTCATACTGTAAGTCATACAGATGTATAGTCATAGTCATACTGTTAGTCATAAAGATTATATGTCATAGTCATAGCAGTATAAGTCATACAGATGTATACGTCATAGTTCATCACTGTATAGTCATACAGAGATGTATAGTCATAGTCCATACTGTATAGTCCTACAGATTATAGTCTAGTCATACTGTATAGTCAATACAGATAGTCATACTGTCATATCATACTGTATAGTCATACAGATCTATAGTCCATAGTCAATACAGTGTATGTCATAGCAGATAGTCATAGCTGTCCTATTAGTCATACTGTATATCATACTGTATGTCATAGTCATACTGTAAGTCATACAGATGTATAGTCATAGTCATACTGTATAGCATTGCAGATGTCTAGTCATATCCAGGGCCGCCATCAGGTGGGTACAGCCGATCTTTTGTACCGGGCCGAGAGCTTCTGGGGCCCGGAAGGGAAAATCATGTGGGGCGGCTGGGCCCGGCGGGCCCGCTATGTTAACTTTTTTTGCTTGCAGTCAGCTGCCTACGACGCGACCCAGGCAGCTCACAGTGACAGTCGGTCGCACATGCGTTATAATTTACTGTCTGTCTACTTACAAGTTAAAGGTCGGCCCCAGCGCAGCACACAACTACACCGGTATGTCCTGTATGGTGAAAATTGAACGTCACACAAAGTTACGCCGAGCCACCGCGCGCACCCCGTGCCGCTGACATCAGTCCTATAAGGCGCGTCCTGGCGCGGTGCGCAACTGTGGAAGAGCTTCAAGACTGGCTACTGGCTCCTGCTCTTGTCTGTCTCCCATCCATTCAGGAGCGGGGGATGTGGAGGTAAGGATGTGGAAAGGAGGAGGAGCTGCCTGCCTGAATGAACGCTGCTGAGGCTGAACCTGAAGTCCTGAGATGCGCGCAAAGTGTCAGGCTCAGCACTGAGACAGTACAGACTCCAGTCCAGTCTCCACCAAGAGAGGCACCAGACCACGACATCACATGTGACAGCCCTGAATAATTGTTGTAGATTACTTATGATATATAAATAATATGATTATGATTTTGCCATTTGCCACTTTGCTTCGCCTTACTTACGGCTTTGTGCTTTGCCCTTGGGGCTGTACAGGAGGTGGTAGGGGTCTCTTGTTTTGTTGGGGTACTGGTGGTTCCCATCTCCTTGAGAGTCCTGGCTGAGCTGTGTTTGTTGTTCACAACATGGTGAAACTTGGGGCAAATCAATTGGGGTTTGGGTGTGGTACCGTACACGTATTTTGTTCATGTCCATGACTCCATCCCATGCATCTCTTAGAGTTAGATAGATAGATAGATAATAGCAGAGTTAGATAGATAGCTCTAGTGATAAGTAGCACGACGTTCGATAGATAGCATAGCATAATCAGATAGATAACTAAATCGCATAGATACGATAGATAATAGAATTAGCTAGAGCTATCTCCTGACTCGACTGACGAGTTCTCGCGTAGCATCGCTCCTCAGATAGCTAATTAGATCAGAGTATAGATAGATAGATAAGATAGTATGATAGCAGAGTTAGTAGTCTAGTATGATATCGCTAGCGATCTAAGGTGCGAGATAATAATGATAGATAGAGAAGATACGATACAGAGTTACAGAATAGCAGAGTTAGATAGACAGATGCAAGAGTTAGATAGACAATAGCAGAGTGATAGATAAGATAGATAGATAGATAGATAATTAGAGAGCAGAGTATTAGATAATAGAGATAATACGATACAGAGTCGAGTTAGATAGATATAATAGATAGATACGATACAGATAGATAGCATAGAATCGATTGCAGAGTTTAGATAGTAGATAGATAAAAGCTAATAGATAGCAGAAGATTCAGATTAGATAGATAGATAGATAACTAGGAATAGAATAATATAGATAGCAGTTAGATTAGATAGATAAAGATATAATAGATGCAGAGTTAGATAGATGCAGATATAGATAGCGAGTATAGATCAGAAGTTAGATAGATAGATCAGATGCAGAGTGATATGACAGATAGCAAGTTAGAGATAGCATAGTAGTAGATATAATGATAGAGAGACACAGAGAGATAGACAGAAGCAGATAGACATATTAAAGCATAAACGAGGCGATATATTAGAATAGAGATAGATATACAGATGAGAGAGAGGACAGATAGAGATAAATAGGGGCAGAGGTCCATGTACAAGAAGCGTCCCCTGCCAAGAGTGTGGGCAGCGTCTGACTACACTAACACAGCAGTTAAGTTTAAAATAACCAATTCTACCAGTATATAATGAAAATTGCCAGTTTACTGTGCCTTGTGTTCATTAATTTGTGTCCTCTCTCTGTCCACTCTCTATCTCTAGTCCTCTGCTGTCTATGTCAACTGTCTTTCTGTCGTTTATTCACTCATCAGGCTGTGTGGTCTATGTTTGTGGTTGTCTGTCTGTGTCTTTTTTGGCCATCTCTATTAAGTACATAGTAGGTGTGGCCTAATTGGGGCTGAGAAGGGGCGTGGCCTAAAAAAATTCTGCCGCGCTTGAGGTGCCCAGAAGTGCCCCTGATCTTCATAGACCCTAGATACGCCCCTGGGAGTTGCCTGCCTAAATGGCTGATGAACCTGAGAGTAAGCGCAACAAATTAAGTGACAGCACATGAGCACAGCACAGTCCAGACTCCAGAGACCACCAGACCACAGACTCCACAAGACCACTGACCACAACATGTCATCAGAGTCAGACCGGTGAGACCGCACCTGCACAGAACAGCCCTGCCTGGCATCCACATTGTATGTAGATATAAAGATATTGATTTTTGCTTTTGCCAACTACTTTGTTTGGCGCAGGGGCTGTAAAGGGGAGGGGGGGGGTCTCTTGTTGTGGGGACTGGTGTTCCAATGATCTCCTGTGGTTGCGGCCTGGCAGGTATTATGTGTGGGGAGGTAATTACTATGGGGGGGGTGCAGCTGGGGCCCAGTAATTTACCTAGTATGGGGCCCTGAAAATTCTGATGGCGGCCCTGCATAGTCATACAGTATAGTCATACAGATGTATAGTCATAGTCATACTGTATAGTCATACAGATGTATAGTCATAGTCATACTGTATAGTCATACAGATGTATAGTCATACTGTGTAATCATAAAGATGTATAGTCATAGTCATACAGTATAGTCATACAGATGTATAGTCATAGTCATACAGTATAATCATACTGTATAGTCATAGTCATACTGTATAGTCATACAGATGTATAGTCATAGTCATACTGTATAGTCATACAGATGTATAGTCATAGTCATACAGTATAGTCATACAGATGTATAGTCATAGTCATACAGTATAGTCATACAGATGTATAGTCATAGTCATACTGTATAGTCCATACAGATGTCTAGTCATATCATACTGTATTTTATAATCCAATAGTCATAAGATATATGTCCTAGTACATACATATAGCATCACAGATGTTTATAGTCATAGTCTACATATGGTAATAGTCATTGTCCTACTGTATAGTCATACAGATGTATAGTCCATAGTCATACTGTATAGTCATACAGATGTATAGTCTAGTCATACTGTATAGTCATACAGATTATAGTCATAGTCATACTGTATAGTCATACAGATGGTATCAACCATTGAATTTTAACTTGCCGGAAAGACCCAAGTACTTCCCCTCCCTCCCTAAAGTAATGGGTTCAGAGTTGAAGTTTATTTAGTTAGAAGGTTTGTTGGTACGGGGTTTTAAGTTGGAGTCACAGATGGCGGATACATCCTTTCAATGGATATGGATATTGGAGCCGTACATGCCCTCTTGTGGACCCGAGGCCTAGCATTTAAGCTTTTTTTTTTTGGCCTATGGCTGGGTTTCATATAATTGGTATGTAAGGATGTATAAGTTCTTTGGCAAATTTTGAGCAATACTTGGATGGGTCAATAAGCTGTGGCCTACTGTTTCAGCCCACACTTGTTGCCAGCCCGTTCATCTTAGGTTTAAGAATCAGTTAAGGTACAGGCAAGTCCACCCGAAAACAATTAACTTTAAAATGCGTATTACCCCCCCCCAAAAACCTCACTTTCGCAAGTTTTCCTAAGTTCAAACAGAGGACTTCTGCGCTTACAGCCCCCCCTGCTTCTCTTTCCTGGGTCGCGGCTGTCAGGCGATTGGGCCTAACGTCACGTTGCGCTTTAACTTACAGCCGAACTCGGGAAGTGGCGCGGCTGTCAGCACCAGCCGCGGAGTATAGCAGCGAGGACCGGGTCAGGTAAGTAAGCTCTGCTGGGGGTCTTTGAAACTTTAGGTAACCCTCTTGCAAAATGAGGTTTTGGGGGTAATAAGCATTTTTAAAAACCGACCTTGTGTTTTAGGCTGACATTCCTTTAAGTAAACAGCATGGGTTTCCTAACAGACGAGGTCTACCTTTTATCTATTTTTTGAAAAAAAGATGGAGACTAGAGTCCCCGAACTTACCATCTCTGGTAGAAACCGTCCAAATATAATATACAGCAAACGTGCCTGAAAAACCAAAGGCCATGGTTTGAGAATCGTGTTAGAGCCAAAATGTACATCTTGCAATTAATCCAGTTATCCAGCAGAACCTTCCCTAAAAAACCCCGCACACACTGCTCTAGCATTCTGTCAACCCCTGAATTTTAGATTAAAAAAAAGAAATAACAAGACTTAATTTTAATGCGCTAAGTCCGAATATAAGATTGCGTAGTTTCTGCCGCAAACCAAGGAGTTAAAGTGGAACTTATGATAGAACATCATTAACCAATTCAGGAATGGTGGCCCTCTGGTACATTGCCTGTAATATTCTCGAATTCTGAAAATGGAACAGATCACTAATATAAGACACAATTACACCCCATTTAACCACTACAGGCTTAAGGTAGAAGCTGTTTAAACGGAGAAATAGCAGTAAAGAAAAAGACCAAAATTTGGGGGAATCCGCGCTACAGAAAATAAATTGCTAATTAAATTCATCTTGTCACTTGTCCTTTTAAACACAACAAAGGCTAATTGTATGTTAAGGTGCACATACATGGTCCAATATCCGTCCGATCAAAAAAGGGGCCATACCCTGGAATATATTCATGTCATGTGTATGGATAGATTGTGAATCCAAAGCTACGGCTGTCAGCATTGCGACCTCTCTGGACCGAACAGAAAACATCTGTTGATCATTATCATTTCCTTATGGTAATAGTGAGCCGATAACATTGAGCATGTATGGCCCAACGGACAATCTTTATTTACATTGGAACAATCTTTCCCATGTATTTGTGCATCGGCAATTCCCAATCAGATTCTGATGAAATAATGGTAAATTGCTGGACCAAATCACATGGGCTCATATGGGCACTTTAAGATTTGAGGTTTTTTCCTTTCTTATTTGTTTCAATTTGTTTGGGCAAGCCTGATTTTACAGTTTTGAGCATGTAAAGTACATTTAATTTAGCTAGGTTCAGAACGAACGGCTTGCAACCGTACATGCAGCGTGTCACTAACGTTTCTGAGCGTTGTCGGTAGGGAAATGCCCATGCCACTTTTCCTAGCAGGCAAACATCTGGCACCATCTAGTTTAAAACTCTTGCACAAACAGTGCACCAGCCATTCGTCTGGACCTAGCCTTAGAATTCGCTGAATTTAGGGTTTTTCCTGGAAGCTTTTGCACATTTTGATTTGAGTTTTTCTGACTACAAACTAATTGTGGGTGTTACCCTGGTTCACATGCTTACAATAATCAGTACTTTCTGAGGCAGATTAGTCACGTGGATATAAATTGTAAACTCTGTGACACTCCAGATTCATCGCCAGCCTGCTGTCAAAACTCTGTAAAATATATAAATAATAATAATTAATATAATAAATCAAACATGTCATTGAAATGAACCACGTAAGAAGACTGTGAACAATTGAGTGCTATTAAATGCGGAACGCACATCGCATCGCACCCAAAATGTAGTTTTTCGGTGTGTTGGCCGCCGCGATTCCAATGATGTCGAAAAAACCAAGCACAAATGCAGAAAAATCGCAGCAGTGTGCCCTAGAATAAAATGTATGTTAATACCATACAAAATATGTCATGCTATTTTGGGAATGATGTTTCATGAAGCACATGACTGTTACAGTGAAACAGAGGTAATACCATTTTATGGTGTACTGAGCTTCACCCATTTTATTCTCGTTTACTGATCTATATTAACTCAACCACCTGGATTGTAAGTTATCCATTAACCGATTTAATTTTGACACAACTGGGTACCCACCAGTGCTGTAACTACAGCACATGCTCCCATCGTAGGAGATTGTTTAAAGATGTGGGTGTCAGGAGCCTGGCTTTAAGCTCTGGGGGGGGGCAGTCCTTCAGTTTTTCATTCATTTCACCCATCTACACACAGTACCAATCTTTGAAGACTGAAGACAGAAGTAAGAGGGCAGATGGAAGTGAATGGAGATGATACCAGCTTCTTGCTAAAGCACAATTATGGGGAATTTTAATAACCCTGATATTCACACTGGAGACACAAATCCTAACTTACTGCATGAGCAATTTATTTAGGTATTAAAAGTGGCAACTTGCAACCAAAAAGTTCCTGTTTCTGAATTTTGGAATTTTATAGTAAAAGGTGGTTTAGCAAACACAGATGCACTAAACGGTTTATATTTTTTTCTGATAGGGTTGACTTCCACTTTTTTGCCACTAATTTGTGAGAATATTGCTTGTTTTTTTCCCAAGATATACATTAATATGCCTGCTGGGGGACCTTATCTATTAAGAAAGGACAGAATGTTTTGAAGGTCTAGCTACAAGAAAAGATCAATAGGCTTAGACACAGCTTTATAAACAAAAGCCCTGTCACAGGGACAGGCAGTCTGGGAAGTGTAACCCTACATTTCTGTAACTTAAGATCCAGCGTGGAGCCACGATTATAACCCTTCAAGCTATTCAGTGAACTTGGCCATTACCCCACATCTGCTGGAAGACGTTATTCCACAGTTTTCACACTCGTTCTCACTGTAAAGAAACCTTTCCTAACCTGAAATGAAACTTTTTTCTTCCAATCTACTAGATGTCCACGTTTCCTCTGATATGAACAATGCACCAGAAGAGTTTTTTGTATGGCCCATTAAATATTTGTAATAAAGGCATCGTCTATCCCCGGCGATGTAAGCCGAAAGAGATTTGCCCTATTAGTTCTCCTTTGGTTTTGGTTTTTTTAAATAGGCCGGAAGTATAGAAAACATTCTATTCTATGAGTAAGGCTATACGCCTGAAAACGGTAAAACTATTACAGACTTTTGGTGCTTGTGATTTGAAGTTTGAATAAAATATTTTTTAAGTATTGGAAGTCCGCGGTGTCCGTTTTGCATTAAAGAGGTGGGACTGGAAAGACCATTACGATGATCCATTTAAACTTTCACTTCAAATGCGCGATCACCTGTTACAACACTGATTGTGGATCATCTGGAGTAGGGATACGGCCCTCTTACTTCCCGTCCCCCGCCCCGGCAAGCCCTATAGCAACAACACTAGTTGTTAATGTTAGTTCTGTTTAGCAAGATGCACTTTGTGTTGACAAAGTTCCATAGAAACATAATAGTGTTTTCATTATAATATTTTGATAAACAATATTTATAAATTGGCCACAAAGTGTTAAACGTTTTTTAAACCATACGTGGTGAGAGGTAAGATTATTTTTTTTGTTTCAATGTTTTTTATTGAAATTTTTGTTGTAAGTTAACAATCGATAAAATTACCTTAATCCAGTGCAATACAGCTTTTTAATGCGGTACTCTATTTTAAAATTCTTATTATCTTCCTGTACTGGTTTTTTCAACCATTTATACTTTGATAGGAGATCGTTGGGAGAAAAAGGGTAATATAGTAATAGTTTTGAGATTGAAATAAATACATATGTCCATCTAGTCTATCAATATCCCTATTTCCGGCCTAACTGTTGATCCAGAGGGAAGGCAAATACCCCACCAAATTTATGAAGGGGAAAAAAATTCTGACTCCAAGTGGCATTGGAAATTTCCTGGATCAACTCCAACATTCTTGTTTGCAGAAACTCATCCAACCAGCTTTTTTTTAAACTGACCATGAACCTGCCATAACACGTCCACTGGAAGACAGTTTCCATATCTTTAACAGTTCTTCAAGTGCAAAACCTCTTTCCGCACTTAAACGCCTAAACCTTTTTGTTCCAGGTCTTTAAGGGATGTCTTCTTGTCCTCTGACATGTTCTATATTGGTGAACAATGCCCCCCAATATTTTGTAGGCCCGTTAATCTATGTATACACAGTATCTATCCCCTACGTACCGGTAAGCAACCTTTTCTAACATACATAATTGTAACTTTTCCAGTCTCTCTTTAAATATCAAGCTCTCCCAATCCCCTTAATCTAATTTATTTGCTTTCTCTGAACCCTTCCATTTTAACGTGTCCTTTTTTGTACACAGGATTCCAAATTGTGCTGCGATTCCAAATGAGGCTTACAATTCTTTGACACAAGAAAGTAAGACAATACCAAGCTGGCGTCTAGCTGTTGCTGGCCTGGCACTTCTTGCTCCGCTTTTATTTGTTATCCACACAAAACTCAAAATTCTCTTAACACAGAGCCATTTTATCGTATAAGTAGCACAAGGATTTTTTAGTCCAAAATGCATCACCTTTACATTGTATCAACATTGAATCTCATCTTCCATTACATCAAAGTTTTTTGTGTCCGTCAGCAAACACAGAAAACTTGCTGACAACCATACCCACTTCCAAAATCATTAATACATAGATTAATAGAAGCAGCCCCAGCGCGAACCCCTGGTGGCATCCCACTTAGCACTTTAGCCATATTGATACAGCCCCATTAACAACTGTACTCTCTGTATCCTTCATTACCAATTTTCTATCTCTTACAAATGTAGCATTAGTTGCACTAATTAAATCATTATAATACTTACTAATGTGAGTCCTTGAAACTACTCTAGAACCTGTTCCTATTAAGTTTTTCCAGTATCTTCCCCACCACTGAGTTAAACTTACAGGCCTTTTACTTCCCCTGCTCTGACACGACTTCCTTTTTGACATATTGAAATAACATCAGCCTTTTTTTCCAATCCAGAGGCACCCCACGGACATGAGGGAATCTGCAAAATATAAACAATGGCCTAGATATCAACTGAACTTAGCTCCCTAGGAGCTGAGATGATTTAATCTCGTCCACAGATTTATTAATATTAAACCTATTTAAATTTGTTTCCTGTACCCATCCTCAGTAACAAAGTGCACTTGCATCTTTTCCACCATTAATTCCACTAGACACTATCTAATATGTACTTGGAATCTTCTATAGTGTATACAGAGGTAAAAAAGTTATCAGAGCCCAGTTGCTTTATTCCTCCTCCATAACTACTTATCCCCTTAATTAATGGCAGCCCACATTTTCACCTGTTACAGTTTTTATAATCCAATCCCAAAAGTCCCTTTTCCGTTCCCTCTTTTCCCTCTTTCCATCATAAAATATTCGCCACATGTGCGCGGATTTATATTTTTTTTTACATTTATTTCCAAGGGTATAAATTTAATGTGAACTGGCTTAAATCACCCTTGAACACAGTCACTTCTGTTCATACCTTTCCTGATAATACCTTATCCCCTGTTACATGCTGAAAAGCTAATTTTAACCCTGGAAAATTTGCTTTCCCGAAAATAAAAAGTTCTTAACCCCAGCGCACTTTCTTTCGATAATACACACTAAAACGACACTATTTTTATGGTCACTATTCCAATCTCCAGTTACCCTTTATTCTATAATCCGCTCCACGATGTTCTTTCCCCCAAAACCAGCTGCACGTCTCAGTGATGTGCAACCATCCTGACTAAATATCCTGTGTCCGACAGGAAAGTCTAACTCGCGATTTCTCTATAACCCAACCCTTCTTTCCTTACACCAAACCTTTTTAGCCACGCTTCAATGGCTTCTAAGATCCCCGCTGCCCTGCTTTCCCTCCAGATTTGCCAATCTCTGCAATGCCTGCAAGCTGCCCCCTTAGACTTTCCCCTCACAGCTTCCAAATGCAACCCTACCCGCATCTGACACAGACATAGTGCCACTGTATACATCTGCTCGCGATTCCTATAATACAATGTGGCAGTATGCACATTGCATGGTCAACCAACAAACGTCCCCTTCCTGTCCAGTAATAATACACCACTGTCCTGTGTTCGTTGCAAACCGAATGATCCACCATGTGAATTCTATTTAACTACTTGGCCCCAGCCCCCACCACCAATCAGTGGTAGTTACACCCTTCCACACCTGCCTACAATTACAAGAAACAGGTACCATACTATAATCATAGAAACCATTGGCACCCCTTTAACTGGAAGAAAGAAGATTCTACTTGCAACGCGCAGTCTTTGTCACAGCACAAATTCAGCACAACTCCTTCTTTTTCAAACTTTTTCAAAACCATATAACCATCAATGATTAATGTCCTCCTTTTTATGTCCTTAATAACAAGGGTAGGTCCTTTAGAAAAGGTACTTTGTACAGGTTTCCACTCGTTCGTTTCCTCTCACAGAAACTTCCCTTTTCAGTTGACAAACTGGATGGGAAAGAAAGAAAAATGGATGTACAGCAAGGAAAGAAAGAATGAAAAAGTTGGAGAGTTAAAGTAAGAATTTTAAACAGTAATGCAATGAAAAATGAGTTATGGTAATTTCACAAACTACCAGGTGGCGTTTAATGCATTTTTGTCTGTTTTTCTAAACTGGTAAAAAGTTCCCTTTGCAATGGAAGACACAGTTGCATATATATTGCTGAAAAATCCATGTAGTGTTTTCTCCTATTAAAATAAGTAACGTGCTTGTTTTTTTTTGTGTTTACATCATTTGCAAGAAAATTTGCCTGGGTGTGTTCCCCTAAACATAACTTCAGAAATTCCTCAATAGATACCCTATATACTTGAGTATAAGCGACCCCAAGTATAAACCGAGCACCTAATTATATTGAAAAAAGTAGTAAATGGATTAAAGGACACATTATAACTCACCTTCCCTTTGCTCATCTTCTTTTGTCAATAACCTTTTATGTCAACCCAATACCTTCACTGTTTTAACCTAACTTTTTTAAATTGCTTTATTTCCAATATTTTTTTTCTTCACCACTGAAATTTTTCTGCTTAATTAATTCCAAAAAATTAAAAAAGAAAAAAACCCAGTACATGAATGTAAGCTGTAACGTAGGGGACTCATTAACGGGTACTGTTTCTATTTATTCAATTTCATTGGCAGTTCAATCCTTTGCAAACAGATTTACCTTTTTTTGTACATGACTGCAAGTATCAGATGTTCAGTTACTGACAATGTATTGTTTCGGGTTTTAAATCTCTTTGTGCTGCCCTTAACCAATGATAGGTGATGTGGTATATTTGCTTTAAATCACTGTTTAATAAGCACCAAGTATTAGTAGATATACCCTTAGTATTACCAAACAATACCATTCACCAACAGGTAAAAACAAATATTGGAAGAGTAAAGATTTAAATAGGAAAGAACGTGAAGATACTTACTCATTACAAAAGCCACTGGTACAGTATATCCCCATTTAAAATGTGTATTTGAAACCCAGTATGCCAAAAAGACCTGGAACTTGTGAATAAGAATGCAACCAAATATGATAATGCCCGATAAAAGCTAGCAATTGAGATGGACTAGCAAATTTGGTGCAGGCCATACGCTGTTTAAATTTACATGATACATTTTCCGCAATAATTGGCAATTATTTAGCATTATTGGAAAGTCAGGTTTGGGACATGTATCAAATGTCTACATCTTTTTTAGCCTTTGTAAACCCCTAGCCTATATTTTTGGCCAACCGACCAATTCACTTTCAACGGCACTTTCGGTCGGCGGCCGAAAATATGCTGGTGTGAGCAGCTGGCCGCGCCGGCATCGATCATTCTGTTTCTGTCCGGATCGGACGCGTCAGACTTCTGATCGGTGGCAGGGAGGAAATGAAGAGTTTTCAAATGGATAACGAGGATATGGACGGATAACAATTAGACAAAGTATATCAATAAAGCGCCAGGACCAGATGGATTGCATCCTAGGATTTTAAAAGAGCTTAGTTCATTCTAGCAAGACACATGGGTCTCATCTTTTCAGATTCGCTTTTGTCTGGGATGTGCCTGGATTGGAAAAAAAGCCAATGTAATACCAATATTCAAAAAAGGTAGTCGTTCACAGCCTGGTAACTATAGACCTGTAAGCCTAAATCAGTGGTAGGGAAGGTGATGGAAACTTTGTTAAGGGATCATATCCTTGACTTTGTCTCCAGAGATATCTTATTAGTAGTAGTCAGCATGGATTTATGAGAAATAGATCATGCCAGACAAATTAATGGTTATAAGAAGAAGGAGTAAGAAGTTAGATTCAGGCACAGCTGTGGATGTGGTATATTGGATTTTGCAAAAGCCTTTGATACTGTGCCACATAGGCGACTAATGTATAAACTGGGACTGTTGGCCTGAAGAAAACTTTGTTCATGGATAGAGAATGGTTATTGGACCGCAAACAGAGAGTGGTGGTTAATGGAGCTACATCTATGTGGGCTAAAGTTCTAAGCGGAGTTCTCAGGGTTCTGTACTGGGGCCGCTTCTTTTTAATCTGTTTATAAATGACTTAGAAGGGGGCATTGAGAGCAAGGTCTCTGTGTTTGCTGATGACACTAAATTATGCAGAGCTTTGGAAACTTCCAATGATGTGCAAGTGCTGCAAGCAGACCTAGATAGATTATCAAAATGGGCAGCAGAATGGCAGATGAGATTCAATGTTGATAAATGTAAGGTGATGCATTTGGGATTTAATAATCCCTGTGCCACCTACACCATAAATAACTCTGTGTTAAGTGCACTGAAATGGAAAAAGATTTGGGGGTTCTGGTAGATAACAGAATTAGCTGTAGCAAACAATGCCAGGTAGCAACAGCTAGAGCTAGCAAGATATTGTCTTGTATAAAGGGGGAATGGAATCAAGAAAAAAATATTATTCTCCCTCTTACAAGGCACTGGTAAGGCCACATTTGGAATATGCGGTGCAGTTTTGGAATCCCATATACAAAGGGACATCTTGGAAATTGATTTCTTTTTTGTGTTTTCGTTTTTTTTTCTTTTTTTTGGGGTTTAAGTTGGAGTCACAGATGGCGGATACATCCTTGCAATGGATATGGATATTGGAGCCGTTACATGCCCTCTGTGGACCCAGAGGCCTAGCATTTAAGCTTTGGCTATGGCTGGGTTCATATAATTGGTATGTAAGGATGTATAAGTTCTTGGCAAATTTTGAGCACATAATTGGAATGTGTCAATAAAAGCTGTGGCCTACTGTTTCACCCAACACTTGTTGCCAGCCTGTTCATTTAGGTTTAAGAATCAGTTAAGGTTAAAGGGCAAGTCCAGCCGAAAAACAAGTAACTTTTAAAATGCTTATTACCCCCCAAAATCTCACTTTCGCAAGTTTCCTAAAGTTCAAAGAGGACTTCTGCGCTGACAGCTGCTTCTCTTCCTGGTCGCGGCTGTCAGGCGATTGGGCCTAACGTCACGTTGCGCTTTAACTTACAGCCGCAACTAGGAAGTGGAGCGGCTGTCAGCACCAGCCGCGGAGTATAAGCAGCGAGGGACCGGGTCAGGTAAGTAAGCTCTGGGGGATCTTTGAACTTTAGGAACCCTGTGAAAATGAGGTTTTGGGGGGTAATAAGCATTTTAAAACCTACTTGTTTTTAGGCTGGACATTCCCTTTAAGTTAAACAGCATGGGTTTTCCTAACAGACGAGGTCTAACATTTTACTATTTTTGCAAAAAAAGATGGAGACTAGAGTAACCCGAACTTACCATCTCTGGTAGAAACCGGTCCAAATATAATATACAGCAAACGTGCCTGAAAGACCAAAGGCCATGGTTTGAGAATCTGTGTTAGCCAAAATGTAACATCTTTGCAATTAATCCAGTTATCCAGCAGAACCTTCCGAAAAAAACGCCGCACACACTGCTCTAGCATTCTGTCAACCCCTGGAATTTTAGATTTAAAAAAAAGAAATAACAAAGAACCTTAATTTTATGCGCTATCCGAATATAAGATTGCGTAGTTATCTGCCGCAAACAAAGAGTTAAAGTTGAACTTAATGATATTACATCAGTTAGCTCAATTCAGGAATGCTGCACCTCTTGGTACATTGCTCTGTATATTCTCGAATTCTGAAAATGGAACAGATCACTAATATAAGACACAATATACTACCCCGTTTAACCAACTACAGGCTTAAGGTAGAGCTGTTTAAGGAGAAATACAGTAAAGACATTGATCCTGCGCTACAGAAAATAAATTGCTAATTAAAATTCACTTGTCACTTGTCCTTTTAACACAACATAAAGGCTAATTGTACTGTTAAGGTTCACATACATGGTCCAATATCCTTCCGATCAAAAAAGGGGCCATACACATGGAATATAGTCATGTCATGTGTATGGATAGATTGTGAAGCCAACAAGCTACGGCTGTCAGCATTGCGACCTTCTGGACCGAACAGAAAACATCTGTTGGATCATTATCAGTTCCTTATGTATAGGGAGCCGATAACATTGAGCATGTATGGGCCCAACGGACAATCTTTATTTACATATGGAACAATCTTTCCCATGTATTTGTGCATCGGGCAAATTCACAATCAGATTCTGATGAAATAATGGTAAATGTCTGACCAAAATCACATGTGCTCATATGGGCACTTTAAGATTGAGGTTTCCTTTCTTATTTGGTTAAATTGTTGGGCAAGCCTGAATTTTACAGTTTGAGCATGTAAAGTACATTTAGATTTAGGCTAGGTTCAGACGAACGGCTGTGCACCGTACATGCAGCGTTGTCACTAACGGTTTCTGAGCGTTGTCGGTAGGGAAATGCTGCATGCAACGTTTTCCTAGCAGCAAACATCTGGAACCTCTAGTTAAAACGCTGCACAAACAGTGCACAGCCATTCGTCTGGACCTAGCCTTAGAAGTCAGCTGATTTAGGGTTTTTCTGGAGAGCTTTTTGCACATTTGATTTGAGTTATTTCTGATAAAACTAATTGTGGGTGTTACCTGGTTCGCTGCTTACAATAATCAGTACTTTCTGAGGCAGATTAGTCAACGTGGAGATAAAATTGTAAACTCTGTGACACTCCAATTCATCCCAGCCTGCTGTCAAACTCTGTAAATATATAATATATAAATAATATAATATAATAATATCAAAACATGTACATTGAAATGAAACACGTAAGACTGGGAACAATTGATTGCTATTTAAAATGCGGAACGCAAATCGCATCGCACCCAAAAATGTACGTTTTCGGTGTGTTGCCGCGATTCCAATGATTCGAAAAAAACGCAAGCACAAATGCAGAAAAATCGCAGCAGTGTGCCCTAGAATAAAATGTATGTTAAATACAATAAAAAATATGTCATAATTTTGGAATGATTGTTTCATGAAGCACATGACTGTACAGTGAAACAGAGGTAATACCATGTTATGGTGTGACTGAGGCTTCACCCCATTTTATTCTTCTGTTTAAATCTATATGTAACTCAACCACCTGGATTGTAAGTTATCCAGGAACCGATTTAATTTTGACACAAGCTGGGTACACACACAGTGCTGTAACTACAGCCCATGCTCATCGTAGGAGATTGTTAAAGATGTGGGTGTCAGGAGCCTGGCTGTTAAGCTCTGGGGGGGGGGGGGGGCAGTCCCTTCAGTTTCACCCATCTACACACAGTACCAATCTTTGAAAGATGACAGACAGAAAGTAAGAGGGCAGATGGAAGGAAGGGAGAGGATACAAGCTGCTTGCTAAAAGCACAATTATGGGGGAATTTAATAAACCCTGATATTCACTGGAGAACACAAATCCTAACATTACTGCATGAGCAATTTATTTAGGTATTAAAATTGCAACATTGCAACCAAAAAAGTCTGTTTCTGAATTTTGGATTGTAGTAGTAAAGGTGGTTTAGCAAACACAGATGCACTACGGTTTATTTTTTTCTGATAGTGTTGACTTACCACTTTTTTGCCACTAAATTTGTGAGAATATTGCATTGTTTTTCCCAAGATATACAGTATATTGCCTGCTGGGGACCTTATCTTATGTAGAGGAAAGGACAGAATGTTTGAAGGTCTAGCTACAGAAAAGATCAATAGGGCTTATGACACAGCTTATAACAAAAGCCTGTCACAGGGACAGGGCAGTCTGGGAAGTGTAACCTTACATGCCTGTAACTTAAGATCCAGCGTGGAGGCCACAGTTACCCTTTAAAGCTATTCAGTGAACTTGCCATTACCACATCTGCTGGAAGACAGTTCCACAGTTTCACTGTTCTCACTGTAAAGAAACCTTTCCTAACCTGAAGATGAAACTTTTTTTCTTCCAATCTTAATAGATGTCCACGTGTCCTCTGATATGAACAATGCACCAGAGAGTTTATTGTATGGCCCATTAATATATTTGTATAAAGGCATCATATCCCCGCAAATGTATAGTCGAAAGAGATTTGCCCTATTAGTTCTCCTGTGGTTTTGTTTTTTTAAATAGGCGGAAGTATATGAAAAACATTCAGTCTATGAGTAAGGGCTATACGCCTGAAACGCGTAAGACTATGTACAGACTTTTTGTGTGCTGTTGATTTGAAGTTTTGAATAAAATAATTTTTTAAGTATTGGAAGTCCGCTGGTGTCCGTTTGCATGTAAGAGGTGGGACGGAAGTAACTTACCGATAGATACAGTTTAAAACTTTACTTCAAATGCGCGATCAACTGTTAAAAACAGCTGATTGTGGATCATCTGGAGGGGATAACGGGCCCTCTTACTTCCCGTCCCCCGCCCCGGCAAGCCCTATAGCAACAACACTAGTTGTAATGTAGTTCCTGGTTTAGCAAAGATGCACTTTGGTTGACAAAGTCCATAGAAACATAAATAGTGTTTTCATTATAATATTTTGAATAAACAATATTTATAAATTGCCAAAATTTTTAAAACTGTTTTTTTACCATACTGTGGTGAGAGGTAAGATATTTTTTTTTGTTCAATGTTTTTTATTGAAATTTTTGTTGTAAGTTAACAATCGATAAAATTACCTTAATAGTGAATACAGCTTTTTAAGTGGGGTACGCTATTTAAAATTCTTATTATCTTCCTGTAATGGTTTTCAACATTTATACTTTATAGGAGATATTTGGGAGAAAAAGGTAATATAGTATAGTATTTGAGATTGAATAAATACATATGTCCATCTAGTCTAGCAATATCCTCATTTCCTGCCTAACTGTTGATCCAGAGGAAGGCAAATACCCCACCAAATTTATGAAGGGGAAAAAAATTCTGACTCCAAGTGGCAATTGGAAATTTCCCTGGATCAACTCCAACATTCCTTGTTTGCAGAAACTCATCCAGCTTTTTTTAAAACTGACCAGTGAACCTGCCATAACAACGTCCACTGGAAGACAGTTCCATAGCTTTACAGTTCTCACAGTGAAAAACCCTTTCCGAACTTAAAGCCTAAACCTTTTTTGTTCAAGTCTTAAGGGATGTCTTCGTGTCCTCTGACATGTTCTATTGGTGAACAATGCCCCAGATAGTTTATTGTATGGCCCGTTAATCTATTTATACACAGTAATCATATCCCTACGTACCGGTAAGCACCTTTTCTAACATACATAATTGTAACTTTTCCAGTCTCTCTTTATATTCAAGCTCTCCCAATCCCCTTATTAATTTAGTTGCCCTTCTCTGAACCCTTTCCATTTTAAAGATGTCCTTTTTGTACACAGGATTCCAAAATTGTGCTGCATATTCCAAATGAGGCCTTACCAATGCTTTGTAAAGATGTAAAGACAATACCAAGCTGGCTCTAGCTGTTGCTGCCTGGCACTTCTTGCTCCCTTTTAGTTTGTTATCCACCAAAACTCAAAAATTCACTTAACACAGAGCCATTTATAGTATAAGTAGCACAAGGATTTTTAAGTCCAAAATGCATCACCTTACATTTATCAACATTGAATCTCATCTGCCACTTAGCAGCAAAGTTTTGTGTCGTCAGCAAACACAGAAAACTTGCTGACAATACCCACTTCCAAATCATTAATAAATAGATTAAATAGAAGCAGCCCCAGCACAGAACCCTGTGGCATCCCACTTAGCACTTTAGTCCATATTGATAAAGCCCCATTAACAACTACTCTCTGTATCCTATTCATTAACCAATTTTCTATCCATGTACAAATGTACATTAGTTGCCTAATTATAATTATAATACTTATAATGTGAGTCCTTGAAACATACTCTAGAACATGTTCCCTTATTAAAGTTTCCAGTATCTTCCCCACCACTGAAGTTAAACTTACAGGCCTGTAATTACCCTGCTCTGAACGACTATCCTTTTTGAATATTGGAATAACATCAGCCTTTTTCCAATCCAGAGGCACACCACCGGACATGAGGGAATCTGCAAAAATAAGAAACAATGGCCTAGATAAAACTGAACTTAGCTCCCTAAGGAGCTGAGGATGTATTTAATCTCGTCCACAAGATTTATTAATATTAACCTTATTTAGTTGTTTCTGTACCATATCCTCAGTTAACCAAAGTGCACTTGCATCTTTTACACCATTATTTCCACTATACACTATACTAAATATGTACTTGGATCTTCTATAGTGTATACAGAGGTAAAAAAGTTATTCAAGCCATTTGCTTTATGTCCATCCTCCATAACTAACTTATCCCCTTTAATTAATGGCGCCACATTTTCACCTTGTTACAGTTTTTATAATCCCCAAAGGCCCTTTCCGTTCCCTCTGTTTCCCTCTTTACATCATAAAATTCAGCCACATGGGCGCGGATTTATTTTTTTTACATTTATTTCCCAAGGGTATAAATTTAGATGTGAACTGGCTTAAAATCCCCTTGAACACAGTCCACTTCTGTTCAGTACCTTTACCTGATAATACCTTATCCCAGTTGACATGCTGAAAAGCTAATTTTAACCCGGGAAAATTTGCTTTCCCGAAATAAAAAGTCTTAACCCAGCGCACTTTTCCTTTCGATAATACACACTAAACGACACTATTTTATGGTCACTATTCCCTAATCCTCCAGTTACCTTTATATCTATAATACGCTCCACGATGTTCTCCCCCAAAACAGCTGCACCGTCATCAGTGAGGTGCAACCCATCCCTACTAAAGAGCCTGTGTCCGACAGGAAAGTCTACCCAATTCTCTATAAACCCAAACCCTTCTTCCTTACACCACCTTTTTAGCCACGCTTCAATGCTTCTAAGATCCCGCTGCCTGCTTTCCCTCCAGATTTGCCAATCTCTGCAATGCTGCAAGCTGCCCCCTTAGACTTTCCACCTCAGCTTCCAAATGGCAACCCACCCGCATCTGACACAGACATAGGTCCCCTGGAACATCTGCTCCAGATTCCTATACATGTGGCAGGATGCACATTGCATGGTACCAACAAAACTGTCCCTTCTGTTACACAGTAATAATACACCAGCTGTCCCTTTGTCAGTTGCAAACCAATGATCCAACCAATGTGAATTCTATTTAACTAATTGGCCCCAGCCCCCACACCAATCAGTGGTATTAACCCTTCCACACCTGCCTACAATTACAACAGGTACAATACTAGAATAATAGAAACCCATTGCACCCCTTTAACTGGAAGAAAGAATATTCTACTTGCACACAGTCTTTGTCACAGCACAATATCAGCACAAACAATCCTTCTTTTCAAACTTTTACAAAAACCATATAACCATCAGATGATTAAATGTCCTCCTTTTTTATGTCCTTAATAAAAAGGTCCTTTAGAAAAAGGTACTTTGTACAGGTTCCACTCGGTTCGTTTCCTCTCACAGGAAACTTCCCTTTGTCAGTTGCAAACTGGGATGGGAGAAAGAAAGAAAAGATGGGAGGTACAGCAAGGAATAGAAAGAATGAAAAAGGTGGAGAGTTACAGTAAGAAATTTTAAAACAGTAATGCAATGAAAAATGAGTATGGTAATTTCACAAAACACAAGGTGGCGTTAATGCATTTTTGTCTGTTTTTTTCTAAACTGGTAAAAAGTTCCTTTTGCAAATGGAAGACACAGTTGCATATATATTGCTGAAAATTCCATGTAGTGTGTTCTCCTATTAAAATAAGTAAACTGTGTGTTTTTTTGTGTTTAACATAACTTTGCAGAAAATTTGCCTGGGTGTGTTACCCTAACATAACTTCAGAAAAGTCCTCAAATATATTACCCTATATACTTGAGTATAAAGCGACCCAAGTATAAACCGAGGCACCTAATTATATGTGAAAAAAGTAGTAAAATGGATTAAAGGACAATTATACTCACCTTCCCTTTGCTCCTCTTCTTTGGTCAATACCTTTTACCCAATACCTTTCACTGTTTTAACCTAACTTTTTATTGCTTTATTTCAATATTTTATTTTCTTCACCACTGAAATTTTTCTGCTTTATAAATTCCAAAAAATTAAAAAGAAAAAAACACAGTACATGAATGTAAGCTGTAAGTAGGACTCATTAAACGGGACTGTTTCTATTTATTCAATTTCATTGGCAAGTTCAATCCTTGCAAACAGATTTACATTGTTTTGTAAAATGGACTGCAAAGTATCAGAGGTTCAGTACTGACAAATGTATGTGTTTCGGGTTTTAAATCTTTGTGCTGCCCTTAAACCCAAATGATAGGTGATGTGTATATTTTGCTTTAATCACTGTTTAATAAGCACCAAGTATTAGTAGATAATACACTTAGTAGTACCAAACAATACCAGTCACCAACAGGTAAAAAAAAATATTGGAAGAGTAAAGATTTAAAGAGAAAGAACGTGAAATACTTACTCATTACAAAGCACTGGTACAGTATATCCCCATTTAAAATGTGTAATTTTGGAACCCAGTATGCCAAAAGACACTGGACTTGATAAGAATGCAACCAAATTGATAAGGCCAGATAAGAAGCTAGCAATTGAGATGGACTAGCAAATTTGTGCAGGCCATACGCTGTTAAATTTACATGATAACATTTCCGCAATAAATTGGGCCAATTATTTAGCAATTATTGGAAAGTCAAGGTTTGGGAACATGTATCAATGTCTACATCTTAGGCTGGGTAAACACCAGCCTATATTTTTGGCCAACCGACCAATTCACGGCACTTTCGGTCGGTCGGCCGAAAATATCTGCTGGTGTGAGGCAGCTGGCCGCGACCGGCATCGATCATTCGTTTGTCCGGATCGGACGCGTCAGACATTCTGATCGGTCGTGCGGTTCCCTATGGAATTTTCCATGAACGACGGACATTTGTCTAGGCCGAGCAATCGCTCGTAGCGAGTGCTACATCGGGACAAATATTCCGGACGTGTGTGCCCAGCCTAAGACAATTAGATGGCCAAATATTAGATCTGTCATTATTAAAGTACAACTCCACCCTCATAATAACATATTTTAGAAAGAATGGCCTCTTTAACATATGGGGATATATCCTACTTTGTCCTATGAATTCATTACTGTATGCCTGCTATGCTTCTGGATGCCTCATGGAAACTGAGCGTATACTGAGCCTAAGCATGCTCAGAAGAGGCAGATAGAGGATTAACATTCAGTCATTGGCTGTGATGTCAACTGTCATATCCATAACTGACATTTGCTAACTAGAAGAACTAGGAAGCAGAAACAGGGGAAACAGGACATTGTGCAGGATTTCAGGATAGACTTATATATTTCACATTTCCAACTATTACCGTTTAGGGTTTGGGGGGTGATTTACCTGTATGTAAGTTTTCATTTGAAGACTGGACTTGCCCTTTAAGCTGGGTATACTGCACACAGTACAGATCTTTAAAAGATGACAGACAGAATCTGCAAGATTAATTTTTTTAAGATTACCGTACACTACTCACTGTCCCGAGCATTCTCCCTGTGTAAAGCAAAGGGAGAACCCTCAGAGCTGCACATTTCCCTTAGCCGTGGCCTACCTCCTATACTTTTAGCATTTCAGTATGACTCAGTACAGATAAGTGTATGGCTTTTTGCATTACTGTTACAATTATTACTGTTTATTTCTGAGTCCATTGATGGAGGGCCACATCTGCACCAGACACTTTTAGGGTTATTCAAAAAAAGTTCTTATCTTTTAAAATGGTGCCAAATTTGCCCCAACCAATCAGATCTTATTTAACATTTGAAAACTAACATCTGATTGGTTGGGGCACTACATACATTCTTCCAATTCGAGGTACCTACTTCCTTCTTGTTGGTTTGTTGTTTACATTTTGACATAGATGGCTTTTTCTACTCCTCTAGGAAACCAGTTATCCAAATCATTATGAAATCATGTAAATCACTATGTTTAATAAGATCTTTAGGGGAAAAAAATCCTCCTGAGTTTGGAATCCTGTTTTGGAGCTTTCTGAGCAGCTGCTATGTCTCATCAATGTACAGGCCCTTTAGTCTCAGAATAAAGGGTCTGATATTGCAGTCTGAACGAAAAGCTGGCACAATATTTTTTCTTGTTTGGGTTGAAATATCGGAGGTGAATTCTTCTGCAACTGACAGATCTCTGTCAAACTTTCCTCCAAATTGGAAAGAAAGTTTAACCAGACATGTAGTGGTCGTGAATAGACCACACAATCAGACAAAATGTTGGCTGCAACCAATTTAATTTTGTCAGGAAGACTACCAATCAGTTTATTGTTGGATCTGGTGATATCTAATAACCCAGAGCTCATTTTGGAGATGAAGGTAATGGGAAGCTTAGGGAATAGTGACCATGATATAGTGTCATTTAATATAGGTTGCAGAAAACTAAAGTGCACTGGCTTAACAAAAACTTTTAACTTTAGGAAAGCTAATTTTATGCTTTTAAAGGAATCGCTCCTGCTCATAGACTGGGGGGAACTGTTTCTAGGTAAAGATACTGAGCAGATGTGGACCACTTTTAAAGGGATATTAAACTATAACATTTCCAAATCGGTACCTTTAGGAAACAAGTGTAAAAAAATTAGGTCCACTCCTGCATGGCTTAATGCTCAGGTAAAAAGGGAAATGGAAAAAAAGAAAAGGGCTTTTAACATTTTGAAAGCAGAAGGCGCAGAACAGGCTTACAGGGACTTCAAAAGTTGTAATAAAGAGTGCAAGAAAGCAATTAAACTAGCTAAAATAGAAAATGAAACACGGATTGCCGAACAAAGCAAGTCCAACCCCAAGATGTTTTTTAAGTATATAAATGGTAAAAAAATGAGGACTGAGAATGTGGGACCATTAAATAATGGAGCTGAGGTGGTTGTAGAGGATGCCGAAAAGGCTAATCTGCTAAACCGTTTTTTTACATCGGTTTTTACTGTTGAGAATCCTTACAGTAGGGATTGTAACAATGTGCAGGGAGGAAATGAAGAGTCTTCACATTGGATAACAGAGGATATGGGACGGAATCAATTAGACAAAGTTAATATCAATAAAGCGCCAGGACCAGATGGATTGCATCCTAGGATTTTAAAAGAGCTTAGTTCAATTCTAGCAAGACCACTGTGTCTCATCTTTTCAGATTCGCTTTTGTCTGGGAATGTGCCACTGGATTGGAAAAAAGCCAATGTAATACCAATATTCAAAAAAGGTAGTCGTTCACAGCCTGGAAACTATAGACCTGTAAGCCTAACATCAGTGGTAGGGAAGGTGATGGAAACTTTGTTAAGGGATCATATCCTTGACTTTGTCTCCAGAGATCATCTTATTAGTAGTAGTCAGCATGGATTTATGAGAAATAGATCATGCCAGACAAATTTAATTGGTTTTTATGAAGAAGTGAGTAAGAAGTTAGATTCAGGCACAGCTGTGGATGTGGTATATTTGGATTTTGCAAAAGCCTTTGATACTGTGCCACATAGGCGACTAATGTATAAACTGAGGACTGTTGGCCTGGAAGAAAACATTTGTTCATGGATAGAGAACTGGTTATTGGACCGCAAACAGAGAGTGGTGGTTAATGGAGCTACATCTATGTGGGCTAAAGTTCTAAGCGGAGTTCCTCAGGGTTCTGTACTGGGGCCGCTTCTGTTTAATCTGTTTATAAATGACTTAGAAGGGGGCATTGAGAGCAAGGTCTCTGTGTTTGCTGATGACACTAAATTATGCAGAGCTTTGGAAACTTCCAATGATGTGCAAGTGCTGCAAGCAGACCTAGATAGATTATCAAAATGGGCAGCAGAATGGCAGATGAGATTCAATGTTGATAAATGTAAGGTGATGCATTTGGGATTTAATAATCCCTGTGCCACCTACACCATAAATAACTCTGTGTTAAGTGCATCTGAAATGGAAAAAGATTTGGGGGTTCTGGTAGATAACAGACTTAGCTGTAGCAAACAATGCCAGGTAGCAACAGCTAGAGCTAGCAAGATATTGTCTTGTATAAAGAGGGGAATGGAATCAAGAGAGAAAAATATTATTCTCCCTCTTTACAAGGCACTGGTAAGGCCACATTTGGAATATGCGGTGCAGTTTTGGAATCCCATATACAAAAGGGACATCTTGGAAATTGAGGCAGTTCAGAGAAGGGCAACTAAATTCATAAGGGGAATGGAGGGGCTTGAATATGCAGGCAGATTAGACAAGTTAGGGCTGTTTACATTGGAGAAGCGGCGGTTGCGTGGGGACATGATAACCTTATACAAATATATTAATGGCCCATACAGTGAACTCTCTGGTGCATTGTTCACTAATAGGTCATATCAGAGGACTCGTGGACATCCTTTAAGGTTGGATGAAAAGAAGTTTCATCTTCAAGTTAGGAGAGGTTTCTTTACAGTGAGAACGGTGAAACTGTGGAACTGTCTTCCAGCAGAGGTGGTAATGGCAAGTTCATTGAATAACTTTAAAAAAGGCCTGGATAAGTTTCTAAAACTAAAAAATATTGAGAATTACTGGTATTAATGCATATAGATCTGGTTGATCCAGGGATACTTTCCGATTGCCGTTTGGAGTCAGGAAGGAATTTTTTCCCCCCTTTTTTAGCTGGGGTTTTTTGCCTTCCTCTGGATCAACTGTTAGGTAGGGTTAAAAAATAAATAAATAAATAAAAAAAAAAAAAAGTGAATAGGTTGGACTTGATGGACGAATGTCTTTATTCAACCTTAATTACTATGTTACTATGTTACTAAGTCAAGTAGAGCTATTTACCATTTTCAACATATACCATGTTATAGAATGCTTGTTTTTAAATGCTTGTTTGTCTGGAAACACACAATAGACTGTGGATGTTTAACTAGGGCTAGGCCACAATTACGATTGTTATATGCAGTCACTATTTTTTTGAGAATTATGGATTATTACTGAAATTACAGTGCAAATCCATGATGCAAGAATAAATAATGACAAGCATTTATGTTACAGATTATAAGATACTTTTCCAAGTGCAAATTTTTAATCCGTTTTTTTAGATGATTGATGTTTTCAGCAATGGCAGTTTTAGGAAGTTAAAAAACTCTAAAATCTATATGATACAGGTGCGTCAGGAATAGAGGATTGTGGGTACTGGCAAGTAAATTGGAACA
The DNA here is from genome assembly GCA_019447015.1 of Hymenochirus boettgeri. Taxonomy (NCBI): domain Eukaryota; kingdom Metazoa; phylum Chordata; class Amphibia; order Anura; family Pipidae; genus Hymenochirus; species Hymenochirus boettgeri. The sequence continues at coordinate 67,922,521 of CM033476.1, read as the reverse complement.
AATTGTCTAGCACTGATTCTAGACATCTCTTACCTGCCAAAAACTATTATCTAAAGATCAGTATCTTACTTTTTATTGATGGAAATAGGCTTCAGGGAGCTCACTAACAGGCCAGTATCATATCTGCCGTGATCTAGAATCTTTCATTATGACACATTTTTTATTTATTGCCAAAATATTCTTATATTTTCTCAACTAAGAAAGCCAGTCTTGACCTGGATGAATGAGAACCTTTACAAACACAAAGAAAGATCTATAAAATATATATCTGCAAAAATTCGGTGAGAATTAGGAAAGCTAAACCATTTTTATAGAAAATCCATGCAACAAGGTTCACATGTTGGTCTGTCCTCGGAGTAGAGGAGGTGACCGGGTTCCTCTTTAAAGTTAATCCAAAGTTAGACCATTATTTTGCCTATAAGTTCAGTGATACAACCCATGACTTACCTGGATATTTGAAGAGATCCCTGACTGCATGCTGATGGTACATTACCTATCTGGAGCACCGGTGAACGATTATGCCAGTAGGCTCTGTACTGTCTACTTGGATAAGTAAGACCATATATTTATTCACTTTCAACCATCTTTTGTGATATTCATTGAAAGACTTTACTGTACTTTATTTTTGGATTTCCTTCATTAAAGGAGAACTGAACTGAAATTTTTATACTCCGTAATCTTAAAGCATCACCCTGTCTGGCCACACCTTCTGATTTAAAATCTCCCCTACCTAAGGAGTCCCCCGAAATGTTGAGCATTTGTGATGTTTGAATAAAAGTTGAAGTTTGATTTGCAGTGTACGTCTTCTCTGAGTTTATTGGTGTATATCATATTAGATTACTAGTAGGCATGACCTGCTGTTAAAGTTCTTGCAGTAGTTTAGGTTTTGACATGTGCAAAGAACACAGTGGAAAATATAATACAAACCCCATGTTAGGTAAATTTCCCAGCAACCACATCAAAATGAGAGATGAGACACAAATTACTGCTTTTTATCAAGCTGTTCTGCCTTCTGATTCAGCGTTGTTCTGAGGCTTTATTTGCTTTTAAAATCTTAGTATTGGTAGACACAAATTATTTGCAATTTGATTGAGGTTGTACTATTGTAGTGTTTTATGTAGTAGAGATATTCCTTATTGATTAAAGATATTAACCAACCTACTCTAATTGGGCCTACAGTGGGATCAACTATACACATAATAACAAGATGGGAAAATATTATTCTCCCTCTTTACAAAGAACTGGTATGGAATCATTTGGAATATGCAGTGCAGTTATGGAATCAGAGTAGGGAAACTAAACAAATACGGGGACTTGAATATGAAGACAGATTGGATAAATTACAATTAGTTACACTAGCTTGCGGATATGATTACTGTGTATAAATATATTAACAGGCCATACAAACTAATTACTATAATATAATCTGAGACATGATCCACGAATAGAACATGTCAGAGGACACGCGGACTGAAAGGAAATTAGTTTAGTCTTTATGTTCGGAAAAGAGTTTTTCACTGTAATAACAGTAAAACTAGGAACCGTCTTCCATTGGGCGTTATGAGGTTTAATAGATAGTTTCAAATGGATGAGTTTCTAATAATAAAGAATGTTGAATGTTACTGGTATTGATACATAAAGGTGGAGTTGATTTCGTAATATTTATCCTTTTCATACTGGTTGTTCCTCTGGATCACTTGTTAGACAGGAAATGTGGGTTTTGCTGAAATGGTTGGACTGGATAAATTCAACCTCAAATACTATACACATGCACCAGAACTTCCTGTAGACTGATAACAATACATTCACGTCAACTACTTTGGATATAATAGCATTTAAAGAAGAAAAGACCTTTCTTCCATGGTGCACATCAATTCCCTCGTCAGCCTTAAAAAAGGCCAAAATATAATCTGTTTAACTTAGAATGTTTTTTATAAAGCTGGTTACACACCAGCAGATTCTTTGTTCTGACCGCACGATCGGCCGAGATTTTCTGTGGTGTCTGAATCAGAAGATCAGGCGGTCAGATAGCAGATTTTGCAGGCCAAAAAATATGCATGGTGTGTACCCAGCCATAGACTGGCAGTCCCTGACGCATCCAGAGTCCATTGCATTGTGCGCGCCTGTGCACACAATGCAAAGAAGCGTGGAGGCGTGGGGGGTCTGTCAGTGAGAAGCCGATGCTGGGTCGATAGGGGGAAAGTTCTTCCTTCTCTCCTGCAAATTTTACTGAAGAACAGGAGATAAGACATCGCTCATTTAACTCCAATTCTTTAGTTAAACTGAGCAAAACAAACTTAAAAATGTGGTGCACGTTCCCTTTAAAGAAGTAAAAAATTTCCAGATGTAATATAAAGGCAAGACATACTGTACAATTATTCAGCTAAACATGGGCAATACAGTAAAAGTTTTTTTTAACCTTTACCTTAAAGGGAAAATTCAGTGGAAAATATCATTATCATATCATTTTTAAAATTCTTACGAAGAGATTCAATAAAAGTTCTTATCGTTAAAATGGTGCTAATTTTGCCCCAACCAATCAGATGTTAGCTTTCAAATGTTAAATAAGATCTGATTGGTTGGGGCAAAATTAGCACCATTTTTAATAAGAACTTTTATTGAATAACCCTGATTGTTTATATTATGCATACCTAGTTATTCTACAAACTCTCTTCCATTTTGAAAAATCAGTTGAATTTGTTCCCTGCTGTTGACATTAGTGAGCTGACATTTCAGGTTCTGTAACAGTCCTTCTTCTTCCCAGAATACACACTACCTAACCTTGGAATGTTCCTAACAGTATTGTTTACTGATTGTCTGTTAAATGGGTCAAACATGCTCAGATCTCTACTGAGCAACTGAATCAACCCAGGCGCTGGGTCAAGGGCAAGACCATAATGGACTTTATTAGGGGTCCTGCCAACAGGAAGTCAGTATTTATTTATATACAGATGAAATGCTGAATGGGCAGTTTAAGGTCATTAGGATGGGAAAATGCCACCCGTTTTTCATAAAAGTAAATGTATTTGCATGGAACTTCACCTTTAAACTAAAGGAGAACTAAAGTTAACACTGAAAGCTATATTTGCTCATACAATAAATAGTTTCTTCTTCCTGCAGTGAATGCATCATCCTATTCATTTCCACAGCTGTCAAAGGCACCATTTAGCTGTCAAGATTTTCACAGTACAACTGAAACAGAAAAATAACTCTCGTAATTTAGGCTAGTTGCAAAGGAAGGAAGAAAATGTAACTGTCTGTTCTGACCCAGTTCCAAGTTAATTAGGATTCCATGTTTCTGAGAGCACTATTTGGCTTGGGGATATCAGAAAACTGCTGGCAATGAAAGGCAAATTAAGAATGGGCCTTGCATGTGCATTAACCATATCTATACCAAAATCTTAAACACAGTCAAACATTTTCAGCATTAAAAAATTAATAAGGTAGTAGCCATACAGCAGTTACAACAATGTATAGTGATCCTTCCAGTATTTTACTGTCACTGGCATTCAACATGGGACCCTATGCAAGCTTCTTACGTGACTGAGGTGTATTAGCTACTTGGTTCTTGGCATTTTCCCACCACTGCCTGAAAGGAAAACAAACCTTAATCTATTTAATAAAGGATTTGCACCACTTTTAACTCCACAATTTAAGACCAGCTAATGGCTGGTCTTAAAGTGGCGCTGGGGTAAAATCCATTTTGGCATTTACCACCAGGTGCAAATCCAGTATTAAATACCGGAAGCCATATTTACCCGGAGCAATTTGCAGCTCAGGGTAAATGAGGCCCCAAGGGTATCTGTAAATGTGTAATGAAGGTAAATGAAATGAACATTGAAATTTGCAACCCTTAACCAAAACTTGATGCAGTTGTGAATAACATCCCCACACACACACAATGTTTGGCTGTCTAAATCTTTGTTGGGTACCAGCCCAACAAACTTGAATGAGGCTAACTTCACCAGACACAGAGGGCCATGGAAAACAGAAGACACACGGCATCAATAGGATGTTTTTAAGGTGTGTTTATAAAATGAAACATATAGTGGTTCACATCCATGAATTCTACCGGGAATTTTCTGAACTGAATCTATTATTAAACATTGACAGCACGATCTAAAGGGAAGTTAAAAGTTTTCATATAAGGGTTATTCCTGTAAGTACAATAAATAATATAGAACTGGTTCTGTAATGAACAAGAGGAAAAGGAAATTTAGCAAAGCAATGAATCACTGTTCTTAATTTTGTCATACAAATCTGTCATACTATTTAGAATGCCAGGGACAATCAAGTTAGATGTAAAAAAAAAATAATATTGGAAGTTCTCTGGCCTGTCTTATATACTTTGGGCACACATTCCTTGTTTTAGACCTGGTATCCAAACAGACAGGATCACTATGATTTTACAAGTCCAATTACCCAAAGTGGCTGTGTTGGTAAATTGTTTGGGCCAAAATATCACCCTGTGTGTACCAGGCCCTTTTGGCAATTGTGACAAGATTTAACAACCTACCGGGAGATTCACCCAGAGCCACAAGCGCTCAGGGCAAATCTCCCCTAGCAGATTTACCAGAGGCTGCGTGACTATGGGTGAATAACACCAGCTGACAGCTGGCTTTAAATACCCTACTTACCTGCAAACAGCAACGCAGCCTCTGGTAAAGGCTTTAAGTCGCGCTGACCTATCATAAATCGACATTAAGAGCCAAAAAGAGCGCTGTGTGGCCGCCAGGTAAATGAGCCCACTAGTGTTATTACTTAGTCAAACCAAAACTGATGAGGTGGATGCAATCAGATGTAAGGGAGTTTTTTCCACCAGAGATCTTAATATATTCTTTTTCATAAATGATTTTTATTTTTTATTAATAACTATGCAGATACAGAGAGAAAGTTTTGAAGTGATAACTGAAAGGTCACTGCTAAGTAAGCCATTTGAAAAGGGGGTGCAGTGGTTTAACTAGCACACACTGTTGATTCTGACACTTGCTAAAGGTGGAGTTATTTTCCTAGTGTTGATCCCTGTTTCTGAGAACTATACAGTTTTTATTTTTTAGTATATCATCTGTCTACTGAAAATTTCACATAAATATGTCCAGGGATTTTTCTTCTTTTTATTTCACCTTTAAAGTGTCACGTTATAAGCCAGCTTTAAAAGATGAAACAGCGCATTGTTAAAATGGTCTGCCAAAATAATTTGTCAATTCATGCTAGTATTGTGTAACGCCATACAAGTATTCTACAAGTAATTTGTTGAATGACGTCATGTTTTGTGATAATCGATGGAAGATTGCTAATTTTAATCCCTGCAATTAATAAATGAAAATCTGCAGATTTATATCTGTTGTATTCAATTAGATCAACTGGACTTGGAGTTTAGTTCTTGAAGACGTTTCGCTAGTCATCCGACTGGATCTCTCAATTCAGAATGAGAAAGCCAGATGATGACTAGCGAAACGTCTTCAAGACCTAAACTTCAAGTCCAGTTGATCTAATTGAATAGAACAGATAGACCATGACCTGGATGGATGAGAACCTTCATACTGCAGATTTATAGACTTTTCAGTGCAAACTGTCACTGTGTTCTGTTGAACAGGTATAGAGATACAAAATGTAACACTGCTGCACATTTGGATATATTTACCATTTAAATGTACTTGCCAATATTTTATGTAATAACACCTTGTTTTATTCTCATTTTCCCTGTGATTGTTTATCACTTGTTTTGACATATTATTTCCATTTGTCCTTTAGAGCAGTTCCCAGGTTCTGAAGGGAATTAGAGGCCTTCCACAGTTTATTTCAGACTTTCCATTACAATCTTCTCCTTTAGAGCAAGAAATATATTTGAGTTTTTTACTAGGTTTGTTTATCCTTGTACTATTCCATGTTCTTGTTGCAACTCATTGAAAGAATCAGAATAGACTAATAGGCTTCATAGGGTTTATATAGCTAGATAAGGATGTGCAAAAGAAATGAAATAAATATTCTGCTTGGCAGGCTTGTTTGATGCTGAAAACCTCAGATATTAGGTAGCAAGTTTCTTAAAATAGTGTGAAGCAAAATGCTGCACATATTTCCACATAATTCTAAGCCATGGAAGTAAAAGATGACTCGCACAGAAGGATGTTTTGATATTCAGTTGCCTGTGACTGATCCAGTATTGAGAACACTTGCAAAAGGAATGAAGTATTCCACTGTGCTTGTTTTTTATTAAAAGTACAAAACTGGAGGCCATGTGGTGGAGAAAGTTTACTGAAATTCCACAGAGAGAAGCCTGTGTTCATAGCAAGCTTGCAGCCACATGGCATGTCATTGCAGGAGATCAACTTTGATGGTTAAGCACATTGTTTTCTAGTCTGCAATGCTTTGTAATGTTTTCAGGCACAATTGCTGATAGATTGCTTTTTTTAGGGGACTAGCTACCAAAGAAGCACCAAAGCAAGGCCTGACTGTATACCTACCCTCCCAAGGCACCTCCCCAGCAGTAAATGACACTGGAAGGGGGGCCACATTCTTTCTAGCTTATTTCTGACATTCTGGTGAGTCTTTTTATGTATTATTTTTATTTTTTAAAGCCCTTCTTTGCATTTTGGGGTAGGTGGACTGTGCTGACAAGTCCAGGGCCTTATGCAGGATGAAATGTTTGGGCATGTTGCAGAATCAAGAGCTGTAACACATATTTTGCTGCTGATACCAGGCCCTGACGAAGGTGGACGTTGTTGAGTATCCTGACAGGGGTCAGGTTGAGGGTATGCCCCTGAATCCTAGATCCTGATGTGCAGGGGGGGCAGGTCCAAATTTTGCATTAAGGCCATTAGGTTTGAAGCTTCGCCACTGCTTCTGATACATAGTGGGACCACTCATTGGGTACATTTTTTCTGAAAAGCAATGCCAGTGATACTCTATGCTTAGAAGAATAGGTAAGCAAAACCGTATCCTTGTTTTACTAAATTATGAGCTGGTAAAGTTGGTGTAGAAGAATAAAAAGCCCCCAAGGTCTGTCTCTGCCTCCCACAGTTCATATAAACATAAGCAGCTCACAACCTCCCTTTGCAACTGACAAGTAATTAAGGAAGAGCCTGCTTTTCTTATACTGTTTTTTCCTGCATAGTTCTGGCCATACACATCTATCTATCTAAAGACTAATTACAATCTAACCTCCCAGCGGTTTTACCTCCAGCATTCCAGGCTAATTCATTTTACGATTGAATGTTTCTTGCAAAATGATCAGTCAAAGCTGAATATAGCGAAAAAGGCAGGAGACAAGTTTTGTAGTGCATTATGTGCTTGTTGGGAATTCGCAAAGCTGCAATTAATGAAGAAAGCAGGTTCAGCTCTGATCATTTGTAATGGAGGGGGACAGTGGGCTCTGTTTATTTGAGCAGTGATTAATATGCATGTTCTGATTTACTGTCTAGATGGACCTCAGCAGCTTTGTTTCAATTCGGCTACACAACTTTTACATGGGAATGGGAATGCTTTTGTAGTTAAGAAAGGATTTTTTTTGCTTTTACTGCAACACAGATGATTTTTAGGGTAAGGATTTCCATCTCTGGTCACTGGTTATACTTTATAAATATGGTGCTGTGGAGCATTATTTCTGATGTATGTTCCATGCATTATAAAACTGAATCTTTTCCCCATTGTAACTTGGGGAGCCCTTTATCCTTTTGGGGTAGTATTAAAGTTTAGTTGGGGGGTCCTGCCTCCCATCTTGGAACCAGTTTATATCATGTATTATGGCTCTGTTTCCATAAAGGTGTCCTTCTCAATTCCTGGAATAGGGTCCACTTCACTATATATAACAGGGTTCCCATGATTATGGAACTTCATTACAGTCCATTGGTGATGACGATACTGCAATCAAAAATGTCTAGGTTAGGTATAAAATGTTACACAAACTCTAATCGCTTAAAAACTACCCTTAAAGTCATGCAATGTTTCAGGGAAGTTTTCAACTTGCAATACTTTGTGACTATAGCCAAATATATAGAAAATAAGGTACAAAGTCAGCAACTTGGATTTCTAACTTATGCTGGGTACACACCATACAATAATTCTGCCCAACCGATCGTCATTTTAGTGTTTCGGTCAGTCAGGCCGAATTATTGTATGGCGACTCCGAACGATCGCCGAACGTTCCTTGAAGCCTCGATCGGTCAGCCAGGAGGAAGAATTGTATGGTGTGTACCCACCTTTAGTTTTCTTAAAGTTTAAGATTTAACAAATCACACAGCCCAATTGGGAGTGTAATTTTCCCAGTTTGCCAGAATAACGGGAGAGATGAAGCATTTTGGGTATTGTTGCTTTTTATGGGAAATATTGAGTCTTACACATTTCAAAATATTCCTGTCACTAGGAAAATAGCATCTAAAAGTATCATATTCAGAATAACTGCATTAATCATTAGTCAAAAACCTAAATGCTGCCCTAATATCAGGTAATGTGTGTACAGCTGGGGGGCAAAAGTTTTAAGGGGGGCGTACCTGTACATGTGAAGAAAGTTTTTTTTTATGTGATAAGGAATTTATTATCTTGATCTTAGATTAACCTCTGCCAGAGCAGAACAACTAGCTTTAAGTTGTACTCCGTTATTTTAAAGAAGAAATACAGTGTTATTTTAACTGCCCCTCCGCTATAAGAGTGGATAGGCTAGACTTGCATTGTGATCTGGACTTTGACAGCATGAAGTATGGTTTAGGGGAAACCCAGGGTTTTTTCTTTATGTATTTACTGCTTTCATCCATATACTTTTATGATTATTAGTATCAATAGATTGTAAGTAAATATATGTTTATTTGTATAGCTGGCCATGGAACTCCTTGATTACGTGTATCCCTACACTACTGACAGAAAAAATATTAAGAATGTTTCTTTTGTCATATGAACAAATCGTGATAAATGTTCAAAAGAAATATTAAATATTATTTAGCAGTACTATGTGAGTTATGGCAAACGCTATATGATTGAAATGGTAGTATAGAGCAAAAAAAACATTTCTGTGATAACACTTGTATTGTTGTAAGTATATCCCTTATATTATATACATATATTTATATCTTCATAGGAGATTGCATTGAGTTTTTAGGAACTACCAATGTGTTGGTAGATATATGATATTACATATAGGAAAATTCTATATGTATGTGTGTACTATCTCACTATTACCATTTAAATGACCATCAGTAAATGTATATAAAGAATAGCACTGACAAATTAGGTACAACACAAAATATACAAAATACATAAACTTACTTACAGAGATGAGATCCCTATTTCAACATGGTATGGTCAAATGGCAGCCTAAACCATACCCCTGTGTCTGCTCCATATGAAAGGAAGTGTAATGCAAAAAAGGTTTCTGTCTGCTACACAGGATGTGATGTGTATTGTAATGGACATATACACCAAAGCTCCTTATATACCACCTCCAGCCTGCAAGTGGCAACAGTGAGTAATAAAAGACAAGACATCTCTGCTCTCTATGGCTAGGAGGAGAGAAAGTGAAAGTAGATTGTGGTGTGTGCTTTGGAGAGATATTGAATGAACACAAGATCCTGTGTGTAAGATCCTGTTACCACCTGTTGGGAGGACAGATTATTGGACAGACAAGTTACCTTATTGTATACAAACTCTGAGGCAACAGATACGTGTACACCAACCTACAAGGATACACAGTATACAGGCCTGGTCAATATTCAAAGTGGTGCACCATAGACAGGGATTACTGCATATGTTATGTGGGAAACCTGTTTATGTGCACTGTCTGCTTTGTGCCAGACCACCATAGTAACCCGCTGTGTGCCATGCTGCCGATAATCCTTCCATAAAGCAGTGATCTGGTACAAATTAGTGGCAGCAGAGCTGGTAATACTCCCTGTTTTCTCTGTATGTTTGCTCTCTGTGTTAAGCTATGGAGGCTGCTAGTGAAGTATTGCTTTAAATCCTCCTGTCCTTGTTCCTGCAGATGAAATACCCCAATTAGACTCAAGTATCTCTACCAGGCTCAGTTGCCAAACCTATTTTTAAACCTGATCCATATGATGAGGTAACTAGGGAGTGGACTGATTGGCTAGAACAATTTGAATTGGCAGCCACAGCCACTATTAATGGTTGGGATGAAGGCGCTCGCTTGCAAGTTCTTAGCCTTTTGCTTAGTGGTAAAGCCAGGCACTTTACCAAGCAGTAAACAGTTATTAAAAATTGCTCTAATGCAATTTTTTTCCAATTAGATTTGTATATAAGAGTATATAAAGTATAAATCCATTTCTTTAGGTAAACTGGGAATTATAATAACATGATGCTGTGAGTTACCTTCGGTTATAATATATGACGTACCATCACCACTTGCCGTGGTGAATACTAATAAGTATTAACCTAGCATGTTTAGTTTCAAACACACAGTGTGGCAGGATTGTCTGGGTCTACTCTCATACCTGCAGAATTATTGTATTTGGTTCCTCTGGAAGCTGGTGACTGTCTTAGTAACAGTTTAAAATATACCGGTGTAGAGATTCTATATCCACTATATCCACACATAGCAAAACATGCACAGACATAATTTCCATTGTGCACCAACGGGCACACTTTTGCTAGTGTATATACATATATATATATAAAAAAAAAAAAAAAAAAAAAAAAATACAAGACAGAGATCCCATTTACTGACAATATTTGTGAAAGTTATTGATTAATTATTCTTCATTATTTATAGAAATACCAAAAAGATATTTTATTGTTCCTGTCACACTCACCTGAGTACAACAGCATCTCCCTTGCTTGCCTGGGTGGTGATTGATATAAATCACAGCCAGTATAATAATGGCGATGAGTATCACTGCCAGTACTATTCCAACAATTGTCCCTGAATGCAAAAGTGATGCAGCTTGCTTAGGAAGCTCTTCTTGCAGTTCTGGAATATGAGATACAGTGTTAGATTGTCATGGTCAGGACACATCAGCCCATCTGTAGGTTAGTGGACTCACCATCTCCAGCATACTGGGTCATTTTGGTGTCATCTACAAAAGAGAAAAACATGCATATTTAGATCTCCGCAACTAAACACTTATGGAGTATTAAAAACATCTAAACACTTAGGAAGTATGAAGTAGACATTTTAAAATAAGAGGAGATGCAATATCAGCCACAATCAGTAACTTACTTTTCCAACTTCCAAAATAAAATTTTTAAGTATTTTGTGCCATGCTGTTTTCATTAGCTAAAGCTAATTTACTCTTTAACCCAAGTTAACTCCTTACAATGTCAACACAAATGGGTTTAAAGGGCATGTCCACCCCCAAAACTAAAATTTAACCCACTACTGACCCCACTCTGCAGTTTAAAACAAGTCTTACCTTAAATTTCTGCTCCAAATGGTTCTCCTGCTGTGCCCCTCCAAAGTCCAGGAAACTGCAGTGTAGGAGCTCTGTGTGACTCATCCTGCTCCTGTGTCTGCCTCAACCTCGACAAGGTTTGAGGATGCGCAGGAGAGTCCTCCCCTCCCCCTCCATCTACCTCCCGTTTTGCTGTCCCTCCCCCTAGCTCAAAATCCCTTGGCTATAATATAGGTATAGGTCCCGGAACCCCAATCACCATAATAGTTTTTAAAGAAAGTGCACAGATCTTTACTTACCTTACCACTCTCCCCTGGCGTTTTGAGCATCTGGCAGCCGCGTACCTGATTGGCTGCCTCTCAGCCAATCAGAGACGCAGCTGCCGGTCCCGCAGCCTGCTTGCAAGCAGAGGGCCGGGAGAGTGCAGCGGAGGAGAGAGGTAAGGTAAGTAAAAATCTGTGCACTTTCTGAACTATTATGGCGGTTGGGGCTGGGGGATCTATACCTATATTATAGCAAAAGGACCCAGAAGGGGTGGACATACCCTTTAAGGCAAAATAGGATCTTGCTGAAAAATCACCCATGTTCTTGTAAACCCTTTAGCTGGGGGTATACTGTTAGGGTGGGTATTGTCACAATGGATCCTTACCTGCCTTGAATCCCTCAGCGACCGGATCTTCAGTGGGCGCGTGCATGCGCACAATGTCCTGTGGGTGTGAGCGCAGGTATTCGTGTGCACGCCAGGACGGCCATGCCTGCATGCTGAAATTTAAAAGGCAGGGAAAGGAGAAGGCTGGTGCTGGATGTTTGTCCCCACACCGGCTTTGTGATCTTTCCTGTTCCTTGCCTGTCTCAGTATCTTATTCCTGTGCCTTGTTCCTATACCTCGGCTCCTGTGCCATGTTCCTGTGCCACTGTGGCCCTACCGTCTCCCTTGACTCATCGCTTGCATGTACTGGGGGCTGCAACCTGGTGTGACTCAGCAGTGCAACCTCCCCACCATCAGGGGTACTGGTGAAAACCTGGTCATACTTAGACCCTGTGCTCCGGTGCCTGTGGGTGCTCATTGATCTCCACCAAAGAATCAAGGTAAATCTTGACATAACATCCAGGCATGGATTCCATTGGAGACAAAGTAGTACCTACATTGGGTCAACAAATATCGGGACTTTCCAAGGCTGTCTGGACTCTTCACGTGGGTCTGCAGCAATTTCAAGTACAAATGGATGCTGTCCAGGCTAGCCGAACTCCACTTCCTTCCAATCAGCCATCTAGCAGTGTGTCTCTGCCTCTGGCTGTCCCACAACCCGAACCCCATTGTCCTCTTCCTGACAGGTTCAGTGGTGACCGTGCAAGGTTCTGGGCTTTCTGTCACAGCTGCCAAATATTTTTTGAGCTCCAACCTAGGATTTACCCTAACAAACACGTCCGAGTTATGCTAGTTATCTCCTTCTACAAGGAGCACCTCAATCCTGGGCTCATCACTTGTTGGAATAGCAAAGTCTGTTGGTGAGCTAGCTGGATTCTTTGTGTTGGAAGCCTTATATGATGATCCAATCAGGTCTTATTCTGCCGAATCAGCCATATGTACTCTCTGACAAGGGAATACATAGTAACATAGTAATTAAGGTTGAATAAAGACATTCGTCCATCAAGTCCAACCTATTCCCTTTTTTTTTTTTTTTTTTTTTTTTACCTTACCTAACAGTTGATCCAGAGGAAGGCAAAAAACCCCAGCTAAAAAAGGGGGAAAAATTCCTTCCTGACTCCAAATGGCAAGCGAAAAGTATCCTGGATCAACCAGATCTATATGCTTAATACCAGTAATCTCATATTTTTTAGTTTTAGAACTCTATCCAGCCTTTTTAAAGTATTATCATAACTTGCCATACCACTCTGCTGGAAGACAGTTCCACAGTTTCACCGTTCTCACTGTAAAGAACCCTCTCCTAACTTGAAGATGAAACTTCTTTCTTCCAACCTTAAGGATGTCCACAGTCCTCTGATATGACCTATTAGTGAACAATGCACCAGAGAGTTCACTGTATGGGCCATTAATATATTTGTATAAGGTTATCATGTCCCCACGCACCGCCGCTTCTCCAATGTAAACAGCCCTAACTTTTCTAATCTGCCTGCATATTCAAGCCCCTCCATTCCCCTTATTAATTAGTTGCCCTTCCGAACTGCCTCAATTTCAGATGTCCCTTTTGTATATGGATTCCAAACTGCACCGCATATTCCAAATGTGGCCTTACCAGTGCCTTGTAAAGAGGGAGAATAATATTTTTCTCTCTTGATTCCATTCCCTCTTTAACAAGACAATATCTTGCTAGCTCTAGCTGTTGTCTACCTGGCATTGTTTGCACAGCTAAGTCTGTTATCTACCAGAACCCCCAAATCTTTTTCCATTTCAGATGCACTTAACACAGAGTTATTTATGGTGTGGGTGGCACAGGATTTAAATCCCAAATGCATCACCTTACATTTATCAACATTGAATCTCATCTGCCATCTGCTGCCCATTTTGATAATCTTCTAGGTCTGCTGGCAGCACTGCACATCATTGGAAGTTTCCAAAGCTCTGCATAATTTAGTGTCATCAGCAAACACGGAGACCTTGCTCTCAATGCCCCCTTCTAAGTCATTTATAAACAGATTAAACAGAGCGGCCCCAGTACAGACCCCTGAGGAACTCCGCTTAGAACTTTACCCACATAGATGTAGCTCCATTAACCACCACTCTCGGTTTGGCGGTCCAATAACCAGTTCTCTATCCATGAACAAATGTTTTCTCAAGGCAACAGTCCTCAGTTATACATTAGTCGCCTATGTGACAGTATCAAAGGCTTTTGCAAAATCCAAATATACCACACCACAGCTGTGCCTGAATCTAACTTCTTACTCACTTCTTCTAAAAACCAATTAAATTTGTCTGGCATATACTATTCTCATAAATCCATGCTGACTACTACTAATAAGATGATCTCTGGAGACAAAGTCAAGGATATGATCCCTTAACAAAATTTCCATCACCTTCCCTACCACTGATGTTAGGCTTACAGGTCTATAGTTACCAGGCTGTGAACGACTACCTTTTGAATATGGGTATTAAATTGGCTTTTTTCCAATCCAGCGGCACATCCCCAGACAAAAGCGAATCTGAAAGATGACCACAGTGGTCTTGCTAAACTGAACTAACTCTTTTAAAATCCTAGGATGCAATCCATCTGGTCCGGCGCTTTATTGATATTAACTTTGTCTACTTTGATTCCGTACCATATCCTCTGTTTCCATGTGAAAACTCTTCATTCCTCCCTGCACCATTGTTACAATCCCTACTGTAAGGATTCTCAACAGTAAAAACCGATGTAAAAAAACGGTTTAGCAGATTAGCCTTTTCGGCATCCTCTACAACCACCTCAGCTCCATTATTTAATGGTCCCACATCTCAGTCCTCATTTTTTACCATTTATATACTTAAAAAACATCTTGGGGTTGGACTTGCTTGTGTTCGGCAATCCGTGTTTCATTTTATATTTTAGCTAGTTTAATTGCTTTCTTGCACTCTTTATTACAACTTTTGAAGTCCTGTAAGCCTGTTCTGTGCCTTCTGCTTTCAAAATTTTAAAAGCCCTTTTCTTTTTTTCCATTTCCCTTTTTACCTGAGCATTAAGCCATGCAGGAGTGGACCTAATTTTTTTACACTTGTTTCCTAAAGGTACCGATTTGGAAATGCTATAGTTTAATATCCCTTTAAAAGTGGTCCACATCTGCTCAGTATCTATCTTTACCTAGAAACAGTTCCCCCCAGTCTATGAGCAGGAGCGATTCCTTTAAAAGCATAAAATTAGCTTTCCTAAAGTTAAAAGTTTTTGTTAAGCCAGTGCACTTTAGTTTTCTGCAACCTATATTAAATGACACTATACATGTCACTATTCCCTAAGCTTCCCATTACCTTCATCTCCAAAATGGCTCTGGGTTTTAATATCCCCAGATCCATCAACGCATTCTTTCTAGTAGGAACTTCTACCATCTGTGAAAGAAAATGCTCATATAGGAAATTTAAGAACTTATACCTTTGAGGTGCTGGCAGTTCCATTACTCCAATCTATTTCAGGGTAGTTAAAATCCCCCATAACCAGAACATGCCCCATACCAGCAGCCTTCGCCAACTGCATATGGAGATTCATTTCCACCTCTTCCCCGGCATTTGGCGGCTTATAACACACTCCAACAATTAATTTACCTACCTTCTTGCTCCTGTACACAGTTCCACCCATAATGTTTCTGCCGCATCGTTTGCTCCCCCATCTATTCCATCTTTTAATTTGGCTTCAATTCCTGTTTACATACATACATACTCTCCTCCTTTCTTATTACTCGGTCATGTCTAATAGAGTACCCTTCAATATTACTGTCCAGTCGTTGAATCATTAAGCCATGATTCTGCTATACCAATTACATCATACCTTTCCTTTACGCTATTATTTCAAGTTCGCCGGTTTTTCCAGCCAGACTCCTTGCATTGTAAACATAACATTTTAGATTATCAATTTATTTACTTCCATACATGGTCGTACATGCCTCTTATCCTCTATGCTCCCCCCTCCTCCTTCTCCTCTCCTCCGTTGTGTTACTAGCCCCCGATCCCTAACTTCTCTATCTACCCCTGTGTAGTTAAACGTTCCCTCCCCCCCATACCTAGTTTAAAATCCTCCTCCAACCCCCTAGCCATCTTCTCCCCCAAAACAGTTGCACCACCACCATTGAGGTGCAATCCGTCACTACTAAAGAGCCTGTAGCCAACAGAAAAGTCAGCCCAGTTCTCTAAAAACCCAAACCCCATCTCCTTACACCACTCTCTTAGCCACGCATTTATACTCCTGAGCTCCCGTTGCCTCCCTAGCGTAGCACGTGGCTGCGGCAAAAGACTATGTCTCCGAATTTGCCCCAGATACCTGCTGGAATGATGCCACCCTTAAACACAAGTTTACATTGGGGATGTCTGATGCACTTAAAGACAAGATCGTCCGTGTTGGGGTTCCGTCTTTCTTGGAAGAACTAGTCTGGCTAACAGTGCAGATTGACCTTCATCTCCAAGAATGGCAATGTGAATGGCGCACTTCCTCGGCTCCAAGGCGATCATCTCCAGTTTCCTACTCACATCCAGTAGGGGTTCCAGTTCCCATATAACCGTGATATAGGTGAACCCATGCAGATTGGGGCAATTCGTTCCCGTCTCTCAGCAGTGGAGAGGTCCCGATGAATGAAGTTGGGATTGGGCCTTTACTGTGGGGGGAAACCGGTTATCTTTTGAATTCCTGTCCTATCCGTCTCTAGGGTAAGGTGTGTCCTGCTAAAGAGGCCGGAGTAATTTCCTCTCTCTTCCAAATCTTCTCCATACCTATTGTTTTGCAGTTCCTCAGAAGACAAGTCAAATTGATGCAAACTTTGACTCTGGGGCTTGTGAGAACTTCATTGATGCCCATTTCATAAAATAACTGTCCATTCCATCCCAACAAAGTCTGTCTTTGCTCCCACTTCGTTTGGAAGATGGCTCTCTTATTGCTTCAGGTGCAATTCTTAATGAAACAATTCCCCTGGAAGTTGTGATTAATGACAACCATTGTGAACAAATAAAATTTAATGTATTACCTTCACCCTTCTTCTCAGTCATTGGCTTAAGCTACACCCTCCGCAAATCACCTGGTCTACCGATAGACTATCGCTTTCTTCTACCTCTTGTGATAGACAATTTAAACCCTTTCCCTATACCAGTGTCCCTGATGTGTTTCACAAGAAAGAAGCCAACACCCTGCCTCCCCATAGGCCTAATTCATGCCCATTAAACTTACTACTTACTCCATGGGTCACCTATTCCTTTTGGAAGAGTTTTTCCTCTGTCCGAATCAGAACTGACAGCTCCTCGAGAATATATTGTTGAGAACTTAGTTAAGAGGTTTATTCACCCATCCACTTCACCCACTGGTGCAGGAATATTCTGTGTCGAAAAGAAGGATGGAGGTCTCAGGCCATGTATCAACTACCGGAAATTAAATAAAGTGACCATTAAGAACCGCTATCACTCATCCCTGAACTCTTTGTCTTTGTTCAGCTAAGATATTCTCAAAACTTGATCTCAGGAAAGCCTACAGCCTTATTCGAATCATGGAAGGGGTGAAAGGAAGACCGGCAATTCGTTCCCATTATGGGCACTTTGAGTACCTAGTCGTGCCTTTCGGATTCTGCAATGCGCACTCCTCTGATTCTACTATTCATCGTCTACACATCTCCAAATTTCTTCATTGTTCAGTTTCTTGGTCTGGTTATTTCCCCAGAGAGAATCTCTATGGATCCAGCTATGGTATCAGCTATCTTGTATTGGCAAGCCCCTTCTTGTAGAAAAGATGTCCAACGTTTCCTGGGGTTTGCCAACATTTACCGAAAGTTTATTAATAAAGTTTCCAAAATTGTTCTTCCTATCACAGAGAAACAAATTTCAATGGACTCTGGAAGCCCAAGAGGCCTTTGTCTTTCTTATACAAAGATTCAACTCAGCACCCATCCTAGTCCACCCAGATCCGACTTAACCATGTATCCTGGAAGTCAATGTCTCAAATGTTGCAGTGGGAGCCATTCTCTCCCAGAGGTCTGGAGAAAAGGATCTCCTTCATCTATTTGCTTTCTTTTGTCACCCATGGAGAGGAAGTATGATGTTGCTGATAAAGAACTATTCTCCATTAAAGCTGCATTTGAAGAGTGGCGTTACCTTTTGGTGGGGGCAATTCACCCAATTTTAGTCTGTACGGACCATAAGAATTTAGAGAATCTCAGAACAGCTTAACGATTAAAACCCAGACATGCTAGATGGGCATGGTTAATTTTAATTTTCATATAACATACCACCCTGGTTCAAAGAATAGGCTTCCATCTTCTTCGAAATGATCATCAGTTTTCATCAAAACAAAAGACTTCATGGTCTTTGAAATAACCTCTGAACATGGGTCGCAGTTTGTGTCAAGGTTCTGAACTATCCTTTGTAAAAACTTTCAAATCAAACTTTGGCACTCTTCCGCATACCATCCTTAGTCCAATAGCCAAA
This sequence comes from Hymenochirus boettgeri, assembly GCA_019447015.1. NCBI lineage: Eukaryota > Metazoa > Chordata > Amphibia > Anura > Pipidae > Hymenochirus > Hymenochirus boettgeri. Next base: position 67,904,080 of record CM033476.1, on the reverse strand, counting down.
TGGAGTGGACGAATCAGATCATAGAGCAATACATCCAATGTTTCTCGACTGCTGCACAAGATAATTGGCTTTCTCTCCTCCCAATAGCAGAGTTTGCCTATGACAACTCTGTCCAGTCATCTATTTTGTTTACTCCTTTTTAAGTAAATTATGGCTTCTACCCTAGTTTTATTCTGTATTCAAATTCTACTACTGCATTTCAAGAATTGATGAACCAGATCAACCAGTGTCAAGATGAGGTTCACATGAATCTTGAGAAGACTCGGCAGACTCTGATTCTGATTGCAACAGAGCTAGGCCTCCCACTTATTCCATTGGAGATCCAGTATATCTTTCCACAGCTAATTTAAGACTATGCTGTCACTGTTGGCCCATTTCCGATTATTGAAAAGATTAATGAAGTCACCTACAAGCTTAAATTACCTCCTTCCTTCAGAATTCATCCTGTCTTTCACATTTCTCTCTTCAAACCTGCCCCATCGGGGTCCTTCAGTAAGATGTCCAGTCGTCATAGTGGGTCAGGAGGAATTTGAGATTGAGTCAAGCTTTGATGTTTGCCGTAGATGATGTGGTCTGCAGTTTCTCATTAAATGGAAGTATTTAGAAGTGGAAGAAAACTCTTGGGAACCAGCAAGGAGCACGGTGGCTCAGTGGTTAGCACTGATGCCTTGCAGCGCTGAAGACCTGAGTTCTGTTCCACTCTTGGACACATCTGCAAGGAGTTTGTATGTTCTACCCGTGTTTGCGTGGGTTTCCTCTGGTTTCCTCCGGTTTCCCCCACAGTCATAAAGACATACTGATAGGTTGTATGTGTCAATTAGGGATGGCCGGTTCGCGGATCCGAACCCGGATCCGCCGCGGATTTATCCCGTTCGCGAATGGCGGATTTTTCCGGATTTTCCGCCTTCCAATTTTCGAAAATATTCGAAAATACGTATAATCTCGTAATTTCGGGGATATTTTACATTTAATGGGTCCGCTCGCGGATTTTGGAATTTTAGAATTTTTCCGAAAATTCGCGGATCCTCGAGCGGACCGGATTTTGCGAAGTTCGGACATCTCTAGTGTCAATGTGCTTAGATTGTAAGCTCTTCGGGGCAGTGCAACATCCCCACCCTCAGGGGCTGTGGTGAAAACCTGGTCACACTTGGGTTCTGTGCCCCGGTGCCTGTGGGAACTCATTGGTCTCTGACAAGGAATCAGGTAAATCTTGACAGGCATAAACAGGGTTATTACTATCTAATATGTTATATGACCAGAACATTTGGCAGATCATCCTTCTTTTTACATCATAATTCACAGAACTGCCAGCAGCAACAAATGAATATGCACTCATAGTTTGCAACCAAGTGAGGGGGTGGCAGCTAGACCAGACAGATTGGGGAAATTGTTCAGCTCATATCTCTATGTAGGGTATACATACAGAAGTAAGGAAATATAATTTAGTTTAGCTGCCTGGGTGTTAACCTTTAGAGCACTTGTAATAGGCAAATGTAACTTGCTACGCCTAGGCACACATGGTACATTATTTATATGATTGGGTCAAAATACAAGTGGTCAATTTTCAGTGCAACAGACTAATCATACAAAAGTTTCATCTCACAGGCCAGTAAATAAATAACTGCCAACCTTGCGGTCTTCAATGGATCACAATCAGACGTGTTAAAATGTTGACCTCAGCACTTCTTCGTTTGACCACTGATATTTCAACCTAATTGGCCAAGCTATTTTGGTGGCTGGTCGATCAGGTTGGGTCAAAGTTGGATTTTTTTGTTATAATATCTAGAATGCACAATGTTTAATTCTATAGGTGGCGAAACTGCTTCAACCCATTCAGCCCGCGGATTCACAAATTTTCAAAAAATTCTAAAATGTGAAAATCCACAGGAAAACCCATTAAAGTCAATGGGAGAAAACAATCTGCACAGATCTGCCTAAATATAAGGTAAAATAGCAATGGTAATTTACTGTAAATGGCTCTGGGACCTGGGAAATAGTCTGGTGAACATATACATATATACATAAATAACTTTATATATTATCAATAAATAACTTTCCTTACTGTTTTTCGTGCTTTCATATTCTGTTTGCGAGCCACGTTGGAAAATTGGAGAAATTTTTAAAATTTTAATTTTCAAGGAATTTTTGAAAATTTTGTAAAAATGATACAGTAACTTACTGTAAATGGCTCTGGGACCGGGAATTGGTCTGGGGACAAAAAATCCAATTTTTTCTGATTGTGGTCAATGGAGCTACATTTATGTGGGCTAAAGTTCTAAGTGGAGTGCCTCAGGGTTTTGTACTGGTGCCACTTCTTTTTAATCTGTTTATAAATTTGAACGTTCGAAAATCCTCGAAAATACAATCGAAGACCACTTTCGAGTTTCCGATCGTATTTTAGAGGATTTTTGAACGTTCGAAGATATTTTTAAAAAATATCGAAAATAGCTCCATACATTCAAAAATCTTCGAAAACCGAGGGGTTCCATGTTGGATCCGGGTCCAACACCCCTCAGTTTTCGAAGATTTTCGAATGTACGTAGCTATTTTCAATAATTTTTTTTAAATATCTTCGAATGTTCGAAAAAATCCTTTTCTTCCATCTCTAATGGACATCCTTTAAGAAAAGAAGTTTGATCTTTAGGTTAGGAAAGTTTTTTTTTTGCAGTGAGAACGCTGAAACTGTAGAACTGTCTTCCAGCAGATGTGGTAATGGCGACTTCACTGAATACATTTAAAAGTGAGCTAGATAAGTTTCTAAAACTAAAAAATATTGAGAATTACTGTAAGCAAGGAGTCAGAAAGAATTTTTTCCTCCCTTTTTAGCGGGGCAAAAAAGGGCAACTGTTAGGCAACTGTTAAGGTGAAAAAGGAGGGTAAAAAGATTGGGCATGATGGATGTATGTCTTTATTCAACCTCAATTACTATGTAATCTCTTTGCAACCAATTCTGATTGGTTATAATCAGATTCTTTCAGAAATAATCTGATTGGTGTATTAACCAATCAGTTTCGTTCAGGAAGAATTCCTTGAAAATCCAAATTTTCAAAATTTTTTGAACGCAGCTCAGAAAAATCCGCAAAGCAGAATTCTGCTAGATACGCGGATCATGGAAATATGCAGCAGAACTGGGTTCGGATCTGCTATCCGATCCATATCTAGTTGATACCTACCTTCAGTGGTGAGGCTCTCAGACAATACAGAGGATGTTGAAGTCCACAGGTTCCCTTCTGAAGAGGCAGGAGAGTGGGGGTTATCGGTTACAGCATAAGGTTCAAAAAGCACATCGCAGGTTTTGGATTTGGACTTGTAAAGAGGCAAAAAAAATTAGCATTTTGCATTGTGCAGTAAGTTAAAATATATTTTATGTTATAAGAAACAGTTAAACAGAAACACAGTTCTCGTTTTTTTAATCAATTAATTTAGATTAAAGAATTTATTTTACACTCACATATTCAGAGAAGTAAAATAATCTAAAGATATACCATTTGTAATATTATTCCCACAGAAAGGAGGTAGATGTCTAAGAGAAAACAGCTCTCTGTACAAACAGAAGTATAAATATATTTCCAACCTACCAAGCCATTAGTCCATTAACAATTCATAATGTAATCTTTACCACCCCAATTGGGTTTTATTGTTACATTTTTATTACGTTTTGATTACGGTTATCAGGATAGGCCAGTCTCTACCTGCTCATCACAGCCATATGTAACCCAATCCTGACGATACCGGTCAAATCCACTGGAACATCTGCAGATATAGAAGAAACAAGTATTTTGTATATCACTGAGACAAGCATGTCTGCACAGCAAGTAAATAATAATGACATCTAGAAAGTGGATAAGAGTGCACTATAAATACATTTACACAAAAAAAGGGACCAGAAAACCCAGTTTCCCCAGTTGCTTCACAAAATTAGATGAAAATACTCCTGATCCCTTTCTTAACATTTTATCCCACTTGTAGTAGTCCCTTCGTATTCTTAAGATTGGTGCATCCAAGCAGACCGGTCAACTACCTGATACTGGTCAACTGGGCAGAAATTTACCACCTGACAATTCATTTTAAATGTTTTTTCATAAAAATAATCAAAAAAGATTTGACATGTTGATAACTTTCAGGCAATTGGAGACATTAGTAGTTGGCTGTGACAAAATATCACCTGTATTACTTTAATCCTCAGTTAACATGTTACTGATTGGTTTATTGAATAGCAGTCTGTGGGTGTGGGATATTGACCACATCAATCAGTATCAGGGCTTTATCGCTAGTGTGTGTAATGTTTTTTTTAGTTTTTTCCAGAACGACCGATCGGCCGATGGGAACGTTCGGCGGCCGCAAGCTCGTTTGGGAAAAAACTAAACTTTACCTCAGCCGCAGTAGACTCCCTATAGAGGAGTCTCCCAGGGCTGAGGGAAACACACAGTCCTAAGCGTTCTCCCTAGATGTGCATAGGGAGAACGCTCGGGACTGTGTGTATGCAGATCTTTTAAAAAATCTTGCAGATTCTGTCATCTTTCAAAAATCTGTAGTGTGTGTACCTAGCTTAAGTCCCCTATCTCTCTCCTAGAGTTCCCAAGAAATCCTCAATTTAGCAGAGATTAACTGGCCGATGTAGTACTAAAAAAGTTACGTTTTACCTCAATAGGATCCCGCGAGGTAAGACTTAAAGCATTGTGGAATCCCGGTCAGGTAAGACTTAACTTTTTTAGTACTACATCAGCCCTGTATGCCACATCAGCAATGACTTTAACATTAGCACGATATGGAAATGGCGCGGGCAGTGGGATATTAGTTCAAAACAGACATCGAGTAGTGTAGGTTTTGCACTAATAAACCACAAATATGGCTGATATAGCATCGCCCAGAAAGTTGCCACTTCTGTTTTCTTGTCATATGATAACAGAACTCTTTTAGAGAGTAGAGTTATTAACATTTCATTTATTTTAAACATCTGATGTAAAGTGATGCACTACTCATAAAGTCAATACAGTGGTGCCTGGGCTTTTCACATCAATGCCCGCTTATGACAGCCCTGGATTCAGGTTAATGGAGATTACGGAAATATAGGAACCAAGATTATTATTTAAGTTTAATTCATGCGTTGAATGAAAAGTATGACATAATAGGAAACATGGTTGAACAGTTCTCAAGACTGGGCTGTAAATTTAGAAGGATACGACTTGTTTAGGCAGGACAGAGAAAAAAGGAAAGGGGGAGGAGTATGTGTTAAAAAAATAATTGAAGCCAAATTTAAAAGAAAAGATAACTGGCTATATGATGTTAAAGCGGAGGCAATACGGGTGGAATTAAATAACAGGAAAGGGGGTAATGTCATTGTTGGTGTCGTTTGGAGTATGTTTTCGAAAGGAAAAGTGCGCTGGGTTAACAAAGACTTTTAATTTCGGGAAAGCATCCCAGGTTAAAAGTAGTTCTTCAGAATGTCAACTGGGATAAGGTATTATCAGGTAAAGGTACTGAAAAGAAGTGGACCGTGTTTAAGGGGATTTTAAGCCATTTCACTAAATTTATACCCTTGGGAAATAAATGTAAAAAAAATAAATCCGTGCCCATGTGGCTGAATTCTGATGTAAAGAGGCAAATGAAAAGGAAGAAAAAGGCATTTAAAACCTTTAAAGGATTATAAAAACTGTAACACAGAGTGTAAGAAAGCAATCAAACTAGCTAAATTTAATAATGAAGTTAGGATAGCTGAACAAAGCATCACTAACCCTAAACATTTTTTTAAGTATATTAATAGTAAGAAGATGACTCAAAATGTGGCACCATTAATTAATGGGGATAAGTTAAGTACAGAGGTACTTAGGGAGCTAAGTTCAGTTTTATCTAGGCCATTGTTTCTTATTATTGTAGATTCCCTCATGTACGGATGTGTGCCTCTGGATTGGAAAAAGGCTTAAGTTATTCCAATATTTGAAAAGGGTAGTCGTTCACAGCCGGGTAATTACAGGCCTGTAAGTTTAACTTCAGTGGTGGGGAAGATACTATAAAGTTTAATAAGGGAACATATTGTAGAGTATGTCTTAAGGACTGACATTATAAGAAGTAACCAGCATGGATTTAGGAGGAATAGATCTTGTAAAACTAACTTGCTTGGCTTTTATGAGGAAGTAAGTAGAAATTTAGAGTCTGGCATTGCAGTAGATGTAGTTTACTTGGATTTTACAAAGGCTTTTGATACAGTCCCCCATAGGCGACTAATGTATAAGCTAAGTCTGTTGGTCTGGGGAGACACATTTGTACATGGATAGAAAATTGGTTAATGAATAGGATGCAGAGAGTAGTTGTTAATGGAGCTTCATCATTATGGACTAAAGTGCTAAGTGGGGTGCTACAGGGTTCTGTGTTGGGGCTGCTTCTATTTAATCTATTTATTAATGATTTGGAAGTGGGTATTGTCAGCAAGGTTCTGTGTTTGCTGACAACACAAAACTTTGTCGACCATTAAAAAACTTCAGAGAATGTGCTATCGTTGCAGGGGGATCTAGATAGATTGTCACATTATGCTGCTAAGTGGCAGATGAGATTCATTGTTGAGAAATGTAAGGTGATGCATTTTGGACTTAAAAATCCTTGTGCTACTTATACTATAAATGGCTCTGTGTTAAGTGAATCCCTGTTGGAAAGGGATCTTGGAGTTTTGATGGATAACAAACTTATATGTAGCAAGCAGTGCCAGACAGCAACAGCCAGAGCCAGCATGGTATTGTCTTGTAGAAAGAGAGGTATGGATTCAAGGGAGGAAAATGTTATTCTCCCTGTTTACAAAGCATTGGTAAGGCCTCATTTGGAATATGCAGTGCAATTTTGGAATCCTGTGTACAAAAAGGACATCTTTAAAATGGAAATGGTTAAGAGAAGGGAAACTAAATTAAAAGGGGGATTGGGGGAGCTTGAATATGAAGAGAAACTGGAAAAGTTACAATTATGTACGCTGGAGAAAAGGCGCTTGCTTGGGGATATGATTACTGTGTATAAATACATTAACAGGCCATACAATAAACTATCTGGGGCATTTTTCACCAATAGAGCATGTCAGAGGATATGTGGACATCCCTTAAGACTTGAAGAAAAAAGGTTTAGGCTTCAAGTTCGGAAAGGGTTTTTCACTGTGAGAACGGTAAAGCTATGGAACTGTCTTCCAGTGGACGTTGTTATGGCAGGTTTATTGGTCAGTTTAAAAAAAAACTTGGATGAGTTTCTGCAAACAAGAAATGTTGCAAGTTACTGGTATTGATACATAAAGTAGAGTTGATCCAGGTAAATTTCCGATTGCCACTTGGAGTCAGGAAGGAATTTTTCCCCCTTCATAAATTTGGTGGGTTTTTTTTGCCTTCCTCTGGATCAACAGTTAGGCAGGAAATGAGGATATTGCTAGATGGGTTGGACAGGATGGACGTATGTCTTTATTCAACCTCAGATACTATACTAAATCATCGCAATTCTTTAGGTTAGATATTTACATATCATTGAAACACTTGAATATGTATGAGTTTATTAACTTTTGCATATGTTGCATAAATGTTGCAAAAATGTGCATTTGTTGTGTCTATGGATTTTCAATATAAATCTAAAGCAGATCAGTGCAGAAGGTTGCCAGAACTAAAAGAACTTCCTTGTTTTATCTTTAACATTCATTGTAAATCTACCTTCTAGAATTAAAGCCTAAAATCTATCTTGACTCCTTGTTATTAAGTACATCATCATTAAATTAAAGCCATTTACTTAAACGCATTCCTTTATCTGAAATACCAGAGGATCGGCCAATGACCCCCAACCAAGCCCATACACACGGATGATTCTCGGCTGAAACAGCCGTTCGTCGGGTGTACCTCTCTGCTGTCGGGGGTCGTGCCTCACTCCAAAATCGAGCCTGTGTACGAGGCTTCACATACTACACAAAAATGCATACAAATGCCAAAGTTTTGAATTTTGTAATGTGGTTTTTGTAGTGTGGCACAAAAGACAATAAATGATGGGAATAAATGTGGATCAGAGACCTTCAATCTACCTGGAGGAGTATAGAAAGAGCATTGGATGTGTGTATTACGCATGCAGATCACTAATATAAGTTCTTTTAGAACGATTGTAATGTGTGTTACTGTAAACGCTATTCTGCTATTAGGGGATAACTAGTTACCAAGGTAAAGGGCGATCAGCAAGAAATGTATTTAACATTAAATACCTACTGACTTACCCATGATGTTTCATAGCCTGGGCCTTTCATTTGCAATTGAAATTAGAGCATAATGTTGGTCAAACAGTATATGGGCATAATCAATTGACCCTTTTTATGCTGTTTTTGTGATTTATAAATGAGAGGTACCTGTCTATTTAAAACAATGTGGAATACGGTATATGTGTTCATAGATTTTACCGTTTAATTGTGGGAGCCCCGCGCCGTTCTAGGCGATGGGGCGATTGACCCGGAGGGGGAGGGCATCCACTTCCCCTCCTTCCAGGCAGGCGGCGGCCGCGCGTGTTTTGCGGCTGTTTCCTTCCGGGTTCGGGTGGGCCGAAGTTTCGCGAGACGCGGCGCCGGCGTGACGTCATTATGCCGCGCCGGGTCTCTCTATATAAAAGGCGGAGCCACGCGGTCACCCATGCCATTTTAGCAGCTCCCCTCCCTCCCACCCTGTTATAAAGTTATTTGTAAATGTTATGTAAAAAGTTTTTATAAAAAAGAAAAAAAAGAGAAATTGATGATAAAAAAGTTTTATGTTGGTGGAAGTTGGAGTCACGGCTGGCGGGTACCCCCTTGTTGGAGAGGTTTATGGAGCCCTTACATGCCCTCTGGGAAGACAGAGGTTGGCATTCAAGCTGAGATCTACGGCTAGTTTGGTTAACAACAAACATGGTTATGGTACACCATTGTGTACAGTGGTGGAAATAATATGCAAATTAATAAAGGGCAAATTTATTTAAATTGATTTACATTTATTTAAATCATATGTTAATTTATTAATAAAAAGCCTGATGGCCTTATTTTGTACCCAAAAAGGAAGGGGCTGTGTCTTGATATAGTGTTAAGGTGTAAGAAGGTTAAGGTGACTGGGCTGACTGGGTCCTGTAAGTCTGTTTTCCCCCTCTGGGTCTGTGTATTTTGTGGTGCAGTAGCATCTATACAATACAATACAAATTCTCTCTATGTAAATTCTTTACAATATTGTTTTTATCTGTAATGAATCTCAGCACCAATCTCAGTTTGTATTAACTTAATATTACCTATTAAGTACATGGCACCAGGTGCAGTGGAAGTTTGGAACAGCGTTCACACACTGCTTACAATTAGTTTGTTGCAGACAAGCTGTTGATGAAATAGGAAATACACTGTTAGTATTATCCACTGCACATCACCCAATCAATGGTGCAACCTTATAAAGTAATAGGTCTCAGATATACAGGGAATTAATCAGCTCTCCAACCTATAGCAATATTGTAACAATATTTTTCTTTGAAGTAAGGCAGGTAGAGCAAGAGCTGATAGTTAGCCTGTGCAGTTTCATTCCTGCCCCCTCCACTCATGTGGGGGGTTGTTAGACCCCAGAAGCTATTAACTTTTTATTGATAGCCAAGTGTGAGGAAACTATTTACCATATCTGAAGCAAAAACATTTTTGCAAGCTACGTACACACATACCATGCCTATGGCTATTCAAGATGTTGGGAATTGTAAATCAATATCTATCAGAATGTACTATTTGTTTTAAATTACTTGGCATTGGTGTAAATTCCACAGCAGTATGGCTCCCTATTTTGCTAAGGTTCAGCTGCACTTTGTGGTACTCGTAGATTGTTCTTCGTCTTGATTCTGCAAACAGAAATGAGAGGTTAAAAGTGTTTATATTTTTTTTTGCTTTATGGCAATCTTTAGTTCTCCTCCCCCCTTATCCTCCAGATATAGGCTTCTGAATTATATCTGACAGCACACATTTTCTTTCTTTCGTTGTCTGTCAGTGTTCCATATAGAGATGTCCGAACTCCGCAAAATCCGGTCCGCTCGAGGACCCGCGAATTTTCGAAAAAATTTGAAAATTCGAAAATCCGCGAGCGGACCCATCAAAATGAAAAATACCCTCGAAATTACGAGATTTTTCGAAAATACGAGAAAACTATTATTTTTGAAAATATGTATTTTCGAAAATACGAGTAATCCTCATAATTTTGAAAATTTTTGAAAATACGTATTTATGAAAATAAGAGAAATCCTTGTATTTTCGAAATTATGTGTTTTCTCGTATTTTCGAAAATTTTCGAAAATTTTCGAAAATACGTGGAAACCCGTAATTTCGAAAATTTTCGAAAATACGAAAAATCCGCGAATCGGAAGTTCGGAAGGTGGAAAATCCGGAAAAATCCGCCGTTCGCGAATGGGATAAATCCGCGGCGGATCCGGATCCGCGAACCGGCCATCCCTAGTTCCATATGTCTAGGGCTCCAACCAAAATCCCAATGGATTTTTTGGGGTTTAAGACAAGGCAGTTGGAATTAATCTACTTCTGGCATTTTATAAATAACTAGATTTTGGCTGGAAAAATATTCCAAACAAATGATTAAATGTAAAATAATAAAAACAGCAGAAAATAATGGAGACTGGATATTTTTATTTTCAAATAAGCAAAAAAATAATAAAGCTTTTAAAAAAATCTCTTACCTGGCACATCTGGTCCGTTGTTCAGCAACATAAAGGCATCAGAGAGACCAGCTTTCACAGGGTGCTGGCTCGAGCTAATGTCTTGAACCGACAGAGGGATCTGTGCATGAAATAAAATTACTTTTAAAGGGGCTAAAATTACCTTCCATTGATTTTTACATTTTTATGGGCATTTAACTCCCACAAGCTTCAGCGAGCAATCATTTGTTTTAACATGGTAAGGTTACTTTCACATGAACGTTGTTGGTGGTTTCTGAGCGTTGCCGCTAGGAAAATGCTGTGTGCAACGTTTTCCTAGCGGCAAAACATCTGGAACCGCTAGCAAAACACGTGCAGAAATTACGGACTGTTGTTTGTGTGAAAGTAGCCTAAATGGGCAAAATAGTTCCTACTGCAAAACATTAATGAGTTAATAATCGTGTTTTGGAGAAAGAAACTATTTTACTGTTATAAAAAGGAAATCATTATAAACAAATGATACTGTATGTACCCACAATATCATTTTATATGTAAAGCGGCTTATTATTAATAGGCAGTAATTGTGGCTGTTTAGTGTCAGTGTGGTAGAATTGTAGCCTGCATATCTTCACATTAGAATATTATTTCCAGGAAAGGGCCTTAAGATAATAGGACTGCAAATTTTCATGAGTACCTGAATGACAGGCAGCAAATACTTTAATTTCTGGTGCCAAACAACTCCTGGTACACGGGGGTTGGAGTAATGGGTATCAACAGTACACTGGCCTTGAAGTTAAACCCCACCTAATCCTGGCGCCTATGATGACAGTAAATTAATTTACTGCATTTGATATTGTTGTAACACATTGTAAAACAATGTTGTAAATGTGTTATACTGTATAACCAATGCCATTTCTGTGTTTGCTGCCTATTTTACCTTAATTTGGTGGTTTATAACTTGACATGACATCACACTGCAGTCTATATATACATTTCAAGAAAAAATAAGGGCCAAATAAAAATGGAAAAAGCATTTATTTGTAACAAAACATAAAAACAATACCAACTTCGGATGATAAAGCCTGTAAGTATTCCTGTGAACGTTCCCGACCTAGAACCCATAGTGCTAAATTGACTAAATATAGGGTTTATTTCACAAGACATGTAAAACTTTGCCTGTGCTATTAATCTGCAGTAACCAATCAAATGCTTTCTAACTGAAAACCAGTAAAAAGGTATCATCTGAGTGGTTGCTGCATATTAATGGCACAAGCAACTGTTTGCACCTCTTTTCTAAATAAACCCCAATATGTCACTCATAGAAGGCATGAATGTGTTCAGAGACGGTATTCTGCATACCATGGTTGTTAAACTTCTTGTTGCTTTTCTATCTTCTCTAACCAATCTGATCATTCTCCTCTGACATCAATGAGATTTTTCTCCACATAACTGCCGCTCACTGGATATTTTCTCTTTTTCAGACCATTCTCTGTAAACCCTAGAGATGGTTGTGTATGAAAATCCCAGTAGATCAGCAGTCTCTAAAATACTCAGACCAGCCCTTCTGGCACCAACAACCATTCCACATTCAAAGTCACTCACCCCCTTTTTTCCTCATTCTGATGCTCTGTTTGAACTTAAGCAACATGTCTTCTCAATGTCTAGATACCAACAAGAAAATTGCCCAATTTTGTGTATAAGGCACAATACATATGATTATCGTCAGAGTTGCAGAGTTTTCTACATTACAGATGAGTGATGGCCCAGTTCGCGGATCCGAACACGAATCCGCGGCGGATTTATCTCGTTCGCGGATTTTTTTTTCATTTTGATGGGTCCGCTCGCGGATTTTGAATTTTCGAATTTTTCCGAAAATTGGCGGATCCTTGAGCGGACCGGATTTTGCGAAGTTCGGACAATCTCTATTACAGAGGTGGGATTGAAGAAAAGAAGCGACACAGGTATGAGACTTGTGCTCTTCAAAGCGGTTTTGCCCCTATATTAGGCTTTCTCATTGGCGCCAGCATAATTGAAAACAACAAGAAAGCTGCATGTAGGGTTGAAACATGGCGCTTACAGGCTGTTTCATCTGGAGGGGTGTTGGTTGTTATTGTTTTGTTATTGTTTTGTTCTTTTTTGTTCAATCAATTTTTATTAGTTTTTTTTCTTTTTTTTAAAGGAATAAACAACATATAATCAGTGTTGGACTGGACTGAGACCAGGGGCCCAACAGGATGAGTTTAGGGGCCCACCTCACATTTCATATCTATATTATCACTCATTTATGTATCCACATCACTCCTACTGACTCCTATTGTTAATTAGAAATTCTTACTGCCCCTTTTGCTCTGTATTTCCATTTTTGCAGTTTTACCCTCTAACCCTGCGGGCCAGTCCGACATATAATAATAAAAAAATAATGCATGTACTATTAGGTAAGTATATTCTGACTTTTGAGTGAAACAGGTAGGTTTCTTCTTTATCCAGTATATCAATGGGCAGTAGTTTGTTATAGGCATTATGGATATTTTAGGATAGCAGTGCACTAATCCTATGTCCAATTTATATTGATTGGATCTTTGTGTTAGTCTATATCCTGGTTTTTATGCTGCTGACAAAAAACATACTTGGCTGTTAACAGATTTGTGTATTTTTCCACAAAGGTAAAAAGCACAGAAAACAAGCAGACCAGAATTCCAAATATTAAATACTAGAAAATGGTAATGCGATTTTTTGGCACTTGTTACATTTTAAAAATGTAGCAAAAAAAAAACTTTTCCTGCTTAAACAGTATTAACCAACAGACTGAGGGACCATAAGTTAACACCAGTGATTGCATATAAAGGCAAGTAATGCATTGTTTGATGTCATGCCCAGTTTGGTTCTATGGTGCAAAAAAACTTTAGACAATCGAATTCATGGTATCAGATGGATTTAAACATCATGTGCATCCCCCTAACAAACTTTCAGGGCTATTCAATAAAAGTTCTTATTGTTTAAAATGGTGCTAATTTTGCCCCAACCAATTAGATCTTATTTAACATTTGAAAGCTAACATCTGATTGGTTGGGGCAAAATTAGCACCATTTTAAACGATAAGAACTTTTATTGAATAGCCCTGTTTGTATTTAAAAGCAGTACCCCCATAAACTCAGGGGTCCAGGTTATAAAGGTTGTTGGAGAAGGGGGGTAAACATTAAAGAAGTCCAATACATTCTTTTAGACACTCACCTCTTTGTATCCAAACACAATGCGCCCATCTTTATGCAGGGCAGCCTGAAAGGTGAATCCTCCAGCGTCTTCTTTCTCATGGAGTGGGACCTTGTCCCACTGAACGATAAAAGATGTTCCTGTGTTAAAGCCAAATAAATATATCAACTCTTTTATATTGGTGTGTAAGAGTTGATAAGTGTGTGGACAATTTATTTTAATATGTATACCAATTTGCATTGTGTAGAGAGAAGCCATAATGATCCACATACCATTGTCCCTGTAGCTGATCGTAGAATTTGTAGAGAAACCAGGATTGAAATTTGCCATTAAAGGGGCTACATACTGAGTTGCTGTCAGCATACGGTGTAGAACATCACCCATGAAGATGAACCCTGAGTGGGGCGAATAGATATCATTTTTTATTATAGTGTAGTATAATAAAGACAAAAGATATGATATAACACGCATATATATTGCTTCCTTAAACATTCCAAAATTTGAAGATACTTAATTTCCTGGCATCCTGGCCCTTACCCATTGGAACTGAGGAAGTAACATTGTCCATCTCTAGCCATAATTCCCATACCTCCCTAGATATTAGGCCAGAATCATGGGTAGCTGGATTGCATATACCCAGGCGTCCCCATTTTGGCTGGCAACTGGGGGAGCAAAAGGCAGGTACTATGGTTGCCTTGGGTGGATAAACCCAGGAACTAAGAATGGTTTGGTGGTGGGTTGCTGCCTTGTCTTTAGCTCCCTTTTAAAGGGAAACTACCTCCTAAAAACCTAAGAAATCTTGCAGCTCTTGCAGATTTCAGTCATTCTGGCAGAGTTCATTTAAAATATTTTAATTACTTACTAATATTGTTGTAAGCCGAGGTTTAGACAGGGAAATGGCAACTGACAATATTTGTAACTATTCTTTATTTAACACAGTCAGGGTTATTCTATTAAAGTTCTTATTGTTAAAAATGGTGCTAATTTTGCCCCAACCAATCAGATGTTAGCTTTCAAATGTTAACAAGATCTGATTGGTTGGGGCAAAATTAGCACGATTTTAGCAAGAACTTTATTGAATAACCCTGAGTGTTTTTTATTTAACTCAGTATTTTAACCTGTGCTAAATTTGGTCACAGGCCTTTATTTTCACTTTGGTCAAACGTGTTCTCAGCTCTTAATGTAGGGCAGGCATCCCACCTCTCCCTGAAGTTCAGGGAGTCTCACTAATATTAGTGGTAGCTCCCTGACTCCCTGAAATTATATACAATCTCCTTGAAATGTGTTTAGAGTGATGGAGCACAATGATGGCAATATTTTAGGTTAGGTTAAATGACAGAAACACTAAAGGGCATGTCCACCACTATAACTATAATTAAACCTACTACTGGCCCCACTGAGTAGTTTAAAATGACCCTTACCTTATATCCCATTCCCAGCTCCTTCTGGTTCTTCTGCAGTGTCTTTCTAAAGTCCAGGAAACCGAGGAGTAGTAGCTGTCTTCCTGTGGGAAAGGTTTCTTCCTCTGATGCGTCCTCTCAGTTGTTTCAGGCATGCGCCGCAGAGTCTTTTTACCCCTCCCTCCCACCATCTGGATCCACCCTCTGCGATGGATAGTTCTACTGTCAAATGCTTTTAGTATAATGTAGCTCCCCCTGCCCTGACTTAAAGGCAGAATTATTTTTTTTAAAAATCAATCCGAATCATACTTACATGGCTTTGTTCCTGCGGCGTCTCCATGAGGCAGCCAATCAGAGATGCAGCTGCTGGTCCAGCCTCTGTTTTCAACCTCGAGCAAACAGGAAGCTGGGAGGAGCGCGCCGCGGGAGTGAGGCATGTAAGTATGATTCGGATTGGATTTTTAAATAAATTATAGAGCATTTAAATCTGAGCTACATTATATTAAAAAGATTGACTTTGGCATGGACATGCTCTTTAATTGTGACATGACGTTGTATGCATGTGTGTCTGACTGTTTCCATGAGTGTGTCTGTATGCACGGATTATGTGTTTAATCTTGGGGTGGGGCTACCCTCCCTAAAATGGGTGGGGCTACCCTCCCTAAAATGAGTTTTGGCAGGGTGGGATGTCTGGTATGGTGAAAACCCAAACAACATGATTATGCTTAGAGCTATTAGCCAAAATATATTCCAGTAAACATACTAACATTTAACCCCTGAAATCTTCAAAAATAGGGGACATTTTGGCTACCCACTGAGCCTTAAATAACCCTTAGCAAACTGGACTCAGAGTAAAATCAATTTCAAGTAGCAATTTAAAATTCACTCATGGGAGAAAAATGTTATTCTACCTCTTTACAAAGCATTGGAAAGGCCAAGGCTTTGTATGCAGTGAAATTTTGAAATCCTGTGTACAAAAAGGACATCTTTGAAATGGAAAGGGCAACTAAATTAATAAGGGGATTGGTGGAGCTTGAATATGGAGAGAAAAGAGAAAAGGCGCTTCATGGGAATATGATTACTGTGTATAAATACATTAATTGGCCATACATTAAATACATTAAACGATCTGGGGCATTGTTAACTAATAGAACATGCCTTCTTCCAGTGGACGTTGTTATGGCAGGTTCGTTGGTCAGTTTAAAAAAAAAAGCTGGATGAGTTTCTGCAAACAAGGAATGTTACAAGTTACTGGTATTGATACATAAAGTAGAGTTGATCCAGGGAAATTCCCGATTGCCTTGAGTCAGGAAGGAATATTTTTCCCCTTCATAAATTTGGTGGGGTTTTTTTTGCCTTCCTCTGGATCAACAGTTAGGCAGGAAATGAGGAAGGGGGAATCCCCGAAACGTTGTGCACCGTTATATCACAATAAATATTGAAATATATCTTGCCTGAGTGCGCCTCTCTGATACTATTGTTTGGATTAGGAAATGAGGGTATTGCTAGATGGGTTGGACTGAATGGACATGTCTTTATTCAACCTCAAATACTATACTTTACTCATACAGCTTTATATGTATTTCAATAAATAAAAGTGCCCTGATGGAAATGGAAGATTAAGATTATGATTAGCACTGATGCCTTACAGTGCTACAGTTTGATTCTACCCTTGAAAACATCTGCAAGGAGTTTGTATGTTCTCCCTGTGCTTGCGTGGGCTTCCTCCAGGCACTCCGGTTTCCCACATAATCATAAGAAAATTTAATAGGTTGTATGTGTCAAATAAAATGTGCTTAGATTGTTCTTCAGGGCAGGGCCTGATGTGAATGTATACATGTAATTATAAAGCGTTACGGAAGATGTTAGCACTATATAAATCCATAATAATAATATCCTGTAGAGTACATCCTTTCATTTTGGCTTACCTCCAGTGGCTATAGTGACATGGCGCATGGGATGTCCATAGAAAGGAAATTCAAATGACAGTCCCACTCTCTGTGAATTAAATGGAAAAATTGGCAAAATGAACAGTAGTTAGAAAAAAGTCTGTGATATAGACACTGGGAGGAAATATTGCATTCAAGACAAGAGATAAAAGGGCAAATATCTTAATAAAGGGACAGAACTAGGAAGCAAAATAATTTGGTTAAGCAAGTTAAGATGGAAATTAAAATGTTTGTCTCAGTTTATTGGTTATATATCAAGCTCAGAATTCATTAGTCTCGAGTGTGGAAGGAATCCTAATTATACTGGGTTATGCTTATTTAATAAAGCATCAAGTAGAAATCACTATCAAGTCCACATGAGTCTTCATCATTTTTGCAGTGCATCAAAACTGCAATACTGACTGATGCACGTGAATACTGTATAGCACAAAAATGTACCAGTATCATAAATTACAGAGGGTACATTTAAAGGAAATACATGTCATTTTACTGATTTGGCCATAAAGGTTTCTATGTGCAGTTAGTTAGGAAATCTTGACCTTTAGGAGCTGTATTTTCTGGGAAGGCTGTGAATGAATGAAAGCATCATTAAAATTGTAATCAGGATGCATATGTTTATAGCAGTAATGGGATGTTCAGTAAATAAACATCTACTATAACCTCATCTTGTATTTTGGAAAGGTTTTCATTCATTAAGATTTAAGACCATGGTATACCTGAGGTATTTAGTTAGTATCTGTAGTAAACCGTATCAGGAAACTAAACTTAAAGCCTAGGGGCTGCACAATCGGTCTTGCGCACTGTCGGCCATGGCTGCTATTGCCGTGATGGACAGTCATTTGTCCCGACCAAGTGCTTGCTCACAGTAAACACTCAGTCGGGACAAATAATAGGCCGGTATGTACCCAGCCTTAAAGGGCAATTATACTGTCCAAAAAAACATTGGGCATTTAAAAAACATAAACCCTGTGTCTGTCCTAGTTAATGCATCAAGATGGCAAAGTTTTACTCAAAGTGATCATCTGGCCCTGCCCATATCTGTTAGACCTGGACTTTTCCTGGACTGGCCAGTGGGAATAAAAGCTTCTTGCAGAGAATGAATTCTCAAGCTGGGTTTGCACAGGCACATTTTTCGGCCTGACCGACCGATTCATGGATTCCACTCCTCCGCATCAGACATGCCGGTAAATCACGTCCGATCGTGCGGTTCCCTATGGTTGGGCGAAGTGTCGGCCGCGATCAACAGTAATTCGTCCCAGCTGACTGCTCGCTTGTGACAAACAATTGGTCAGGATGAAAAATTTGTCCATTTGTACCCATGGTACTAGAGGTACTAGAAGTGGTTCTAGATTAGGAAGGATGTGGGGTCCAGACCAGCATTTCAAGGGAACTTTGCTGGCTTTATGTGGGTACGTAGGATTCTCACCCTGGGTACTTTGGAGGGAAAAGGGGGGGGGGTTAAGAGATTACATTATAATATGCTGGTTTTTAAGAACAAACACTGGTCATGTCTCAGTATGAGTCTATCAGTCAGTAGTCACAGACCCAGCATGGGGGAGGTATCACAGACCCAGCATGGGGGAGGTCTCACCGAGGCTTGCCTGTGTGTGTTGGAAAGTATGCTATGCACTCTAGCCTTATTGCTTTTCTCTTGTAGTAAATCTACCCATAGCTCCAAGCCACGATGCTCTGGATAACCAAACAGTCTCGATGTGTAGTAATTGTAACTGTCCTCCTGCAAATAAAAAGATAGAAATCTATAATGAAACGCTTGTGGGTGATAAAACTAACTTATCTTATAGAGTTTCTTAAGCCTCGTACACACGTGCGGTCGTGGGGGCCAACCCCCGATGTGTATACACGATAATCGTGCCGTGTGTGGTCACTTTGTTGGCTGAAATGGCTGTTCGGTCAGGGCTCGCTGATAATCTGCCTGGCAGATCGGGCAACTAGACTCAACAGAACAGCCACGAAAGTGCCTATACACGACACAATTATTGGCCAAACGGACGTGCATACACATTGTGCCCCTGCGATCACAAGTTTGTATGCACCTTTAAATTAGAAAGATCTAGAAACTCTTGATGGTGCAGAGGATTGGTACTTCCCAATTGAAACTTGATTGCAAGTTCCGGCAAGTAGGGAGCCAGTACAGTAAGTACAGTTCTGATCATTTTTTCTTTTTTTTTTTATAGATCTAACTCAGCGGTTTGGGATGGGAAGGCCAAAGTAGGGATCTACAATATATCAAAAGTTAATATTTAAGGTGGACATGCCCTTTAAAGCTAGCATTTAGGATTCGGGGGTTTGTCCTACATAGTATGGAGTTTTTTATTTTAAAATGGCAGATGCAATGCAGAGGTATCGGGGGGGAGGCGGGAGAGCTCTACTGTGCATGCCATGGTCCTCTTAGAGGAGCAGGAAATGGTAGGCACCGGATTACACACAGAGAGGCTACTACTCTTCATTTTGTTTGGACTTTCACCAGGGCCAGATTTACACCTCAGCAGCCCTGTATGCCAAAAGAGCCCGGTGCAATTAACCACACCCCTAAACACAGACCACACTCCTAAACCCCACCCATTTTCTCTTTTTAGGGGAAGAAAATAGACTATAAAGAATTTAGATTGGTGGGAGGAGATTGACAGACTCCCCTCCAACCTCAGGCACCCCTAGGCACATGCCTACTGTGCCTAATGGTGAATCTGGCCCTGGGCCCTACAGGAAAACCATAAGGAGCAGAAGAGAAAGGTAAGGATCTTTTAACACTACACATTTGAGCAAACAGTGGGGCAAATCTTAGTTCCTTTAAGATGAAGAATATTCACACGTTTCATTTTTACTCTTGGAATTCAAAGAGATATTGAATAGACACAGATTAAATCACAAAGTTTTTTTTTATTTTATTGTTATCAACACTCAACTGCGTGTATTTTAATATTAGCACATGCCAGTTAATGGAATTTTGCTCTCAGCACAATAACCATTTAATGAGACTGTGGGGGAGATAAAGTAAAATTTGTTACTGGTAAAATGAGTGTAAAATCCATGTTACCCTATGTAAGGTTTAAGGTTTTGTGCTACATTGTATCATACAACCCCCATTCACCGTCACTTATTACCGGAAACACTTCAACGGTGCTGTAAGAGATTAAAAAAAATAGTTTACTGAGTTATTCCTTTAATGCATTAATTGAAGAATGGGAGGTAAAGGAGCTATATCTTACCTCCCGTTCTTCAATCCATTTTACAGGAGCCAGGAACGAAGCTTAGAAATGCACCTTGCGCGTGATCCACCGCTGGCTCCACCGACAGATCCTGACTGTTGCCGACTTCACTTACCTATAGCGCATTAGCATTAGCAAGATACTGCATTCAGGTATTCAGCTTGAAAAAGGAACTAGAATGTTCTGAAAGCTTGCTATGATTATCTTAGTTAGCCAATAAAGGTATCACCTTTATACCACTTTTGCTATTTTTTATTTCAAAATAAACATTTTGACTGGCTAACACGGTACACCACCTTTCCATGCAAGATACTGCATTGTCTGCTTTATTTGTGCAACATGTCTGACTCAACTGATTTGAATATATTTTGTCCTGGTGGGCATAGAATTGAGTCTGTTGTAACTTCACAAAATTTTCCCAAGTGTCCTTGCATGTGTTAATTATAGAGGTATATATAGGAATATCTACCAGGGCTGAAAAAGTGTTTCAGTAAAAAAATGTGCACGATGAATGGGGCTAGCAATGTTGAAGCAGAAAAGGTCACAGCTACAAGTCATATGGTTTAAATCCCTTGAAATTCATTCAAACTGAGATTTGATTGCTGCATGGAAAACAAATGTTCCTCTTCAAAATCAGACTGTATAGACACAGCACAACTATCTAATGGATAGTGAATGTTAATCCTGCCCATAGAAGAAAACAGTAAAACGAATGAAATTATTATAAATGGAATTCATTTTTATATGTGTGCCTAGCCTTGTAACGTGTAATGTTTAATTCTGCACTGTAATTTATAGCAGCATTATTTCATTACAGGACAACTCTAGTGATACAACTCACCCCATCCTCATCCTTGGGTACAGTCTCTATCCCTTGATATACTTACCTATACTTTTACCTTTTTGACACCAGGCAATGGTTAAAGTGCGATCCATCGCTCTGAAATTGTTCAATGCAACAGTAATGCCTTTGTTGTTTGTTTGGGTTTTTTTTGCCTTAGGTGTCCTTTGTTTCATATATAAAGTTCCGCTATCCTCTTCTGAGTTCTATCTCAGCCATATAACACAACCCTTCATGTCTATAACCTTGACAATTGAGTATGAGGTATTAAGGGGGAGATTCAATATGGCCCAGATCCGTCTAAAACCCACGTTAATCCGATGAAATATCGGGTTAACGTGGGTTTTAGATGGATTTTAGAGCACAGCGCCATTTCCAAATGTTTTTGGAAATAGCACTGTGCTAGCGATCCAAAACCCCTTCCGTTAAGTTTTGCACTACTTCGTAGCGTGGAACTTAACGGGACTTTGAATAGGGCTTTAAAGTCGCGCTACTTACTTTAGCCCGATCCTGCGATGCAATACCTGATGCAATCTAGTTTACGTCAGGTATTGTATCGCAGGATCGGGCTAAGGTAAGTAACATGAGTCTTCAATATTGAATTTATCTAATGATACATAAGTGCTGTTGTGCAGTTTATGCACATTTCCATTCCACAGCTATCACTGTATTCCTAATATCTCTCTGCCACATAGATGCTTCTAGTATTTTTATCTTGTTAAGTTTGATAATCTGAATCAATACATTCTAGTTACAGTCTTAGATACATTCCATATCCAGTTTCTATGCAGTGCTAACAGTGCATAGGCCGTTATTATATTTTAGCACTATGGTATGAAATTCTACAGTAAGAAGATACTTTTTAATGAAAAAAAAAGTAAAAGATACAGATTTGTATATTCTTCTGTGCAATGTTTATTATAAGCCAGTGGAACAGGCCAACCTAATCTTAGGCAATACAATCTGTTGGGCCTAAGCAATTCATGTTTTTATTGTCATGGTCCTTTTAATAGTTCCTGGCAAGCAATGCCAGTTTGTGCAGAAATCATTGCATACACTCTTGTGCTGAAATGTCTGCTCCCCCTGTCTGCCCCTTTCCCTCTGTACCATATACACATGTTTAGATATAGAAGAACTAGGAGGAACTGTAGAGAAATTGGGTGTTGTCAGCAAAGAAGCACTCAAATTAGAGATTGATGCAAACTTTGCTGTGACTTTAACAGGAGGTAAGAACCCTAAAGAACGGTCTGCATACCCTTTAAACCTGCTCCCATAATTCTAAACTTATGTCTTTCTTTTGAATACTCACTATTACTTGGGTCTGGTTGTCTGGTAGAGTGTCTATAGAGAGGCTGTTTCCACCCATGTCTTGACTAATGCGTACTTCAGTGCTGTTGTCCTCCTTGTTAATGTCACGCTGCATTCTCATGAAATGGCTTTCCAGGCTTCTTCTTTTAAGGGTATTATGATCTAAAATCAGTAAATGGCCATCAAAGCATTTAAGTAAAATACTAATACACTTCTTACTACATAAACATTTCCAAGCCAACATCTTAGTTTTGTGGTTACTTGATTCAGAGTGGTGGGAATTGCTATTGCACGCTAGAAAAGCGCTTATTCTTAAAGGAAAACTATCATGAGTATAATGTTCAATTAAAAAACAGTTAAACTGAAAACTACATGGGACAGGGATACAGGATTGGTAATTCACAACAACTCCCAATATTGTTTCTGTGAGGAGAACCAGTCCAAAGGAAACTGATTCTGCCAGTCTTACTCCTGGCTTCAAAACTATCTTTAATACAGGAATAGTCCAGGATTAACCTGGCAAATGAAAAATGTTGGTGCTGCAGCTCATCAACGAAATGATATTGGGAGGTAGGAATAATCAATCCAACCTCCCTGCCCCAGGTACTTTCCATTTTTAAATAGTTAACTTTTAGAGTATAGTTATCCTTTAAATGGATGGCAGCAGATACACCTACAGTTCAACAGTGGACTAATAAAGACAAACACAGACATTGCCCAGTATGGTAAAAGTATGCAAAAATGTGGAGTCTTTGGTTTGATTCTATGGTGACCCAAACAAATATTTAGGACACTTCTCTGCAAAAAAAAAGCAAAAAAAAGGCAACACACCCTCCTTCTTACATTTACTTTTTTCAGTATTAAAAGTACAACTATACACACCTCAGCCCCAATCCTCTTGTTCGGCCCTTTAAAAGCACTCAGGGTAAGGACGTAAACCGCTAGTTCCTCACCCCTGGGTTCAACTTCTAAGTCCTATACTTACCTATAGAATTTCCTATCACTGGCGCACTATTCGCCGCCCTATGGGTGGAAATAGAGATGGCCAAACTTTTGAAAGTTCGGTCCGTTTTCGAATTTTCGATTTATATGGAAAGTTCGAAAACGGACCCATTAAAGTCAATGGGAGTCAAATAGTTCGAACAGTTTGAATGAAATACAATTAAAATATCAATGGTAACTTAATGTAAATGGCTGTGGAACCTGGGAAATGGTCTGGGGAACATGTTCGAATATCCAGGACTTTCGAAAACTCGATTTTACTCGCACATATGCTACTATCGAGTTATCGTGTTCAAACATTCGATTTACTAGCGTATAGGTATAATAGACATTTTACTTGCGGATTTGAGAATTTGATATTTATTCGTGTATAGGTATAATAGACATTTTACTCGCGGATTCGAGAATTTGATATTTACTCGCGTATTGGTATAATAGACATTTTACTCATGGATACGATATTTGATATTTACTCGTGTATAGGTATAATAGACATTTTACTTGCGGATTTGATTTTCTATATTTACTCACGTATAGGTATAATAGACATTTTACTTGCAGATTTGATATTCAATATTTACTCGTGTAAAGGTATAATAGACATTTTACTCACAGATTCGATGATTCGATATTTACTCACGTATTGGTATAATAGACATTTTACTCACGGATTCGATAATTCGATATTTACTCGTGAATTGGTATAATAGACATTTTACTCACAGATTCAATAATTCAATATTTACTCGCGTATTGGTATAATAGATATTTTACTCACGGATTCGATAATTTGATATTTACTTGCGTATTGGTATAATAGACATTTTACTCGCGGATTCGAGAATTGGATATTTACTTGTGCATTGGTATAATAGACATTTTACTCACAGATTCGATAATTCGATATTTACTCGCATATTGGAATAATAGACATTTTAATCGCATATTTGATATTCGATATTTACTCGCGTATTGGTATAATAGACATTTTACTCGCGGATTTGAGAATTCGATATTTACTTGCGTATTGGTATAATAGACATTTTACTCGCATATTCGCACGCCTTGAACTTTCGATAATTATCGAAAGTCTGGAAAATATTGGAAATCCGGGATAGTTCGAGAAGTCTGAGTCCGTTCGAACTCGAATAGTTGGGCTCAAACTTGGGTTCGAGTTCTAGTCCATCTCTAGATGGAAAGAATAAGGGAGGAGGGGAGAGGTAAGTATAATTCAGGAACGTATAATTGTCTTTTAATGTCTGTTACAGACTAAAGTAAAATTCCCCTGTAATTTATTTTGATTTACTGAAAGCACAACGTATGTATAGAGGGTTGTCAGTCTTACAATAATACAATTGCAAAATAATTCACACATTGGATGAGCAAAATATCTTGCAAGGGTTTAACAGTGATATCTTTACTACATAGTGATGCCTTTTGTGGTAAATATTACAAAACCAAAAACACAACTGAAATATCTAATATTGTACTTAAAGGGGAACTGTGGTCTCCAAAGAAGCTGATTTTAAATGAAAGACTGGCCAGGTTCCTACCTTTAAAATGAGCCATCAACCACATCAGTGCGTACTGCACGGCCCAAGATATGAAGAGATCACTGTCTAATTGCACCAAAAAAATCATTCCTTTCTTGTCTAACCAGAAACCATTCTCACTTTCCTCTGGTAATATGACTTACTCTCACAGGACATAATGCTCAACATTCACATTGAACATTAGGTTAAGCAATTGCTGTTATTTCTGTTATTGAAACAAGGGCACCAGCATGCAGTATTTTTATAAGAACTTACAAACCAATTTGCCTATTTTTGGTGCTTTTTCTGTGTTTGTTTTAGGGGTGGGGGTGAAATGCCACTCTGGTGAAACCCTGAGACAGAAATATCATGAATGAAAAAAGAAATAATGTTCTAAAAATATTTTAGGGTGTAAATCTAAAGGCTGGAAATTCATGCTTATTACTTCAGTTTCCATTTCATTGATGGATACCTCCTGTGACCTAGCTCTTTTCATGCGTTTTATTGCATTATACTGCTGGTCATAGGGGGATCCACATACACTAATTCTGTGCCCCTGTCAGATATGTCTGTGGTATTTCTGGGTGGGGCTAAGTGTGGAGCCAGCATGAAGCTTAGGGGGGACCCAGGCAGGAAACCACAGAGGAGGATCTACCTCCCACGTTATCATGGCTGAGACAGAAGACCATGAAAAGGAAACCAGCTGCAAAACCCAAGAAAAAAAAACTATGTATAAAATATAAATTGTAAATAGATTGTACTGAGTTATTAATCTTTCCTAAACTAATGGTGATCAGATGGGTTTTTTTTGATTACCGATTGACTATCGTCATTCTACAAGCTTTTTATTATCTGCACAACACCTGGCAGCGAGCACGTTTATTAAAATCTGCAGTACTGGCGTAAATCATTGTATCCCTGTTTATTTAAAGAATACATTCAGCACCCACATAAAATGTCCGTATATGGTAGATCATGAAGGCCTTATTACATCTCTGCAGGTGTGGCAGCTGCAGTGTTTTTATTAATTGGTTACTGGCTCTTTAACACAAGCAGCACACAAAGGTTCCTGAGAGTGCCCAGATACTACTTGCAGCGTAGCAGCTACTGGGAGACCTTTAAGAAAAGTGTAATTTGTGTATCTTTAGTACCTAAAGGTTCGTACACACGTGCGATCACGGGTCCCAACCCGTGACGCATGATGTGTATGAACGTTCGTTTCGGGCGATAATCGGGCCATGTATGGGCCCTTTATCGGCCGAAACGGCTGAACGTTTGGAGATCCGCCCGGTCGGTCGGGCACCGATCCCAGATCTTATTTAACATTTCAGGCATCCCACCCCTCCGGGTCTCCCGGATTTTGGGGTGGTCTCTCGCACACTCTGATTGGTTGGGGCAAAATTAGCACCATTTTAAAACGACAAGAACTTTTATTGAGTAACCCTGATGGTGTTTTTTTCAGCCAAAGAAAACTCAAAAGGCGAATTTTCTCTATTTCATTAATAGGATGATAGTGTAAAACTCAAAAACGCAAATTTTCGCAATTTTATTAATAGGATATGGTAAATAGTGTAAAACTCAAAAGGTGAATTTCTCTATTTTATTAATAGGATGATAGTGTAAAACTCAAAAGGTGAATTTCTCTATTTTAATAGGATGATAGTGTAAAACACAAAAGGCAAATTTTCTCTATTTCATTAATGGGACTAATTTTTTAGTATTACTTATTCTCAGCAAACTGCAGCTAATTATCAAACCATTTCCATTAATATGGGAGCATACCATAGTGCTGGGTAAGAAATAGTCATGTTAATGGAACATTCAGTAAGTAAAGCAGAGGGACGAACTGCAGTATAGCAGGAGGAGCACATGACAGGGGGTAGGACGGAGGCAGAGGGTGGGGAGGAGTAAGGGAGAAGTAGGAGGAAGCAGGGAGAGGCAGGCTGGAAGGGACGTAAAAGGGGGCGGAGTTAAGTAGGCAGGCGCCATTTTGGTAGGAGAGAAGCGTTGCCCGCCCGCCCACCCTAAGGGTTTGGCAAAGGTAAGAGTGTGGCGGCGGTAGCTGGCAATGTCAATGGGGTAATAGCCCTAAAGGAGGGCTGGAAGAGGGATGCAATTCCCCAAAAGTATGGGGAATTATAATTACCTCCCTGGGGTAAATAGGGGCCCCAGGGGAGAGTGGTGGAGAAGTTATCGTGGTGCCTCCTGGGCCGGAAAGGTGGAGCGGCGGGAGGCTTGGCTTATGGTGGAAGTGGAAACATTGCCAGTAAAAGCTAATGGATAATAGTTATTTATTGTTATATGATTGTTATGGAAATGTCGTTGTTAATAAAGTTCAAAGATATTGTTTATTTGTCACAATAAAGTGGCCATTATTCCTTTCCTCTCGGAAATAGCAGTGTGGTGTGGTTATTTCAAAGGGGGGGGGGGATTGGGAGGAAGGGAGATGGTCAGTGGAATGGGGTGGGGAAGGTATTTAGAAAAAGGAAAAGGATGAAGGTCTGAAGCAATACTCGGCCTTACACCTGTCATGAAAACTCCCCTATTTATAAATGGCTTTAAATTAGCTCATTTCTTAAATCTAATATGCTGTTTTTTCATGTCCACATGTGGGCGTATTCAGTGTGCATTCTACAGCCCTGCTTTTAAAGGTTTGTCTTAAATCTTGCCTATGGAATTGATTCATCATTATGGTGTGAAGATAAATTCCTGCCCTATGCATTATTCATCATGGGAAATTATCCCAAATTAAATATTTGCGCTAAGAGAGCCACTCAGCCTCTGGTGGATAGGCTGCGTGAGTGTCTCTCACTATACTCGCGCAACCTAGGGGTTAAAGTTGCGCTAACTGTTCGTAAGTTGGTTAGTGCGACTTTAACCCCTTAAGGCTGAGGCCACACTAAGTGCAATCGTTTGCGCTGCGTTCCCTTTCATTTTCGAGGATCGTAGAGTATACGAATTGCACCAAAATGGTATTCACATGCGCTACGATCAACACCAACGGCCACAATGCGCCTAGTGTGGCCACTCCAATTGTGCGTTTTTAAAAGCCCACTAGTGTGGCCTAGCCCTAAGAGAGCTCTCTGTAAATCTAAGTGTGAACAAGTGAAACAAGAGAAGGCACAGGTTTCATAGCAGATGCGTGACCTTACCGTTAATTGTAGCAAAAAGATTCATATATATATATATATTAAACTTTTGTATTGTGTCCATCTCATTAACCCAATAAAATGAGGAAGATGTTTGGCTTTGTATCTAGTATTTCTATCATTATTTCAAAATTGATGTGAAGCATAATTTGCTGTAAACTGTATTTATCAAAACCAGAATAAAACTTTAGGAAAGACTTGTGGTGTGGTGGTTTTCTGTAGTAAAATACATCTACCTAGTTTGAATTCCTTAGGATGTGGCTTATCGAGAATTACATGGTATCCTAGAATTAGTGGCACTGTGACGTTTCAATCGTAGTATTTTTAAATGAAAGTTAAAAAACAGTATGCACTGTATAGAGTTTGGGATTCAATGAAATCTCTTGTTTGCATAAATCAGTGCATATACGATGTCTGGCTACTTGCAAGGTAGGTGCCATTCATTCTTAAAGGGCATGTCCACCCCCAAAACTATAACTTAACCCACTACTGGCGCCACTCTGTAGTGCATAAAAATCCTTACCTTACATCCCAGCTCCAAATGGTTCTCCTGTAATGTCCCCGCAAAGTCCAAAAAACTGGCCACCAGGAGCAGTGCAGGGAGAGAAATTGTTTCCGCCTCTGAGGCTTCCTCTCAGAGGTTTTTGGCTTGCTCAGAGCAGCCCTCCCCCTTTCAGAAAGTCCCCCGTACTCTACTTACCTTATCTCTCTCCCCCAGCGTTCTGTGCAGCCGGCAGCCACGTCCGTGATTGGCTGCCTCTCAGCCAATCAGGGACGTGGCTGCCGTTCCGGCCCCCTTCTTGCCGTTTCATGCAAGCAGAGGGCCGGGCAGTACGGCAGGGGATAGATGGAAGGTAAGTAGAGTTTGGGGGACTTATAGCGGTTGAGGCTGGGGGGAGGAGCCCTACTATATGCCAATTTTTTTTACATGGGGTGGACATGCCCTTTAAAAGTTTTTCGCATAATTGACAAAGTTCAGGAGATGTTTCACCAATGGTGTTGTAATGCTGGCCATACACTAACTGGTGCAGCAGAGATTTTTCCTTCCAAAGTTCTTTTGATGTTTCCCAGCTGGCTTAAGGTATGTGATCAACATTATGGTCACTGTAAGACTATGTGCACACTAGGGATGGGCGGTTCGCGGATCCAAACACGGATCCGCCGCGGATTTATCCCGTTCGCAAACGACGGATTTTCCGCCTTCCGAACCGCAAATTTCTCGTATTTTCGAAAATTTTCGAAAAAACTTATTTTTAAAAATTTTTGAAATTACGAGGAATTCTCTTATTTTCGAAAATTTTGGAAAATACGTATTTTCCAAAATTTTCAAAATTACGAGGATTACTCGTATTTTTCGAAATACGTATTTTCAAAAATTTTCGAAATTACGAGGATTTCCCGTATTTTCGAAATTTTTCGAAATTACGAGGATTTCTTGTATTTTCGAGGATATTTTTAATTTTAATGGGTCCGAAAAAATTTTTTCGAAAATTTGCGGATCCTCAAGCGGACCGGATTTTGCGAAGTTCGGACATCTCTAATGCACACATAAGATAGTAATTGAGGTTGAATAAAGACATAGATCCATCAAGTCCAACCTATTCACCCTCTTTTTTTCTTTTTTTTAACCCAACCTAACAGTTGATCCAGAGGAAGGCAAAAAACCCCAGCTAAAAAGGGGGGAAAAAAATCCTTCCTGACTCCAAACGGCAATCAGAAAGTATCCCTGGATCAACCAGATCTATATGCATTAATACCAGTAATTCTCAATATTTTTTAGTTTTAGAAACTTATCCAGGCCTTTTTTAAAGCTATTCAATGAACTTGCCATTACCACATCTACTGGAAGACAGTTCCACAGTTTCATCGTTCTCACTGTAAATAAACCTTTCCTAACTTGAAGATGAAACTTCTTTTCTTCCAACCTTAAAGGATGTCCACATGTCCTCTGATATGACCTATTAGTGAACAATGCACCAGAGAGTTCATTGTATAGCCCATTAATATATTTGTATAAGGTTATCACGTAAGATAGAGAATATTAGACGATCCGTCTAAATCTTTATCTACAGACAAATAAAAAGAGAAGAGCCTTCTGGCTGCCCAGCGCTAGACAAGTAGCCTGTTCTGTTCTATTATGAAGGGATAAGGTGCAAGTGGGAGACTCGATACATCTCCCAGTGACCATTAGTAGCTTGGGTCAGCCAACAATATGTGTATACATGGTTTCTCACTTATAGCTCATTGTGTTTCAATGTTTTCAACCAGAGAAACACCTTCTGAAACTTCCACACCTTCCTCCTGCTCAAGACACCAGCTCAGACATGTTCAGTACACATGTGCTTCACAAAGCGATAGAACTATCCAATAAGATGCTTTTTTTATCTATCGGGGAGAGTGAAAAGGCTTGAAATCAATATAAAAGATACTTATATTATACATTCATATGTTTGGTTAGAAATGACTTGGACATGGATGGTGTTGGTTTATACCAAAAATCAGAATTTTTTTTTTTGTCTGAACCTCTCCTTGTAGATGTAGGAAGGTAAATGTTTATAGCACAGTCCAAATAAAGTGCAGATGTGTAGTGAATAAAACAAAAGAAAGAAAACCTTTGAGGCACTCTAGCTTGTATGTATATAGGTAAAATCCCTTTGTTTTGTTTTGGTTTAAAGGCTTATGATTCGTACATATCGTGCGTTGCGGGTCGGCTCCCGCGATTGCACGTGTGTAATCATTTTGTGATCTCAAATTGATTGCATGAAAGAACGGACTAGGTAGTTCTTAGATTGGCAAGTTCAAAATAAGATCCTCTGCACTCAACCAACATATCACAACGTTTCGGGGGGGAAACTTGCCCCCTTCCTCACCTGAGGAAGGGGGCAAGTTTCCCCCCGAAACGTTGTGATATGTTGTGTGGTCTACAATAAATCTGAGTTCATTTGGAGTGCTACCCTCGCCTTCTTGCTTTTCCTAGTTCTTAGATTGGACATTTATGTATCTTATGAGAGATTTGACGTAGTGCAAGGCACCACTATATACCCCTTTAGGGAGTGCCCCCTGCTTTGATTTGTGTATATACAGATGTGTAGTGAATGACTTGCTCAGTCTTGTACATTTGTTCTTATAGCTACATGCTATTGGAACTGCCAAAAGAGCAATTCTTTGTGTTTAGCGATTAGGGGTTGTTTCAGGTTATCTGTTACGGTAGTTCATATGGTATGAATTGTATACATTGTAATGTTAATACAAACACCTGCATTTTGCAATATATAATGCGCAGAACATTCATGAGAACATTCCCTTGTTTCAAGGTCAAGAAGGGTAATAACTTCATATTGTAAGAAAATTAGGACCAGGCAAGAACATTGGTAACTATGGGAACACTGGAGAGTTATTGGGTTAGCTAAGGGCAAGGAAATGACTGTCAAATTAAATACTGCTTTCCTGGTGAATAACATTCACAAACAAATGCAGCATGTCTTTTCATTACGCAGCCCTGCGTAAAATAATCTGGTACATTTCCTTGTGTCATGTTGCAAAGTGAAAGCACATGACAATGCTTTACTTGACTTTCTGTGGGCTTGCTTCATTTTATTCCTGTTTAGGCCCTGACACTTTTTCCAGAACGGTCAGATAAACTGAACAACAACATTCCACAAACTGATCGCCTTTCATCTTAAAAAATGCATTTGTAGTTACGTTTGGAGAGGTTACCGGTATCACAGTCATTGTGCCCAGCAAAATGGCCAGAGTGAATGAGGATTCTCAGGAACAGCAGAGGACTATATTAGAAAAATATCTGCAGAGCATCTTATTCACATCACAAAGGCCAGATTGCAGAGGGTTAAACTTCATCTACATTTGTACATGATACCTGGGGCCCATCTGGCCACCTTCTGCAAATCTGTAATAGGCAGAGCATCTGATAGTTATAAGCTCAGCCCTTCTGATATAACACTTATCAACACCGAACCTCTCGCCAAAAGGGAACATATTTCACAGCTGGCCCTTTCCATAGCACACAGTCTTCTAATTGTTAGTGAGTGAACTACAACTCCATATATCTCAGCTATTGCCATTTTAAAGTTACCCAGGTATTGGGAATCTGCAGCCGGCTGTGCTTTGAAAGCTGTTTCAGGGGAAACTGGGAGTTTATTTTAACAAAAGCTAGAAGCCTTGCCCAGCTACAGCTTGACTAACACCTGTTTTAGCTCCTATCTGAGGGCCACTGATCTGGCTGCATATGGGGAAAATAGTAAACATGACAGGATCATTAATGGGATAATATAATATGATATTCCATGTGCAAACAGATATTTGAGTGAGAGAACTCACTTGTAGCAAACGGCACATCATTGAGCATGAACACTCTGGTACCAGGTGCTGAAACAAAATTCCCTTGATGTTTCCCCCTTTGCCATGGGTGGGCGGTACAAGCATAGGCTTCCATTGCAGGGGTAGCCAGTGCCCCAACCAATTTTTATAACTTGCTTCATGAAAGTTCATAGGCCCCTCTATGGGGTGCCTAATGCACCATTTAAAGTGGAAAAAGGAACACAATGCAAGCAATGAGAAAAATGACTCATGAACCTACCCATCTTGGATAGAGGGTCTGAGCTTCTGCCATTTCCATCTGAAGAGGTGAAAAGTAAAAGTAGAAGGGCACACACCCAAACCATAATTATCATCGCAGGAACAGAAAAATAATTAAGAAGCTTCTCCAAATACACCTCTGTTCTCTTTGTACTAAAGACTGTGCTTTCTTCTCAGCATCATCCCTGAGGGTAGACAGGCATAAGTCTGATTCAGATAAAGTGCTAGGTTCTGTTCCCTCCCTCTGCATCTGAAGGAGATGGAGACAGCTAAGTGTGGGATGTACTATATGTAAGAGAACTAGTCTGTATTTACACAAACTAAATTGGTTTGGTAACATCACTACCACCTAGTGGTTGTCGCAGTAATTACATCCCCTATTTTGCATTAACCCTTTTGTATTTCGCAATACCCACGCAGATAGCACAATGGAGTAAAGCTGGGTACACGCTTGCACTATCAATTCATTTAAATCGTGCTACGCACAGTCTGAAGCATTCTTCTTATTATGTAAAGCATAGGGAGCACACTCGGGACTGCAGTTTTCCCCCAGCCGTAGCCAACTCCTTCTACTTTAAGTACAGAGAGGGTCATTTTCTGGCTTATCCGAATGTTCGTCGGCTCACGATCGTTGGAAAATGTACTACACACAGTAACGATAAAGGTGGCGGCCCTTTCTAGTTACTGTGTGTACCCACCTTTAGTCATGCTAACTGAAATTGAATGTGGGTAAATGAGCCCCAATGTTACAGGGGTGAACAAATACGTATTAACTAAGGAAGGCAATTAGTTACTACTTAAATTGTCATCAGAAATGTAATAATAAGTACTGCCTAATATGAATGTATTTATATAATTGTAACGCACCAATTTTAGAAATCCACAGTAATTAAATAATAATAAATAATAATAATTCCCGCATATTCATTTTTTCATTGTAATCAGCCAGTTCAGGGCTTGACCCCACTGTAAGTATTTTGGTGCCTTTTTTAGGTGGGCACCTGCTTTGCGATCGGCAATAACGCGTTTTCTCCATCTGGTCCTGACCGTTTGGTGCAGTCGATTTCCCGATGCATTTAAGACTTTCTGTGTTAATTACATGTGCTTTCATGTCAATGATGGGAAAACACAAATGCTCAAAAAATACAGGGCACGAATAAATAAAAACAACAAGGTTATCTGTGTGTTATAAAGGGGAAAAGCCTCAGGCAATGAATGATGCCATTGCTTGCAATTTAGTAAATTCCTGTGTTTTCGATAGACTGATCGGTGGTTGATCCATTTATCCACAAAAAAAAAAACAAAAATTGGACAAGAACCAATCTTTTCCCCCAACCACCTTGCACAGTTTTCAAGCTGAAATCTACGGAAATATTGGCAGCGTCAGGTGTGAAATTTTAATTGGTTCATTCAATCGTTTCATCCGATCGAAAATCCGGTTAAAAAACCATTGTCCTTTGTATGGCTACATTAACTGTTCCTCTAATCATTTCGAACGATACTGATACAATATTACATAACTCTTGTATTGCATATTTATTAAATTACTTGCTTATCAAAAAGAGACACTAATATTAAAATATTATTTTAAATGATTGTGCTGTGTGGTCACCAACAACTAAATTGGTCAGAGACAATAAGCCCTTGACAGGGATTATATAAATTCACAATCACAGACATACAACAGCTTGGATTCACCTCTCCCTTTGCTGTTTCTGTTGAATTCTGGAAAGATTGGAGGAGGAGTTTGCTGTAGGGTGTCTGTTTCTGGTCGGGAAATTTGGCAGCCTCATGCATTCTAAATAAAATGCACACAAATGCCGTGATTTAAGACAATATTTAAAATTCCATCTCTCAGAAAATCAGGAAACCTGTTTAATCGAAAACACCACTTTGGTTTATTAATTCAAATAATTCAGGACCTGTAATTCAGAATAGCATCAGATTCTGAAAACATTTCCATACATTGTTGAAAAAGAACAAATTGTTCAGATTCACTAATGAAGATAAAGTGAACAAATCTGGGGTCAAATCATATTGCAAGGCGGATTAAAATTCTGTCATAAATAAGTTTAATTAATCCAAAACGAACCTGTATAATTAGCGCGTATAATGATTACAAGGGCGCTATTATGTGTTGTGTTTTAGGGGAGTTATATTCTGTAAGCATTGACCTCCTCCGCTTGTTCTGCAGTCAACTAGAGTGTTGCTAAGTAATTATGTATAACAAATATTTTGTTCTTTTAATAGCCTTGAATAATTAGAGCAGAGCCTTCAATATCAGTTGTTCTGCAGAGCAGAGGATACCCCTACTGCCGCCTCTTGTCCATTTGCACTTGATCTCATAATTCCATATGGTTGTGCCTGCTCGTGTGTTAAATAGCACTATAAATCAATCATGTGCTTCACACTTTCTTCATACCTTTATCTGAGCCATTCACAAAGAGTATTCAGTAATGGATACTATGTGGATATTCATCTGAAAACAAATTGTATTTACTATTCAAAAGCTAGGTACACACATGAAGAGAGAAATTCTTTTTCTATTCTCGGCAATATGTGTGCCATGCGAAAGAGCGTTCCCGCTGCCGGCGTTCACCGATGGTGGCAGGATCGCTCATTACATTCGGAAAGTTTCCCCCAATCACGGTTGGCCCCTTGTATGTGTCATTTCCGAATGCTCTTCCTATACTGTATATAGGGAGAATGCTCGGGACTGTGTGTAGCCTAATCTTTGGAAAATGACAGACAGAATCTTACTGCGTGTACCCAGCTTAAGGCCTTGTACACCCAAGCCATTTGATCACAGGTCCAGCATTTCAGTTGAATTGGGCATGAAATCAGCTGTGATAAAAAGCATGAATACTCAATCCTGACCAGTTTTTCAGTAGGTCCAAACAATTGAAATATCAACCTGTAGACTTTAATTGTTAATCAATAGATTTACATTTTCATAATGATCTTTAGTTCTATTGGTTGTAAAGACAAGCAATTCTGCCTGTATGAAGAAGAAAAGTCAGTGTACCAGACATAATTCTCAACCAGGTTCCACCTGTGTGAAATCTAGCTGTCCAGACACTTCCAGCACAGTGATTGTTTGGGAAGAACAATAGGTGTTGGAGCTAATGTAGGGAACAGAACATAATCTTTAGGTCTGTGGTAAGCTTTGCAGTAAAATCTTAAAAAACACATTTCCACATGGCTTCCTCTATATTTATTATCAGAATACCTTTCAAAAATGAATTGTTCTATGAAAAAAGACAATGACTGTTAAAAAATTTGGTTTATTGCCAAGGGGAACGTTTAGTTAAATAATCGATTTGACCTGAATCCCAGGGGGATTTTTTCCCAGAAAACTCTTCCTGGTGAAAATTCACATCCCATTCCATTACACTGTATAACATTTCTACCACTAGTTCGGGGATGTCCGGCTTATTGCTCTCTGGCTGTTCAAACACAAATGAATACAACAATGGCAGAGATGCGATAAAAATACAGTATTGTAAAGTGAATGCAAGACCCACGCTATTCAATGTATTATTGGGTTACAGTGGATTTTACACTCACTTTACAGGGCCTGTGGGAAGTCCAAATGTTTTTGGAGTGGTAGCCTTACTTGTGTTAGAATGCCATGTCTATAGGCCTGAGCTAAGCAAAACCGAGAACAACTGCTATATTGAACTTTTGTGTTTATATTTTTGTGTTCATCCTTTGCCTCTTAATTGTCTGACATTGGCTGGAGTGCTACATACATGACTTTCCTATGATTTCACCCCAAACCTAGTAAAAGTACATTAGCCCCTTTGTCATGGCCAATGACTGCAGCGTTTACACTTGGGTAAGTGTGAGTATTACAGACTTGGGATTTGGGGTTTATTTACAGGGAATATTTAGGTTCCCTGTTACATAAACCTCTTCTGATCTGCTATTGTCTGTATTTAGCAATTTTTTTCTGTCATGGCTTGTGCCTGTCACAATTGTGGTAAACATATTCCAAGGGTGGGAGCTTTTGTTAGGCTAGAGAATGATGGCTGCAGGAAAAGAATCCTGGAATTTACAGTATGTTACCATGATCCTTATGGCACTTGTTTTGAAATACGATGACCTGAGAGATCAGTGGCTCAGATCGTGACACTACTAGCAATGCAAATTTCATCTTTTGAGATACAACCTTTACATATATGGTGTGGAGGGAAATATGTATTGGATATGTAAATGTTTTCCTCAGTAAGTATCTATCTACTAATTAATTTACCAAAGCATCACAGGCACACAAGAAACATCTCATAATGGATAAAAGCAAAGTGCTACAGTATTTTAAGTCCTTAGCAATCTTATTGATGGCATTGGTTACAGATGTATTTCGTAAGCTTCTGAATAGGGATGGACTAGAACTCGAACTATTTGAACGGATATTTTCGATAATCTTTGAACATTCGAGAATTCTCGAACGTTCGAGGATTTCCAAACGTTCGGCAAGCCTTGAACGGCTGCTTCCTAAAATCCCTGAATGGCCGGAGATTCCCGAAACCCCCTCCCGGGTTCTTACAAGGAACTTTGTGGCCCTGACAAGGGTCCTCTGGGGCTTAAGTGGTCCAGCAGCTCAAACCGGGCCCCCCCTCCCCGACACTTAAAAGTGCCCTTGTGGCCCTGACAAGGGCCCTTTGGGCTTAAGAGGTCCTGCAGCTCGAACTGGGACCCCCCTCCCCGGCCCTATCAGTGCCCTTGCGGCACTTATAAGTGCCCTTGTGGCCCTGACAGGGGCCCTTTGGGGCTTAAGGGGTCCCGCAGCTCGAACCAGGACCGCCCTCCCTGGCCGTTTTCGGACATTTATAAATCGCGTTAAACGCGATTTATGCGTTAATGTCAGCGAAAACGGCCGCGATAAGTTAACAAACCTTTATAAATATGCCCCTAAGACTGGGTACACACCAGAAGATTCTTCCTCCCAACAACCGACCGTTCGGCATGTTGAGACCGGTTGGCCAGGCTAAAGTACTGTCGGTTGCCACAACTGAGCATATAAAACCACAGGTAACCTGTGTGATGTTTGATTAAAGAGTTATGATTTGCAGTGTGCGTCGCTCCAGTATTTATTATTGCAACTGAGCATATAGTCCATAGAGGACTGCATGATCGGCAGCGTTTTTCAGACGAGTCTGATGCGAACGAACGGTCGGTCACAGCTGCATGAAGGAACCATCCAATATTTCGGCCCGATGTCTGTCAGCTGAAATATTGGATGGTGTGTACCCAGCTATGATTAAGGACAAAATGTGTCAGGGTAGCTCTCACCTCATCCTTCTTTTCATTGCTGTGAACCATCTGGGATTTTAAAAGGAATTCAATAAATTGATGTTTTAATGAGATCTTCTATGGTGCTGCAGCTTTTTCCTTCTTTTTGCAAACTTTTATTACAGGGGAGGGAGCACAGGAAGATTATCCATGCAATAGCTGACAGTGGGAATCGGAGCTGCAATTCATCCTCCAGTTGTACCCAGCTTAGAGCTGCTAGAATGACCAAGTCAATCACCCAACTTGAATCAAACAGAATCTATGGAAACAACTGAAGATCAGAAGAGGCACCCTATGAAATCACACCTGAGCATGACTAGCTTCTCCATACAGGCATCTTGAACCCGTCATAACACAAGGTTTTCTTCTAAAAGTTGGGTACACAGGGGCCAGATTTTGGTGAATGCCACCATGACCAACCGTGTGGCCCATAGGAGGCCGCGTGATCAGCGATGATGTCTGATCTGGGCTAACATGCTATCGACATCGTCTGCTGTCGCGGCTAAATCACCTCAGATTTTTTGGCATTATCGACCGATACATGTAAAGATCGGAGTTGTCCCGAAAAATCGGCTTGTGTGTACCCAGTACCCATGAGATTCAGTCAAAAATTCCGGATCTGCCTTTCCTGTTCTTCCTTCCAACCGACATACGTTTGCAAAATGAATGGGCCATGCGGGACCGTGCGCTCATATGTTGGTCACGAAGTAGAACGGGAAAGGCGGTCCGTCAAACATTGATTAAATATCGCGGATCGGTCGGCGGGTAAGTACTTATGTTTGGGCACCTTTAAAATTTAATATAAATAGATTTGTTTCCTTCAGAATAGCTATGACTTTGCTACGTCTGGTATTGTTATTTCACTTGTAATACAAATAGTTTTTTATTTACTTGCAAATCAAAACGTTAGTAACTGTAAATATAAAGCACAATAAGAAGTGCTGATTACTGCTTTATAACAACACAATCGTTTATAAAATATGACAGGAACCTTGCAGCGCTTTGTGTTACATCGATTTTTTCTTGTATGTTCTGAGATTCTCTAATGTAAATGTGTGAAATATTATGTTGGAGGTGCTGAAAAAAAACACAAATAGCAAGAGTTGTTATTTTGACTTGTGCTTAGTTGTCCATTGCTTGTCCATGATGGAATGATCTCCAATGCATTGTTCTGTAAATTGATGAGATGTGGAAATCGCACTTTCTTGACACTGAAGGGTCAATAGTAAGAGGAGGAGGCAAGGTAAACATTGTGTTAGCAGCTCATTAGCAGAACAAGTAGGAGCAAGCAGAGAGCAGCAGACAGACCATACATAAGCCGATGTACAAACAGGCAGAAGGATATGTGCTTAATATCTGCTCAGCCAAAACAAACCTTCGCTTCCCTATAGAATGTAGAGAATCTACAGAACAGCATTCTTCTAATGACCATATTGTCCTGACATACTTACCATGTGTGTGCGGACCAAATCATTGCCCGGATAGAATCTGTTCTTTATCAGTTATGTGTTTATTGTTTGCAATAAACCATACAGCAAAATATTTTACATTAAAAATTGTGTATTAATTTGAAAATCCACACCTGTGCAGTGTAGACTTGCCTCGAACTTTAGTATAGTTTGGACCTGTTATGGCAGGTTCACTGGTCAGTTCAAAAAAAATCTGGATGAGTTTCTGCAAACAGGGAATGTTGCAAGTTACTGGTATTGATACATAAAGTAGAGTTGATCCAGGGAAATTTCCGATTGCCACTTGGAGTCAGGAAGGAATTTTTTCCCCTTCATAAATTTGGTGTTTTTTTGCCTTCCTCTGGATTAACAGTTAAAAGGCAGGAAATGTGGGTATTGCTGAGTAGGTTGGACTGGATGGATGAATGGTCCTTATTCACCTCAAATGCTATACTATACTCAATACAGCGGGTTGACTATTAATTACACATAGAAATTTGTTAATGATAATTTTTAAGCAATTGCAGCAGTTACTGCAGTATCTGGCCAATATCAGGGTGGTAAACATGGCTGAAAGAGAAAGCAGACCTTCAAAACCATATCACAGCTGCTGTTAAGGTGCCCATACACCATGCGGATACTAGATAAATCCCTTCAAATTGCAGAGTATCAGCAAGGTGTGGGGGGCAAAACAACCAACAACGACACCAGACACACCGCATGTGGGGATTGTATGGGCCGTATATGCTGTACCAGTGGGATCTTCTGGTACACATGTGATCATTATGTGTACATTTCACTGTTATGTTATAGCTGCTGCTACCAATGAACCACTGGGAAACATTGCAGAAACACCCACTGACTGCTGACAGTGTTTAGCTGCACACGTTTGGTGCCCTGGTAATGCAGTTACAGCAAGTATTCACCTGCAGGGGAATTGGCAAGAAGATTGTACACTTAAACTTTGTTAGTCATGACCTTTAAAGGGAGGGGGTGATCCACCGAGAGTCGCTATTGGCTCGTAATGTTATTGGCTGACAGTGGCTATCGGAGCATCACAAGGGGCAGTTAACTATGTCATCACTTTAAACCATTAGCTGGTGTGTGTCACAATAGTTTGCCGATATCAAGATTCCGTATATAATCAATTGTGTCGGCTGCATGGCAACATAGGAATTAAAGACGTGTTAAACAATATAATCATCTCTCAGTGCATCACCCTGCTTATTCTGTAACTTTGAATTTAGATGTATGTATGTATGTATGTATCTATTGTATGTATATATGTATGTATGTATGTATATTGATAAAGCGCCACTTGGGGACGCAGCACTGCACAATAACAAAATACAATAAAGTCATACAATGGGGATAAGTACAAAAAATAGTTCAGTACATGAATATATAAATTATATAAATAAATCTAAGTACAAGAGGACAGGAGGTCCCTGTCCCATAGAGCTTACAATCTAGTTAGTTAGATATGCAATAAGTGCAAAACAACAAAAAAAATCTAGTAATAATTTTCACGTTTGGATAGTTGTGTAGTCACTTATACGGTCAGGGATGTATTTTACTTTTGATGGAATAGGCAGAAATTCTTGTTCCAACTACCAATGAATCACAGACCTAAAGCCATCCAATGACAGTAATGTCTGCAATTCCAGGTCTTACTAGATCAAGTATGTTACAAATTACATTTTCGAACTTGACTGATGTCTCAGATGCTGATGTTTATTAATAGAATGGTGCCTGGGATAGGTTTTCAACCACAGACCTACAAAAAAGAGGTGCATTCTACATAGTGTGTTTTACATATTTATTTATATTTAAAACCTTGTCCCCTTCCTGCACAGGATGACATCATCCTAAAATGTCAATTCCAGAGGAAGCAGTCTAATGGTTCACTTAATGGTTAGAAAGTGGTCAACAAAACAGAAAAAAAATCAAATTTCACTCTTTAGAATAACTTTGGAAGCCGTTTGTCTGAAAAGATTTTTAGTTGCACAAATTTTATTAGAGAACATAACAAAAAGACAAATCAGTTCACTGAGAGATGATCACTTTAGCATTACTCCAGCATATTAACATAGGACTTAGTGGATTGACTAAAAGCCAAAGCAAAATCTGCTAATGGTGAAGTTTTCTATTTAACAAACACTTATAAAGCAGCACTGAACCCCCACAGAGTGTACTGGTCATTGTTTGTCTTATACACACTGCCCAGTGGGATCTCGTCTCCAGGAGGGTCTGACGAGATGTATCACACAATTAATGATCCCATCACTAATTATCCATGATGCTAGGAGGGGGCAAGTCACACATTGCCCAGCTTCCTGGTAAAACAGGAGAATTGGGCTGTGTATTAGCCATTCAGACCATTACATTCTTTAATGTAATATTTCAAACCAATCAGGCCTGCATGGACCTGAGTAGAGACCAATCTTCATAACTGTATGTAAGATAAAGGGGAAATTATCACAGGGAAAGATTTTGCCTTCCTCTGTTTTCTCTGTTAGGGCTCGTACACAGATCATTATCGTACAGATCATTATCGGAATTTTCAGTATCATTGTACCACAGCGTCATGAAATAACACCAGCAGTCAATGGGCTGATACCTGATGGTGCTGAAATAGAGGCTGGTAACTGTATTTTACGACCATGTGAACACTTGCAATATCAATCCTATATATTGAGTTCTGCACCTTATTATTACTCGTATCCAAATATTATTGCATTATAATTCATTCTGTTGCTACACAAGCACCAAAACGTCCTGATTGTAAATAACTCACTCATTGATACCAATTACTATTCTGGATATCCAAACTGACTTATATAAATAATCTAATCTATTTATTCTCTCATACTTGTACTGCTTTTACTTACCCTTTAACACCTTTTTCCTCATGTTACATAGTTCAAGCACTTGCATAGTTTTTGATGCACTTAGACTTTGGCTACACTAGGGCGAACAAAATTGAACCCTATTGGAGCGCATGCAATACGCACAAAAAACGGTGATCGCGTGTACTTAGAAAACAGTTCAGAGCTCAGCGCATGTAGTAGGGGCACCTCCGTAGGGTTGCATAGATCGTAGAGAGATCGTATCGCAAAACGCGCTAGTGTGGCCTTTTTAATATATTTATATATTTATGTATTTATTTATATTCTTGGCCAGTTGTACGGCTTTTTATATTCTAACATATTGACCGGCGCTGTGTCCCCAAGGGTGCTATATAAATAAACATACATACATACACCTATATGCATCTAAACTGTAGGGTTTACATTTTGTCCTCCTGTATCTCCTCCTATTGTCTCCTATGTGAATGGGCATCACTGCTCTGTAAATAACAGTGACAAAGAGGGTGAGTGACACTTCTGCATTCCCTGCAGGCTGCTGTGTAATTGGGTTTGTTTCTCTTTACGATGGGATATTTCCCTAGGAATGGAAAGGGGGCAGCAGCAATTAGGTTAAGCTGATAAGTACTGATTGCCCCATTATGACAGCAAACAAATGATAGCATACAAATAGGGGAGGGGGCTCCCTGTCTCATTATATATAACAGGATCTGTGCCCTGTAAGTGTCACAGCTCGGTGTCAAGATGAAGCTGCTCTTTACCTTTATTTTCTCTTTCCTGCCTTGTGTGGATGCATACATCTGGGCCTGGATGTTGTCAATGCCTTACAACAATCCAGAGGATGCTGCGGGACTTTCTAAGATGTCAACTAAAGGATCCACAGTATGTATCCCTGTACCTTGCTCAGTCTATTAATTAAAGCGGTTATCATATAGCAAGCATGTGCCACACTTATACACTTACTACTCCAGTGTAGTTCTGTGTAGATCATTGTGGTACCTAGTGGATTTGAATTGTATAACCCCATATAGTCAATCAGGGAGATGTAATAACATTTCTTATCGTTACAAATGGTGCTAATTTTGCCTCAACCCGATGTTAGCTTTCAAATGGTAAATAGAATCTGATTGGTTGGGGCAGAATTAGCACCATTTTTAACAATAAGAACTTTTATTACATCTCCCTGATATGTATGCTAGTTTTATTACGCTAACATGTCATCTTTGCTCCTCAGCATAATATTCTGTTATATTCCAATAATACTGTCAGTTTTGCATTCTATGTTTGACTAAAGAGGTTGGAAAATCTATAACTTGCCCTTTCGCTGACGTAACTGTAATTATTATTGGCTTGTTATTGTTTTATTGGCTTGTTATTATTGTTATTGGCTAGACGTATTCTTTGTCCTCAGACTAACGGTTAACTAGTATTATGTCCACATTATGATTTTTGCGAGTAGCTTCTAAATCATTGTCCTGTAGTATGAATCTTAAAACAATGTGTGCAAGGTTTCCTGGCAGGATCATGTTTGCGATCATAATTTTGATCACAATATCGATCGCAAAATGATTGGGCCAGGCAGTTGTCGGAATGTCGAGATGTTGTATGGTCATCTTAAGGTTTATGGCATCCAAAGTGTTTCCCTTGTTATTAATGCATTATCCTACTCACTACTAAACTTGTTAGTGCTTTTAAGAAACAACTTGCAGCTGGAATTCTGTTTATATTATTATGCAGTTTTATTGCATTTTGTGCGTGTTGCGTAGTATTTTGTATTTTATGTCACCACCTGTAGATGGCAGTAGCGCAGAGACTTGTGTTTGTGAGTATAAATAAATGTATTTAGAGCAGGATTTTGTATTCTCCTGCCTAGGCCAGATACTGCTGGAAAACATATTTGTTCTAGACATCTAGAAAAAGAATGTTTCCATATACAGCTTTTTCAGACCTATTCCTGCTGTATATTCTCTAAACTAGTAGATTCCCCTAGGGAAAACCCCCTGAATAACATCTTAGAGGAAACAGGAAAGATGCCAACATTCCTGTTTTAATTGATGTAACACACAATGAAAAGGAACATGGAAATGGAATATTTATTTATAGGCTTTCCTTTAAGTTGTATTAATATGTTTTTCCTCGCTTATTCTTAAGGTGCAGTGCGATCATGATCGTGGCTGTGGGAGGGGCTTGTTCTGTGACCGCCATTTTGGGCTGTGTGTAGCCCTACGTCATGAAGGACAA
This sequence comes from Hymenochirus boettgeri, assembly GCA_019447015.1. NCBI lineage: Eukaryota > Metazoa > Chordata > Amphibia > Anura > Pipidae > Hymenochirus > Hymenochirus boettgeri. The sequence continues at coordinate 67,859,380 of CM033476.1, read as the reverse complement.
TACTGTCGAAAGGATTCACAGTGTGTTCGAGGATTGGGCTGTATGTATGGGCGGTGCCAAAGAATAATACCAGGTGGACATGAGGGTAAGTTTAGATGATTTTATAAATAAGTCTTACTTACACACTACAAACTAAACTGACATTAACACTGCATGTTGTAACATTCAGAGAATGTGCACAATTTTCCTGTTGCATCTGCCCCAGCAAGTGATAAAACAAAAATAAATTTAGTATTACCACATTGTAGCTGATCCTGTGCAGTTTGCCCTAGACAGATGTGTGTGCAGACGATGAGATCAGATAAAAAGTTAGGTCTATTCACTCTTGGCTAAAGAATGGGTGTTTTGAGGAGATCAGATCACTTTAGGCTGTGTACACATAATACGATATTTTGGTCCAATAAATCACTGCAACCGATATTTCAACTGACCACACAATTAGTTGCAGTGAGATGTTGTCCACCGTACTTTTTCATTCAACCAATGATATTTTGACCCGGCCAAATGAACTTTAGCTGTGACAAGTCAATCAGGTCAAAATATCAACCAGACTGTGTGTACTCATTATACAAATACATTAATGGCCCGTACAATAAACTCTATTTTGCATTGTTCACCAATAGATCATTTTAATGGACATTTTAAGGTTAGAAGAAAATAAGTTTCATCTTCAGGTAAGGAAATCACAGTGAGAACATTAAACCTGTGAAACTATTTTCCTGTAGACGTGTTAATGGCAGGTTCATTGGATACTTTCTATAGAGAGCTGCACAAGTTCAACCTCCCGTACTATGTAAAGTGCTGGAATAACTTATTATCTCATGTAAGCACATGATAATTATGATGTCACGTGGGATGTTTTAGCTCCCTTTAAAAAAAAAAACTCTCAGAAGAACAAGAGTGAAATTCAAGGGTATGTCCCCCCCTCACCCCCACACATTTTTAGTATTAGGCTAATTGCCCCCTAAAACGTCAACCTCATGAGGTTCTTAGTTTTCAAAGCTGCTGGTAAATCTACTTACCTGCCTTTGTTCACTCAGAGGTCTTCTGCTTAGCTCCTATGACTTTTCCATGCATGAAAGCTGCAGGATGGGCCGGACCGGCGCCTGTGATTGGCTGAGAGGCGATGTCTTGAAAAAAAGCATTAAAAACTAAGAACGTTGTGAGGTTGAGGTTTTGGGGGGCAATTAGCCTGATACTAAAAGTTTGTGTGGGGGATGGACATACCCTTAAAACTCATATCAAATGATCCAAAGTCTGATAAGCCCCTGCCTAACAAACCTTCCAATTAATGTTATTAGGACATTTTTCTCTGACTTATCACTAGATACTGCTGAATTAAATGATGTATGTGTCGCTTAGTTAGCAGTTTCTGTGACGCTTTTCTAGTGTTTTTTTGTTTTGCGTTGTATCCCACATTATAACTTGCCACTTGGTGGCAGTGTGGCTTCTTTTAATTGCATGTTTTGTTTGAGAGTAAAGGACATATTTCTAAAGGCGCAGTATCGTTAAAAAAACGATACTGCACCTTTAACGATCAGTTTAACAATCGTTCATTAACAATTGTTATCGTAAATGAACATTAACGAACGTTCGTTAATTAATGAACTTCGGTGTAAATGTACGACCGCAGCCTTGCATTTACGGCTGCTGTCATACATTACGGATGCCATTATAGCATCGCGCTGGTATTGTATCCCGACGCAGTTATCTTAGCTTAGGGAATAATCTGCCACATACTTTCCGTATATTGCTCTACTGATTATGGGCTTCTCTGTGTAGTTTTCTATTTTTCCTTCTATGGGTACATTTATTATTATTATATATTGTATGTATATGATGATTATGTATTAACTGATGGTGTTACTATTTCCTATGTGTACGTGTGATGCATATAATTATTATATATGCATAATATGATTATTGCTTTATGGCTATGTGTGAGCGGGTACCGTTTATAATCTTTGCACTTTATATATGTTGACTTGCTCCCTTTATTTATAAAAAAGGAGGTTTACTTTTGCATATGATATTTAGGTGATGTGCCCATTTTATATCAACTACTTTTTTCCTTAATATATGCAAATTACTGATAAAGTGTGGTATCGCAATTTAACTTCATAAATATGACCCTAAGCTAAATTGTGATACCACACTTTATAAATATGATCCTAAGCTAAATTGTGATACCACGCTTTATAAATATGATCCTAAGCTAAATTGTGATACCACGCTTTATAAATATGGCCCTAAATGCTGAATGCTCTCTCATTTATTATCTGTGTATATCTGAATGAAAAGCAGCACTACAATTATTGCCATACAACAACCCTTGCAACAAAAACACAAGACCCTTAAAATTTAAAGGACCACTTAACACTAAAACATTCCCCCTCCTGAATCTGTAATTGTGTGAATGGTAGGGGCAAGTATTCCAACCTGTTATTTTGCATCAATTAAAAAGCCTGATTTGTTGCAATACGTTAATTGAAGTCAGACAGGGAGACTGAAAGCTGTATGCACTGCAATGTTTTAACTAAAAATATAGGAATTCCTGTTCAAAGCATCTTGCTTTACCGGGCAGGTCATTGTTTTCAATGGCTGTTGTAATCATAATATATCCATCACAAAATCTTCGGGCCAGGAATGTTGAGAAGTTTGTAGTGTGTGGTCAGCTTTGGTTAAACTAAATGAACTGAAGACATTCGCCGTTACCAGTGGCTAGATCTTTTCTTACACATAAAATCTGTTATGTTGGATCTCTATTTTAAATGTCGGAGATTGGATCTTAAAAAGTCAGACCAGGATATACAGATGATCTTAATCATACTTAACACTCCTTATCTTCTCTCTCTTTTTAGGGTCACGGTGTAGACAAGATAAGGATTGCTCCCCTTCTATGTGCTGTGCCCGGCACCATGGAGAGATGATCTGTAAAAGAAAGCTGCCTCTTGGAGGAAGCTGCTATGTTCCAGAGGGAGGTCTTGCCTTCAGCATCAACCAGCTTTGCCCCTGTGAGGAGGGACTGATCTGCAGCGCTGCACACCCACACCGAGAGTAAGCACGCATACAAGCTTTTACAATGTTTTCCTGGTTTCCTCTAGCTGACTCCACTCCCAGGAAACCTCCAAAAACGAATAGTGACTCATTCATCTTATGTTTCTTTCTGCAGGAAAGAGTTTGTTTACAGTTCGGGATCAGACTGGAAGTGCATGACTCCCTCCTTATGACATTAATTGTCTACACCTTGTAAATATCCTGTACATAGTTGTATAAATAAAGATTTTTATTATGACAATTGTCTTGCTACTTTTGTATTGCCTGAAAGTAAGGCAACTGTCAGAATATGTATGGACACCATACAGTCTACCATACAATCAAATTGTACCATGTGTGGGGTTTGATGATGAAATCGCAGACCCCCACACTTATTGGACAATTCTGGTGTGAGAATATTGTTGTCATGATTGGTAGATCTTCCAATAATATTTCTTAGTATATAACTTTCTTTAGTCATTGAACACAAGCACAGTTATGTATCAAGAGCAAAGTTCACCCTTGTCCAGTAATCAAGTCAGATAAATGAGCTTTTTTTTTATTACTCTAAGGCTGGGGACACATAAGCAGAACTGACTAATATTTCCGTGTATCGGTCGGTTGTGATTTCGGCAGCAGGGGCAGAGACCGATGTTGGTCCCCGCGAATGGGCAATTGGACATGCCTGGTAAATCATCACAGTCTCCTATGGACTGTGCGACTGGTTGCGGCGTTCTAGATGTTTCTGCTTGCTACTGATTGTTTATAATCGGATCTAGATAGATTGTAACATTGAGCTGCTAAGTGGCAGGTGACAGTTAATGAGACTCATTTACCCAGAGCCACTATCACGATTCAATATCACGTTTGCAAATGTGGGATTTACTCACTGCGGGATTCTAATGCAATCCTTTGCTAAAACTAGCGCAAACGCGATATTGAATTGCGAGCGTCGGATGCGCAGGTAAATTTTTGCGGAACCCGCACATCCAACGCTAATATGGAGTTAAATTCACGCTAACTGGTAGCGAACCGTTTAGCGCAACTTTAACTCCATATATTTGCCCAGTGAGTCTGGGTAGATTGGCCCCAATGTGAAGCATTTTGGACTTGAAAATCTTTGTGCTGCTTGTGCTATAAATGCAGGGGAGGACTGGGGCCTTTTTGGGCAAATATAACCAAGTGTCCCTTTTAATGTAGATTGCTAGAACACATGCAAACATTTTGACCACACCTACTTTGCTAAGGCAAAGCCCAGTTTAAGTTTCATACAATTTTAAGACCACTATTCCCATTTGACATAGTTGCATAGTTGCCTGTAAAATTTTCAAGTGTATGATGTGGTTACGATAATGGTTACAAACTAATAAACTAGACAGCTGACTTAAAGGGTATCTCCATCCCCAAATCCACAAAATCCTATAATGTAGGGAATACCCAACCCTATGCCAGATGGAAAACTTTAAAACTGGTAAATCTCAGATGCTCACACAGACAGCTTAATATCAAATGCCCACCACACACTAGTCAATATCTGATGCCCAACACAGACTGTTTAATATGAGATGCCAATACAAACTGATAAATATTAGATGCCCACCACACACTAGTCAATATCTGATGCCCAACACAGACAGGTTAATATCAGATGCCCACACAGACTGATAAATATTAGATGCCCACCACACACTAGTCAATATCTGATGCCCAACACAGACTGTTTAATATAAGATGCCCACACAGACTGATAAATATTAGATGCCCACCACACAATAGTCAATATCTGATGCCCAACACAGACTGTTTAATATAAGATGCCCACACAGACTGATAAATATTAGATGCCCACCACACACTAGTCAATATCTGATGCCCAACACAGACTGTTTAATATGAGATGCCAATACAAACTGATAAATATTAGATGCCCACCACACACTAGTCAATATCTGATGCCCAACACAGACAGGTTAATATCAGATGCCCACACAGACTGATAAATATTAGATGCCCACCACACACTAGTCAATATCTGATGCCCAACACAGACTGTTTAATATAAGATGCCCACACAGACTGATAAATATTAGATGCCCACACACAAGTCAATATCTGATGCCCAACACAGACTGTTTAATATAGATGCCCACCGACTGTAAATATTAGATGCCCACCACACACTAGTCAATATCTGATGCCCAACACAGACGTTTAATATGAGATGCCAATACAAACTGATAAATATTAGATGCCCACCACACACTAGTCATATCTGATGCCCAACACAGACGTGTTAATATAAGATGCCCCACAGACTGATAAATATTAGATGCCCACCACACACGAGTCAATATCTGATGCCCAACACAGACTGTTTAATATAAGATGCCCACACAGACTGATAAATATTAGATGCCCACCCAAAACAATAGTCAATATCTGATGCCCAACACAGACGTTTAATATGAGATGCCAATACAAACTGATAAATATTAGATGCCCACCACACACTAGTCAATATCTGATGCCCAACACAGACTGTTTAATATGAGATGCCAATACAAACTGATAAATATTAGATGCCCACCACACACTAGTCAATATCTGATGCCCACAAACAGGTTAATATCAGATGCCACACACGACTGATAAATATTAGATGCCCACCACACACTAGTCAATATCTGATGCCCAACACAGACTGTTTAATATAAGATGCCCACACAGACTGATAAATATTAGATGCCCACCACACAATAGTCAATATCTGATGCCCAACACAGACTGTTTAATATACGATGCCCACACAGACTGATAAATATTAGATGCCCACCACACACTAGTCAATATCTGATGCCCAACACAGACTGTTTAATATGAGATGCCAATACAAACTGATAAATATTAGATGCCCACCCACACTAGTCAATATCTGATGCCCAACACAGACTGTTTATATAAGATGCAAACAAACTGATAAATATTAGATGCCCACCACACACTAGTCATATCTGATGCCCAACACAGACGGTTAATATAGATGCCCACACAGACTGATAAATATTAGATGCCCACCACACACTAGTCAATATCTGATGCCCAACACAGAATGTTTAATATAAGAAGCCCAAAACAAACTGATAAATATTAGATGCCCACCACACTCTAGTCAATATCTGATGCCCAACACAGACTGTTTAATATATGATGCCCACACAGACTTGTAAATATCAGATACCCACCACAGATTGGTAAATTTTAGATGCGCACCACAGACTGGTCAAGAACAGCTTCCCACCACAGAATATTCAATGGGACTGGTTTACCCAGACTCACTAGGCAAATATATTTTTGTTAAAGTCGCGCTAACCACTTTGTGACTTTAACTATATTTGTGTCACATATGCAAAAATTTCGCGCACATCCTACGCTCACGATTCAATATCATGTTTGCGCTAGTTTTAGCAGTGGATACCGGCTCTGGGTAAATGAGCCTGAATTTGAGATGTGTGTCTCATATTTATTTAAGTTACAGCAAGGTGAAGAACTTTTGGTGACACATTCAGGAGGAGACTAGAGACACACTTCCAGCCCCAGCTTGCTGCCACTGCGTAATGCGCACGTTCATGCAAGTTAACGCGCATACAAGAGGAAACCCGTCTCCTAGCAAGGCCCCTTTCTGGGCTCCATACTAGATAAATTGCGGGACCCCCACCACAATGTTCCACTACCATGCTGTACCCCCACTACACAATATTAGTAACCCCCTAATACATTAAGAAACCACTCTATATGGCCGAGTTACCCAGACTCACTGGGCAAATATATGGAGTTAAAGTCAAATTCTTTCTTTGTTTGTTCTTATGGAGTTCACTACCGGTTAGCACGACTTTAACTCCATATTAACGTTGGATGCGCAGGTTATGCAAAAATCACCCGCGCACCCGACGCTCACAAATCAATATAGTGTTTGCGCTAGTATTAGCGCTGGATTTTAACTACAGCTAATAGCTGGTATTAAAAGCCCTTAAATCCCTTAACAGGATTTACCCACATTCGCGATATCGCAAAAGCAGCATTTACCGAGAGCAATAATGGCTCTGGGTAAGTGAGCCTGCATTAGAGTTTGGTATATCTGGATTTTTTTTTTTTTTTGTCTACTATTTAAAGAAATATCAGGAGAACTGTTCACTAATGTATGGGCACCTTAAAGGCCCCAGAGCTAGTTATTTAAATGTGTGTTTGCATTACTGAATTGGTATGCTTATAGTTCTACAACACTAAGGGGGAGATGCAATATATTTCACTTTAGGTGCAATTTCAGTGCTATTACAGTGCTATTCCAATGTGATTAGGGCCTCATTTACCCAGAGCTGCAAATTGCTCTGGGCAAATATGGCTTCTGGTATTTAATACCGGATTTGCACCTGGTGGTAAATCCCAAAAGGGATTTTGCAGCCACGCAGTGCTACTTTCTTTCCTTTCCTAACCGACGTTAACCGCGACTTTAAATCTCGCTTTACGGCGGCTGTGCGAGTCCCGGAAGAGGCACTCACGCAGCTGGCGCAAAGTGATTTACTAGAGGCTGCGTGGGTCTTAGCATGTAAGTATTTAACGCCAGCTATAGCTGGGCGAGTGAGAGTCATCCAGAGCCACGCAGCCTCTGGTAAATCCTGTATGGGAGATTTGCCCAGAGCATTTGCAGCTCTGCGTTAATCTCCATGAATATTGGTTAGCATGAGTTTAACCCCTATTTTTAGCACAGCACACGTGGGTAAATCAGGCCCTTACAGCGCTATTTCAGTGCTATTTTTGTTCCATTTCAGTGCATTTTCAGTGCTATTTTGATGTAATTTCAGTGCTATTTATGTAACCCGCGCAACCACCACGAATATGGAGTTAAAGTGTGACTTTAACTCTAAGGGGGGATGCAATAAATTTCGCATTCGCAACCTACCACTTTGCCACTGTTAATACATTGTGAAAACATTAGCGATAAGTTGTGACCTTTTGTGCATCTTTAAAGAAACAATTGAAAAGACAAAAAACAAGCGCATAAACTGGCGCAAAATTTATTGCAAAACTTTGCTAACATGTAAGTACATAGGTTAGTGTGAATTTAGTTGTTATTCTCCCGTTAGCATGGGATATTGCAACTCCCTGTAAATACCTGCCCAGCACTGTTAGGTAAATCGCAATGCCAGTGCTATTTCGGTGCTATTTCAGTGCAATTTTAGTGCTACTTCAGTGCGGTTTAGGTGCTATTTCGGTGCAATTTTATTGCTTTTTTGGTGCTATTTTGGTGCTATTTCAGTGCAATTTTGGTGCAATTTCAGTGCAATTTTGGTGCAATTTCAGTGCTATTCCAGTGCTATTTTGTGCAATTTCAGTGCTATTTTGGTGCTATTTTAGTGGAATTATGGTGCTATTTCGCTGCATTTTCAGTGCACTTTTAGAGCTATTTCGGTGCAATTTCAGTGCTATTTTGGTGCAATTTCAATGCAATTTCAGTGCAATTTCTTTGCTATTTCAGTGCAATTTTAATGCAATTTTAGTGCTATTTCAGTGCGGTTTAGGTGCTATTTCGGTGCAATTTTATTGCTTTTTTGGTGCTATTTTGGTGCTATTTCAGTGCAATTTTGGTGCAATTTCAGTGCAATTTTGGTGCAATTTCAGTGCTATTTCGGTGCTATTTCAATGCTATTTTGGTGCTATTTCAGTTCTATTTTGGTGCAATTTCAGTGCTACATCAGTGCTATTTCAGTGCTATTTCGGTGCAATTTCGGTGCAATTTCAGTGCTATTTCGGTGCAATTTCAGTGCTATTTTGGTGCTATTTTGGTGCAATTTTGGTGCAATTTTGGTGCTATTTTCATGCTATTTCAGTGCTATTTCGGTGCTACTTTGGTTCTATTTCAGTGCAATTTCAGTGCTCTTTCGGTGCTATTTCAGTGCTATTTCGGTGCAATTTTGGTGCTATTTCGGTGCAATTTTGGTGCTATTTCGGTGCAATTTCAGTGCTATTTCGGTTCTATTTCGGTGCAATTTCAGTGCTATTTCAGTGTTTTTTCGTTGCAATTTCAGTGCTATTTCAGTGCAATTTCAGTGCTAATTCGGTGCTATTTCATTGCAATTTCAGTGCTATTTTGGTGCAATTCCGGAACAATCTCAGTGCTATTTTAGTGCTATTTTAGTGCAATTTCAGTGCTATTTTGGTGCTATTTCAGTGCAATTAGGGCTTCATTTACCCAAAGCCACAAATTGTCCAGGCAAATATGTCTTTCAGTATTTAATACTGGATTTGCACCTTGTGGTAAATCCCAAAAGGAATTTTACCCCAGCGCCACTTTAAGACCAGCCATTAGCTGGTATTTCAGTGCCTTTTCAGTGCAATTCCGGTGCTATTACAGTGCATTTTTGGTGCAATTACAGTGCAATTTTAGTGCTATTTCAGTGCAGTCTTGGTGCAATTTCAATGCTATTTCAGTGTAATTTCAGTGCAGTCTTGGTGCAATTTCAATGCTATTTCAGTGTAATTCTCAGTGCTGTTTCAGTCAATTTTGGTGTGCTATTTCATTGCATTAGTGCATTTTGATGTTATTTCACTGCATTTTTAGTGCAACTTCAGTGCTATTTTGAATTTCAATGCTATTTCAGTGTAATTTCAGTGCAGTCTGGTGCAATTTCAGTGCTATTTCAGTGTAATCTCAGTGCTGTTTCAGTGCAATTTTGGTGCTATTTCATTGCAATTAGTGCAATTTTGATGTTATTTCACTGCATTTTTAGTGCAACTTCAGTGCTATTTTGGTACAATTTCATTGCATCGATCTATTCCAGTGCAATTTCTAACAATTTCAAGGAGATTCACCCAGGGCCACAAATGCTCTGGGCAAATCTCCCATACGGGACTTTCCAAAGGCTGCGCGGCTCTGGGTAAATCTCACCCGCATGTAAGTATTAAATACTTACGTGCTAAGACCCACACATTCTCTGTGAAATCACTTTGCGCCTCTTCCGGGAATCGCACAGCCGCCACAATGTGAGACTTAATGTCGCACTAACCGATCGTAAATCGTTAAGCGCGACGTTAAGGAGAATGTGAATTCCCCTGCATAAGTGTTATTTCAGTTCAATTTCAATGCAATTTCTGTGCAAATTCAGTGCTATTTCGGTGCAATTTCAGTGCTATTTTGGTGCAATTTGGGTGCAATTTCAGTGCTATTTTGGTGCAATTTCAGTGCTGTTTCGTTGCTATTGGGTGCAATTTCAGTGCTATTTCGGTGCTATTTCAGTGCAATTTGTTGCATTTCGTGCATATTTGGTGCAATTTCAGTGCAATTTGGTGCAATTTCAGTGCAATTTTGGAGCTATTTTCAGTGCTATTTCGCTACTATTTCAGTGCAATTTTGGTGCAATTTCAGTGCTAATTTGGTGCTATTTTGGTGCTATTTTGGTGCAATTTCAGTGCTATTTCGGTGCTATTTCATGTGCAATTTTGTTGCAATTTCAGTGCTATTTTGTGGCTATTTCAGTGCAATTTTGGTGCAATTTTGGTGCAATTTCAGTGCTATTTTGGTTCATTTCAGTGCTATTTCGGTGCAATTTTAGTGCTATTTTGTTGCTTTTTCTGTGCTATTTCAGTGCTATTTTGGTACAATTTCAGTGCTATTTTGGTGCAATTTCAGTGCTATTTGGTGCTATTTCACTGCTATTCTGGTGCAATTTCAGTGTAATTTCGATGCAATTTCAGTGCTATTTTGGTTCAATTTTGGTGCTTTTTTCAGTGCAATTTAGGTGCTATTTTGGTTCTATTTTAGTGCTATTTTGGTGCTATTTCAGTGCAATTTTGGTGCAATTTCAGTGCTATTTTGGTTCAATTTCAGTGCTATTTCGGTGCAATTTTAGTGCTATTTTGTTGCTTTTCTGTGCTATTTCAGTGCTATTTTGGTGCAATTTCAGTGCTATTTTGGTGCAATTTCAGTGCTAATTTGGTGCTATTTTGGTGCAATTTCAGTGCTATTTTGGTTCTATTTCAGTGCAATTTAGGTGCAACTTCAGTGTTATTTCGTGGCAATTTCAGTGCTATTTCAGTGCAACTTCAGTGCTATTTTGGTACAATTTCAGTGCTATTTTGGTGCAATTTCAGTGCTATTTGGGTGCTATTTCAGTGCAACTTCGGTGCAATTTCAGTGCTATTTTGGTGCAATTTCGGTGCTATTCTGGTGCAATTTCAGTGTAATTTCGATGCAATTTCAGTGCTATTTTGGTGCAATTTCAGTGCTATTTGGGTGCTATTTCAGTGCAACTTCGGTGCAATTTCAGTGCTATTTTGGTGCAATTTCGTGCTATTCTGGTGCAATTTCAGTGTAATTTCGATGCAATTTCAGTGCTATTTTGGTTAGATTTTTGTGCTTTTTCAGTGCAATTTAGGTGCAATTTCAGTGCAATTTTGGTGCAATTTCATTGCTATTTTGGTGCTATTTTAGGGCAATTTCAGTGCTATTTTGGTGCAATTTCGGTGCTATTTCTGTGCTATTTCAGTGCTATTTTGGTGCAATTTATGTGCTATTTTGGTGCAATTTATTTGCTATTTCAGTGCAATTTGGTGCAATTTCAGTGCTATTTTGGTGCATTTTCAGTGCAATTTCGGTGCTATTTTAGGGCAATTTCAGTGCTATATTAATGCAATTCATGCTATTTCGGTGCAATTTTATTGCAATTTCAGTGCAATTTCAGTGCAATTTCAGTGCTATTTTGTGCAATTTTGGTGCAATTTCATGGCAATTCAGTGCTATTTTGGTGAATTTCGGTGCTATTCTGGTGCAGTTTCAGTAATTTCGATGCAATTTCAGTGCTATTTTGGTTCAATTTTGGTGCTTTTCCAGTGCAATTGGTGCAATTTCAGTGCAATTTGGGTGCAATTTCAGTGCTATTTTGGTGCTATTTTAGGGCAATTTCAGTGCTATTTTGGTGCAATTTCGGTGCTATTTCTGTGCTATTTCAGTGCTATTTTGGTGCAATTTCAGTGCTATTTTGGTGCAATTTATGTGCTATTTTGGTGCAATTTCAGTGCTATTTCGGTGCAATTTCAGTGCAATTTCGGTGCTATTTTAGGGCAATTTCAGTGCTATATTGATGCAATTTCAGTGCAATTTCGGTGCAATTTTAGTGCAATTTCAGTGCAATTTCGGTGCTATTCAGGTGCAATTTCAGTGCTATTTTGTGCAATTTCAGTGCAATTTTGATGCAATTTCAGTGCTATTTTGGTGCAATTTCAGTGCGATTTCGGGCTATTTTGGTGTAATTTCAGTGCAATTTCGGTGCTATTTGGGTGCTATTTTGGTGCTATTGCTATTTGTGGTGCAATTCCAGTGCAATTTCGGTGCATTTTCAATGCTATTTTGGTGAATTTCAGTGCTATTTTTGGTGCAATTTCAGTGCCATTTTGGTGCTATTTCAATGCTATTTCGGTGCATTTCAATCTATTTCGGTGCAATTTCAGGGCTATTTCGGTGCAATTTCGTGGGTGTTCAGTGCAATTTTGGTGCAATTTCAGTGCTATTTGGGTGCTATTTCAGTGCAAATTTGGTGCAATTTTGGTGCTATTTCATGCAAATTTGGTGCAATTTTGGTGCTATTTGGATGCTATTTCAGTGCTGTTTTGGTGCAATTTCAGTGCTTTTTGGTGCAATTTCAGTGCAATTTCGGTGCTATTTACGTGCTTTTCAATGCTATTTTGGTGCTATTTCAGTGCTATTTTGGTGCAATTTCAGTGCTATTTGGGTGTTATTTCAGTGCTATTTTGGTGCAATTCAGTGCCATTTCGGTGCTATTTCAATGCTATTCGTTGTGCTATTTCGGTGCAATTTCTGTGGTGTTTCAGTGCAATTTTGGTGCAATTTCAGTGCTATTGGGTGCTATTTCAGTGCTATTTTGGTGCAATTTCGGTGCTATTTCAGTTTAAATTTGGTGCAATTTTGGTGCTATTTGGATGCTATTTCAGTGCAATTTCGGTGCATTTTAGTGCTATTTCGGTGCAATTTCAGTGCTATCTTGGTGCAATTTCCGTGCTATTTCAGTGCAAGTTAAGTGCTATTTTAAGTGCAAGTTCATTGCGATTTTAAGTGCAATCTCCATGCAATTTCAGTGCTATTTCAGAAATATTTCAGTACAATCTTGGTGCAATTTTAGTGCTATTTCAGTGTAATCTCAGTGCTGTTTCAGTGCAATTTCGGGGCTATTTCATTGCAATTACAGTGCAATTTTGGTGTTATTTCACTGCGATTTTTAGTGCAATTTAGTGCAATTTCAGTGCTATTTTGTGCAATTTCAGTGCTATTTCGGTGCAATTTTGGTGCTATTTCAGTGCAATTTCAGTGCTATTTCAATGCAATATGTCAATTTCAGTGGCTATTTTGGTGCAATTCATTTTCACTGCATTTTTAGTGCAACTTCAGTGCTATTTTGGTACAATTTCAGTGCAATTCTGATGCTATTACAGTGCAATTTCAGTACAATTTCAAGGAGATTCACCCAGGGCCACAAATGCTCTGGGCAAATCTCCCATACGGGACTTTCCAAAGGCTGCGCGGCTCTGGGTAAATCTCACCCGCATGTAAGTATTTAAATACTTACGTGCTAAGACCCACACATTCTCTGGTAAATCACTTTGCGCCTCTTCCGGGAATCGCACAGCCGCCACAATGTGAGACTTAATGTCGCACTAACCGATCGTAAATCGTTAAGCGCGACGTTAAGGAGAATGTGAATTCCCCTGCATAAGTGTTATTTCAGTTCAATTTCAATGCAATTTCTGTGCAAATTCAGTGCTATTTCGGTGCAATTTCAGTGCTATTTTGGTGCAATTTGGGTGCAATTTCAGTGCTATTTTGGTGCAATTTCAGTGCTGTTTCGTTGCTATTTGGGTGCAATTTCAGTGCTATTTCGGTGCTATTTCAGTGCAATTTTGTTGCAATTTCAGTGCTATTTTGGTGCAATTTCAGTGCAATTTTGGTGCAATTTCAGTGCAATTTTGGAGCTATTTCAGTGCTATTTCGCTACTATTTCAGTGCAATTTTGGTGCAATTTCAGTGCTAATTTGGTGCTATTTTGGTGCTATTTTGGTGCAATTTCAGTGCTATTTCGGTGCTATTTCAGTGCAATTTTGTTGCAATTTCAGTGCTATTTTGGTGCTATTTCAGTGCAATTTTGGTGCAATTTTGGTGCAATTTCAGTGCTATTTTGGTTCAATTTCAGTGCTATTTCGGTGCAATTTTAGTGCTATTTTGTTGCTTTTTCTGTGCTATTTCAGTGCTATTTTGGTGCAATTTCAGTGCTATTTTGGTGCAATTTCAGTGCTAATTTGGTGCTATTTTGGTGCAATTTCAGTGCTATTTTGATGCAATTTCAGTGCTATTTTGGTGCAATTTCATTGCTATTTTGGTGCAATTTCAGTGCTATTTCAGTGCAACTTCAGTGCTATTTTGGTACAATTTCAGTGCTATTTTGGTGCAATTTCAGTGCTATTTGGGTGCTATTCAAGGGTATGTTCCCCCCTCACCCCCACAAATTTTTAGTATTAGGCTAATTGCCCCCTAAAACGTCAACCTCATGAGGTCTTAGTTTTCAAAGCTGCTGGTAAATCTACTTACCTGCCTTTGTTCACTCAGAGGTCTTCTGTTAGCTCCTATGACTTTTCCATGCATGAAAGCTGCAGGATGGGCCGGACCGGCGCCTGTGATTGGCTGAGAGGCGATGCTTGAAAAAAAGCATAAAAACTAAGAACGTTGTGAGGTTGAGGTTTGGGGGGCAATTAGCCTGATACTAAAAGTTTGTGTGGGGAGGGACATACCCTTAAAACTCATATCAAATGATCCAAAGTCTGATAAGCCCCTGCCTACAAACCTTCCAATTAATGTTTTTAAGGACATTTTTCTCTGACTTATCACGATACTGCTGAATTAAATTATGATTTGTAGTGTTTTGTTTTGCGTTGTATCCCACATTATAACTTGCCACTTGGTGGCAGTGTGGCTTCTTTTAATTGCATGTTTTGTTTGAGAGTAAAGGACATATTTACGATACTGTTTAACAATCGTTCATTTACAATTATTATCGTAAATGAACATTAACGAACGTTCGTTAATTAATGAACTTCGGGGTAATGTACGACGCAGCCTTGCATTTACGGCTGCTGTCATACATTACGGAGCCATTATAGCATCGCGCTGGTATTGTATCCCGACGCAGTTATCTTAGCTTAGGGAATAATCTGCCACATACTTTCCTATATTGCTCTAACTGATTATGGGCTTCTCTAGTAGTTTTCTATTTTTCCTTCTATGGGTACATTTATTATTATTATATTGTATGTATATGATGATTATGTATTAACTGATGGTGTTACTATTTCCTATGTGTACGTGTGATGCATATAATTATTATATATGCATAATATGATTATTGCTTTATGGTATGTGTGAGCGGGTACCGTTTTTAATCTTTGACTTTATATATGTGACTTGCTCCCTTATTTATAAAAAAGGAGGTTTACTTTTGCATATGATATTTAGGTGATGTGCCCATTTTATATCAACTACTTTTTTCCTTAATATATGCAAATTACTGATAAAGTGTGGTATCGCAATTTAACTTCATAAATATGACCCTAAGCTAAATTGTGATACCACACTTTATAAATATGATCCTAAGCTAAATTGTGATACCACGTTATAAATATGATCCTAAGCTAAATTGTGATACCACGCTTTTAAATATGGCCCTAAATGCTGAATGCTCTCTCTTTATTATCTGTGTATATCTGAATGAAAAGCAGCACTACAATTATTGCCATACAACAACCCTTGCAACAAAAACACAAGAACCCTTAAAATTTAAAGGACCACTTAACACTAAAAACATTCCCCCTCCTGAATCTGTAATTGTGTGAATGGTAGGGGCAAGTATCAACCTGTTATTTGCATCAATTAAAAAGCCTGATTTGTTGCAATACGTTAATTGAAGTCAGACAGGGGACTGAAAGCTGTATGCACTGCAATGTTTAACTAAAATATAGGAATTCCTGTTTAAAGCATCTTGCTTTACCGGGCAGGTCATTGTTTTCAATGGCTGTTGTAATCATAATATATCCATCACAAAATCTTCGGGCCAGGAATGTTGAGAAGTTTTAGTGTGTGGTCAGCTTTGGTTAAACTAAATGAACTGAAGACATTCGCCGTTACCAGTGGCTAGATCTTTTCTTACACATAAAATGTTATGTTGGATCTCTATTTTAAATGTCGGAGATTGGATCTAAAAAGTCAGACCAGGATATACAGATGATCTTAATCATACTTAACACTCCTTCTTCTTCTCTCTTTTTAGGGTCACGGTGTAGACAAGATAAGGATTGCTCCCCTTCTATGTGCTGTGCCCGGCACCATGGAGAGATGATCTGTAAAAGAAAGCTGCCTCTTGGAGGAAGCTGCTATGTTCCAGAGGGAGGTCTTGCCTCAGCATCAACCAGCTTTGCCCTGTGAGGAGGGACTGATCTGCAGCGCTGCACACCCACAGAGAGTAAGCACGCATACAGCTTTTACAATGTTTTCCTGGTTTCCTCTAGCTGACTCCACTCCCAGGAAACCTCCAAAAAGAATAGTGACTCATTCATCTTATGTTCTTTCTGCAGGAAAGAGTTTGTTTACAGTTCGGGATCAGACTGGAAGTGCATGACTCCCTCCTTAGACATTAATTGTCTACACCTTGTAAATATCCTGTACATAGTGTTATAAATAAGATTTTTATTATGACAATTGTCTTGCTACTTTTGTATTGCCTGAAAGTAAGGCAACTGTCAGAATATGTATGGACACCATACAGTCTACCATACAATCAAATTGTACCATGTGTGGGGTTTGATGATGAAATCGCAGACCCCCACACTTATTGGACAATTCTGGTGTGAGAATATTGTTGTCATGATTGGTAGATCTTCCATAATATTTCTTAGATATAACTTTCTTTAGTCATTGAACACAAGCACAGTTATGTATCAAGAGCAAAGTTCACCCTTGTCCAGTAATCAAGTAGATAAATGAGCTTTTTTTTATTACTCTAAGGCTGGGGAACATAAGCAGAACTGACTAATATTTCCGTGTATCGGTGGTTGTGATTTCGGCAGCAGGGGCAGAGACCGATGTTGGTCCCGCGAATGGGCAATTGGACATGCCTGGTAAATCATCACAGTCTCCTATGGACTGTGCGACTGGTTGCGGCGTTCTAGATGTTTCTGCTTGCTACTGATTGTTTATAATCGGATCTAGATAGATTGTAACATTGAGCTGCTAAGTGGCAGGTGAAGTTAATGAGACTCATTTACCCAGAGCCACTATCCGATTCAATATCACGTTTGCAAATGTGGGTTTACTCAGCGGGATTCTAATGCAATCCTTTGCTAAAACTAGCGCAAACGCGATATTGAATTGCGAGCGTCGGATGCGCAGGTAATTTTTGGGAACCCGCACATCCAACGCTAATATGGAGTTAAATCACGCTAACTGGTAGCGCAAACCGTTTAGCGCAACTTTAACTCCATATATTTGCCCAGTGAGTCTGGGTAGATTGGCCCCAATGTGAAGCATTTTGGACTGAAAACTTTGTGCTGCTTGTGCTATAAATGCAGGGAGGACTGGGGCCTTTTTGGGCAATATAACCAAGTGTCCCTTTTAATGTAGATTGCTAGAACACATGCAAACATTTTGACCACACCTACTTTGCTAAGTTTCATACAATTTTAAGACCACTATTCCCATTTGACATAGTTGCATAGTTGCCTGTAAAATTTTCAAGTGTATGATGTGGTTACGATAATGGTTACAAACTAATAAACTAGACAGCTGACTTAAAGGGTATCTCCATCCCCAAATCCACAAAATCCTATAATGTAGGGAATACCCAACCCTATGCCAGATGGAAAACTTTAAAACTGGTAAATCTCAGATGCTCACACAGACAGCTTAATATCAATGCCCACCACACACTAGTCATATCTGATCCCAACACAGACTGTTTAATATGAGATGCCATACAACTGATAATATTAGATGCCCACCACCACTAGTCATATCTGAGCCCAACACAGACAGGTTAATATCAGATGCCCAACAGACTGATAATATTAGATGCCCACCACACACTAGTCAATATCTGATGCCCAACACAGACTGTTTAATATAAGATGCCCACACAGACTGATAAATATTAGATGCCCACCACAATAGTCAATATCTGATGCCCAACACAGACTGTTATATAAGATGCCCACACAGACTATAAATATAGATGCCCCCCACATAGTCAATATCTGTGCCCAACACAAACTTTTAATATAGATGCCCACACAACTGATAAATATTAGATGCCACCACACACTAGTCAATATCTGATGCCCACACAGACTGTTTAATTTAGATGCCAAACAAACTGATAAATATTAGATGCCCACCACACACTAGTCAATATCTGATGCCCAACACAGACTGTTTAATATAGATGCCAAACAAACTGATAAATATTAGATGCCCACCACACACTAGTCCATATCTGATGCCCAACACAGACTGTTAATGATGCCAACAAACTGATAAATATTGATGCCCACCACACACTAGTCAATATCTGATGCCCAACACAGAACGTTAAATCAGATGCCCACACAGACTGATAAATATTAGATGCCCACCACACACTAGTCAATATCTGATGCCAACACAGACTGTTTAATATAAGATGCCACACAGACTGATAAAATTAGATGCCCACCACAATAGTCATATATGATGCCCAACACAGACTGTTTAATATAAGATGCCCACACAGACTGATAAATATTAGATGCCCACCACCAATAGTCAATATCTGAGCCCAACACAGACTATTTAATATAAGATGCCCACACAGACTGATAAAATTAGATGCCCCACCAAACTAGTCAATATCTGATGCCCAACACAGAATGTTTAATATAAGAAGCCCAAAACAAACTGATAAATATTAGATGCCACCACATTAGTCAATATCTGATTGCCCAACACAGACTGTTAATATATGATGCCACACGACTTGTAATATCAGATACCACACATTGGTAATTTAGATGGCACCACAGACTGGTCAAGAACAGCTTCCCACACAGAATATTCAATGGGCTGGTTTACCAGACTCACTAGGCAAATATATTTTGTTAAAGTCGCGCTAACCACTTTGTGACTTTAACTATATTGTGGTCACATATGCAAAATTTGCACATCCTACGCTACGATTCAATAATGTTTGGCTAGTTTTAGCAGTGGATACGGTCTGGGTAAATGAGCCTGAATTTGAGATGTGTGTCTCATATTATTTAAGTTACAGCAAGGTGAAGAACTTTGGTGACACATTCAGGAGGAGACTAGAGACACACTTCCAGCCCCAGCTTGCTGCCACTGCGTAATGCGCACGTTCATGCAAGTTAACGCGCATACAAGAGGAAACCCGTCTCCTAGCAAGGCCCCTTTCGGCTCCATACTAGATAAATTGCGGGACCCCCACCACAATGTTCCCTACCATGCTGTACCCCCACTACAAATTAGAACCCCCTAATACATTAGAAACCACTCTAATGGCGAGTTACCCAGACTCACTGGGCAAATATGGAGTTAAAGTCAAATTCTTTCTTGTTTGTTCTTATGGAGTTCCCTACCGGTTAGCAGACTTTAACTCCATAAACGTTGGATGCGCAGGTTATGCAAAATCACCCGCGCACCCGACGCTCACAAATCAATATAGTGTTTGCGCTAGTATTAGCGCTGGATTTTAACTACAGCTAATAGCTGGTATTAAAAGCCCTTAAATCCCTTAACAGGATTTACCCACATTCGCGATATCGCAAAGCAGCATTTACCGAGAGCAATAAGGCTCTGGGTAAGTGAGCCTGCATTAGAGTTTGGTATATCTGGATTTTTTTTTTTTTTGTCTACTATTTAAAGAAATATCAGGAGAACTGTTCACTAATGTATGGGCACCTTAAAGGCCCCAGAGCTAGTTATTTAAATGTGTGTTTGCATTACTGAATTGGTATGCTTATAGTTCTACAACACAAGGGGGAGATGCAATATATTCACTTTAGGTGCAATTTCAGTGCTATTACAGTGCTATTCCAATGTGATTAGGCCTCATTTACCCAGAGCTGCAAATTGCTCTGGGCAAATATGGCTTCTGGTATTAATACCGGATTTGCACCTGGTGGTAAATCCCAAAAGGGATTTTGCAGCCACGCAGTGCTACTTTCTTTCCTTTCCTAACCGAGTTAACCGCGACTTTAAATCTCGCTTTACGGCGGCTGTGCGAGTCCCGGAAGAGGCACTCACGCAGCTGGCGCAAAGTGATTTACTAGAGGCTGCGTGGGTCTTAGCATGTAAGTTATACGTATAGCTGGGCGAGTGAGAGTCATCCAGAGCCACGCAGCCTCTGGTAAATCCTGTATGGGAGATTTGCCCAGAGCATTTGCAGCTCTGCGTTAATCTCCATGAATATTGGTTAGCATGAGTTTAACCCCTATTTTTAGCACAGCACACGTGGGAAATCAGGCTTACAGCACGGCTATTTTTCAGTGCTATTTTGCATTCAGTGCATTTTCAGTGTATTTTGATGTAATGTTCAGTTTTATGTAACCGCGCAACCACCGAATATGGAGTTAAAGTGTGACTTTAACTCTAAGGGGGATGCAATAAATTTTGCATTCGCAACCTACCACTTTGCCACTGTTAATAAATTGTGAAAACATTAGCGATAAGTTGGACCTTTTGTGCATCTTTAAAAAACAATTGAAAAGACAAAAAACAAGGCATAAACTGGCGAAAATTTATTGCAAAACTTTGCTAACATGTAAGTACATGGTTAGTGTGAATTTAGTTGTTATTCTCCCGTTAGCATGGGATATTGCAACCCCTGTAAATACCTGCCCAGCACTGTTAGGTAAATCGCAATGCCAGTGCTATTTCGGTGCTATTTCAGTGCAATTTTAGTGCTACTTCAGTGCGGTTTAGGTGCTATTTCGGTGCAATTTTATTGCTTTTTTGGTGCTATTTTGGTGTATTTCAGTGCAATTTTGGTGCAATTTCAGTGCAATTTTGGTGCAATTTCAGTGCTATTCCAGTGCTATTTTGTGCAATTTCAGTGCTATTTTGGTGCTATTTTAGTGGAATTATGGTGCTATTTCGCTGCATTTTCAGTGCACTTTTAGAGCTATTCGGTGCAATTTCAGTGCTATTTTGGTGCAATTTCAATGCAATTTCAGTGCAATTTCTTTGCTATTTCAGTGCAATTTTAATGCAATTTTAGTGCTATTTCAGTGCGGTTTAGGTGCTATTTCGGTGCAATTTTATTGCTTTTTTGGTGCTATTTGGTGCTATTTCAGTGCTATTTTTGTGCAATTTCAGTGCTATTTTGGTGCAATTTCAGTGCTATTTCGGTGCTATTTCAATGCTATTTTGGTGCTATTTCAGTTCTATTTTGGTGCAATTTCAGTGCTACATCAGTGCTATTTCAGTGCTATTTCGGTGCAATTTCGGTGCAATTTCAGTGCTATTTCGGTGCAATTTCAGTGCTATTTTGGTGCTATTTTGTGCAATTTGGTGCAATTTTGGTGCTATTTTCATGCTATTTCAGTGCTATTTCGGTGCTACTTTGGTTCTATTTCAGTGCAATTTCAGTGCTCTTTCGGTGCTATTTCAGTGCTATTTCGGTGCAATTTTGGTGCTATTTCGGTGCAATTTTGGTGCTATTCGGTGCAATTTCAGTGCTATTTCGGTTCTATTTCGGTGCAATTTCAGTGCTATTTCAGTGTTTTTTCGTTGCAATTTCAGTGCTATTTCAGTGCAATTTCAGTGCTAATTCGGTGCTATTTCATTGCAATTTCAGTGCTATTTTGGTGCAATTCCGGAACAATCTCAGTGCTATTTAGTGCTATTTTAGTGCAATTTCAGTGCTATTTTGGTGCTATTTCAGTGCAATTAGGGCTTCATTTACCAAAGCCACAAATTGTCCAGGCAAATTGTCTTTCCAGTATTTAATACTGGATTTGCACCTTGTGGTAAATCCCAAAAGGAATTTTACCCCAGCGCCACTTTAAGACCAGCCATTAGCTGGTATTTCAGTGCCTTTTCAGTGCAATTCCGGTGCTATTACAGTGCATTTTTGGTGCAATTACAGTGCAATTTTAGTGCTATTTCAGTGCAGTCTTGGTGCAATTTCAATGCTATTTCAGTGTAATTTCAGTGCAGTCTTGGTGCAATTTCAATGCTATTTCAGTGTAATTTCAGTGCAGTCTTGGTGCAATTTCAGTGCTATTTCAGTGTAATCTCAGTGCTGTTTCAGTGCAATTTTGGTGCTATTTCATTGCATTAGTGCAATTTTGAGTTATTTCACTGCATTTTTAGTGCAACTTCAGTGCTATTTTGAATTTCAATGCTATTTCAGTGTAATTTCAGTGCAGTCTTGGTGCAATTTCAGTGCTATTCAGTGTAATCTCAGTGCTGTTTCAGTGCAATTTTGGTGCTATTTCATTGCAATTAGTGCAATTTTGATGTTATTTCACTGCATTTTTAGTGCAACTTCAGTGCTATTTTGGTACAATTTCAGTGCAATTCTGATGCTATTACAGTGCAATTTCAGTACAATTTCAAGGAGATTCACCCAGGGCCACAAATGCTCTGGGCAAATCTCCCATACGGGACTTTCCAAAGGCTGCGCGGCTCTGGGTAAATCTCACCCGCATGTAAGTATTTAAATACTTACGTGCTAAGACCCACACATTCTCTGGTAAATCACTTTGCGCCTCTTCCGGGAATCGCACAGCGCCACAATGTGAGACTTAATGTCGCACTAACCGATCGTAAATCGTTAAGCGCGACGTTAAGGAGAATGTGAATTCCCCTGCATAAGTGTTATTTCAGTTCAATTTCAATGCAATTTCTGTGCAAATTCAGTGCTATTTCGGTGCAATTTCAGTGCTATTTTGGTGCAATTTGGGTGCAATTTCAGTGCTATTTTGGTGCAATTTCAGTGCTGTTTCGTTGCTATTTGGGTGCAATTTCAGTGCTATTTCGGTGCTATTTCAGTGCAATTTTGTTGCAATTTCAGTGTATTTGGTGCAATTTCAGTGCAATTTTGGTGCAATTTCAGTGCAATTTTGGAGCTATTTCAGTGCTATTTCGCTACTATTTCAGTGCAATTTTGGTGCAATTTCAGTGCTAATTTGGTGCTATTTTGGTGCTATTTTGGTGCAATTTCAGTGCTATTTCGGTGCTATTTCAGTGCAATTTTGTTGCAATTTCAGTGCATTTTGTGTTGTCTATTTCAGTGCAATTTTGGTGCAATTTTGGTGCAATTTCAGTGCTATTTTGGTTCAATTTCAGTGCTATTTCGGTGCAATTTTAGTGCTATTTTGTTGCTTTTTCTGTGCTATTTCAGTGCATTTTGTACAATTTCAGTGCTATTTTGGTGCAATTTCAGTGCTATTTGGGTGCTATTTCACTGCTATTCTGGTGCAATTTCAGTGTAATTTCGATGCAATTTCAGTGCTATTTTGGTTCAATTTTGGTGCTTTTTTCAGTGCAATTTAGGTGCTATTTTGGTTCTATTTTAGTGCTATTTTGGTGCTATTTCAGTGCAATTTGGTGCAATTTCAGTGCTATTTTGGTTCAATTTCAGTGCTATTTCGGTGCAATTTTAGTGCTATTTTGTTGCTTTTTCTGTGTATTTCAGTGCTATTTTGGTGCATTTCAGTGCTATTTTGGTGCAATTTCAGTGCTAATTTGGTGCTATTTTGGTGCAATTTCAGTGCTATTTTGGTTCTATTTCAGTGCAATTTAGGTGCAACTTCAGTGTTATTTCGGTGCAATTTCAGTGCTATTTCAGTGCAACTTTCAGTGCTATTTGGTAGCCGATTTCAGTGCTAGTTTGGTGCAATTTCAGTGCTATTTGGGGTGCTTTTCATGCAAATTTGGTGCAATTTTGGTGCTATTTCCTTGTGCAATTGGTGCTATTTTGGTGCATTTCAGTGCTATTTTCGATGCATTTCAGTGCTATTTTGGTGCAATTTCAGTGCTATTTGGGTGCTATTTCAGTGCAACTTCGGTGCAATTTCAGTGTATTTTGGTGCAATTTCGTCTATTCTGGTGCAATTTCAGTGTAATTTCGATGCAATTTCAGTGCTATTTTGGTTAGATTTTTGTGCTTTTTCAGTGCAATTTAGGTGCAATTTCAGTGCAATTTTGGTGCAATTTCATTGCTATTTTGGTGCTATTTTAGGGCAATTTCAGTGCTATTTTGGTGCAATTTCGGTGCTATTTCTGTGCTATTTCAGTGCTATTTTGGTGCAATTTATGTGCTATTTTGGTGCAATTTATTTGCTATTTCAGTGCAATTTGGTGCAATTTCAGTGCTATTTTGGTGCAATTTCAGTGCAATTTCGGTGCTATTTTAGGGCAATTTCAGTGCTATATTAATGCAATTTCAGTGCTATTTCGGTGCAATTTTATTGCAATTTCAGTGCAATTTCAGTGCAATTTCAGTGCTATTTTGTGCAATTTTGGTGCAATTTCAGTGCAATTTCAGTGCTATTTTGGTGCAATTTCGGTGCTATTCTGGTGCAGTTTCAGTAATTTCGATGCAATTTCAGTGCTATTTTGGTTCAATTTTGGTGCTTTTCCAGTGCAATTTAGGTGCAATTTCAGTGCAATTTGGGTGCAATTTCAGTGCTATTTTGGTGCTATTTTAGGGCAATTTCAGTGCTATTTTGGTGCAATTTCGGTGCTATTTCTGTGCTATTTCAGTGCTATTTTGGTGCAATTTCAGTGCTATTTTGGTGCAATTTATGTGCTATTTTGGTGCAATTTCAGTGCTATTTCGGTGCAATTTCAGTGCAATTTCGGTGCTATTTTAGGGCAATTTCAGTGCTATATTGATGCAATTTCAGTGCAATTTCGGTGCAATTTTAGTGCAATTTCAGTGCAATTTCGGTGCTATTCAGGTGCAATTTCAGTGCTATTTTGTGCAATTTCAGTGCAATTTTGATGCAATTTCAGTGCTATTTTGGTGCAATTTCAGTGCGATTTCGGTGCTATTTTGGTGTAATTTCAGTGCAATTTCGGTGCTATTTGGGTGCTATTTTGGTGCTATTGCTATTTTGGTGCAATTCCAGTGCAATTTCGGTGCTATTTCAATGCTATTTTGGTGCAATTTCAGTGCTATTTTGGTGCAATTTCAGTGCCATTTTGGTGCTATTTCAATGCTATTTCGGTGCTATTTCAATGCTATTTCGGTGCAATTTCAGGGCTATTTCGGTGCAATTTCGGTGGTGTTTCAGTGCAATTTTGGTGCAATTTCAGTGCTATTTGGGTGCTATTTCAGTGCAAATTTGGTGCAATTTTGGTGCTATTTCAGTGCAAATTTGGTGCAATTTTGGTGCTATTTGGATGCTATTTCAGTGCTGTTTTGGTGCAATTTCAGTGCTATTTTGGTGCAATTTCAGTGCAATTTCGGTGCTATTTACGTGCTATTTCAATGCTATTTTGGTGCAATTTCAGTGCTATTTTGGTGCAATTTCAGTGCTATTTGGGTGTTATTTCAGTGCTATTTTGGTGCAATTTCAGTGCCATTTCGGTGCTATTTCAATGCTATTTCGGTGCTATTTCGGTGCAATTTCTGTGGTGTTTCAGTGCAATTTTGGTGCAATTTCAGTGCTATTTGGGTGCTATTTCAGTGCTATTTTGGTGCAATTTCGGTGCTATTTCAGTTTAAATTTGGTGCAATTTTGGTGCTATTTGGATGCTATTTCAGTGCAATTTCGGTGCAATTTTAGTGCTATTTCGGTGCAATTTCAGTGCTATCTTGGTGCAATTTCCGTGCTATTTCAGTGCAAGTTAAGTGCTATTTTAAGTGCAAGTTCAGTGCGATTTTAAGTGCAATCTCCATGCAATTTCAGTGCTATTTCAGAAATATTTCAGTACAATCTTGGTGCAATTTTTAGTGCTATTTCAGTGTAATCTCAGTGCTGTTTCAGTGCAATTTCGGGGCTATTTCATTGCAATTACAGTGCAATTTTGGTGTTATTTCACTGCATTTTTAGTGCAATTTTAGTGCAATTTCAGTGCTATTTTGGTGCAATTTCAGTGCTATTTCGGTGCAATTTTGGTGCTATTTCAGTGCAATTTCAGTGCTATTTCAATGCAATATCAGTGCTATTTTAGTGCTATTTCAGTGCTTTTTCGGTAAAATTTCAGTGCTATTTCGGTGTTATTTCAGTGCATTTTCTGTGCTATTTCAGTGCAATTGCAGGGAGATTCACCAAGACGCACAAGCTCTCTGGGAAAATCTCCCATTGAGGATGTCACCTGCATGTATGTATTTTATGCCAGCTTTTAGCTAGCGTTTAATACTTACGCTCAAACTGCCACGCAGTCTCTGGTCAATTGGTTTGTGACGGCTGCACTAGTGCCTCTTCCGGTACTTGCGTAGCCGCCACCAAGTGGCACTAACCGATGCTAAATATTGGTAAATATCACGCGTGTTTTCCGATTCCCATGCAGCCAGCGCAAGGAAGGAGTTAAAGTCATGCTAACCGCTAGTGAAGCTGACCGGAGTTGGCAAGCGAATTGTCATGTGGTTTGAAGGAAAGATCGGAATCTAGCGTTATTTCCAGCCAACGGACATGAGGAGATGGGGATATGGGTGTGTTGTTAATATTAATAGTAAGACTAGGGAGGGGAACAGATCGTGAGGATGGGAAAAGGACAAGTTCAGTCTGGTCCATGTTTAGTTTGAGAAAGTGGGAGGACATGGCAGATGTGGCACTAAGGAAGTTGGGGACCTGGGATGTCAGTGTAGGGAGATCCAGGGGAGAGATGTAAATTTGGGTATCATCAGCATACAGGTGATACTGGAATCCAAATGAACTAATGATTTGTCCAAGGCGAGAGGAGGTGAGAGTGGGATTTAAATGGATCGTGTGTTTATCTTGTAGTGGAGGAAGCTGGGGGGTGTTTGACAATGGAAAGGAGTTCATGGCGTGGAGGAGTGGAGAGGATAGAATGGAGGGTGCGATATGAATGGACTTACTAACAGTGGGTGTTGCAGTGAGTTGATGGTACTGAGTAGGTAGGTTACCAGGCAGATAAGGAGCAAGGTTATATGGAACATGATGATGGGGTAATAATACAATGGGAAGGATTCAATGGTCTGATCCAAATGAGCAGAGTTCAGTGTCAGGCACTTCAGGTTACTTCTGGTTTAATTCTGGTGTTAATTCATTCCAACACTTAGAAAATGCTGCACTTGGAAAAAGGCTGCAGAATGTGACCAAGGTCAGAATGTGACTAGTGTATACTAATAAGTTAAAAAGTGCAGACGTAAAATGCATTAACAAGAGATTTAAAAAATTGTATGCGAATGTATCTTATATTCATATACATTCTATTTCGTATCTAAAGGAACTGCACAATATGTGCCTACCTGTAACAAGATAAAGACAATGTTCCAAAGGCATCCTGCTTTTATCCACTATTTAAAGGGTAACTGTGGTCTAAAATTCTTCCAAACTAGTAAGAATTATATAAAAATCCTTCCATCGTACCTTCAAAATAAAACCTAAATCACATCTCTAGATAAAACTTGTGAGAAGTTATTGCTGGAAAGGTTCAGCAACGTAAACCTGCTTGAACACTTCCTGTTTTCAGTCATGTGACCAGCCTCTGCCTGCATTAATAGGCTCCCCTTCTCAACTGTCAATTTTTTCCCCAGGTACTTCATGATTTCCCCAGCATTAAGTCTTTACTGAGCATGCTTCTCCCCCGGGGTGGAGGGGGAAGGTGATGTCACTCAACCTACTGGAAGCAGGAAGTTTGAACATTCACCCCAATATCATTTCTCACAGGGTGAAGCCAGAGATGTGATTTTCTGCTCATTATAAAGGAAATACTGCAGGCTTTCATTTAACCCTAACTTGTTTGGAGACCACAGTTGCCCTTTAAGTTTTAAACAAAATGTTGCTATTCACTAGCTTCCGAAAATGTTCGGAAAGAGCGAGGCGCAGACGATGCGATCCTTAGCAAAGTTTACTATGTAACCCAAAACTTTACAACATTTAATAGGAGGCGTAAGGTGGCGCAGTTACCTGTCAGGAACTTGGGAAGGTAAGCTGCGTCGGGTTACTATATTGGATCTCCTGGCTGCATGGGAATCGAAAAAGATACCCACGCAGCCAGCGCTCACGATTCTTCTTTCTTCTTTTAGTGCTGGATTTTAACGCCAGCTCATCATGGCTGATGTTATAGTCACGCTCTGAGCAAATCCCTTTTTGGGATTTATCCACACTCGCAAACGCTATATTGAATCGTGTTCGGGAGATTTACCCAGAACTTTGATTGTTTGTACAATAGTATAATGTTCCCAGCAGGCAGCAGTTTTATCTTTTGGGCTGCTGGGCAGCAGATAGGGCCTGGGCACATTATTATAATTATGAATGCTGCTGGGCACATTATATCTGGCGGTGCGGCGGCAGGGGGGCAGCATTTGGAATTTTTTCTATAGGTACCAAAATGTCTAGAGACAGTCCTGCTTTTTACTATATGTCTCCTTGGCAGTTGTAGCACCCAGGCATATGGATGTGGCACTCCCCTCACTGGGTGCACTATTTGAACATATCACAAAAGATGTACGCACTCACGGATCTATAGCCATGATGACGGCCCTTGCACAGGGCAGAAACATGTTAACGGTCAAATAAATCCATTTATCTTTGTTCAAAACCCATAAGTGCGTCCATCTTTCCTGATTATCTATAATATATATACAGGGCGATGCCCAGAGAGGCACTATCGGCTCTACAGTGCAATCGCTAGGGCGATGCTATATTCGCATAGCACCTCTCCGTTTAGCCCAAAGTTTCACCGTTGCGGAACGCCATTGGCTGGCATTAAAAAGTCCCTTAAAGGTAAGGCACTATGCGAATATAGCATCACTTGCTGCGCCTGCATGGTTAACTTCCGCATTAACCACACAGGTGCTGCAATGATGGAGTGTAAGTCACGCTAACTGCTAAAACATCGGTTTGCGTGTCTTTTAACTCCCATTTTCAGCCACTGCTCCACTTGGTGCATCTGGCTGATAGTTTCTAGATACATACCAGTCAGATTTTGGCAGTGCTAGCTGATTGGGTCGGCAACCATAGTAGTTAGTCCTGATTGGCAGATGTCCTGATTGGCCACAGAGAGAGGCACATGTAGTGTGTCTGAGATGTTACATTCAATAAATTCTGCAGTCAAACTTTAAAGGCTAATTAAAGGGCCAATGCAATAAAAGGAACTTTTTTTTGCTATTAACTGCAGTAACGTAATATCCAATTGGCTGCTGTAATAGCACAGGAAAATGTTTGAACCTTTTATTGCATCATCCCCTATTGCTGGTCATAAACTATTAAGAAACTAGATAGACCCGAAGTTCGATTATTAAAACTAATTATTGATTTCTGCTGCTGTCTGTTTTTACCTTCTGACGTCCTCACCTGGCCCCTTCATTATGCAATCAGTCAGGTGGTTCTTCAGGAAATGTGCCAATGTCGGAAGAATGTTGCGGGAACATGGGAAGGTGAGTTTGTAGTGTATGGGCACCATAAGACTTTACATTAATTAAGGGCACAGCCACATTGCACGGAATCGCATGTGATTTTGTGTGCGATTTTGATGCTTTTGCAATATAGAAACAAACGCATGGAGGATGCACACGGCAAAACCAATGTAATCTTTATTCAAGCATCAAAGATCACACGTGCACAACATTTCTGGGGACACGCCCCTTCCTCAGGTGCATAACGATACATTCCCAATTCAAATAGACTTAACTCCGCCTCTCAGGGTGGGGGCTAATTGTTAACCCAAAGTGCAAGTAGTTCATAAATACTATCAGGGTTATTCAATAAAAGTTCTTATTGTTTAAAAATGGTGCTAATTTGTCACAACAAATCAGATGTTAGCTTTCAAATGTTAAATACGATCTGATTAGTTGGGGCAAAATTAGAACCATTTTAAATGATAAGAACTTTTATTGAATCTCCCTGAATGTGTATAACATTAAAAACAGTGCAATATAAAGTGCCTAATGGTACACAAAGTGCAACATAAAAATCTTAAGTCTCAATTATTCTCATAAAAACATTACATATAGTCATACATGCGTTTGCACATCCGTTGCTGCCCAAAATACTTAATCATTAGATATAGTCAATCATGCGTTTGCACATCCGTTTGATAAAATCTTATACACATATAGTCATACATGCGTTTGCAACATCCGTTGTGATAAAATATACATACATATAGTCATACATGCGTTTGTCACACTCTCGTGTTATAAATCTTATACATACATATAGTCATATCATGCGTTTGCACATCCGTTGTGATAAAATCTTATACATACATAGTCATACATGCGTTTGCACATCCGTGTGTGTAAAAATCTTATACATACAGTCATACATGCGTTTGCACATCCGTGTTTGATAAAATCTTAACATACATACAGTCATACAGGTTTGCACATCCGTTGTGATAAAATCTTCTTTATCAACATATAGGCATTACAGCTATTTTGCGTCTTGCACATCTCGTGTGATAAAATCTTTATACATACAGTCATACATGGTTTGCACATCCGTTGTGATAAAATCTTATATACATACAGTCTATACTGCGTTGCACATCTTTGTGATAAATCTATACTACATACAGTCATACATGCGTTTGCACATCCGCTTGTGCATAAAAGTCTTTATAGCATACATATAGTCATACATGCGTTTGCACATCCGTTGTGCTAAAATCTTATACATACATATAGTCATACATGCGTTTGCACATCCGTTGTGATAAAATCTTATACATCCATATAGTCATACATGCGTTTGCACATCCGTTGTGATAAAATCTTATACATACATATAGTCATACATGCGTTTGCACATCCGTTGTGATAAAATCTTATACATACAGTCATACATGCTTTTGCACATCCGTTGTGATAAAATCTTATACATACATATAGTCATACATGCGTTTGCACATCCGTTGTGATAAAATCTTATACATACAGTCATACATGCGTTTGCACATCCGTTGTGATAAAATCTTATACATACATACAGTCATACATGCGTTTGCACATCCGTTGTGATAAAATCTTATACATACATATAGTCATACATGCGTTTGCACATCCGTTGTGATAAAATCTTATACATACAATAGTCATACATGCGTTTGCACATCCGTTGTGATAAATCTTCTTATCATACATACATAGTCATACATGCGTTTGCACATCCTTGTGATAAAATCTTATACATACATGTCATACATGCGTTTGCACATCGTTGTGATAAATCTTATACATACATAAGTCATACATGCGTTTGCACATCCGTTGTGATAAAATCTATACATACATACGTCATACATGCGTTTGCACATCCGTTGTGATAAAATCTTATACATACATATAGTCATACATGCGTTTGCACATCCGTTTGGATAAAATCTTATACATACATAAGTAATACATGCGTTTGCACATCCGTTGTGATAAAATCTTATACATACATACATACATGCGTTTGCACATCCGTTGTGATAAAAATCTTATACATACATAACCGTCATACATGCGTTTTGCACATCCGTTGTGATAAAATCTTTATACCTACATCATACATGCGTTTGCACATCCGTTGTGATAAAATCTTATACATACTAGTCATACATGCGTTTGCACACCGTTGTGATAAAATCTTATACATACATAAGTCTACATGCGTTTGCACTCCGTTGTGATAAAATCTTATACATACATAGTCATACATGCGTTTGCACATCCGTTGTTGATAAATCTTATACATACATAAGTCATACATGCGTTTGCACATCCGTTGTGATAAAATCTTATACATACAGTCATACATGCGTTTGCACATCCTTGTGATAAAATCTTATACATACATAGTCATACATGCGTTTGCACATCCGTTGTGATAAAATCTTATACATACATAAGTCATACATGCTTTTGCCATCCGTTGTGATAAACTTATACATACAGTCATACATGCGTTTGCACATCCGTTGTGTAAAATCTTATACATACAGTCTACATCGTTTGCAATCCTTTGTGATAAAACTTTACATACATATAGTCATACATGCGTTTGCACATCCGTTGTATAAAATCTTATACATACAGTCATACATGCGTTTGCACATCCGTTGTGATAAAACTTATACATACATACATACAGTCATACATGCTTTGCACATCCGTTGTGATAAATCTTATACATACATTCATACATGCGTTTGCACATCCGTTGTGTATAAAATCTTATACATACATACAGTCATACATGCGTTTGCATATCCGTTGTGATAAAATCTTATACAACTATAGTCATACATCTTTTGCACATCCGTTGTGATAAAATCTTATACATACATATAGTCATACATGCGTTTGCACATCCGTTTTTTATTTAGAAATAGAAAAAACGCATGCGATTGCGCAAAAAAATGCAGAACGCAAATCGCATCGCACCCGAAAACGCAGCAAAATCGCGCTAGTGTGGCCTAGGTCTCAGCCAGTTAATAAATCATTTCTTATTTATCATTTTTATAACATTGTAAACTGAATATTTATATCTCCTAAACAAATCGTCAAGTCTCCCCAGTCTACTGGTGAAGATATGAAGGAATTTGTGAATATGGTTTCAGGTTGTGACTTGCAGAACTAGTTACCCTTTATACACATGATCAACACAGCTGTGTCCTGTCACATGACAAGCACCCAACTCCCTCACCAACCACTTCCCTTACAAATGTGCAGAAAAAGAAACTAGAAGTTTAACACAAACACTCACAAGGAAATAAAAGTTTTATTGTTTTGTCAAGTACAACTTGCCATGATGTCAGGGTTATAGCACTGCATAACCAGCCATAGACAATTCTGTACAGTTATATACATCTCTATACACAGCAGTAAAATGGCCTGTTTCGGTCTTTGAACATATACATATTACACATTTATATACAGCACAGGGATATCTAACCTGCAGCCCTCCAGATGTTTGGAATTGTACACTGTAGTTCTCAAAACATCTGGTGGGCCACAGACTGGACGTACCTGATCTAGCACCAACAAGACACATAGCTCCGAGGCTGTGCGCCTAATGTTATGTACACGGTCACTTTTGTGCAAGGTTTTTATCTGGTTTAGGAAAAGCAGAGTCGCCCTTAGAATAATAATAAAAAAAATAATAATAAATACACGATGCTTCAATTTGGAAGTTTACCTTATATACACAGTATAAAAATGGAGGGTCTTTACTCCCAAAATGGCAGCAAAGCGCTCAAAAGGATGAAGATGGCATTTCACACTAAATACATTTTAAAACAAATATATCAAACCCCTCTTCTCAGTATCCCAGTTAGTGCACATGGATTGTGGGTAAGACTTGGGCTGATGATTCAGCGAGTCTCCTTACCATTTTGCTACATGGGCTGCTGGGATGCAAATACACAACACAACAGAATGAGGAGAATGAGGAGAAGAGGGAACATGTAAATTGAGGTAGTACAGCTCACATACTTTGCCTAAAGCTAGGTACATGGGGGTAGGTCTTGGCCCGACCAACCACCTACAGGGAGATTCATTAGAAGTTCTTATCATTAAAAATTGTGTTGATTTGTCCCCAACCAATCAGATGTTAGCATTTAAATGTTAAATAAGATCTGATTGGTAGGGGCAAAATTAGCACCATTTCAAACAATAAGAACTTTTATGGAATCTCCCTGAAAGTGTGAGATTTTGGTTTGTCCCGCCAAAATGACAAAAATATGACATATTTTTGGGGTGGTATTTTTTGGCAAAATCAGCCAATAAATACATTGGACATATTGGTAAATTTAAGACAATACTGCACATCTGTGTACACCGCCACAAGCCAAATTATTGACTGTAATTCAATAATTTGAATTGCCTCATTTACCC
Organism: Hymenochirus boettgeri; assembly: GCA_019447015.1. Classification (NCBI taxonomy): domain Eukaryota; kingdom Metazoa; phylum Chordata; class Amphibia; order Anura; family Pipidae; genus Hymenochirus; species Hymenochirus boettgeri. The sequence goes on along the minus strand of CM033476.1, from coordinate 67,825,217 downwards.
AGGCTCGCTGGGCAAATATATGGAAGTCGCTACCGCTTAGCACCCAGATGCGCGGGTTTACACAAAAATCACCTGTGCATCGGACGCTCGCGATTTAATAACGCGTTTGCGCTAGTTTTAGCAAATAGATGGCGTTAAAATCCCTCAGTGGGTAAATCCCTTACCGGGATATTAAATCGCGATAAAGACATTTAGCCTAGCCTAATTGGTTTGCTGTTCTTAAAATATCTGGAAACATTATGATATACAATGAATGATATAATATTTCCCTTTAAACCAGTAAGAGCAAGACTCTTGGTTAAATAAATCTTGTAATGCAGAACTGGTTGTGCAAAACTCAGTGGAGAGATAACTGAGCTGCCAGATAGTCTTTGCTCTGTACAGCAGTTTCTTCACAACAGAGCATTTCAAGCTCTTCTCTTGAGTCAGCGGAAACTGCTACTGGAACATAATTCTGACGATGCAGAAACGAACAAAGACCCATGACATCAGTAAAATGCTGGTGGAAAAATACACAAGCAAGTCAGAGCACCTTCCAGTTTTCAGAAGCTGCCAACGGTATCTGCTTGGTTAACACTACAACTCCTCGTACTCAATTCACAAAAAAATATTTTAAAAAAACTGCACTTCTGTATAAAAGAATACTTCGGTAAAAAAAGGTGTCCCAACACGTATGAAATAAATACTGATTCCTTGTTGGCCTCTATGTTCAGTTGGCTGTAACTCGAGATTTCAACCAGTCAAGTCCTGCAGGTAACCTGTACAAAAACAAAGGAAGTGTTTATTTTAATCACTGCATAATCCATGATAATACCAGTTCAAATCTTTACCTTTTTGTTTACTGGGAATCTTTTTACCACTAGAGAGCTGTAGGTACAGTTAATGACTAAAGCTGGGTACACACATTAACGATTAAGCCCCGATACCGTCGGATCCGACAGTATCGGGGCTTAATCGTTACGTGTGTACGTTCGTTTCCCGAACGAGCGCGCGGCCGCCAAACGATTGGGTCGGCCGAACGCTTGTTCGGGAAAGGCCGAAAATTTCCATCGGCCGCGCTACACTCCCTATAGAGGAGTCTAGCGCGGCCGATGGAAACACACAGTCCCGAGCGTTCTCACATAGGAGAACGCTCGGGACTGTGTGTATGCAGATCTTTGAAAGATGGCAGACAGGATCTTGCAGATCCTGTCTGTCATCTTTCAGAAATCTGTACAGTGTGTACCTAGCTTAAAGACTGCCATAGCTACAGTGATCAGAAACTCTGGCTACAAAACAAAGGTAAAAGTGAGCATTTTCAGGATTGGATGTTTCCCATACATGGGTAGATCATCCTGTAAAACTGTTCTATTTACAGACCTAAAAAGTGCTTCTGTTTAATGTAAATCCTCCAGATAGTTTCCTTGCGTCAGCAGTCTAAGAGCTTTGGCACTCGCTCAGTGGAGGAATCTTAAAGTAAGTCTTTCACAGTTATTGGCTGTGACTTCAGGGTTACCTGGGTATTTCTCCTGTGAGCATATGTCAAAGCTCTTAGAGGGTATGCGGTGGTCAGGGGAACTGTTATAACAAGGAAACACAGGAGGATCATTTACATTTAACAGTAGCACTTTTGTGGTCTACCTAAATATAAATTATTATTGTTTTGTGCGGTGAACATGCCCTTTAAGGAAAATGTGGTCCTTATCTTCTTAAGTTACAGAGTTATGTACCTGTAAATACAAATACTCAAGAGGCCTGTTCATTGGATCAGACATGCTCAGTGTGCTTAAAGGACATGCCTACCCTAAAATGATATTTCTTGCATGCCACAGCCATGATTAATGGGTCTATCCAGACAGCAGGCATCAGGCAGAATAGCTTGTTCTAGCAGCACATCACTGCAGAGTATTGTAGTTTACTAAACCTTGAACACATGGGCAAGTGTTTCTACCCAATCAATCACCTGAGCAGACACTGGTTGGATTGGCTAGGGGGATCAAGGTGATAATAAATAACACGTCAATTCATTCAGTCCAGACATATTGGCACATTCCATGAGGCTAAAATATAGCAACGCATTTCAACCAGCAGTCTCATGTCAGTATTTCCATAGGTCATAAGAGCTGATCATGGCCGTGTGTAGAATAAACGTATTTTAATCAGTTTTTGTGCAATAAAATTACTTTTAGCCTAAAAATGTCCTCTAATGGCCGATTGCACAGAAAATGGTTTCCAGGACATCATGCTTTGCAATGTTTTTTCTGGATGGTGAGATCCCTTTATGTTCTATTATCCCCCACCTTTAATTAGCATCTGACGCTGCAACCCCCACACACTGAACAGTTTGTAGCCAACTTAACATCCTGGTCTCTTTACGCCATCACATTCTCCTCAGCAAAATGTATTACAGTCCCAACATTGGTTTGTGTCCTTTTACTTTTCCCCACAGAGCTGGTGAAGCGTCATCAGAAGTTCCGGGGAGGGGGAAGTATTTCCGGACGGAGCTACTGGATGTTGATTCCACAGACCAGATTCAGAGCAATTTTTAAGGATGACCAATTGTTACATTGTATTGATCATTTGTTGCCAGAAGTATCCAATCAATATTCACCGATCCCTGGAAACAGATTTCCCCCAATATTGCTTGGCAACAATGAATCCTTTTGGAAATTAAATCTGATCCCCTGGTTAAATTGACAAAAATATTGGGCCAGACGATTGGCTTGTATAATGTACCAGGCCTAATGTTTAAAGGGCGTATAAATTGTAATAACAAGTTTATCTTCCTGGATAGTTGTGCTTTAAATATGAAGTTGGTTTATTTTTTTTCTTCCAGACTCTACCTTTGTTCTTGAATCTTGGTCTCCCTCCTTCACTGTAATCACGTTCTTAGCCCCCTTGAGATTTCCAAATCTAAAACACCCAGAGAATGCCGCGGCCAGTGACGCGTGCCGATACTTGCGGGCATCCCGTTGACGCGAGATGAGAGGAGCACACGTCTTGCAAACAATGATTTATTGTGCAAACAACATGCATGTGTGTTCAAATCAGCACTGGTTATGCCTGAGGAAGGAGGCAGAGGCCTCCCGAAACGTTGCATGTCATTTGCAAGTAGTGTGCTCCTCTTGTCTCTATTCTTTCGGACCCCTGTAACATCGTACCGCGCCCAATATGACGCCATAGGGTGCAGCTCGTGTCAACATCACCGGGACAGGCGTGCATTAATGTCAAATGTGCGCGTCACATGGCCGTGCCATTCTGACCAACTGGGTGTTGGAGATTTGAAAATCTCAAGGGGGCAGGGCTATATATATATATATATATATATATATATGCCCCATAAGTTAACATTTACAGTTTTCTTCTTTGGTTTCTCAATCCATATCAGTTATACTTTCTATGACAGCATGGCTTCCATATCAGATTCACTGAAGTCTCTCGATATTTCATTTTAGATTAGTAAAGAAAGTTGTACAGTCATAAAAATAAACTCACCCTTCTCCTGTCAAGGCACAGCATCCCTGGATATGCCAGGCTCGGTCTCGGATAGCATCCAGTGCCAGTGATGAGGAGATTTCTGAAGCCGACATGGAATCCTTTACATCTTGTTTGTTGGCAAAAATTAGCATAGCTGCATCTTTCAGCTCCTACAGCCACAGGGGTTATAATATAAAATAAGACTGCGTTTCATTGGCTATATGATGTGTTAATAAAAATCATCCAAAATGAAGAGCATACCTCATGTGACAGCATTCTGTAAAGCTCTTCCCGTGTCTCTGGTAGCCTCTCCCGGTCAGTGCTGTCTATTACCAATATGACAAACTGAAACAGATGACAAAATAGAGATCAGGATAAAGTGCTTGAATAAAGGATAACTTCCGCTAAACCCACTAAATATCTACAATCTACTGTCTCCTTTACTAAGAACCTATGCATAATAAATATTTAGTTCACACCTATCATTAAAGTAACCTAGAGAACTCTGGGTAACTATACATGTACCGGTAATCAGCTGTTTGCGACTTGCTTTTCAAACATCCAATGACTGAAAACCAGGAAGGGGGGGAATTAACCAATCTGCTCTCACATTTGCCACCCCACTAATCAGTAAGCTTTAGTATAGTAGTAAGTCTGAAATACCAACACATATATGATTATGCATGGGAATTTTATGTTCTACAGAGCAGGGATCTAATTACTCATGATTTAAAGCAAAGCACTTTCATCATATCTGCAATTATGTAATAGAATAATTATAATGTAATTATTTTGTGATGATTTTGCAATTCATTTTATTCTGAATCATGGTAACAGGTTTGTATGGCAAGAAAATAAATGTCTGCCTGGCCAAAGCATTGCCACTGTAGGCTGCAATATCTGTTGCCTGTAACCAAACATTTCTATCAGCCGCTATACTTTGCTATAGGTAGCAGATAGAGCCCACTGGCCACCTGATCATTCTCTCTGTACAAAATACAGTACTGTGTGTACCGAGATCTGTAGGCAATGACAGACAGCTTTCAATGGAATCTGTCGTCCATTGCCTACAATTCTGTACTGTGTGTAGCCAGCTTAAGACTGGGTACGCACAAGCAGATTTTTTAGGCCCAAACCACCAATATTTCCATGTATCGGATGTAAAATCTAGGGTATTTTTGGCTGTAGTGCCCTATGAGACCATATGATCTGCCCCATTGGTCCCTAGTCGCGAACGGTCGTTCGGGTCAAGTCTTGTCCCTTGTTTATCCAGCCACACTGACATTTTCCAACACCCCATGTTTAACAACATTATGAAAGATGCCATCATTCCCATGATCACTTGGCCATAGAAGAGGAAGATAAAATATGAGTAGATTGGATGTTTTTACTCCTCTCACCTCAGTGTTAGAGTAGTAACTGTTCCAAGTAGCTCTAAGGGACTCCTGCCCCCCTATATCCCACATTAGGAAGTGAGTGTTCCTCATCACAATTTCTTCCACGTTACTTCCGATGGTAGGGGCCGTGTGGACCGCTTCATTCATAAGGCTGCAAAAGAGGTAGGTGTAAGTACCAGTGTACCACGTTCTCCAATCAGAGCGACAAAAGCACAGTGCCTGTCCAGGGCTCACACAAGCCACATTACCATTTAAATCACCAATAGAATTGAACCGTTCAAATCAAAGCACAATCAGTCTATTTCCATACCCAATAAACTACTTTGGTTGCAAATGATCCGTATTGATATGGAGAAACGTTTGAATTAAACTAAAAAGTCTCAACTGACTAATCCCAATCAGAAGCAAAACACTTTCCACACTTCAGTCATGCAAAGCAAATAACCCCATTGTCTTTTTATAAAGCCAACAACTCCACCCCCTGCTACTCCCCAGGCCATCTGTTAGTAGGGGGAGGTCTGTGGGTACTTACAATTGGTAAAGGATAGTGGTTTTCCCAGCATTGTCCAGGCCCACAATAATAACCTTGTGTTCTGTAAAATAAGGGGAGGCAAGTGTTAAAAATGAAGCTCCAGCAACATCATTAGCACAGGCAGCAAAGTAGAACAATTAAAAGGAAACGGGTATACGTGTGAATGATGTTTAGTGGGAAATGTGCAGCCATCACTTATTACCCAACTGCTAAAACTTCCCTAAACACTTGTGCTACCTTTATAAAGTGGACATTTTTATATTATCAACTTAACTAAGTTAAACATTCAATTCTAGCCTAAATTATGTGGGGAATAGGTTCAAGGGAGAAAATGATTTGTCTCCCTCTTTACAAGGCACTGGTAAGGCCTCATTTGGAATATGCAGTGCAGTTTTGGAATCCCATATACAAAAGGGACATCTTGGAAATGGAAAGGATTCACATAAAGGAAACTATCAATTAATAAGATGGATGAAGGATCTTGTTAACGGATTAGTTAGATGTTAGGGTGATTCCCACTTTACATTAATGGGTCGTACAATGAACACTCCAATGCACCAATAGATCATATCAGAGGACACACAGACACCCTTATAGATTAGAAGAAAATAACTTCCCTCTTCATGTTCTGAAGGGATTGCTTATTTAGAACTGAAAAGTGTTGTGCACACATACGATTTTATCGCCAATGCACAACCCCTGAGCGTGTACGCAATGAACGGTCAGTAATCGGATTTTATGTTGCCCGTGTGCCTTGTGCTCGGGGGTCATCCGTCCCGTACATGTGTACAAGGCTTATGGCAATGTACATATAGGGACGATAATTCTGCCTGACCCACTGCCTGTTGCAATGTTTCGTTTGATAAGCAGAGGGTATGGGCATGACTAGAGTTGTTTAGTGTGCAGATGGGGGAAGGGGAGGTTGCATCCAGTTGAAATCTTGCATTACAGGGATTATTAGCATTTGGCAACTAAACTGAATATTAATTTCAAGAGTATCCACTATAAACATTAGAAGTGTCAATACTGTGATTTTATAACTCTGATAATAGACGTTAAATTCTCTAATGCGTTCCCTTGGTAAAGCAGCTGACAAGAGATCAACCAAAAAGGTGCAAAGCTTGACAGCAAATAAACAAGCCCCAATGTTATTGCCCCCCCAACCAAGTGTCAGGACTTAGATCCACGGATAGAAACATTAAATAGGCGCTGTCTGTTTAAACAGCAGTGGGAACGGAGGAATGCAAACTATGTCTTAAACTATTCAGAGCTGGGGCCACAGAGAAACAAACTGACTCTCCATGCGGAATTTGAAAGAAGAGAGAAGTTTGGTTGGGGTATCCCTCCCCTCCCCATCCAGATACCCTTGTACAAAAACACCAGAAGTCTGGAAGACATTCACACCCAGTTGGACCAAACAATAGCCTGCAGCAAGATGGGACTGTGCCTCCTCTCCCAGACACAGAGGGGGGGAGATGGAAAAGAACTGGCTGGAAGAATGAAAGGGGAAGCAGAACCAAGCAGGGAATGGGAGGGGGCTTTAACACTGCAATGCTCAGCATTCCCTTACAAGAACCAGCAGAGGGAAAGCAGGTAATGCTGAGAATTGTAGTTTTCAAACATCTGGAGGGATACTAATTGCCTATCCCCGGGTCAAAATAACAGAACAAAGGGAAGGGAGGGGGGGGTATATGGTCCAGGTCAGAGTAACAAAACCAAGAGTTTGAGGTCAGAGTAACAGAACCAAGAGTTTGAGGGGGGGTGGGGTAAGGTCCAGGTCACAGTAACAGAACCAGGGGGATATTAAAGTAATGTTGGGTCCAGGTGACAGTAACAGAACCAGGAGAATGGTAAAGTAATGTTGGGTCCATCTCACAGTAACAGAACCAGGGAAATGGTAAAGTAATGTTGGGTCCAGGTCACATTAACAAAACCAAGGGAATGGTAAAATAATGTTGGGTCCATCTCACAGTAAACAGAACCAGGGAAATGGTAAAGTGATGTTGGGTCCAGGTGACAGTAACAGAACCAGGGGAATGGTAAAGTAATGTTGGGTCCAGGTGACAGTAACAGAACCAGGGGAATGGTAAAGTGATGTTGGGTCCAGGTCACAGTAACGACAGGGAATGGTAAAGTAATGTTGGGTCCAGGTGACAGTAACAGAACCAGGGGAATGGTAAAGTGATGTTGGGTCCAGGTCACAGTAACGGAACTAGGGGAATGGTAAAGTGATGTTGGGTCCAGGTCACAGTAACGGAACCAGGGGAATGGTAAAGTGATGTTGGGTCCAGGTAACAGAACCAGGGGAATGGTAAAGTGATGTTGGGTCCAGGTTGACAGTAACAGACCAGGGGAATAGTAAAGTAATGTTGGGTCCAGGTCACAGTAACAGAACCAGGGGAATGGTAAAGTGTTGTTGGGTCCAGGTCACAGTAACAGAACCAGGGGAATGGTAAAGTGTTGTTGGGTCCAGGTCACAGTAACAGAACCAGGGGAATGGTAAAGTGTTGTTGGGTCCAGGTGACAGTAACAGAACCAGGGGAATGGTAAAGTAATGTTGGGTCCAGGTCACAGTAACAGAACCAGGGGAATGGTAAAGTGTTGTTGGGTCCAGGTCACAGTAACAGAACCGGGAATGGTAAGTGATGTTGGTGCAGTGACAGTAACAAAACAGGGACGGAAGGATGTGGGTCAGTGACAGTAACAGAACCAGGGGAACAGTAAAGTGATGTTGGGTCCAGGCCACAGTAACAGAACCACACACTGGGGATAGAACAGACATAGGTCCGATGGGAACTGCAGTGGCAGCTCCAACAGCAAGTGGAGTCTCCTTGGGACCCCTGGGACAGGGAGGGGCGGTCGGGTGGACGAGGGTTCGTTGTACTTACCCCGGTTACCAAAGATGCTCATTAGCTTAGTGAACAGCTGTCCCATGATACCGACCCTGGGGATTCGGGAACAGTCGGTGCTTGTGTTAATCCGAACGGATCGCTGGTTCCCTTTACATTCGCTGGTTCCCTTTACATTCAGCTGCCCAGAGCTCACTGAGGCATTTAAATTCCAAGTGACGTCAACAAGTCCCGCCCTCTATTCTGCCGGTGTTCCGGGGGAGTCCCCGCTCACGTCATCGGGTGGGAAGGAACAGAGGAAAGGCACGCCCTGTGTTTAGATGTGAAAGCGAGAGATTTTCTCCCAAATTGGGCGATCGAGGGACTTTCAGTGGGACGATCGATTTCGATTTATATTGTACAAAGTATTATTTTTTCCTTCAACCTACTTTAATTTACCTATAGAACTCATTAAGAGATATTCATACTGACTATATAGTTATGAAATCTTTAATATAATAAATCCTGTCACACACATTACAATCTGATTGTACAATCTTTATACAATCAATTACATGGGAAGGTTGCATAAAGATTGTACAGTCAGATTGTAATGTGTTTGCAGATCTGAGTCCAGGCTGTTCTATGCTATGACTCGGGGATAGGCAACCAGTAGATCTCCTGGTGTCTGAAAACTACAACTCCCAGCATTCCCTAGCTTTAGAGTTCTTATAGAGTAATGCTGAGAGTTGTAGTTTTAAAACATCCATCGATCTACTGGTTTCTTATCGCATATGGATGTATATGGACCTTAACGCTGGCCATACACTAACGTTACACTGAATCAGTAATCGATCCGACATGAACGTCCATTGGTCAAAACATCTGTGCACAACGGTATGTTCCGCTGATATTCTATGAGTGGATCATAGTTTTTCACTTGATGTTATGGCTGTAATGTCCGTCCAAGAACATCAGGGGGGTAAATGTTCGTACACACCTCAAAGAGAGGATCGACCCCTGATGGCCAAGCGCTACACGTGACGAACGGCTGTTTCGCCCGAGAATCGTCCATGTGGCCATTTCAGCCGAGAATCGTCCGTGTGAATGCGTTCGGTCGGGGGTATTTCGCCGATCCACCAGGCATCTGCGAATGTGATGGTCTAGTGGTGGCATCTAAACTGAAACCAGGAACAGTATTAATGATGGTCTAGTGGTGGTATCTAAACAAACCAGGACCAGTATTAGTGATGGTCTAGTGGTGGTATCTAAACTGAAACCAGGAACAGTATTAGTGATGGTCTAGTGGTGGTATATAAACAAACCAGGAACAGTATTAGTGATGGTCTAGTGGTGGTATCTAAACTGAAACCAGGAACAGTATTAATGATGGTCTAGTGGTGGTATTCAAACAAACCGGACCAGTATAGTGATGGTCTAGTGGTGGTATCTAAACTGAAACCAGGAACAGTATTAATGATGGTCTAGTGGTGGTATCTAAACAAACCAGGAACAGTATTAGTGATGGTCTAGTGGTGGTATCTAAACTGAAACCAGGAACAGTATTAGTGATGGTCTAGTGGTGGTATCTAAACTGAAACCAGGACCAGTATTAGTGATGCTCTAGTGGTGGTATCTATTCTGAAACCAGGAACAGTATTAGTGATGGTCTAGTGGTGGTATCTATACTGAAACCAGGAACAGTATTAGTGATGGTCTAGTGGTGGTAGCTATACTGAAACCAGGAACAGTTTAGTGATGGTCTAGTGGTGGTATCTAAACTGAAACCAGGACCAGTATTAGGGATGGTCTAGTGGTGGTAGCTATACTAAACCAGGAACAGTATTAGTGATGGTCTAGTGTGGTATCTATACTGAAACCAGGACCAGTATTAGTGATGGTCTAGTGGTGGTAGCTTACTGAAACCAGGACCAGTATTAGTGATGGTCTAGTGGTGGTAGCTATACTGAAACCAGGACCAGTATTAGTGATGGTTTAGTGGCGGTATCTAAACTGAAAGCTTGACCAGTATTAGTGATGGTCTAGTGGTGGTATCTAAACTGAAACCAGGACCAGTATTAGTGAGATCTAGTGGTGGTATCTAAACTGAAACCAGGACCAGTATTATTGATGGTCTAGTGGTGGTATCTAAACTGAAAGCTTGACCAGTATTAGTGATGGTCTAGTGGTGGTATCTAAACTGAAACTAGGACCAGTATTAGTGATGGTCTAGTGGTGGTATCTAAACAAACCAGGACCAGTATTAGTGATGGTCTAGTGGTGGTATCTAAACTGAAACCAGGAACAGTATTAATGATGGTCTAGTTGTGGTATCTAAACAAACCAGGACCAGTATTAGTGATGGTCTAGTGGTGGTATCTAAACTGAAACCAGGAACAGTATTAATGATGGTCTAGTGGTGGTATCTAAACAAACCAGGACCAGTATTAGTGATGGTCTAGTGGTGGTATCTAAACTGAAACCAGGAACAGTATTAGTGATGGTCTAGTGGTGGTATCTAAACTGAGAAAAATTACAAGAAGCCTCAGTTTTTCACTCACAGTGACTAGATCTAACCTTAAAGGAAATTGTGACCTGTAGTATTTAAAAGACTTAAGACACAGACGTGTACTTGCAACACACAACTGCACAACTGCACGTGCAATCCGTACCAAAAATGGCGTTCTCATTGTGATGTGTGATACAGAATGCAGCCAGTGGGGCTAGCTAAGTTTCCCCCTATTAGCATGTAATGCACTCTTGCCATCGGATGGCCAAAATGATTAAGAGTAAGATACCTAAATCTCCCTTTAAAGCCATGAAAATACACACTGCGTTATTTACTGCCAATTTACCAAACTTTCTTCATTGTGTGGCAAAGATAAAGAGATTTAAAATCTGCCAATTTATACCCAGGCTCTGTAACCAGTGTCTTCCTTTAACACTATAGCACGCAAACTATTTTTCATTAGAGGCAGCCTTGGTGCCACCTATAAATATTATACAAATATATAACAAGGCTAAATACATTTGCCTAATAAGGGAGGCAGATCCATGTAAGTAAATAGGAATCTTCCCTACTGGGATGCTCCCTGTTTGTGTGCACATTTTTTTTCTTTATTCATTTATTATTCTTGGCATTACGTCAAGAAACCTCAATTAGCAGGTTTAAATCTAGCCTTACATCCTACCTATCCGGTAACCAGCACAGTATATGGTATCTATATATCTATATATGATAAATCTATCCTTACATCCTACCTATCTGGTACCAGCACAGTATATGGTATCTATATATCTATTATAATAAATCTACTTACATCCTACCTATCCGGTAACCAGCACAGTATATGGTATCTATATATCTATATATGATAAATCTATCCTTACATCCTACCTATCTGGTAACCAGCACAGTATATGGTATCTATATATCTATATATGATAAATCTATCCTTACAATCCTACCTATCTGGTAACCAGCACAGTATATGGTATTCTATATCTCTATATATAAAATCTACCCTTACATCCACCTATCGGTAACCAGCACAGTAATGGTATCTTATATATCTATATATGATAAATCTATCCTTAATCCTACCTATCCGGTAACAGCACAGTATATGGTCATCATATATCTATATATGATAAATCTATCCTTACATCTACTATCCGGTAACCAGCACAGTATATGGTATCTATATATCTATATGATAAATCTACCCTTACATCCTACTATCCGGTAACCAGCACAGCATATGGTATCTATATATCTTATATATGTAAATCTACCTTACATCTCACCTATCTGGTAACAGCACAGTATATGGTATCTATATATCTAATATGATAAATCTACCCTACATCCTACCTATCTGGTAACCAGCACAGTATATGGTATCTATATTATCTATATGATAATCTACCCTTACATCCTACCTATCTGGTACCAGCACAGTATATGGTATCTATATATCTATATATGATAAATCTACCCCTACATCCTACCTATCTGGTAACCAGCACAGTATATGGTATCTATAATTCTAATATGATAAATCTACCTTACATCCTACCTATCCGGTAACCAGCACAGCATATGGTATTATTATATCTATATATGATAAATCTACCTTACATCCTACTATCTGGTAACCAGCACAGTATATGGATCTACTATATCTATATATGATAAATCTAGCCTTACATCCTACCATCTGGTAACCAGCACAGTATATGGTATACTATATATCTATATATGTAAATCTACCCTTACATCCTACCTATCTGGTAACCAGCACAGTAATGGTATCTATATATCTATATATGATAAATCTAGTACATCCTACCTATCTGGTAACAGCACAGTATATGGTATTATATATGATAAATCTATCCTTACATCCTACCTATCTGGTAACCAGCACAGTATATGATATAACTATATGATATCTCCCTTACATCCTACCTATCTGGTAACCAGCACGATATGATATCTATATATCTATATATGATAATATAGCCTTACATCCTACCTATCTGGTAACCAGCACAGTAATGGTATCTATATATCTATATATGATAAATCTACCCTTACATCCTACCTATCTGTGAACACAGCACAGTATATGGTATCTATATATCTATATGATAAATCTACCCTTACATCCTACCTATCTGGTAACCAGCACAGTATATGGTATCTATATATCTATATATGATAAATCTACCCTTACATCCTACTATCTGGTAACCAGCACAGTATATGGTATCTATATATCTATTATTAAATCTACCCTTAAATCCTACTATCTGGTAACCAGCCAGTATATGGTATCTATATATCTATATACGATAAATCTAGCCTTACATCCTACCTATCTGGTAACCAGCACAGTATATGATATCTATATATCTATATGATAAATCTACCCTTACATCCTACCTATCTGGTAACCAGCACAGTATATGGTATCTATATATTCTCTATAGATAAATAGCCTGAACATCCTACCTATCTGGTAACCAGCACAGTATATGGTATCTATATATCTATGTATGATAAATCTAGCCTTACATCCTACCTATCTGGTAACCAGCACAGTATATGGTATCTATATATCTATGTATGATAAATCTAGCCTTACATCCTACCTATCTGGTAACCAGCACAGTATATGGTATCTATATATCTATATATGATAAATCTAACCTTACATCCTACCTATCTGGTAACCAGCACAGTATATGGTATCTATATATCTATATTTGATAAATCTACCCTTACATCCTACCTATCTGGTAACCAGCACAGTATATGGTACCTATATATGATAAATCTAGCCTTACATCCGAACTATCTGGTAAACAGCATAGTATATGATATCTATATATCTATATACGATAAATATACCCTTACATCCTACCTATCTGGTAACCAGCACAGTATATGATATCTATATATCTATATACGATAAATTTAGCCTTACATCCTACCTATCTGGAAACCAGCACAGTATATGATATCTATATATCTATATACGATAAATCTAGCCTTACATCCTACCTATCTGGTAACCAGCACAATATGGGTATTATATATAGATATAGGATAAAATCTACCCTTACATCCTACCTATCCGGTAACCAGCACAGTATATGGTATCTATATATCTATATATGATAAATCTAGCCTTACATCCTACCTATCCGGTAACCAGCACAGTATATGGTATCTATATATCTATATATGATAAATCTACCCTTACATCCTACCTATCAGGTAACCAGCACAGTATTTGTTTTTTTTATTGGCACTGCACACGTCTCACTCCAGCACTTATACCCATTCCATTGTACCCACCTAACTAGATTGTAAGCTCTACACCTTCTTTCCTCTTGTGGCAAAGCTCTAGCACTTCTATTTATATAATTTATATATTTATGTACTGAACTATCTATGTATTTATCACCCTTATATGACTTTATTGTATTTTATTACTGTACAGCGCTGCATCCCTATGTGGCGCTTTATAAATAAACTATACATACATACATACATACATACATACATACATTTGGTCTGTACTAGAAAACTGCCATTTATAACAGTCTATGAAGCCCATTTAATGACGTGGGAGTCAATTCCTGTGTACGACTCCCAGTGTCATTTGTCACTCTGTCAGGTAATAAACATATATAATGACATACCAAAAGGACAGGCAGTGTCTGCAATAGCAACACAGTTGTAATGGTCACCCTTTGTGCTTCTATTGTCTAATAGGGCTCAGAGAAGAAAAAAGTCCCTAGAAGTCTAAGGAGGGAATACAGCCCAAAGAGTAAAATTTTATTGCCACATTCTGCATGGGGAGCAACCATTTGAGTGAATACACATTTCTATGGGCCGTATTTATAAAGCCGTGGTATGGCTTTTTAACGATACCGCAAGTTTGTTAATTTACGATCACGATTGTACATTTACGACCAGTCGTTAATTACCGAACGTTTGATTGTAGAATACCGTGCGGTAGAAAACTACCGCAATGGCATTCTATGGGGATCTAGGATTTCGTTATCATAGATTTACGATCGGTATCGTAAATTTACGATCGTTAATCCGATCGTTAATCTCTGATTGGTTTAACGATTGTAAATTTACGATCGTTAATCCGATCTTTAATCTCTGATTGGTTTAACGATCGTAAATTTACGATACCGATCGTTAAAGGCGCAGTATCACTAAAAAGCGATACCGTGGCTTTATAAATATGGCTCTATGTTGCTTATACTAATGAACAACCCAGTGCAGTTCTTCCCTTAATGTGAATTCCACTGTCCCACCACACAAATATGTACATTCGCTGTCACACACGCACTCACACACACATTCCACTGCCTAGAATTGAACAGCATAGAAGAGATTTGTCTCAGTGGTGAAGGACATGGGATGGTACCTTTGCAATGCAGGGACATAGGACTGGCAACAGCTTGTTAATGACATGCAGCTCCTGCTACAGTGTTATTATGATTTCCATTCGTATTGAGATGTAGTTCAATATACAAAATCTATTTACACCATAACCATCAACATTCAACGAATATATATGTAGCAAATCTGTCTCTGGCTCCTTATAATGTTAAGTCTGCATCAGTGGAGTGAAGGCTTGTGGCACATTCTAGTGTTAGGACACCATTGGCGGGGTGCAAAATTGTGGGGAAAAAACAGTGTTAGGTCACTATATGTGGGGTGCAGAATGATGACACAGTCCAGGGTGTTAAGTCTCCATCACTGGGGTGCAGAATTATGGCACATTCTGCTGTTAGGCCACCATCAGGGGAGTTCAAAATTGTGGCAAAATCTGGTGTTAAGTCTCCATAAGTGGGGTGCAGAATTGTGGCACAATCCAGTGTTAGGTCTCTGTATGTGGAGTGCAGAATTGTGGCACACATTGGTGTTCAGTGGGATGGAGAATTGTGGCTCATGTTGGTGTTAAAGGGCATGTCCACCCCCAAAACTATAATCCCCCCAACTACTGGCCCCATCATGTAGTGTAGTGTAATCCTTACCTCACATCCCAGCTCCATAGGGTTCTCCTGTAGTCCCCCCCCAAAGTCCCAAAAACTGCCCACCAGGAGGCTAGCAGGGCTCTGCCTGCTACCTGGCCTCAGGTAGATTTTTGCCATGCGTACTGCAGTTCTTCTCCCCCCTCCCTCTCCCGTTCTACTATCCCTCCCCCTAGCATAAAACCCCTGTAATATAGTAATCCCCCTGGTCTCCCAGCCCCAACCGCATGGTTTTTAATTTTAGAAAGCTCCCCAAACTCTTACTTACCTCTCCTCTTTCCTCCGCTGCACTGAATGACCGGCAGCATTCTCGCAAGCAGAGGGCCGGCAGCGCGGCGAAGGAAAGAGGGGAGGTAAGTAAAAGTTTGGGGGGCTTTCTAAAAATAAAAACCATGTGGTTGGGGCTGGGGGACCAGGGGGAAGGCAATATTAAAAAATCGAAATAAGGGTGGACATACCCTTTAAGTCTCTATCAGTGGGATGTAGAATTGTGGCACAATGGCATGTTCTATATGTAATAAGGGTTAAAGGGAATGTATGGCATTTTGATGTTTAATTAATATGCATTTTTACACAGTAAATTAAAATCTTTGTGACAAATCTTAAGGCTTTTAGCCAACCCTGGCCTGACCTTTTCTAGTCACTTCGCACCAGACAGTAGATTGGACCTAAATATCGACCTGTATGTACAGGCCCTAATGCAGTGATCTCATTGATTATGTCACACGCTTGGATTTCACTCAGCTTTACTGTAACCAAAAGCAATAAGACAACAATAAGCTTTCACCAAGCATGTGCAGTTAAACCACAGAAAGTGCCAGGCTTTCTTATCTGCCTGTTCATTTCCCTAATGTTAAAAATAATAATAATAATTGTGAGGCTACATGTGTATTTATTTTAATGCATTTTTATTAACACGACAGAGCAGTAAATGAATAAAATAATTCTACCACATACAGTGTAACCAGCAGGATACCAGCACGGTAACTACACTATACAATAGGACTGATCCAATTAAAGGATTCTATTAAGCTGGATACACACTGTAAGATCCTCCCCCCTGGCTAACCGTTCGGCACTTCCGACAGTAAGGACTGTCGCCGCAATTGTAGCCCCGGCAAACAGTTTGCTGTGACCGAGCGTGCGGTCCTTTATGGACCTGCCGTGGTTTTCGGACATGTCTGATCATGCATTCGTCCAATTTGGACAAAGGAATTGTCAGTCGCGTCCAAAAAAACATGCAATTATTTTGGCCCGATCGATCTATACACTGAACTATTGGTCAATCGGGGCCAAAACATTGCATGGTGTGTACCCAGCTGTAATCTCTAGCAGCCAATCAGAAGTAATGTAATGTATAATAGAACAATATAAAGGAACTTCATTCATCGCTATAACCAATGTCTCACGACCTTTGATAATAACGCATCAACATTACAAGATTTACTTATTGCCACTGTTATTGCTGTAAGTCATCACTTTGTACAACACCATTGACCAAAGCAACTTAATGTTTCTATTTGCCAAGTACTGTTAGGCTGGGTTCACACGTGGCCATTTTTCCGGCCATACCGACCAATATTTTCGAATATCGGTCATCGGAATAATCGCTGGCGTTTCTGCTGTTTCCAGTGTCTGAAGTCTGATGCTCGTTTGTCAGTACATCACTGCCAATCATGCAATCTCCTATGGATCACAGCCAACTGTCAGCGGTGGCGATGTTGGTGGGGATGAAAAATATGTCCGTGTGTACCCAGCATTTCTGCGGCCGCCAGTTTGCCATGACCAGCTTGGTAGTAGAAGTCCGATATTTTGGCCAGTAATTTTCGCACGGTAAATGATCTTGGACCCACTTTCATTCAAATTGAATGTTGGTAAATTTTGCCTAATTATATGGTCTTCAATGGTCCGCAAGGGTCACAACTGGAATGTGGCACATTTTATTCCGACTGGCAGGTAAGTTTATGGGTCGGTAGTCTGTTGGTCTGGAACAAATTGTTACCATGTTTACCAGGCCTAAAGCTGGCCATACACTTGTTAGGCTGGGTACACACCATCAGATATTTCCGGCCGACAGTGACGTGTCTCAGAGTGTGCTGCAGCCGCGACTGAGCTCATTCGCCCGTTCGTTCGTTCATAACCGACATTATACCTGTAATGTCAGTCAAAAAGTTATCCGGTTGTCTGGAACGTCGCAGGAACATCTGAAGGTAAGCTCTAGTGCTTAATTTAGTGCTTCAACCATTATTTTCCCTATTTGGTGTTACTGAGCATTTATGGATCTCTTGCACCAAAGTTAGAAAATGACAGACAGAATCTGCAAGATTCTGTCTGTCGTTTTCCAACGAGCACGCTACACACAGTCCCGGGCGTTCTCCCTATGTAAAGCATAGGGAGAACCCTCGAGACTGCAGATTTCTCCCAGCATGACCCCCTATACTTTAATTACAGACGTCCAAGGGAAATTTTTGGGCATTTCTGACTGATCGGCCTCGCGATGATTCCAAAAATGCGCTACACACAGTAACAACTTTAAGGTTGTCAATGTTAAACTAATGGGAGGCAAGATACAGACATTGAACAACAAGTGCACCTTGTTTGGGGACAGGCGTTAAACTGATCACATAGACACACATTAGCACAAATGGGAACTTTCTTATGCTTATTCTCCTGGTACCAGTATTAACATACACAGAGTCCATGGAGTGGTAACAGGTAAGTTGTGAGGTGCTCCCCCTAATTGCCCGTGCCACAACCGGTAATAACAGTACATGTATATTCTGGAAGGAAGGCTCACTGAAAAGCGCTTTATAGCATAAATAGTTTATTAAGTGCTGAAACAACCAGGTACACAACGTTTTGGGGGCCCAACCCCCTATTCTCAGGTGTGTGTGAACTGGACTCCGGAATGGAATAAGGATTTATCTTATAATATTGTTTATACTCTAATGAGGTTTGTACTAGAGATGGAATTGGGGTCCCACTTAAACCTGGATCCGACTCGAAAATGCTTGGTTCTGAAATCTGAAATTTCGGAACTTCGTAACGTATTTTCGAGGGTTACCGAATGTACAAGGAAAATAACCTTATACATTCGGACACCCTTGAGAATATGTTCTCAACCCTCGAAAGTAGGTTCCGGTTTTGGATCTTCAGGTTATTCCCGAGTTCCGTAAATCCGAAAAATGGAACAAAACTTCAGCATTTTGGACATCTAGTTTGTACCTCTAATAAAGGATAGAACAATGTTTACATTATAAGTTCGTTTATACATTTCTATATGGTCATGAAACTCCATGTCGACTTCTCTTTTTCTATTTTTTTTAAAAAAGGGATAGATTTCTGGGAAGGGAAATATTATCCAAGAAGCAAAAATCTAGGGGCAAGGAAAATATAAAGGTGGTATACTTTACCACAGGAGTGGTTTGTGTGGCTAAAGTGGTGGTTTGATGCCCTCCCTACTGATAACCCTTTCAGGAAGCCCTCCATTGATCTGATAGGTCTGGCAGAGAGGAACAGATGGTCCAGGTTGAGGAAGAGATTTCTCCTGGATGCAAAAATTGCCAATCGTTCAGATTTCAAATTCCAGGCAGTCCACACGGTTCATTCTTTAAGTAGAAATTATACATAAATTGGAAACCATTACAGGACACTGAGCAGGATGCAAGCAGAGATGTATTTTGACTGAAAGTACTATACTATACTATACTATATTATACTATACTATACTATACTATATTATACTATACTATACTATATTATACTGTACTATATTATACTTTACTATACTATACTATATTATACTGTACTATACTATACTATAGCACATTCTTCTCTGGCCTGTTCCAAAATTCTTGTAAGTTGTACTTTGTAGATAGTGGTGGGACCCTAACAAGAACAATGTAATTATCCTTTTGATTTAGCTGTCTTAATGCTTCCTCTACATATACATTTGTTGGCCAGGGTACTATATTGCCACCCTTCTCAGAACGCTTCATGATTGTATCTTTTTTACACAGTTCTTTGAGTGCCAGATGTACAGATTTAGATAGATTGTCATTGAATATGTTAACAATTGGCATTTTCTCTATTTAATTCAGAATCACATTATAGAATATACAAATGGATGCTGAATCTGAAAAGGGTGGGATATAGTAACCTTTAGGTTTAAGGGAGGGTATATTACCTGTAGAAGTAGCATCTGAATTTCCATTTATACCTGGACTCTGGTCTTGCATGTCTTTATCAAAGTGAACCCTTAACAGGATTCTACGGCAGAAATAGAAAAACATCCTCCAATCTAGCAAAGGATCGCTTTCCTAGATGGAGAGAAAAGAAAGGGGGCGTGTGCTTCTTGGATTCATACCTGAGGAAGGAGACAATCTATCCCCGAAACGTTGTATTTTTTGCTGAATAAATCATGACTAATAGTGAAATGTAGTGTGCTCTTCCATTCTAGTTATACTGAACCCATTTCTGCTTGTGAGAGTCCATGGAGGAGGCATTTTCACAGCTCTGTACTGGTACTGTACTGTGCTGGTGCCAATACCTATATAGCAGTGATAACTCCAAGGTTTGGCTTCAGCAGTCCCCAAGACATGCAGTCACTGTGTGTTAAAGGGTATGTCCACCCCCAAAACTAAAACCCAACCCACTACTGGCCCCACTGTATAGTGTTAAAACAATTCTTACCTTACTCCTCAGCTACTTATGATTCTCCTGCAGTGTCTGTCCAAAGTCCCAGAAAGTGAAGAGTAGGAGCTGTCTGTGTTTCATGTGGTCCCTGCTTCTTCCTTGTTCTCTCTGAGGCTTCTGGCAGTCTCCGGATCCTATTTGGCTGCTTCATCCCCTACCATTACAAATCTTTTTCTGTAGTTTAGTGTACCCCAGCCCACCAAATGCCCTCTGCATAGCTGGCAGCCACATCTGTGATTGGCTGACTCTGCATAGCTGGCAGCTGCCAATATGGCCCCTATTTGCTACTTTTGGCAACCAGAGAGCTTAGAGAACGAAGGATCATAAGTCTATCTCTGGGGCATGATTTAAAAAAATGAACTAAGCAGTTTGGGTTGGGCTAGGGTATAATACACTACAGCAAAAGATACATTTAGGTTGACATACCCTTTAAGAGCATGTGTGCTAAGTTCATTACCCAGTGTTGTTGGCCCTCCAGTTCATTAGCCAGTGTAGTAAGCCCTCCAGTTCATTAGCCAGTGTAGTCAGCCCTTCAGTTCATTAGCCACTGAAGTCAGACCTCCAGTTCATTACACAGTGTTGTCAGCCCTCCAGTTCAGTAGCCAGTGCAGTGAGCCCTCCAGTTCATTAGCCAGCAGGGGTGTACCTGCAGGGGCCTGAGCCTGTGAGACTGGAGGACGGGCCCCTGAATCCCTCCTCCCTCCATGATCACACATATGAAGGATACATAGGAATGATCAGCTGTTTAAAAGACCAGATACTAACTTCCCAGAACTTAACCAGTGGTTCGGGTCTGGTCTTTTAAACAGCTGATCACGCGTATGAAGGAAACATATGCACGATCAGCTGTTTACAAACAGCTGGTCGCTACAGAGATTGGGCCATTGTGGTGGGCCCTACTACCATCTGGGCCCCCTGCGGTCACAGGAGTGAAGGGGGGGGGGTAGTTATGCCACTGTTAGCCAGTGTAGAAAGTCTTTCAGTTCATTACCCAGTATTGTCACTCCTCCAGTTCATTAGCCAGGGTTGTCATCCCTCCAGGTTATTAGTCATTAATCGTAAAGGAAAGGTAAATGAATGTGAGATAAAGGAGCTATGTCTTGCCTCCTGTTCTTCAATTAATGTCACAGGAGCCAGTGGTGGATCGCACCCATGGGTAAGTTTTCTATCTTCGTTCCTGGCTCCTGAGACTTTAACTGCGGGTTCTTTAATTAATGCAAAAATAGAATAGTTCACTTTTCGAAGATTCGAAAAACTAACCCATAGAAGTCTATGAGAGAACTGAAAGTTTCTGTCCATTTTGAGGGACAAGTAGTAATAGTAGGTTACTGTAAATGACACAGAGACCTGGGGAATGGTCTGGGGAACCTGTAAATAGAACCAAATCTTATTTTAAAACCATCTTTCCTCCCGATCGGGCTGTTTTCCAGCTTCCGCATTCTATTTTCGAGAGTTACCGAAATCGAGCGCTACTTTCGAGAGTTATTTTGATAATCCTTTATTTTTGATTTTCAATGATCGGCTACTTTCGATTTTCGATAAAAATCTAAAATTCGGAAAATTTGGGTTCCATGAAATCCGTTTGTTTGTCGGGACCCTCTATTCTATTCAAACCCACATTACATCTCTAGTCTTAACTGCCATTTAAACGCGATATAGCATCCTATACTGGGGCAGTGGTTGGGGTTAATTAGTGATCGGATGCTTTTCTAGCAATAAGGAGTTATGGAAATTGTGATAAATGAATTCTGGTGGTTTCTGAAGATAAGGAGGGGTTGTATACACAGGTGGCAATAAGTCAAGTCTATTTGGATTAGTTGATGGTTATAAGGAGGGTTATATGAACTAACAGAAAGGCTAACAATGTACATTATAGTTATATATCCTAGATTGATTTCCTGTTATCGATTAATTCAGTTCTAGCCCATACTTGTGAATTATTATAGGAAAAAGAGTTAAATGTCGTCCTATCTTCATGCACATTTGTGCCCAATGTACCACTCTGCATATAACTAGATTCATGCGTCAGACCTAAGAAATATTCCAGCATTACAATAATTGAATTAAGTAAGTCACCAAGCTGTTATATTTCCAAAAAGTATATTTGTTCCTAAAAGTATATTGTACCCAATGCTGCCATCTGGTGTTCAGTTGGATGCACTGCCCTGTGCTGTGGGGATAGTTGCAAACATACAGCATCAATCAATGGCAAAATCAAAAAAGGACAAATCATACAGATAATTCTGTCACGTATGGGATTGTTTGAAGTATGTTTTCTGCCTTGGGAGATCACATATCCCAGCTTCTCCAGGGCCAGGGTGAACCTATCTGCAGCCTTCCTTGCCATGCCACTGGACAGGAACTTTACTAATCTTCCCTTGCGGTGAAGTTGAGTGCGGAAAGTGGAGAAGCAAGATAAACATAAAATACGTCATTACCTTACTGTAATATTGCTCCCTGGTCTGTAGCACAGCAGTGGAATGTGATGGGTTCATCCTGTCACCAATTTGACCAACAGGCCTCTCCCAAGCTAGAAAAAGTTATAACTCCTGTCTGAACAATGACCAAGAGAACACTGCTGTGTTTTGGACCAGGAAAAGGGACAAAAGTGAGATAATGATGTAATTTTCCCTGGTTCTACACAGGGAGGAACTAAGTAGTAATAAAAAGACTGGGAGGAATTATGATGCAAAGAAATTAAATGTATTAATTTCTGGTGCCATCCAGAGAGGACACTTATACCAAATTCGGCATGTCTAGATCATGTTGTTACCTTGCAGATGTTGTCTGGAGGAACCTGAGCAGAGAAGGCTGGTGGAATGCCCTGTTACCTTAGAAGGTTGTTCAGCTGCCATGGAAGTATAAGGTTTTCTGATGCAAGACATGACCCAGACTGCAATGGTGACTTTAGGCTTTAAACCTCTCTTGTTTCCAGAAAAGAGGATGAGCAGTGCATCTGCCTTCTGGAACGTAGACATTTTTGCAAATTTTTCTGCAAATTCACAGATCTTCTCACATCTAGAAGTTAAGCATCCTCTTTATCTGATGCTTGAAAAGAGTGGATGCACTCAGAACTTTTTGAGGCCTACTTGGAGAAATGTTATTATATTTTCAACAGTCGTGGCAGCAGGAGGTATATTTCCAAACTTTGCAGTAGCTTGAAGAGAGTAAAAGAGTATAAATACTTTCTTTTGAGAGACCATTGCTTTCAATCATGTTTTTCAACAGCCGAACTGTCAGATTAAGTTTGGGTGATTGGGAAAGGTAGCTGGATGCCTTGTCTCCATCAAATCTAAATAAAGCTCACCCCACCTTTGGATTGTGCTCCTAAAAACTGATGGATGCAATTTCCATTCCCCTTAATGCAGATGGACTCTGCTGAGGTAATCCTGCTTTCTTGTTCACACAACCTATCACATGGATTATTGATAAATTATTAGATGGTGCTCTGTCCATGTCAGGATTAGTTTGGCCACCCCCCAAAGCTGAAAGCCTCCACTCTGGCAGATTTATAAAACAACTGTTGTGTTGTCTGACGCAACCAGGAATGGGGTATGCAAAATCTCTCTCTAAAAATATTGAAGGACTTTCAGGACATTTCTCTCTGATTCTAAGATAGGGTAACAATTTTCCAGACCACATGTCTTGGGCTGAAAAATTCCCATAGACATCTCCCAAAGCACAGAGGCTAGCATCTTCAAAATGACCCAAGAAACTGCTCCAGGAATGTTAATTGTAGACCTATCATGTGAGACAAGGCCTATTTTAATAGGTTTAACGTTAATGAAAGTTTCCCTATTTCATGTTGACAAGTCTTTACCATGGATATTGGTGGGAATATTACATTCCTCATTTCTTTAATTGGTCAAGAATCTTGTTCTGAATCAACCCAAGAATAAGATCTCCTTTGAGGTTGTACTGACTTGTGCCAATTGATAAACCTTCTGTTATCCTGTAGACATAATAGTAACATAGTAATTGGGGTTGAATAAAGACATAGGTCCATCTAGTTCAACCATTTTGGACTCTTGAACCCTACCTAACTGTTGATCTTAATTCTATAGCGCTTTTTTACATAAAGTGATAACCCATTATGAAGAACCAAAGATATTTTCTGTGGTGGGTAATGTTGGCACGTCTGTATACTGTAGTTCTACAAGTTCTTGAGAGTCCTTCCCTTTTCATCAGGTCAGAGCAGTACTGTTAGTCCACAGAACAGTATCAGAGTACTATTTTTTTACTATATTATATACATATATGGCAAAACATTTTTTTTTACCAGGATATGAAGAAGCTTCTCTGACTTTTCTATATTTATAAAGAGGGGGAAAGATCCCTTTCCCCTTGTCTGAAATGGGAGCTTGTTCTATGATCTCCTGATGAATGAGGATTTGTGTGACTTTTAATGCCAGCTATTCTGATAATGTATTTTATCTGGTCATGGACATAAAAAGAAGCATCTTGGTCTTGGATACTATCTAGGAACATCAGATCTGCACTGAATTGTTTTTCAGGTTTGAAAATGTATAAAGATTTCACCATCTTCTTAATTAAATAATCCAAACTTCATCCATTAAGGGAGGGATTGGTCATATCCTCCTGTACCTCTTGACTGTGACTGTTGTCTTGTAGTACCTCATTCACCCTTGAAGGTTGCTTTACCAGTTCTACCACTTTGGATAACATGTCACCTCAGAATTTTACTTCGAAAGAGTCTAAGGAAAAATTCCCCATCCCTTTAAATTAAAGGTAATGGGATGGGGTTTATTAATTTAACATATACGACACTTCAGCAAGCACATATCACGCACATGTAACAGTTTGCGAGATCTCGGCCCAGGAGCAGACCTAGGCCTCCTTGCTAGCTGGTGGCGTGCTAATCAACCCTGTACATTACACAGGTGTGTGGTACAGGCAACAGCGAGGGAGAGAGTAGCAGAGACCCTTCAGGATTGAGAGTGGGGGAGCCAGGATAGGACCGTCTGTCATTGAAGGACAGGAGAAAAAAAAGACTTAGGGAGGAGGTGTGTCATGTATTGCTTGGGAGATTAATCCATCATGTTCCATTGTTGTGTAGGACCAGGGAGGTCCTATGGATAGGATAGAATTATGTCCACCAGCGGTGGACATCATTACAAAATCTGTCATTAAGTGATGCACCAATGTGGACCATTCAAGGGTAAGTTCAGTGGAAATACATATACTTTTAAGAAAAAATAAGTATTTTTCCATCCTAATGACTTAAACTGCCCATTCAGCATCCAAAATACTGACTTCTTGTTTGCAGGACCCCAAATAGAGATCGTTATGGCCACTGACCCAGCTCCAGGATTGATTTAGAAGAGATCTGAGCATGTTTTACCCATCCAACAGCCAATCAGTAGAAATTACTTTTAGGAACATTCCAAGAAAGTGTGCAAAGACATAGGGCTATTAATTTAAGTAGACTTTTTCTAGTCAGTGCAGTGGTTAAATATTACTCTTGGAATGCATGGTGTATAATAACAATTCAGCAAAAAGTCCTCCCCTGTTGTGGTGGAACTTCGAAAGTTAAAGGCTCTTGAGAAATGACTTGTTATGATAAGAACTTATAACTTGAATAGGTAATAAAGGTGTAAATATTTATAGGGTTGTGGTGGAGTAGGTGCTTTCTTTCTTTTATTCTAATCAATAATAAAAAAGGGGGAAAGGGAGAGAAAAAAAGCAAAAAAATGATGTATTTATTAAAATATATAGATATATACTTAATAAGAAAAAAAAAGAATAAAAAAAGTATAAAAAAAAATTAGAAAAGAGTGTGATGTTACATTTACAGGGTTATTCAATAAAAGTTCTATTTAAAATGGTGCTAATTTTGCCCCAACCAATCAGATTTTATTTAACATTTGAAAGCTAACATCTGATAGGTTGGGGCAAAATTAGCACCATTTTAAACGATAAGAACGTTTATTGAATGACCCTGTAGTGTTTTTGTCAAAATTGATGTTGTCTTCGTTGTCTATGTGTGAGTATGAGTTTGTTTTTTGTTTTGTTTTTTTGCCAGGTTGGTTTGAAATTCAGGTTAAAGAAGATGATTTATTATTTTGGACAGTGAACTATGGATTTTGTATGTAATGTTTAGTTATATTTAAGCACCTGGTTTGTAATGAATGGGGTCTTACTTACCCCTCTTCATCTCTGAATGTTGGTAGGTATAGGATTAGATTAGTTTGTAATAGGGTGACAATTTCTTAGTATGTAACAAACACATGTCAGTAGGCAAACTATTTCCCGCAATCCTCTACCGTCCCTTCCTTTGGGAGGGTCCATTCACCCGGAGTCAGGAAGCTCCACACAGAAACACAACAAGCATCAAAAAATGAGGAGGACTTCTACCAGCATCGAATCCAAACACGCCCTGACGCGTTTAGTGACATCGAACTTGTTACTTCATCAGAGGGAATAAAGTGACAAGTTCGGTGTCATGAAACGCGTTAGGGCGTGAGCATTCTCCCTCTGTGTGTATTGGGCCGTATCATATGCTGAAATAAAACTCACTTGCTTGGATTCGATGCTGGTAGGAGTCCTCCACATTTTTTGATGCTTACTGAATTTCTTAGTATGTGTATGGAGATTTAGATGCAAAGTTGTATCTGATACATTGTCAGGCATCAGGACAAATAATGTAATATAAAAATAACAGAGATGAGAAAGAATCTAGGGACATCTAGTGGTTAACTCCTCAAATCACTGTCATTAACAACTACATTACTATGTAACAACTATGTTAGACAATAGTTGAACCCAAATTTAAAAGAAGAGATAATTGGCAATATGGATGTTAAATGGGAGGTAATATGGATGGAATTGGGGTGATGGGATGGGATGTTATCTCATTTATAGCTAAAGTTTTTTTCCCCACAAAACATGCCCTTTAATAAATCTCCTGAACCGGATAAAAAACATCCACGTGTCCTTAGGGAGCTTAATTGAGTCTTATCTAGGCCATTGTTTCTTATTTTTGCAGATTCCCTCATGTGCCTCTGGATTGGATGGTTTCCAATACTTAAAAAGCCGGGTAATTACAGGCCTGTAAGTTTAACTTCAGTGGTGGGGAAGATACTGGAAAGTTTTATACGGTAACATATTCTAGAGAATATTTAAAGGACTGACATTATAAGAAATATTCAACATTAGAGATGGACTCGAACTCGAAACCTTTGTACATTTGTACCACATTTATTTCTTTTGCTGTCAAAGGGAAGGGAAGGTCCTGTCACTCCCTGGCCATGCAAACACATATAACAGACATAATAGTAACAATAATAATGATTTGCCGACTTAGGTGATGAAGTGGAGGAGGATAGCTCAGAATTAGCATGTATGGAGTGGGCTAATCCCTTGACCCACCAAGGGACTGACATCTCTAATACAAGGAAGAACTTAGGACCAGGAATGCTAGGCAGGTGGTATTGGTAGGGGACTCCATTATAAGGAAGGTAGATAGGGTAATTTGCCACCAAGACCCTACATCTTGAACTGTATGTTGCCTGCCTGGTGCTCGGGTTCAGCATGTGGTGGATCGTGTAGACAGATTATTGGGTGGGGCCAGGTGTTATCTGGCGGTCTTTGTTCATATTGGTGCCAATGACAAAGTTAGAGGAGGAGGTAAGGTCCTTAAACATGATTTCCGAAAGTAAGGGGCCAAGTTAAAAGCAAGGACCTCCAGTGTAGTGTTTTGAGAAATACTGCTGTAGCCATGTAGCTATCCTATGCTAGGGAGACAGCGGGAGCTTAGCAGAGCATTAATGCGGGAGCTTAGCTGAGCACTAATGCGTGGCTAAGAGGGTGGTGTAAAGAAGAAGGGTTTGGGTTTATAGAGAACTGGGCAGACTTTGCTGTCAGCTACAGGCTCTTTAGTAGGGATGGGTTACACTGATGGCGGTGCAGCTGTTTTGGGGGAGAAGATGGCTAGAGGGTTGGAGGAGATTTTAAACTAGGTTCAGGGGGGAGAGAATTATCAGTTTCACTGGGATAAATAGCCCAGGAGGAAAGCAGGGTGTAGATTGGCCAGTGGTGGGTGGAAAGGGGGGGGGGCTAGCATAGGGAATAGGGAGGCATGTGTATTAAAGTGTATGAATAAATTACTGGATCACAATCTAAATTGTATGTTTGAAAATACAAGAAACCTGGCTGACAAAATAGGTGAATTGGAAAAAAGCCAATGTAATACCAATATTCAAAAAAGGGAGTCGTTTCCAACCTGGTAACTATAGACCTGTAAGCCTAACATCAGTTGTAGGGAAAGTGATGGAAACCTTGTTACGGGATCAAATCCATGACTTTGTCTCAGTACTGATCTTATTAGTAGTAGTCATCATGGATTTATGAGAAATAGATCATGCCAGACAAATTTAATTGGTTTTCATGAAGAAGTGAGTAAGAATTTAGATTCAGGCATAGCAGTAGATGTGGTATACTTGGATTTTGCGAAAGCTTTTGATACTGTGCCACATAGGCGACTAATGTATAAACTGAGGACTGATGGCCTAGAAAAAAACATTTGTACATGTATAGAGAATTGGTTATTGGATCGCAAACAGAGAGTGATGGTCAATGGGGCTACATTTATGTGTGCTAAAGTTCTAAGTGGAGTGCCTCAGGGTTCTGTACTGTTAATCTGTTTATAAATGACTTAGAAGGAGGCATTGAGAGCAAGGTCTTTGTGTTTGCTGACACTAAACTAAGCAGAGCTTTGGAAACTTCGAATGATGTCCAATTGCTGCAAGCAGACCTAGATAGATTATCAAAATGGGCAGCAATATGGCAGATGAGATTCAACGTTGATAAATGTAAGGTGATGCATTTAGGGTTTAAAAATCCTTGTGCCTCCTACACCATAAATAATTCTATGTTAAGTGAATCTCAATTGGAAAAAGATTTGGGGGTTCTGGTAGATAACAGACTTAGCTGTAGCAAACAATGCCAGGCAGCAACGGCTAGAGCTAGCAAGATATTGTCTTGTATAAAGAGGGGAATAGATTCAAGAGAAAAAAATATTCTACTCCCTCTGGTAAGGCCTCATTTGGAATATGCAGTGCAGTTTTGGAATCCTATATACAAAAGGGATATCTTGGAAATGGAAGCAGTTCAGAGAAGGGCAACTAAAATAATAAAGGGAATGGAGAGGCTTGACTATGCAGGCAGATTAGACAAGTTAGGGCTGTTAACATTAGAGAAACGATGTTTGCGTGGGATCCAAGTACAGATATCATAGAGTATAGTAGCAATAATGGTATAAAAGCTTTAAATGCACTTTGGTTAACTGAGGATATGGCACAGAAAGAACTAAATAAGCTTATTAATAAATCTCCTGAACCGGATAAAATACATCCTCAGGTACTTAGGGAGCTAAGTTCAGTTTTATCTAGGCCGTTGTTTCTTATTTTTGCAGATTCCCTCATGTCCGCATGTGTGTCTCTGGAATGGAAAAAGGCTGATGCTATTCCAATATTCAAAAAGGGTAGTCGTTCACAGCCGGGTAATTACAGGCCTGTAAGTTTAACTTCAGTGGTGGGGAAGATCCTGGAAAGTTTAAAAAGGGAACATGTTCTAGAGTATTTTTCAAGGACTGACATTATAAGTAGTAACCAGCATGGATTTAGGAGGAATAGATCTTGTCAAACTAACTTGCTTGGCTTTTATGAGGAAGTAAGTAGAAATTTAGACTCTGCCATAGCAGTAGATTTAGTTTACTTGGATTTTGCAAAGGCTTTTGATACAGTCCCCCATAGGCGACTAATGTATAAGCTGAGGTCTGTTGGTCTGGGGAGACACATTTGCACATGGATAGAAAATTGGTTAATGAATAGGATGCAGAGAGTAGTTGTAAATGGGGCTTCATCATTATGGACTAAAGTACTAAGTGGGGTGCCACAGGGTTCTGTGTTGGGGCTGCTTCTATTTAATCTATTTATTAATGATTTGGAAGTGGGTATTGTCAGCAAGGTTCTGTGTTTGCTGATGACACAAAACTTGTCGACCATTAAACACTTCAGAGGATGTGCAATCGCTGCAGTGGGATCTAGATAGATTATCACATTGGGCTGCTAAGTGGCAGATGAAATTCAATGTTGATAAATGTAAGGTGATGCATTTTGGACTTAAAAATCCTTGTGCTACTTATACTATAGATGGCTCTGTGTTAAGTGAATCCCTGTTGGAAAGGGATCTTGATGTTTTGGTGGATAACAAACTTAAAGGTAGCAAGCAGTGCCAGGCGGCAACAGCCAGAGCCAGCATGGTATTGTCTTGTATAAATAGGGATTCCAGACATCTTGTTTTTCATCCTCTTTTTGAAGACTTAACCCGGGGTCTGGCAGGAATTTCTGTATCAAAACCAAATGTTCAGATTTTTGATGGTTTCACCAGCATTTTCCCTGATTGGCAAATTTCCTTGCCCGTCAGTAGCAGCCGCAGCCAATTCAGACAGGGACAGCCCACTAACCAATCACTGTTGGAGTAGCTTTGCTGGGGAGGCAGAAACTCATTGGCTACCAGAACTAGTTAAGGTTCATACACAAGTGCGATCTTGGGTTACGACCCGCAACGCACAATGTGTATGAACGTCCATTTCGGGCGATAATCGCCCTGTGTATTGGCACTTTATTGGCCAAAATATCAGTTTGTTCAGGGATTGTTGCCTCATCCACCGGCAAGATCTATGAACGAGCAGCCGTTCGTACACATTGTGCGTTGCGGGTTTGCACCTGTGATTGCATGTGTGTACGAACCTTTACAGTACTGGGAGTGACAGAGGGGAGCAGAGAAGCAGGAAACTGTTGAGTTTCGTTCCGTTTTCAAATTCGAAAATCGAACCCATAGAAGTCTATGGGAGAAAAAAATTTGAAAGTTTCTGTCCATTTTGAGGGACAAGTAGTAATAGTAGGTTACTGTAAATGAGACAGAGACCTGGGAAATGGTCTGGGGAACCTGGAAATAGAACCAACACTTATTTTAAAAACTATCTTCCTTCACCTGATCGGGCTGTTCGAGGTGTCCGCATTCTATTTTCGAAGAGTTTAACCGAAATCGAGCACTACTTTCGAGGGTCATTTCGATAATTTCAATTTTCGCAGATCGCCTATTTGCAATTTTTTTTTTCCGATGATCACCTATTTTCGATTTTCGTTGATCGTCTATTTTCAATAGTCTATTTTTTTATTTCCGCTGATCGCCTATTTTTTCGCTGATCGCCTATTTATGGTTTTCGCTGATCTTCTATTTTTGATTTTCATGATGGTCTATTTTCGATTTTCATTGATCGTTTATTTTAGATTTTCGTTGATCGTCTATTTTCGATTTTCGTATATTTAAATTTTCGATGATCGGCTATTTTCGATTTTCGTCTATTTCGATTTTCGATGATCGCCTATTTTTCGATAAAATCTGGGTTCCGTGAAATCCGGAAAGTTTCGTTGGGACTTCGAAACCCTCAGATTCGATTCTAACACATTACACATTACATCTCTAATGATCACCCAGCTAACATAACCACATAACCATCATTTTTGGGCAAAATCAGTTAAAACAATGATCGGTAACTTATGGTTGATCATGTGGTCTTAAATAGGCGTCATGTTTGGTTGGCTGAAATATTGACTGTGCCTTTTTCCAGACTGACAGACTAACTGATATGGAAGAGCAGAATTCTGCCAGTGTGTACCAGACCTAATCCAATGCTCTAGTCTGCAGGCTACAGCATTACAGAACACAGACAATCGTAATACACACTCACATACAATAATGTTAATGTGTTCAGTTGTTCATAAATGTGGAGTCAGTTTGTGTGAAGGTCACAGTGAAACGTGTGTATTTATCATGTAAATCAATCAGACTTTTATGTAAAAGTTACATTTAGACAATGTTATATACTATTATACTGTTATATACTACTGTTATATTCTTGTGTTATATACTACTGTTATATTCTACTGTGATAATACTACTGTTATATACTACTGTTATATTCTACTGTTATAATACTACTATTATATTCTACTGTTATATACTACTGTTATATTCTACTGTTATATACTACTGTTATATTCTACTGTTATGCTTGTGAAGGTTCTCATTCATCCAGGTCATGGTATATCTGTTGTATTCAATTAGATCAACTGGACTTGAAATGTAGTTCTTGAAGACGTTTCGCTAGTCATCCGACTGGCTTTCTCAAATCAGAATGACTTGTACAAGAATCTGTGGCAATTATGTACCCTGGAAAATCCCAATTAGCATATCACAGCCAGGTGTTAAGGGTGTGATTAGATAGTGGCTAAGAGGTGTTATAGGAACGCCCAGAGTAAGGTGTTAAAACAGCATTGTACATGGCAGACAGTTGGTGTCGAACCCCCCCACCTCTATTTAGGCTTGGTTTCTTTATTTTCACATAAATGGCCTCCTTAACACCTCTCTTGAACCAGTCACGTTCCTTCGCCAGTATGTTAACATTACAATCTTCAAAGGTATGTCCTTTATCCTTAAGATATCCTCCCCCCATTACCCTGGTCTGTATTTCTTTGGTGGGAAAGTGTGAATGGTTTCCCCCCTGAGCTGCCACTTTTCCTCTCAAATTGACAACGTTTACAAGGAACACAAGCGGGCCTTTCCCTTGAGCACCCGAGGACGGCCATCTCCAATACAAGGAGGGAGAACTGGTGGCTATGACGGATAAGCGGTGGTGTGTAGGTTCTCCATTAATAGAATGTAGATAGGGTATCTGTCCGCCAAGACCCTGCCTCCGCACAGTGTTTTGTCCTGCCTGGTGCTAGGGTATCGCAGGTGGTGGATCGTGTGACAGATTAAATGGGTGGGGCTGGGATATTTTTCGTCGGTCTTGGTTCACATTGGCCCGCCATTTATAGTTAGAGATTGAGGTGACGGTCGCTTAAAAAATGATGTCCCAGAATTAGGGGCCAATTTAAAACTCAATGACCTCCAGGGGTAGTAATTTCAGAAATACTATACCGAAACACCATCACCAGCAGCCACGGCTACACTAGGGAGGCACGGGAGTCTCAGGAGTTAAAATGCGTGGCCTAAGAGGGTGGTGTAATGAGTTGGGTTGGCTTTTAGGAACTCTGGGGCTTGACTTTTTCCTGTTGGCACAGGCTCTGTAGTAGGGACTGATGCACCTCATGGTGATGGCTTGCAGCTGTTTTGTGGGAGAAGATGGCCAGGGGTTGGAGAGATTTAAACTGTGATGGTGGGGGAGGTACTTGAACTACACAGGAGGTAATAGAGAAGCTTGGGGATCAGGGGGCTATTAACACAATGGAGGGATGAGAATGGGAGGGACATCATTAGAAGGAGTAGGAGGCATGTACGTCCAAGTTGGAAACATTAATCATTGATACTAATGTATTTGACAATGCAGAATCTGGCTGGAAAAACCACCGGGGAACTATAAACTACAGCTTTAAGAAAGGACCGTATGATGTGATTGGTATAGCAAAACATGGCTATGATTCACATGACTGTACATTAATATTGAGGATCTCCTTATTTAGACTTACGATTTAATAAGAAATAGGAGGAGTATGTATGTCATGTTGTTACCAGGAATGAAGCAAACTCTAAAAGATGGATTAGATGGGGTAGTAAATGATATCAGCAGAAACAATATGGGTGGAACTGTGTACAGGAAGCAGAAGGTATGTAATTAAAATTGTTGGAGCGTATGTTTTAAGGCCGCAAAATGCGGGGAGGAGGGTGGACATGAATCTCCATATGCAGTTGGCGAGCTGCTGTTATGGGGCCTGTTTTGGTTTGGGTGATTGGTTAACTACCTGACATGATTGGATAAGGAATTGCCCACATCTCAAAAGGTAAAAGTTCTCAAATTCCTATATGAGCATTTTCTTCTTTTTCAACAGATTAGTGAAGTTCCTACTAGACAGAATTCTTTTTGGATCTGGTATATCTCACTAACCCTGTGATCTCCATTTTGGAGTGAAGTTACTGGGAATCTTTGGGAATGCGACCGAAGAGATAGTGTCATTTATATAGGGAATAGTGGAGCCAGGATATAGTGTATTTATAATAGGGAATAGTGACTATGATATAATTCCTTTAATATAGGATAGAGACTTCGCATGATCTAGTGTCATTTATATATGGAATAATGGACCATGATTGTGTCATTTAATATGGAATAGTGACCATGATATAGTGTCATTTTAATATCAGGGAAATAGTGACCATGTATAGTTGTTCATTTATATAGGGAACAGTGAGCATGAATATCGTGTCATTTAATATAGGGAATATGATCATGATATAGTGGTCCTTTAATATAGGTAATGTGCCCATGATATAGTGTCATTAATAGAGGGAATAGTGACCCATATATAGTTGTCATTTAATATAGGTCAATAGTGACCATGAATGTGTCATTTAGTATAGGTGGCAAAAACGAAAGTGCAGCACTGGTCAACAAAAACTTTTAACTGTATGCAAGCTAATTTTATGCTGTTAAAGGGAATCGCTCCTGCCTCATCAGACTTGGGGGGAACTGTTTTCTCGGTAAAGATACTGAGCAGATGTGGACCCCACTTTTAAGGGATTTAAAAACCATTACATTTCTAAATCTGTACCTTAGTACAAAAGTGTACAAAAAATGAGGTCCACTCCTGCATGGGCTTAATGCCAGTAAAATGGAATTAAAAAAAAAGAAAAAGGCTTTTTAATTTTGAAAACGAAGGCACAGAACAGGCTTACAGGGAGTACAAACAGCTGTAATAAGAGTGCAAGAAAGCCTTAATTAGCTAAAATAGAAAATGAATACGGATTAGCCGAACCAAGCAGTCCCAACACCCAAAATGTTTTTTCATATAAATTGGTAAAAAGATGAGGACTGAGAATTTGGGACCTTTAAATAATGGGCTGAGGTGGTTGTAGAGGATGCCGAAAGGCTAATCTGCTAAACCGTATTTCTTCCAATCGGCTTTTACTGTTGAGAATCCTTATCCTTAAAGCAGGGATTGTAATAAAGAAAGAAAGAAGAATGAAGAGTATCCACATGGCTAACAGAAGATTGGTACGGAAACAATTAGACAAAGTTATATCAATACAGCCCCCAGGCCAGATGGATTGCTCTCCTCGGATTTAAATAAAGAGCTTAGTTCAGTTCTATCAGACCGCTTTTTCTCATCTTTCAGATTTGCTTTGGTCTGGGGAGTGGCCGCCTGGATTGGAACAAAGCCAATGTAATACCAATATGCAAAAAAGGTAGTCGTTCAACAGCCTGGAAAAACTATAGACCTGTCACCTAACATCAGTGGTAGGTGATGTGATTGAAGCGTTGTTACGGGATCATATCCTTACTGTTGTCCCTCCAGAGACATCTTAGTAGAGTAGTCAGCATGGATTGTACATGAGAAATAGATCATACCAGACAAATTTAATTGGTTTTCATGAAGAAAAGATGAGTAGGAAGTTAGATCATGCAACAAGCTGTGATTGGTTATATTTGGATTTTTGCGAAAGCTTTTGATACTGGTGCCACATAGGCTGACTAATGTATAAACTGAGGAACTGTTTGCCTTGAAGAAAACATTTGTTCATGGCATAGAGAACTGGTTATTGGCTTGCAAACAGAGAGTGGTGGTTAATAATGGCTACATCTATTGGGCCAAAGTTCTAAGCGTAATGCCTCAGGTTTCTGTACTGGGGCAGCTTCGCTTCTGTGTAATAATCTGTTTATAAATATTAACAAGGGGGCATTGAGAGCAATTCTCTGTTTTTGCTGATGACACTAAACTATGCAAGCTTTGGAAACGTCCAATGCTTTGCAAGTGCTGCCAGCAGACCTAGATAGATTATCAAAATGGGCACAGAATGGCAGATGGATTCAATGTTGATAATGTAATGTATCATTTGGATTTAATAATGACCTGTGCCACCTACCCATAGAATAAGTGCAATCTGTAATGAAAAAGATTTGGGGGTTCTGGTAGATAACGACTTACTGTAGCAAACATGCCAGGGGTACAACGCTAGAGCTTAGCAAGATATTGTCTTGTATCAAAGTGGAATAGATTCAGAGAGAAAAATATAATTCTCCCTCTTTAACAAGGCCTGGTAAGGCACATTGGAATATTCGTTGCAGTTTTGGAAATCCCAATCAAAAGGGACTCTGGAAATTAGTGCA
The DNA here is from genome assembly GCA_019447015.1 of Hymenochirus boettgeri. Lineage (NCBI taxonomy): Eukaryota > Metazoa > Chordata > Amphibia > Anura > Pipidae > Hymenochirus > Hymenochirus boettgeri. Next base: position 67,788,551 of record CM033476.1, on the reverse strand, counting down.
GTTCGAGAGGCAACTAAAATAATCAGGGGGAAGGAGGGGTTGAATCTGCAGGCAGATTAACAAGTTAGGGCTGTTTACAAACTGGGAAGCGACGTTTGCCGTGGGGACCTGATAACCTTAGACAATATTTATATGGGCCCTACAAATGATTCTCTGGTGCATTTTTACTAAGGTATAGGTTCAGATCAGAGACACAAGGACATGCTTTAATGTTGGGAAAAGAAGTTTCATCTTCAGTTTAGAAAGGTTTCTTTACAGTGATAACGGTGACACTGTGGAACTGTTTCCCAGCAGATGTGGTAATGGCAAGTTCATTACATAGATTTAAAAAGGCCTGATAAGTTTCTAAAACTAAAATATTGAACTTAATGGTATTTAATGCCATATAGATCTGGTTGATCCAGGAATGACTTTTCCAATTGCCTTTGGAGTCAGGAGGAATTTTTACCCCTTTTAGCTGTTTTTTTTGCCTTCCCTCTGGATCAACGTTCGGTGCGGTTAAAACAAAAAAAAAGAATGTAATACATGTTTGACTTGAGACGTATGTATTTATGCAACCTTAATTACTACTATGCTACAGCTCCTATTCTTTTTTTTTTTTTTTTTTTTTTTTTTTTTTTTAAACTACACAGTGGGGCCACTCGTGGGTAAACTTTTACGTTGGGGGGGCGTGACCCTGGATAACTAAAATTATCAGATATACCATAACCTGGATTGAATGAATATTCACAGATAACCATGACCTGGATGAATGAATATTACGATATACATGAACGCTGAAAATGGATGAATATTACAATTACCATGCCTGGATGAATATTACAGACATTATACCATGACTGGATGAATGAATATTACAGATTACATGACCTGGAATGAATGATATTACAGATATACCATTACCCTGAATGAATGAATATTACAGGATATCACCATGACCTGGATGGTAATTATTACAGATATACCAGACCTGGATGTATGAATATACAGATATACCATGACCTGGATGGATTAATATTGCAGAGAACCATGACCTGGATGGAGGAATATTACAGATATCCGTACTGGATGAATCATCGTACATTACCAGACCTGCATGGATTAAATATTACAGTTACCATGACCCTGATGGATGACTATATACGATATACCATGACCTGGATGGAGAATACTTACGTATTATTAAATGAAGATCCTTTGCCAGACCCACGATTCCCCGTAATGTCTCTGTTCAGGTCCATCAAAACAACAAAAACCCAAAAAAAAAAAAAAATGGTCCTTTGTGCCCTAATTTTCTTAGAACTCCTTGCAGAAAGCAAAATATTTCCTCCTAATTGCACTACATAGATCCTTATATAATTATGGGAATTCCTACCGGTTTATTGTATTTATTAATTCCATAATGGTAAACAGGAATTGGAATTCAAATCACCCACAAAATTGAATCAGTCAAAAAAAATTGATTGAAAGGACATTTATTATCAAATTGGGAGCTATATTGTAAAATGATGGGACAAGGCTGAATTAGAACGCGATCTTACAACATCTCTACTCTATAGTCCGGATAAAACGTTACACAACCTATTTTTAAATTGGATTTATCCTTCACTCGCCTTTCTAAAGTGAATCCTACACCAAAATAATACCTGTGTAATGTCAGTAATGTTTCCGCTAGCAGCCTGCAGTAACTCCCTGCTCTCACCTCCGTGACTAACAGGAAGTGGACACGTCGGCCTCTTACTCGAGTGGATTCCTATGTCATCAAAACTACTAAATAATTACTTACTGGCTAGGACGTCTCGAGCCAAAATTTATTTGCCCTCAAAAGCTTCGGGGGGGGAAACAGAGAATCTCAGAACACAATGAAATATCTGACTTTGGCCTTTTATTCTTACACTTTGTCAAACCTTCAGTGGGAATGAATAACAATGGTTTCTAATAACTATCCCACTTTGTTCACAAGACCCATCACCATTTACAAACCTTCCTGTTCTAGGATCCAGACCCCTGTCTGATGAGCGACACTCTAATTATGCGGTGAGAATAGAGAATTTAGTTCTTTCCCCTCCAGTTAAACATAATAACTACTTCCTCAACTCTCTCCTTTCAGTCTAATCATGGCGAGGGATGCGTTATGGAAGGAGCAGTTAGCTCGGCGGTGTCCCAATCACTGTACGTCCTCTGAAATGTAACTTTCCCTCTGTAACCAGATCCAGTCCCTCCCCCCAGGGAGCGAGCGCCACACTGGGAGAGTGAGAACTGTGTTTGTTCTGGTAGTTGTCATCTTACATCCTGACACGGAATGAACTAGGAATTTTTTCAGAAGTAAAACATCATTCTGCCTGAATAAACAGACGTGAAAATATCCCCCCATGTATTACCCCTCCCCCATTTATTACCCCTCCCCCATGTCATTACCACCTTCCCCCATGTATTAACCCTCCCATGTATTACCCCTCCTCCATGTATTACCCTACCTACCACCCCTCCTCATGTATTACCCCTCCCCATGTATTACCCTCCCCCTATATTTCCCTGGGCCCCATGATTACCCCTCCCCATGTATTACCCCTCCCCCATGTCTTAACCCTCCCCCTGTATTACGCCTCCTATGTTTTTATACCCCTCCCCCATGTATTCCCCCACCCTCCCCCATGGATTAACCCCTCTCCCTGGTATTACCCCACCCCAATGTATACCCCTCTCCTGGTTTAACCCCCACCCCAATTTATTTACCACCCCTGACCCCATGATTCCCATCTCCTGTATTCATCCTCCCCCTGTAATAATCCCTCTCCCATGTAATTACCAACCTTACCCCTTCCCCCATGTATTACCCCTACTCCCATGTATAAACTGCGCAATAGTAGTAGCAAAACACAATAAATCATGGTATTGTTGGTGTAAACACTGGTTGCAACACACTCACCTAGATTAGTGAGAAGTTATACCAATGTAGATAACCAGGGGTTGTGTATAGATAATAACCATTCCATTACCACTCTCTGTATGTGAATCGAGGGTAATACCATGTAATAAACAGGGGTTGTATAGATAATCACATTACCATCCCCTCTGCCTGTAAGGTTAAGTAGAGGCCGGTAATACCATGTAGATAAACAGGGGTGTGTATAGCTCATAACATTACCAGCTCTCCCTGTAGGTGAGTGAGAGTTGTAATACCATTGATAAACAGGGTGTGTATAGATCATAAATTAACCAGCTCTCTGTAGGTGAAGTGAGAGGGTAATACCATGTCGATAAACAGGGGTGTTTATAGATTAACATTACCACGTCTCTGTAGGTAGTGAGAGGGTAATACCATGTAGAATAACCAGGGTTGTATATAGATAATAACATTACCACTCTCTGTAGGTGAACGTGAGAGGGTAATACCATGTAGAATACGGGTATATATAGATCCTAACCATTAACACTCCTGTAGTGACTGATAGTAAGACCATGTAGATCACGGGGTGGTGGTATAGATAATAAACCATTTTACCATACCACTCTCTTAGGTTGACGTGAGAGGTAATACCATGTAGATACAGGGGGTGTATAGATTATAACATTAACTACTCTCTGTAGGATGAGTGAGAAGGGAACTCCATGTAAGATAAACAGGGGTGTGTATAATACTAACATTACCACTCCTCTGTAGTTGAGGAGAGGGTAACACCATGTAGATAAACCTGGGTGTGTATAGATAATTAACTCATTACCACTCTCTGTAGTTAGATTGAGAGGGTATACCATTTAGATCAACGGGGCTCTTTTATAAGATAATAAACCTTACCACTCTCTGTAGTTACATATGACTGATGTACATACCTTGTAGAATAAAGGGGTGTCTAGCTATCAGTCATTATATCTGTTGTATTCAATTAGATCAACTGGACTTGAAGAGTACTTCTTGAAGAGTTTCGCTAGTCCTCTCGCTGGCTTTCTACAATTCAGAATGATTCTGTACAAGAATCTTTGGCAATTATGTAAACCCTGGAACATCCTCCGCAATTAGCATATCACATCCAGGTGTTATATCCCTGTCTATCCCTGGCTGCTTTAAAACAACCGGAACAACACACTGAGGCAGCAAATTGTAATCCGAAAGACCCAATACCAAAACACCAAGAAAATCGACAAATCATATATGCAGTGGCATTGCAGTGAGAATGCTCCTGATTTGTATGGGGGGGAGACCAAACAGCAAACTGCAATCAACGTATGGCTTCAGCACAAAGAGCCAATTCCGCGGGTCAAGAACTCAGCCGTATACTACTGCTATATACTACTGTTATATTCTACTGTTATATACTACTGTTATATTCTACTGTTATATACTACTGTTATATTCTACTGTTATATGCTACTGTTATATACTACTATTATATTCTACTGTTATAATACTACTGTTATATACTACTATTATATACCACTACTGTTATATACTACTGTTATATAATACTGTTATATTCTACTGTTAAATTCTACTGTTATACACTACTG